>CM077164.1:35271374-35871374 GCA_039583875.1 Platanthera guangdongensis | reverse complement strand
ATATATCTTTTGCAGTTGGGGTTGTCAGTAGGTTCATGCATGCTCCCCGGGCTTCTCATCTCCAAGCGGTTGAACGGATTCTCCGATACCTTAAGGGAGCTCCAGGCCAAGGGCTGGTTTACAAAACCTCCGACTCTGCTCCCGCATTGGTTGCCTATTCTGATGCCGACTATGCGGGTTCCCTGGACGATCGAAGGTCAACTAGTGGGTTATGTACGTATTTTGGTGGGCATCTTATTACTTGGAAGAGTAAGAAACAAGCTGTGGTGGCTCGTTCCTCTGCAGAGGCTGAATACAGATCGATGGCCTCAGTTGTTTCAGAACTCACATGGCTTGAAAGTCTCCTTACTGACCTGGGAGTAAAACTCCCCTCCTCTGCTGTTCTATTTTGTGATAGTCAAGCCGCCATACACATCGCAAAGAATCCGGTCTTTCATGAGCGCACAAAACATATCGAGGTTGACTGTCACTTTGTTCGTGAAAAGGTTCAATTGAAGAAACTTGAATTAAAGCATGTTCCAGGAACTGATCAAGTTGTCGACATCCTCACAAAGGCCTTATCAAGCACTCTGTTCTACCAATGTTTGTCCAAGCTGGGTGCATATGACCTATACGCTCCAGCTTGCGGGGGAGGGTTGGAAAAGCCCACTTAACATTAGGCCCATTTGTATAGCATTTATTGCTTTTTCTCTCCTCTCTTTAGTCCCACATTGTGTATAGGACTTTTCTCTCTCTTTCTCTCATCTATATATATGTACTCATTCTTTGTATTTGTATCAAGTGGACATATATACAAGGTTGGCTTTCTCCATTTCTACACGTATGTTTTTGGCATTTGCAAGTTATAAACAAATGAAATTATATCAAATAGATGTTAATAGTGCATTCTTAAATGGATATATCAAGGAAGAAGTGTATGTGTAGCAACCACCAGGATTCAAGAATGCCGACTACCCGAACCACGTATACAAGTTGGTGAAAGCCTTATACGAATTGAATCAAGCACCTCGTGCTTGGTATGATAGGCTCACGACTTTTCTACTAGGACATAGGTTTAGGATGGGTAGGACGGACACCACTCTATTTGTGAAGCACAAAAACTTAGATATAGTTATCTTACAAATCTATGTGGATGATATCATCTTTGGAGCCACAAATGAAAATTTGTGTGAGGAGATTGTCACTTTAATGCAATCCGAATTTGAAATGAGTCTAGTCGGAGAACTCACCTATTTCTTAGGATTTCAGATTTCTCAACGCAATGACGGAATTTTTATAAGTCAATCAAAATACATCAAAGATATGCTTGTGCGATTTGATTTTGAGAATCTGAAATAAGTCAAAACTCCTATGAATGCGTCTCTCAAGTTAGGAAAAGATGAAAGTAGTATTTCAGTTGATCAGACTGTTTTTAGAGGTATAATAGGATCATTGTTGTATTTGAGTGCGTTTAGGCCTAACATCACGTTTGCGGTGTGTCTTTGTGCTATGTATCAAGCCGACCCCAAGGAGTCACATCTGAAGCAGTAAAACATATCTTTAGGTATCTTATAGGCACCAAAACTCTTGGACTTTGGTACCCACACACCACCGATTTTACACTTCACGGGTACTCCGACTCTGATTATGTTGGATGCTCACTTGATCGCAAGAGCAACAGTGGCACATATCACTTCTTAGGCCCTGCACTAGTTTCCTGGTCTATTAGAAAACAGAACTCGGTGGCCCTCTCTACTGCTGAAGCCAAGTATATCGCCTTAGGAAGCTGTTGCGCACAAGAACTTTGGATGTCACAAACGTTACAAGACTTTGGCTTATCTTGTAGGAATGTTACACTTAGGTGCGACAACAAGAGTGTCGTATACTTGACAAATAATCCGGTGCATCACTCATGATCAAAACATATTGACGTTCGTCATCATTTCATTCGAGATCACATTAAAAAGGAGAACGTGAGAGTAAACTTCAATGGCACCGACGACCGACTAGCTGACATATTCACAAAACCTCTCCCAGATGCACGTTTCTCATTACCTCGACTTGAGCTGGGCATTTGGGACCTCTCTTCCTAGTCATTGTTTGTGTTTGATTTTTTTTTGTTCTTTCCTTTCTTTGGTTGTATTTTTGTGCGTGTTTCTTTTCATTTTTCGTTTCTTAAAAAAAACATTAAAGAAGAAACTGTCTTTGTTGTCTTTTGGTGTGTTTGTTTGCTTGTTCTTTATTTGAGTTATGTTTGTCGATTTTTTTTAAACAAAAACACAAAAAAAATTATAAAAACCAAAACAAAAAAAACTGTGGATTGATCATGTTTTACGGGCACACCTGACCTGAACGTAGACCATAACAAGTACATACAATGTTTGAATTAAGAGTGCTAATTCGTGTGAACATTGTCCCCGATCATGGTGTGTCGAATCTATAGGTGTGTAGCTGCTGAGTGCAACAATACATATTAGTGTATGCCGACTATGCCTCTAGGCAGGTGTGAGGACTTAGATAGGGGAATGACTTCACAATATTCACACATCCCTAGACGAAGCACTCATGTACAAATACAAGGCTTACATATTATAACACGTGACATTGTATCTTTATACGTTAGAAATACTTTGAATACTCAATGTCACGATATCTTTGTGCTTATATAAAGATTACAAATTTTGGGCCAAATCCCTAATGCTAAAATCTGATGTATACAAGTTAACGTGTATCTATCTACGTGGATAGATTTTGATTTACTCGGGGCTCCTTGAACTCAAAAAAATAAATAGAAAAGTGATAGCTCAAAACAACCTAAAAAAGAAACTATGCAAGTTATCAAATATCATGTCAAGGACCCCCCAAACACTACTCACTCCTCCTGATAAGTCTTTATGAGCATTGTGAGGATGAGCACTTTGGTTCAAAAATTCATTTCGATCTTGTGCATCCACTCAAACTTAAGCTTAGTGACCCTAGTTCAAGTCTTGGTATGACATAGATAGACATGTGACGTGATTGTTCACTCTATTTCTCTTGTGTTAGCATTTTAAAGGATCGAGATAAAACATGTAAAATATGTTATTTCTACTTGGTGTTTTTCTCTCTTGTAATACTACACGTACACATGTCATTGTCTTATTTAACGCTTTCATGCATAAGTATTGCACTGAAACTACACTATATATTTTTAGCACATAGGTACTAACACATGATTTACACTTTTGACGTTTACAATGTTTCAAGGTGATTAACTCTATAACTCTTGTAGCATTGTAGTCTTACTCGTTGTGTGCTTAGTCCACTCTGTGCTGTCCAATACATATAATCTCTGCAAAATGATTTCCTTTATGTTTGTGTACTCCGCTCTTTTGTGTGACCCATGTGCTTTATATTCTCTGATGTGCGTTTTTTTGGGGTCACCCCTATGTTTCTCACTCTTTGCTTTACTGATTGTGTGCACTGTCTATTGTTTATATCACGCTCATCATTTATACTCATCCCGCATGTCTGTTTGGTCTGGCCCGCCCTTTTGATACTATTAAAGGTGGAGAAGAGATTGTTCATGAGTACGAGTCACGGGTTAGGAAGGATCACATGTAGGGGGAGCTTGCTACAAAATGTGCACGTAGAGAGGGGGCGCGTATAGAACATGTAGACAGGGGGAGCATGTGTGTAGGTGAGCTATATAGAGAATCTGAAACCTGAATGTTGAAGATTATTTTTTTTATATATATATATATATATATATATATATATATATATATATATATATATTCACTCTATCATGCACTTCTTTGATATTTCTTATGAACAAGATTTGATATTATGAAAATGGGGGGTTTGTTGAAACCGATGTTTCACATTCCTTGTGTTTGAGAATATCAAATCCCGGATTGTATTTGATCACGTCTTGTGTTGATAGAGAGTGCAGGTTGACAGGTCCACGCAAAGAAAAAGATGTCTCCTATGGATACTAACGCCGAGCGATAGAAGTTACCGCCGAGCGGTAGCCGCGAATTAATTCGACGGAGCGCTCAGGAAACGACTGGGCAAGCGTCAACTCATACCGCGCCGCGTTAAGGTCATTAACGCTGACACTAACGCCAGACGATACCGGAGGCGATAGCTGGAGGAATTAATTGGACAGAGCTCTCGGGAACCTACCGTTAGGCGCTAGTCCTACCGGTGGCGCTAACATGAGGATTTAATTTAGCAGACGCTCGGGAAACTACCGCTGTGCGCTATCGCTTTATCGCGCCGCGGTAACCCACTCAACGCTCCAAGGCGTTGAGTGCGTTGAGACGGGTCTACCGCCGGGCACTATCTACCTACCGCGTCGCGCTAGCATTGGAAAAAGGAAAATATTCGTTTTGAATATTTTTCCTAATTTGGAGGACAGCTGGCACATCAAGCGCGCGAACCTACCGTCGGGCGCTAGTCTTACCGCCGACAGTAGCCTATTTTCACAAAGACGTATATAAAGCCGTCTTGGTTTTTGTGCATATGACTTAAGACGAAAAGAGACAGATCTGCAACTCCTAGCGTTTGGCCGCTGCTCCTGTGGTCCATTCTGCCGTCTCCATCGAAGGAAGAGAAGACTCCATCCCTCTCGTTTCCGCACGAAGAACTCCGGCGAGCCTAGAACTACAAAGCCTACGAAGAGTCAACCGGTTGCAAGCTCTCGAAGATTTCAAGCACTCGTTGTGGATCTCTCAACGGAGAAAGCTTTTTGAGTGAGATTCGAACTTAGATTATTTTATTCTTGTTGTTCTTTTTCTTCTCTATTTGTATCGATTTGGTGAAGGGAAATCGACAGGGGAAGGTCGTCGGAATCCGGGGAGGAATCAGTGGGAAATCCTCCCGGGGTAGGGACGTCTAGATCGGGGGATCTAACGGTGCTCTAAGACCCTTCCTTGCGTGAAGGTGAAGAGCCGGCTCGAAAACCTTTCTTGGAGGGAAAGAGAGAGAGCCAACCGGTCCGTGGAGCGGGTCGGTATAGAAAACAAAAGAGGTTTTGTTTCTCACCGCCTTCGATCTCTGGCGTCACGGGGATCACAATTTTGTAATTGTCAAAGCAGTTCTAATTCCTGCAATGAAGTTCAGCTTCTCTGTGTTATTAAGTTTGTCATCTGCTGAAATTGTTAGTTAGTATTTTTTTGTGGGGTGTACAACCAAATCTGCACAGGAAACCGAGTTCTGTAACTTACCGCCGCGTGTTAGCTACCTAACGCCCCGCGTAGCTTCCAGTACTGGATTTTTTTGGGGTAAAGTCACATAAATTTTTTTTAACGCGAAAAACCTTATTCACCCCTCTAAGGTTGGTCACTAGATCCAACACTCTGGTCCATCTCGGACGCGGCGCCACCAGCCCCATCACCACCACCGGCTATGCAGGACCTCCTGTCCGAGTTTGTGGACCTCTTCACGGCACCGTCCGGCTTACCGCCGTCCCGACCACACGATCATGCCATCCCTCTTCAGCCCAGCGTGGCGGCAGTTTCGGTCCGCCCGTACCACTACGGGCACGTGCAGAAGGACGAGATCGAGAGGCATGTTGATGGGGGGCCTCATCCGCCCCAGTGCAAGCCCCTTCTCCAGCCCGATCCTCTTGGTCAGGAAGAAGGACGGTAGTTGGCGCTTCTGCGTGGACTATCGGGAGCTCAACAAGGCCACACAGTCCAGACAAGTACCTGATCCCAGTGATCCAGGAGCTTTTGGACGAGCTCCACGGCGCCACCATTTTCACCAAGCTGGACCTCCATGCGGACTACCACCAGATTCGCGTTTGCCAGCCGACGTCGCCAAGACAGCCTTCCGGACCCATGATGGCCACTACGAGTTCTTGGTTATGTCATTCGGCCTAACCAACGCATCAGCCACCTTCCAGGACACGATGAACGACATCTTTTAGCCGGTACTTCGCCAGCATGTACTTGTTTTTTTATGACATCTTGGTCTACAGTTCTTCTTTGCAGGAGCATCTACAGCACGTCCGTCAGACATTGGCTACTCTCCAACACCACCACCTCAAGCTCCACCCAACGAAGTGCTCTTTTGGGATTCCGGAGGTGTGTTACTTAGGACACACCATCTCCGCTGCAGGAGTCGTGATGGACAACGACAAGATCGAGGTGGTTCTCTAGTGGCCAACCCCATCATCTCTCTGCGATGTCCGCGGGTTCCTGGGCCTGACAGGGTATTACCGGCGGTTCATCAAGGGCTACGACACAATAGCCCGACCCCTCACTCAGCTCTTGAAGAAGTCAGTCGAGGGCCCCTTCGAGTGGTCAGCAGCGGCCTCCGCCTCCATCGCCGCTCTTCAGCAAACTCTGGCTCGTGCCCCGGTGTTAGCAATGTTGGACTTCTCCCAGCCCTTCCTCGTGGAATGTGATGCGTCAGGTGTGGGCGTGGGGGCCGAACTCATGCAAGGAGGCCGCCGGTGTCCTATTTTAGCCGCGCATTCTCGGATACCATCCGCAGTCGATCAACGTACGAGAATGAGCTCACGGGCCTCGTCCTCGCAGTGCAGCACTGGCGGCCCTACCTCTTGGGACGACGATTCGTGGTCCGCACCGACCACCACAACATCCGCTACCTCCTGTAGTAGAAGATTGCTACGCCTGCCCAGCAGGTGTGGGTGACCAAGCTACTGGGCTATGATTTCAGCATCGACTTCCGGCCCGGGAAGGCGAACCGCGCAACCGACGCTCTCTCGCTCAGCCCCATACTTGCAGCCATCTCCCGGCCAATCTGGGAGGATGCAAACGCTCTCCAACGGGAAGTGGAAGCGGACCCGACACTCAACGGTATCCGTACAACACTCCTTGCAAACGCCTCCGCCCACCCACCTTACTCCTTGGTGGACGGCCGGCTACTCTTCAAGGGCCGCCTAGTTCTCGCCCCATCCTCCCCAGCATTCTCCGGCTATTAACGGAGTTTCATGCCCCCCCGACAGGGGGGCACGCGGGTGCTTACCGAACGTAGCGACGGCTGACAGCCTCTCTCTATTGACCTCACATGTTTCGACAGGTCAAGCCTTCATGGCTGCCAGAAGGTCAAGTACGAGGCCGTTTTTCCGGGCGGCCTACTTCAGCCCCTCCCAATCCCCAATCGCGTATGGGACGACATCGTCATGGACTTCATCACAAGGCTGCCGCGCTCCCAGGGGTACGACTGCATTCTGGTCATAGTGGACCGGCTCTCAAAGTATGCACATTTCATTCCCCTATGTCATCCTTACACCGCAGCCACAGTCGTCGGCAGCTTCATCCAGGGGTTGTGCGCCTCCACGGGTTTCCCCGGTCGATCGTAAGCAACCGTGACCCGCTCTTCCTGAGCACCTTCTGGACGACACTATTCCGTCTGTAGGGCACCCAGCTACACATGAGTACAGCATATGATCCTCAGACCGATGGCCAGTTAGAGGTCCTCAACCGATGCTTAAAGACTTACCTCCGCTGCTTCGTGGGGGAGCAACCGTGCAATTGGGCCGAGTACTCGTACAACACCGCCCACCATCAGGAGGCCGACACTACTCCGTTTGAGGTCGTTTACGGTCGGCCTCCCCCTTCCATCGTCCGCCACCTTCTAGGGGAATGACAGGTGGAAAGCCTGGTCACCGCTCTACGTGACAGGGACATTATTCTGGATCATCTGAAGCACCACCTCCAACGAGTCCAACAGAAGATGGTTTCCTATGCCAACAGGAAATGACAGGACCTCTCCTTCGAAGTAGGACAGAAGGTCTTCGTGAAGCTCCACCCCTACCGTCAGCTTTCGGTGGCCCGCCGACCGTGGCCAAAATTGACCGCCCGATTCTTCGGGCCATTTGAGGTCCTCTCTCGCATCGGGGCAGTCGCTTATCGCCTACGCTTCCCAAGCGGGAGCCGCATCCACCCGGTCTTCCATGTCTCGCGGCTACGACGAGTGGTGGGCGAGCACGCCACCACAGATCACATCCCGGCCGATCTCAACCTTTCCAGAGAGGCGCCTTGCTACCCCGCCTCGACCCTCGATCACCGATGCCACACTCTGGGGGACCATACATCAAAGGAGGTCCTTGTGGCTTGGACCGGTCGCCCCGACTCAGACGCGACGTGGCTTCCCCGGGATGACTTCCACCACCAATTCACTGATTACTGTCTTGAGGACAAGACACTTTTTCCAGATGGCGGCATTGTTACGAATCAGCATGAGGACGAGCCCAAATGACAAGTCTACACGCGCCGAGCGAGAATATCACATGGGCCCACCGAGATCACGGAGAATATTTAACGTTTATTCTATTATATGTTTAACATTTATTCTATTCCATATTTAGATGTCGCAATTTTAGTATTTCTCATTTTCCTTTTGTATTGCTTTTCTTTTTGTATTCGCTCCTCGTCTTTATAAGAGGACACGCGAACGCTGTAATCGTCATCTCGGATGAATGAATATTTTCTCTCTTCCTCTAAATCTCTAACCCTAACACCTCTCACTCTCTCTATCTCTCTCTTTCTCCCTCTCTTACTCTCTCTCTCTTACTCTCCCTCTCTCTCTCTCTTCCGGATTGAGTACCGCCTCCCCGCACCCTCACCCGTCGGACCCCATCACAGTCCCTTCTTAGATACATTTTTGTTAGTGGTCCTGCATAAGATTTAAGTATGTTGGGCTGTCTGTTGCCGCCAAATGGGCTTTTTTTCTGCATAGTAAATAACGGACGGTCAAGATTGATCGGACGGGCCTCAGGTGTTACACCGTGCAATCACAACAACCGATGATAAATCTTTGTATATATAGTATAGATAGTTGAAAACTACCGAGGTAACATGATTGAATTATGCATGCACATGTTCTGTTCATTATGTAAAAAAGCTTGCAAAAAAATCCAATGCGAGTTAAACATTGATCCAGATACAATCAAACACAAGCAGTAAGCCTATTCAAAAAATGAAGGATAAGGACAAATATAAAGTAATGGTTTACCTTGATCCACATATCGATGACAGCCCCACTAGATCTGCTGACCTTTGGAAGGTATAATTTAGCTGCCAAAGCACAAAAATTCAGCACACAATAATTTAAATAAAACTATAGATTAGATAGAAAGGATCATACTTGATGAATTGGGCTGCAGAGCACGAAAGCCTTTGGAGCCTAAAGAGAGGAGCAGTGCAGCTTGGCCGTATGCCATGCCACAGTTGACAGTGTACACTTTGGATTTGCAGTACTGCCAACAGGAATTAACACAAGTTAGATTCTTTGAAATTTACTAATTTTTACTGAGGTTCATTTTCTGTGAGAAAATGGTAAAACATTAACGACGAAAATGGTGAAACAGTAACGACGAAAATGTTAATGCGTAATTAGTGGTGTTCAAATATTCACTTTGGGAAACTATATGCATTCCACCATTATGCACTTATGAAGCATTAATATGATGCATGATGCAAATAAGATCAGGCACGCATCTAAGATTAGGCATGCAACAGGGAATAGTGCTATTATAATGACTCAAGCTTATTTTGCTCAATTGTTAGTGTTGGACTCATTCTAGAATGAATAGATTTTGATCCTTCTCGACTTTCTAGCTAGTGGCTACTTTAATTGAGTCAAAATGTTTTGGGTTGACTGTCGAGTAATTTTGAGCTTTGACGTTGAAGTATTTTGAGATGCTATAAGTTGGATCGATAAGAACCCTAACTGCTCACTCTCACGATGCACTGGTTTTTCCTTCAATGAAGCTGAGCCAGCCGCACGCTAGAGATCTAAGCCTGCCAATCCCTTTTCTGTCCACTGGTTCAGACCCTAACAACCCAATTTGATCCATATTAGATAATTCCTCTTCTAACCAGCTTGACTAGGAGACTCCCAACCTCATATCCCCTTAAAACCACTTTCATACCCCCAAAAAATTCTGAAGCCTTCTGTTATGGCCAGCAGATGATACAAGGGGGTTTAAACCCTAGAGCTTGTGAAAGGAGAAGTTGAGGGAAGAGGAAGAGGAAACCCTAGAGGGAGAAGAGGGGTTAGAGAGAGAAGGAGAGGAATTTAGAAAGAGAGGAATTTCATATTTCATTGCTTCCCAATCCAAATACATGACAAGACCTCCTTATATAAGGCCCAAATGGCACGGGCATAAATACCCAATACAACTACAAACATGAAATATTTAAACATATAAAAAGATTACATATCGACTCGATACAACATAATACTAATATAATAAGATAAATGGAGGACCTGTAACACTCCATCTGTCCTTCAAAACAAGCTTGCCCTCAAGCTCGTGCTCCATGCGGGTGGCCAGACAATCTGGTACCTTGACCCCCCCTCCAGAACAACGGGCGGTAACGCATAGCGGCGGTGGTGGCATCGACGAGTAGCAGCGGCGCCATCAGGAAAATGGGCGGCATATGGAATGGCTTCGTCGGGGCCGCTGGAGGGGCTGTGAGTAGTAGCCGCATGGAGGTCGGAGGGTCGACATGCGGCGGAAGAAATGGATCCGTCGGGGTCGGTGGAGCAGGGGCCGGCCAAAGAGGTGACAAGGCGGTCGATGAGAGTGGCATGGCAGGGGCCGACGGAGCAAGAGCCGACAGAGGCGGCGACGAGTCGGCCGGAGGAGCCGGTGGAGAAGACGATGATGAGAGCGGTTGAATGGTGACAACTGTGACAGGCGGAGGCGGCTCAGCTAGAGGCTGTGGCGGCACAAGATGCGGTGGTGGTGGCGGCACAAGCTGTGCGGGTTGGGAGGGCTCCGACACTGGAAGAGGCAGAACGCCGAAGTGTTTGATGTTTTAATAAGCTATTGACCCTACTTACATTGTGCCCTAAGGAGCACTGAAGGGTGGGAGGATATTTCTTAGTTGTCGATAACTAATATTTTATTATTAAACATTAACAGGAGCATGAACAAGTAATCCCGCAGCGGGTACCTAAGTGGAGGTTCAACCCATATCGCGGTAGATGAAGAACTATTAGGATGACGCCCACTCCGCCTCAGTTACCTGACTCTTCCACAGACTCGTCTGATGATCCAGTGGATGTGAACGTCGTTGAGATTATCATACTTGACTAATTTTATGTTTGGTGTTGTACGGGCATGTGTAGCCCTTAGTTCTGCTTTGCTACTATATGGGTTTGAGACTTGGTGCGGTTGTCTGTGACTACTTATTTTGTTTATGTTGGTGATACTTCTGTTTACACTTTCGTTGTACTCATGTACTATTTCATATACTCTGATGTGGTTTTGTGATATTGGCTGGCAGGGTAAGAGTCACGTGGTGGTGTGTAGCCATGTTGAGTAGTACCGTCGTGGGACGGATACACTGGGATAAAATCTGCTCTCCAATTTGGGAGGGGGATTTTACACAGTTAACCTTATGGGCTAAATCTAGCTGATCCTAACTAGTGCAGGGAGCCCATAGTGGTCCTTTGGTGGGCCACATGATCTTGATGCATACATACATCAAATGACATTGGGGTGTCCATGCAAAGCTTCTGTGCTTACATTCAGCACAAATTCAAATTCGGACTTCAAAAAGGGTATGGGGATGCACGCCACACTATTATGTAACACTAAATTGTCCCTTATTTTCATCGGTACTTTCTAGTACAAGCTCAATAGTCTTTATTTTGAAATGATTTTTTTCTGTTTTTGGTTTTCATCAGTATAGTGATCAATTTTTCGGATTTACAACTCGTGTCTTGGGAAATTTGAATGTGTTGAAAGATTTTCAGCTTCGCATTTATATTTTTGTTAGAAAATTTAGACCTTACAATGTATTGCATAAAATGTTTCGTTGAGTTAGTGTCTGTAGATAGAGCTCATGCAAGGAACTTCATGTAATTAACTTAGAAGCTATGATTAAACATACTTATTGTTCCAAAATATCATTAAGCTGAGCATCCTTTAATCTTTTTTATACAAAGGCCTTAAAATAAATATTTGGAAGCATAAGTGCTCTCTTTAATTACCGAGGCATTTGGTAAACTAAGGGTCTGTTTGGCGCAGCTCTTGAGGCTGGAGAATCTCTTTTCCAGCCGCCAGAGCTGTTTTTTCTGTGTTTGGGACAGCTCCTTATGAAGAGCTTTTCGTAAATCTGGAGCTGTTTTGCAGCTTTTCGGAAATCCCTCCCCCCCCCCCCAGCTTCTGCTCCCGCAAAATAGCTTTCTCTCTCATAGGTTTTGGAATCTACCGGCCCCGACTTTTCCAATTCTTCCTGCAACTCGCGGGAGCCGACGGATTTCGCCGGAGCTGACACATCTCGTCGGAGCCGACGCTCCCTCCTCCTCCCACTCTCGCTCTATTTTTTCAAAGCGCACTTCTGCACGTAACACCCAAACACTCTGCAGCTTTTCAAAACTGCTCCCCAGAGATCTATTTTAAAACAATTCTATACGAACAGCAGCTTTTCAATCCGCCAGAGCTGTCCCAAACAGACCCTAAAATTTGAGTACAAAGTTGACAGAAACTGCTTCAACATGTCTAATCCACGAAAAACAATTACAGAAAAAAATGCTCTTTTAACCTGAGGATATCACATATGTATATCATTGCTAATTATTAGGGATCTTTTGAAGCGCATACATAAAAAGTATAAACACTTTCTGAATAGTTCCTTCTCTCACAAAAACAAGAGTCGGTTATACTCACAGCCATGGTATCAGCAATTGCATATGCTTCTGTTTCAGACCCAACATTCTCCATCTTTTCATTCTAGAAATGTAAACAGTACAAGTAGTTCAATTTTCAGGTAGGAGCATTTCGTTCAGTACAAACTAAAAATATATATTTAAAAGCTGACCAGCAATGTACTGCTCAGGTTTTTTTTCAATACATCGTCTGAAAAAGTACATACCTGAGTTCCAGATGAATTTATATACAAATAAATAGGTTTGGAGGGGCTATCATAATCTAACCACATAAGCTGTGCAACAATCAGCTCAGTCACTGCTGGAACAATCTGTGCAGTAAAAAAAATTGTTTCCTCTAAAAAAAAAGTAAAATAAAAATCTGTGAAATGTTTTAATCATTTTAAGAACATTGAAACTTACAGGCATTCCCAGGTAGCAAATTCGAGCATCTAACAACAAAGAGGGCAAATCTGGAGGGGCACTTCTAGGCCTACCGTAACCCCTTGCCCCTCCACGGTACATGCTTACACTCATACTATACTTCGATGGGCCATCCTTTACACCTGCTAAGCTCCACATCCCCCCATTTTCAAGATAATTCCTAGAAGATGAGATGCTTTCCTGCGAACATACCCCCACATTTAGTTTTTTTAGTTTTTTTATTTCATTTCATATAAGTCTTGCACAAAGAAAATGAATGGAATTTAAAAACTATCAACCAATTACAGCATGAAGGCGTGATTATAATCATACCTCCGTGACCTTTTCTTGTTGACGTCTTACAGGATTATCTTCAGTCATGAACATGTCTAATTGAGAAGTAGAGAGACCATAAAGGTGTCGTGGAACATTTTTATAGTTTTCCATTACTGCATTAGAGAAAAGGATTTCACCAAACAAAAAGAGCCATGGAATTTGAGTGCTCGACTAAAATGGAAATGCTCATATGGAATTCGATGGTGAGATGATGCAATCAAACTTTTGGGGAAAAGAACTGCACTGCATAAGGACCATAATAGCAGGAAAAAAAAACAATCATATAGCACTAGATACAACTTTCTCCAAGGAAGAAGTCATTTGCTGCCACTAGCAGCCCCCTAGAAAGTTTCAACTAGAGGCTAAATTATGACACTAGTAATTAAGTGGATATAGTTTTAAGTAATTTTATAAATAATGGAAAGGAATGGGGGCCTAAACCAAATTGTGCTTAATATAAAAAAAATTAGATTCTAGAGGACAGTATACGAACTAATTGACCCCCTGTGGATTCACCACCAAGTCAGTTCAGCCTTTAAGCCGAAGTGCCGTAAGTCCCTCAAATAAATGAAATCCATTCATTTCATCCAGAGCAATGAGAACTTCTATAATATACAGTTCCATAAATTTCCAAAAAAGAACGTTTGATTTCACCATATAAGAAATCAAAACCAGTGCTCTGATTTATCATGTATACTGCAAAATTTGAATTATTCACTATAAATACTTTAATGAGTTCAGGTCAACTTAAAATTGAGTCACATTGACTAAGGGCGCTGATATTTGCAGGCCCATAATCGATATTTGCAGCCCTTGGATATTTGCAACCCCCAAATCGATATTTGCAGGTCCAATGGATATTTGCAGCCCTTTTTTAAAAAAAATTAAAATTGATTTTCTTTAACTTTTTTCCTCCTACTAATTATTAATATGAAATAAAGCAAAAAATAAATTATATCATTGAAACAAAATCTAAATTTTATCTTTCAAACAATTTTTTGAAAATTAAAAATGACATTTCGAATTGTTTTCAATTCACATTGAAAATCTTGAATTGGTTTTAGTGATACTAGATTGATAAATAATACTTTTGCCCCCTGCAAGACCGCAACTATTTTGAGTTCTCTCTCTCATGCTTGATGTCACCAGTTGAAAACCATCCATCTATATTATATGATAAATCGGCATATTCATTTATATATTGACATAATTTTTAGTTTATATGCAAAAATATAAGCTGATTGTTAACCGCAACCCGTAATTGGCTAGTCGCACCCCAAAATCTAACAATTATTTGCGATTTTTCAAAATAAGCCCTGTACATGCAATTTCAGGAAAAGTGTTCAACACGAACGTTGTAGATATCGATGAGATCTACAACTTTCGTGTTGAACACTTTTCCTGAAATTGCATGTACAAGACGTATTTCAAAAAGGCGCAAAACCTGAGCATATTTCCAAAATACGTCGTGTACATGTATTTTTAGGAAAAGTGATCAACACGAAAGTTGTAGATCTCGTCAATATCTAAACTTTCGTGTTGAACACTTTTCCTGATATTGCATGTACAAGACGTATTTAAAAAAGGCGCGAAAATTTGGAAAATTTTGGGGTGCGACTAACAAAATAATGGGTTGCGGTTAACAATCACCAAATATAATTGAAAAAGGAATAAAAATGAGAGGATTTAACCAATTTTTAATACATATAAGAGTGAAATATTAATTTATTTTATATTTATGTTAATATGTATATGTATATAATATATTTTAATAATAAAACAGCAAAGCCAATTGGCTTGGTGGTTCAACACTATGACAGCTTTCTAGATGGCAGGGGTTCAAATCCTCACACCCTCAACATTTTGGATATTAAATTATTCTCTTTGGCCCGCCCGATTTGGTAAACCCGAGCCCGGTTCCCTGCTCACCGGCCCGCCCACCCGATTTTCTGGTTCTTGGGCGGTCCTTTGTTCTACCCGGTCACTAGCCTTGACCGGACCGGGCGGTGGTCCAACCAGCGGCCCGACCGGTTGGACCGGTCCGAGCTTTGTAGAGGAGAAATCATAAGATGGGGCTGCAATTAGGATCTTTTATTTATGTTATAAATTAGGTGAATTTTTAAAAAATGGGCCTGCAAATATCCTTTTAAGGCCTGCAAATATCAGCGCTCTTGACTAATGAGTAATGATGCTGAAAGAATGGTGTACAACCCCATATTCGTTGGGTAGGACCGGGATCCCCTCAACGGCCGGGATTGGACTAGCTTCGGGTTAGCTTTGGGCTTCAGAGCGAAAGGGCTCCCGCCTAGGAGTCAGCGAGAATGAT
Source organism: Platanthera guangdongensis (assembly GCA_039583875.1). Taxonomy (NCBI): domain Eukaryota; kingdom Viridiplantae; phylum Streptophyta; class Magnoliopsida; order Asparagales; family Orchidaceae; genus Platanthera; species Platanthera guangdongensis. The sequence goes on along the minus strand of CM077164.1, from coordinate 35,855,692 downwards.
CGTGTCAAGCCCCGGCCGAGACCAACTTCTGCCCAGAGACGGGCGAGAAGGCTCGCGCCTCGCCGAGGGCGGAAGCGAGCTCGGTCCGGGGGACCCTTCAACCCCTTTTTTCCTTAGCTCCCGCCGAGTGAGGGCGGGATGGTCCTCGGCATATGGTTCTCGTCGAGTGAGGGCCAAGGCCCAGGGAGAAATAACCTAGTTTCCCTCGGGTAAATTACTTATATGCCCCCAGGGTTTGCATTTAGAATTTCATAACAGCGGGATTTGGCTATTGGCAGACAAGCCAAGGGTATCTTAGTAATTTCAGGTCAGCAAAGGCTATAAATAGACCCGCAGGGGCTCTTCAGAAGGCAAGCTTTCAATATTCTCTAAGACTCTCTAGCGCTTTCTGAGGAGCTCTCAGCCCAGCTTTTGGCTTTGGAGGGGAAGCTCTCAGAGATCTTCCGGGTAAGAGGTGGGACCTCCCCGCTGAGGCTTTGAGTCAGTTTTAGGTCCTTTTCAACCAGTCAAGGGTCGGGGTTTGAGAGAAGTAGGTGTTGGCTGCACCCTTATTTTCGAACTCTCGTTGAGGTCAATTCCTGGCTTCAACAGTTCTGGTGCGGTGAGCGTGGACGGTAGCCGATACAAGAAAATCTCAAGTCAAGTCTCATGGTCGGAGGTGGAGGAGGAGCTGGATCGGGAGGTTCTCCCTCCCGGGAGAGTGGGGTGACGCTGGGAATGTTGGAGAACTTCAGGCGGGAGGTCTTGCAGACTATCCACTTGGCTTTCTCGGCGAGAGGCGAGTGGGAGACTCCGCAGGTCCAGGTGGCTGCTGCTCCGTCATTGGGCGAGAACGCTCCCGGGCAGCGTCTCGGGACGGAGATTCCGGCTGAGGTGGCGGAAAGGGACATCCCCAGGCGGGAGCTGTTCCCGGGACAGGCAAGTGCAGACAGGGCCAGCGAGCCGAGGTCGCGGGAGGAGCCTTCTCGGCAGGTCGTGAGCGGGAGCCCCTTTAGTGAGCTCATCATTTCAGCCCCGGTTCCGGAAGGGTTTAGGGAGTCGGACATGTCATACTACACCGGGAGGGACGATCCTACACAGCATGTGCAGTGGTTCGAAGATGTCGTTTTCATAAGGCAAATGTCGGATGCTTTCAAGTGTCGGCTCTTTGCCATCACGTTGAAGGAAAAGGCGAGGGACTGGTTCCACCAATTACCCGCAAGCTCGATTTACTGCTTTGAAGATCTGAGACGCGAATTCTTGCTGAGGTTCTCAACGTTCAAGAAGAGGAAGAAAGGAGCAGAGTGTCTGTTTGCCGTCAAGCAGAGGTCGGAGGAGATGCTGGGACACTATGTCGACAGGTTCCAGGAAGAGATTCTGGAGGTACAGGAGATGTCGGGATACACGGTGATGCTTGCCTTCACTCTGGGGTTGAGGCCCAGCTTCTTCAGCATGGAGTTGAAGAGAGTTCCCCCCCCTCTCCTTCGAGGAACTGATGGAGAGGGCGGCGAAAGAAATTGAGATTGAGTCGGCCAACCCGGCGTTTGCAAGGAGTTTAGCCAAGTTGGCGGAGGAAGAAGGGAATGAAGTTGGAGCAGGGAGGCAGAGAGAGCAGAGGGAGGAGAGAAGGAGAGAGGAACCCCGAGGTCAGGGGCAGCAGCAAGGTTGGGGGCTGCGGGAGCCAAACAACAGGTTGGGATGGAGGCTCCAAGAGGGTCACCCTCAAGGACAAGGAGGAGGATTCCCGGGCAGGGACAACCACCGGGAGCAAAGGAGGATTAACCAGCCAGCTTGGAGGCAGGGGTAGAGGGTCCCTCTCCGGCCGCAGCAGGAAGCAATGGAGATAGTGAGGGGAAGAGGAGGAAGGAGAGGAGCTCGGGGAGGAGCGAGAAGGAGAGAAGACAGTGACGTTGCCCTTCTGTGACTTTCACCAGGAGGCGGGCCACGCGACGTCCACTTGCCCAGAATTTTTGGAGATAAGGGCAGCGAGGGGGCAGGCTCAGCAGCAACCCCCCGTGAGGATTGAGGAAGTTCCGCAAGGAGGAGAAGGAGATGATAGATGTGAAGACCGGGTGGATGTGGGAACCCGAGGAGGGATCGGGGTGATCCACATGGGGGGATCGAGGCTACCCGCAAGGGGAGTTTCCAAACCATGTATCGAAGGAGTGTCTCGTCGACCTCCCAGACCCCCCCACCAGAGGAGAACATCACTTTCTCGGTGAAAGACATGCCGGATTACGAGGATCCTGTTGGCTACATTGGAAAATATGTACCAGATTTAGAGAAACTTAACATAGCTCAATGATATTCATCAAGGTGTATTTGATGTTGTTTTGAGTTTATATGTGCAGGTTAAGAATATGCAGAAAAAGTTTCTAAGTCCATGAGTTGACACCAGAAGAAGCTGTGTCGACACTTGTAAACACTTGTGTCGACACTTGGGAAAAGCTGTGTCGACACTTGGAGTCAATTGTGTCGACACTTGGAGAAGCAGTGTCGACACACAGAAAGTTCAGTCGACACACAGAAAGTTCAGTCGACATCAACTGTGTCGACACACAGGACTTGTGTCGACACACAGAAAGTTCAGTCGACATCAACTGTGTCGACACACAGGACCTGTGTCGACACACACACCAGAATTTCTTCTAAGTCAATTGTGTCAAAACAAGAGGTGACTGTGTCGACACACAGGACTTGTGTCGACATATTCTTACAGAAGCTATGTCAAGAAGCAGTGTCGACACATGTGAAGTTCAGACTCAACATTTTGCTGACAGAGACAAAGTTTCAAGAAGTAACTGGAAGACTTGACAGCTGCCATAACCAACAGGTCTACTGCAACTGTCAGATCTGTCAGAAGTTAGTTAGCAACCGGATCAGCTGGTAACCTTGGATGAAGTCTATATAAAGACAGATTCTATCAATAGAAGTAATGAATGAAGAGAACAACAGACGGAAAAAGAAGACGAAGTACTCAACACACAATTACAACAGAAGATCCAACAAACACAAGAAAATCCAGTCAGAGATTTTCAAGTGGATATAAGTGAAGAATTTCAAAAGTTCTTCAGAAGAAATTGTAGAGAGAGAGATCCAACAATTCAAGTGAAGAAAGAGACAATCATCAACTAGTCTCTTAAGAGCAGATCCTGAACTATCTGCAAAGAATAATTCAGATTGATTTCTGGATTTAAGAAGGAAGCTGATTGAAGATCATCTTCAAGAAATTCAACCTTATTGTGTTCAGATTCAAGAAGATTTGAAGAAAGTCAAAGACAGGTTGATTTCTGGGTAATCAGATTTTTCAAGAACTGATCAAGAAAACTTTCTACTCATTCTCTCTCAACTTGGGTGGAAGATAAAATATATCTTATATTTTTGTTCTGTAAGATCATTATTGATCTGAGTTGTAAGCCTAGTTTATAAATGCTGAGGTAGGGCTGAGTGCCTGAGGTAGGAGATTTTCATCTCTGAGTTGTAGGCCTTGGGAAGGCTGAGGTAGGGCTGTGTGCCTGAGGTAGGAGATTTGATTCTCTGAGTTGTAGGCCTGGGTGTAGGCTGAGGTAGGGCTTTATTGTCTGAGTTGTAGGAGTGTGGGCTCACTCTGAGTTGTAGGAACCTTGACTGGGTTCTGAGCTGTAAGATCTGTTGATCTGAGAAGAAAGAAAGGAGTTAGGCCGAATCTAGCACACTGCTAGATAGGCGAAGGAGAAAAGTGGATGTACCCATCATTTGGGGAACCACTATAAAACTGTGTGACATCTGTGATTGTGTATGATTCTGTGATTTCTGTGATGTGGTAGCTGTAGAACTGATTGATTTTATTTGATTATATGAATTAATATTCTGACTTAGAGTAAAAAGGAATTGTACCTATTCACCCCCACCCCCCACCCCTCTAGGTGTTTAGGTTATCTTAAAACCAATTCTTTCAAGTGTTATCAGAGGGAGGTTACTCAAAGATAGACTTAACAGTCTGAGTAAGATCTGTGAGACAGAATAAATTTGAACAGATGAGTTCAGGAGAAAATCATAAGGAACTTGGTTCCATGAAGTTGCCCATATGCAGGAAGGAAATCTTTGTAATATGGAAATAAATGGTCAGATTGTTTATGGAAGCATCTGATCCAAGAATATATATAACTGTTAAGGAAGGGCCTTATATTTCAATGAAAGTCTCAGTTCTTGATGCTAATCAGAGGACACCAAAAGACTTTTCAGAAATGACTAAAGATGAGATTATCTTGGCTACTATGGACAAGAGAGCTCAGAATATTATAATGAGTGTCATAGATGACTCAACATTCCAAAATCTGATTCACTGTAAAACCTCCAAGAAGATGTGAGACACATTGATAGTCTACATGGAGGGATCAGAAGAAGTTAGACAAGATAGAAAGTCAATGCTTAATCAGGAATATGAGAGCTTCAAACAAAGCAAATCAGACAGCATCACTGAGTGTTATAAGAAGTTCTTCAGAATTGTGAATGAACTTATGTCATATGGAAGGATATTTAGTACATATGAGTTGAATGATAAATTCCTTAGATCTCTGACTAAGGATTGAGACACCAAGATCTGTGTCATCAGGGAAGTGGCCAGACTGACAGAAATCTCTCCTCCAACTCTATTTGGCAAATTGCTTTCTTATGAAATGCAACTCATGGCCAGAAAGGAGGAAGAGAAAAATACCAAAATTGACCATAGAGAAAAGTCAGTGGCTTTCAAGGCAGAAGCCACAAGAAAGGACAGAAGGATGTCTCCATCTCCTCCTAAGAAAGCTGCAGAAGTGATCTCTGAAAGTTCAGATAGTCACACCTCAGACAGCAATCATTCTGATGAGGACTTTGCTGCCTTCACAAGGCAGTTTCAGAGATTTTTGAAGAATAAGCAGTGGAGAACTAAGCCATCCTCTCAGTCCAAGGATGAGTATTATCAGAAAAGGAAATCATCTAGAAAGAACAATAGTAGGTCAAAACCTAGCAAATCAACAACTACAAAGATTGTGTGTTATTGCTGCAACAGACCTGGACATGTAGTAGCTGATTGTCCAGACAAAAGAAAGGAATCTGCAGATAAGAAGAAGTCTCAGAATAAGAACAAGAAGGAGAAATCCTTTGTAGCAAAGAAAGAGAAAAGCTGGACAGATTCATCATCTTCAGATTCTGAATCTGCTGTTGAAGCTTATATTGGTCTGTTTGCAACAGAAGAAGAGAATGAGTTCTTGCAATTGCTGGACTCAATAAATGGAACTGAAGATCATCAGTGCAAAGGGCTGATGACCCTGACTGATGAAGATCACTGCCAGGATCAGTCTGGTCCCAGTATGATAAAAAGTTTATCTGAAGACTCTGATTATTACACTGGCTCAGAATCAGAAGCATCTGCATCAAGAGATGTGGATGAATCTGAATCTGAAGGATATATTCATCAACTTATAGATGAATATGGTGATTAGCTGCAGGCATTTAAGAGATGCAAAAAGCTGACTAAAATTCAGGCTAAGGAAATTGCAGCTCTTAAGTTGGCTGCATCTGATTCAGAAAACCTGCTGGATCAGAAGATGAATGAGATTGCCAAGCTGAAAAACATAACTGTTATTCAGATGGGTACAATCACATTCAAGAGTGATCAAATCAAAGGTCTGGAAGTCAGACTTCAGAAGGAAAAAGATCTAGTGGCTAGTTTCTCTAAGCCAAAATCTGTCCTACCCTTAATTGATGACTTTGTGTCTCAAAAGGGTAAGACAGGATTGAGTTTTAAGGGAATACTAGGGCAGCTAATTCCAAAAGAAAAAAGAAAGCCTCAGTTAAGCCACTTGTCTTCAATCCCTCTATTGCTCTCAGAAAAGTGCAACAGCCTAACAAGAGATATGATCATGATATCATACATGGTCATGGTAAGCTTGACATTCTGAATGACAAGAGGTCACCAGCACTCAAACAAAGAAACACTGTACCTACAGTATTAAAACAGCTGACAGCAAAGATGTTAAAGCTGTACCTAAACAGAGGTATAATAGATTTGAGTGCTGTTGTTGTGACAAGGTGTGACACTTTGCCATTGACTGTTGGCATAACACTAGTGTCAGGATGAATGTCAGCTTACCTGGAAGAAGGGCTGCTACAGATTATGCTAAATTTCAGTCTAACCTGAACCAAGGACCCAATAACAATTTGAGTTCTAAGGTTAAGTAATTATTTGTTGCAGGTAAGTCCAAGTGGCCATACCCCTTTATGGTACTTGGACAGTGGATGTTCCAGACATATGACTGAAACAAGAGGATTGTTGAAGTACTACTCACCCATATTGAATGGACCTAAAGTAATCTTTGGTGGTTCTGAAAAAGGAGTCATCAAAGGGTTTGGTAACATTTCTAACAGCTCAATTACTATCACTCAAGTGGCTTATGTGAAGAGTTTGAAACATAACTTGATAAGCATAAGTCAACTGAGTGATCTTGGATATGACATTTCATTCATTAAGAATGGTTGTCATATTAAAAGGTCAAGTGATCAGAAGATCATGTTGACTGGTTATAGGAAAGGAAATGTTTATTGCCTAAACTTTGTGAGTGAGAATAAAGATTTTCCTATTTGTCTTGTACCTGATGAGAAAGCCTCTCATTGTGTCAAATGGCACAAGAGCCTAGCTCATCTAAACTACAAGACTATTGGTGAACTCTTTAATAAATAGTTAGTGAGCAATGATCCTCAAGTTAAGTGTATTAAGGATGAGATATGCTCAACTTGTCAAAAAGGCAAGCAGACCAGATCCTCCTTTCATAGCCTTGAAACCAAAGACTCAGTGAGGTGTTTATACCTCTTGCATATGAATTTATTTGGTTCAATGCCAATTCAGAGTCTAGTTAGGAAAGTCTACACATTTGTGGTTGTAGATGACTATTCTAGATTTTCATGAGTTTTCTTTCTGAGACAGAAATCTGAAACCCTAACTGTTTTCTGCAACTTTGTTAAGCAAATTCAGAATGAACTGAACAGTTTAGTGGTCAAAATCAGAGGTGACCATGAAACTGAATTTCAATCTGAAACTATAACAAAGTTGTGTGAAGAATTTGAGATTTATCAGGAATTCTCCTCACCAAGAACTCCTCAGCAAAATGGAATTGCTGAAAGAAAGAATAGGACTCTCATTGAGGCTGGTAGAACTCTATTGAGTGACACTTCTCTCCCAGAATATTTCTGGGCTGAGGCAGTAAACATTACATGTCATGTGCTCAATAGGGCTTCCATCACTAAAAGCCACAAAAAGACACCATATGAGGGTATGAAAGACAGAAAACCAAACTTATCCTATTTTAGGATCTTTGGTTGCAAGTGTTATGTGCTTAACAATGGCAAGTCTTACCTAACAAAGTTTGCTGCCAAATCCCAGGATGAGATATTTGTTGCGTACAACAACAATAGTAAGGCATATAGAGTCTATAACTTGACAACTCAAGTTATAGAAGAGTCTGTTAATGTTATATTTGATGAATCTAGACTTATTAACTGTAAGTTGCCAAGTAATTTTTGTAGCTCTACAAGTATAAAAGAGAAGATGGACATGCTGACTATCAAAGAAGATCAACCTGCAAGGTAGGTAGAGAAAAATGATGATTGCTGTCCAAGGGGAGTACAAGACTCACAAGATGCTGATGAAGACCATAAAGAACAGCAGAATGAAGAAAATGGAGAAAGTCAAACTGTAGACAAACTTCCTCCAGCAGTTAGACATTTAAAGGATCATCCTGTACACCAGATTATTGGTGATCCTAGACAAGGAGTTCAAACTAGAAGCAGGAGCTTGAACACTGTACTATGCTCAAGCTTCTTATCTCAACAGGAACCTAAAAGATTTGAAGAAGCTATACAAGATCCACACTGGATTGATGTTATGCAGGAGGAGTTAAATCAATTCAGGAGATGCAAGATCTGGAAGTTAGTTCCTAAACCAAAAGACCACAATGTCATAGGGACTAAGTGGATCTATAGGAACAAACTAGATGAGAATGGGATCATAATTAAGAACAAGACAAGGCTTGTTGCCAAAGGATACAGGCAGGAAGAGGGCATAGACTTTGATCAAACATTTGACCATGTGGCAAGGTTGGAAGCAATAAGGCTATTTCTAGCATATGCAGCCTATCAGGGTTTCAAAGTGTTCCAAATGGATGTTAAGTCAGCTTTCCTGAATGGAGACTTAAAGGAGGAAGCCTATGTAGAACAGCCATCAGGTTTATTGATTCACTCTATCCTAATTATGTGTATAGGCTTAGGAAAGCCCTATATGGCTTGAAACAAGCCCCAAGGGCTTGGTATGAAACCTTGTCTACTTTTCTCATTGAGAACAAATTCTCAAGGGGGAAAATAGACAAAACTCTATTCCTTAGGAAATCCAAAGGGAAGATAATCCTAGTTCAGATATATGTTGATGACATAATATTTGGTTCTACTGAAAACAATCTTTGTAGGAAGTTTCCTAAACTTATGCAAGGAAAGTTTGAGATGAGCAGCATGAGAGAACTTAAGTTCTTCTTGGGACTCCAAGTAAGACAGACTGATGATGGTCTGTCCATATCTCAGTCTAAGTTCACCCAGGAGTTAATTAAGAAGTATGGTATGGAATCATCCACTACCATGAGAACTCCAATGGGGACAAGTATGCCTTTAAGCAAAGATGATGCAGGAAAACCTGTAGATGAATCTTTGTATAGAGGGATAGTTGGTTCCCTCCTTTATCTGACTGCTAGTAGACCTGACATCATGTATGCTACATGTGTCTGTGCTAGGTACCAATCCTGCCCTAAAGAATCTCATTATACTGCTGTTAAGAGGATTTTGAGATATCTTAAGGGCACACCTAATCTAGACCATTGATACCCTAAGAATAGAGATTTTCTACTGACTGAATATTCAGATGCAGACTTTGCAGGATGCAAAAAAGATAGGAAAAGCACAACAGACACCTGTCAATTTCTAGGAGGAAGATTGGTGTCATGGAGCTGTAAGAAGCAGACTAGTGTGGCAATCTCCACAGCTGAGTCTGAGTATGTGGTTGTAGGGAGCTGCTGTGTACAGCTGTTGTGGATACAACATCAGCTTAAAGATTATGGTATCCCGGTAAGTAAAACTCCTTTGTTTTGTGATTCTACAAGTGTTATTTCTATTGCAAATAATCCGGTTTCTCATAATAGAACAAAGCATATAAAAATAAGATATCATTTTCTTAGGGATCATGTAGAAAAAGAGGATATATGTTTAGAATTTGTCAATACAAGTTTTCAAATTGCTGATATGTTCACTAAGCCATTGGATGAAACTAAATTTAATAATTTTAAAATTGAATTAGGTATGCGGAACATAGATTAGATTGACAAATTTGTCTAAATAATTTTGTGTCGACAAAAAGAGTTCTATGTCGACACAGAGAAGTTGTGTCGTGACATCTAGAAAATTGGTGTCGACACTTCAGAGAAGTTGTGTCGACACATCTAGAAAATTGGTGTCGACAATTCAGAGAAGTAGTGTCGACACATCCAGAAGTTGTGTCGACACTTAGAATTAGAGTCGACACAGAATTTCGGTTGAACTAATAAGTATGTCTGTGTCGACACATCATCAATTGGTGTCGACACATAGTAGTCAACACTTCTGTCGAGACATTAGCAGTCTGTGTCGACACCATCTCATCAGTGTCGACATACTAGGTAAATTTTGACGCGCTTTTTGACCTTCAATGTAAATAGGTCAAGCACATACCCTGTCGACACTCTCTCCAGATTTTTGAGACAAGATTCTTGTGTCGACAAACTTTCTCTTCTCCCTTCAAGATTTCTCACCATCTCAATGGCGCCGAAACTTGACAAAAACGTGAACGAGGGATATGAACTTGTACGGAATGCCTTTGACGATGCTGAACCAGCGATTAAAGCTGTGATAGCTTTAATTGCTGAAAATGGCTTGGAGTATTTGACATCAGAACCTACAAAGATATGGAATAAGAAAATCATTGAGTTCTATGGAGCTGCAACTCAGGATTCAACTGGACTAAAAATTAGGTCTTCAGTCCAGGGTAATAAAGTCAAACTCACCATGAAGAGCTTACGAAAAACTCTTCATCTGCCCAAAACTCAAAAAGACGAAGAAGTTACATCTTCCAAGACCAGGGAAGCACTCCAGTGGTGTGGATTAGATCTCATCATGAAAATTGGATCATTCATGCATACAAAAGGAATGAATGTACAAAAATTCCTTTCTGAAGTAGTTGACAAAGTCATCTTATGCAAACCAGGTGGACATGATAGGGTCTCAGCCTACATGTTCAGCCTCATGACCAAGATCATCTACAAAATCAACACCAATTGGTCTGCAGTCATATATGAAAAGATTCGAGAAAGCATCAAGAAACCTAATCTGGGAAGGATATTAAGCTTATACTTGGCTGAAGCAATTCTAGAAGTGATGCAACAGGCTGCTGGATCCAAGATCAATCACATGAGCAGAATGGATCTAAGGATAATCTCTAGATGAGATAGAGTGCTGATAAAAGACATGGATGATGAAGAGAGGGCAGAGAATACTGAGAAATCACCTGCTCAAGACATTAGACATGATGATCAGATGCAGGGGGAGCCTCATCTTGAGGAAGAGCCAATACACTTAGAAAGTGAAATGACTACTCAAACTATTCTTGAGTTAATCCAAGAAGTTAATCAAACAATTTTCAATAATAAGGATGAAACACTAACTGTGCCCTTGATTGATGTTGACCAGACCACTCAACTCAATAGTCTAGCACAGGATGTTATCATAGAGGATACATCTACAGCTGCTGATGCTCTAGAGTTAAGAGTGCCTCCAGTCCAAACTCAACAAGTGTTTACCCTTGAAGAGTGTTTACCAAGAACTGAGGGGGAGCAAGTCAGAACTGAGGGGGAGCAAGTCAGGACTGAGGGGGAGCAAGCCAGGACTGAGGGAGAGCAAGCTGGCATTGAGGGGGAGCAAGCTAGAACTGAAAAAGAACTGTCTCCTAATCATCAGGAAAGAGTTGATATAGCAAGTATCTCAGCTTCTGAAGATGAAGCAGAAACTCAAGCAAAGAAGAGAAAGCTGATGGTTTTCAAAGAAGAAGCCAAAGCTACAAAAGGGCATTGCAAACTGCTCCACAACCAGTTCATGCACATGATTATAGCTCTTTGTTGGTATCTTTGCAAGTAAAGTTAGATGAACAAAGGATAGTCATGGATAAATATATGGATGAAACTCATTAAGATTTACAATTCTCTTTGGCTCAAGATATCAAATCAATTAGATTTGAGGTAAATCAGAATAAAAAGGAGATGACAGATTGCTTTCATAAAGGAGGTAATGCTGTGGTTTTCTTAGCAAAACAACAAGAAGGAATAAAGACTAAAGTTGATGATTTAGTGGTCAAGCAAGCCTATGTCCTGGAAAATCAAGTAAGGATGAATGATAATCTTACAGAATCACATAATGTGATTGTTACAGAATTAAAGAATATTGCAACTGCACTGACAGAGGCAAGGGCTAAAGAGATATCAGAGTTTGATAAGAAACTTCAAAAGGATTTAGGCACTTTCCAATCTATCATTCAAGCCTCTCAGAAGCTTATATCTTCTCAGCTCCTAAAGTCTAAAGCTTATTATACAGAGGGAACCAATTATCTGGCAAATCAAATCAGGTTCCAAAATAATGATCTCAGGGATCATATTGAAAGAGAAGTCATAAATGGGGGAGGTTGATAGTCAATGCTAGCTCAGAGCATGTCAAATAGATAACAAATGCTGTTAGAGCAACTCTGGGCTATCCACCCCTATGTGATGATGAAAATACAGCTGAGTCAGGAATTCAAGCTGCTGGAAATTAAGGGGGTCAGCAGGAAGTAGCTCAAATCATATATCTCCCTTCTAACTTTGAGGAAATTCAACACCTGGTTGATCAGATATACAGCCCTCCAGAGAGTACTAAAAATGTTATCATTGAGAAAGTAGAGTCAGTGGTAGCTTTGAATAAAGAGCAAGAAGCTCAGCTCTCAAAGAAAAGGTTTAGAGAACAAGCAGAGTTGAAGCCTGATTTTGAGCAATGGAGTCTTATTTCCAGGAATATTATCTTGACTGCCTGGAAAGCTGTGAAAGATAAGACTCATGAAAGGGGTAAATGGTACACTGAGCAAGAATGACACAAATATGAAGTCAGGCAGGAAGTAATTCTTCAATATAGAAGGAAAGCAAAAGCTGGGAAGTTACCTGCTAATGCTTTGGATCCTAGCAAGTACTTCACAAAGTCTTTTCATTATTTTGAAAGTCAAAAGATAAGGGCTGAAGAACAAAAGAAGAAAGATCTAAAAGGCAAGAAGTCAGCTGAAGATACTGAAGCTCCAGTACAAGCCAAGATGCAGTCAGGCAGAGACATAGTCATCAAGGAGTCAGACCAGCCTTAGAATAGATTAAACTAGATTTTACAACAATGTAATCTTTAGTTGTTAAAAAATCTATGTAAACTAATTGTTGACAAACTTTTGTTAGTTTAAACAAAACAATGATTCATGCTCATTGTGTTTGCATTATTCTGTAATGACATATTATACATATTTTGTTTATATATTACCCTGTCATGTAATGTTTATATACATCATAATGTGTGTTTATTATAAATGGTGTATATCATTGACTAAGGGTTATGACTTCTCCAAATATGGGGAGATTATTGGGTACATTGGAAAATGTGTACCAGATTTGGAGAAGCCTAACATAGCTCAATGATATTCATCAATGTGTATTTGATGTTGTTTTGAGTTTATATGTGCAGGTTAAGAATATGCAGGAAAAGTTTCTAAGTTCATGAGTCGACACCAGAAGAAGCTGTGTCGACACTTGTGAAGACTTGTGTCGACACTTGGGAAAAACTATGTCGACACTTGTAGTCAATTGTGTCAACACTTGGAGAAGCAGTGTCGACACACAGAAAGTTCAGTCGACACACAGAAAGTTCAGTCGATATAAACTGTTTCGACACACAGGACTTGTGTCGACACACAGAAAGTTCAGTCGACATCAACTGTATCGACACACAGAAAGTTCAGTCGACATCAAGTGTGTCGATACACAGGACTTGTGTCGGCACACACACCAGAATTTCTTCTAAGTCAATTGTGTCAAGACAAGAAGTGACTGTGTCGACACACAGGACTTGTGTCGACACATTCTTACAGAAGTTATGTCAAGAAGCAGTGTCGACACCATGAGAGCTCTGTCGACACCACCAATGATTGTGTCGACACTTAGTCTACTTATGTCGACACATGTGAAGTTCAGACTCAACATTTTGCTGACAGAGATAAAGTTTCAAGAAGTGACTGGAAGACTTGACAGCTGTCATAACCAACAGGTCTACTGCAACTGTCAAATCTGTCAGAAGTTAGTTAGCAACCGGATCAGCCGGTAACCTTGGATGAAGTCTATATAAAGACAGATTCTATCAATAGAAGTAATGAATGAAGAGAACAACAGATGGAAAAAGAAGACGAAGTACTCAACACACAATTACAACAGAAGATCCAACAAACACAAGAAAATCCAGTCAGAGATTTTCAAGTGCATCTAAGTGAAGAATTTCAAAAGTTCTTCAGAAGAATTTGTAGAGAGAGAGAGCTCCAACAATTCAAGTGAAGAAAGAGACTATCATGAACTAGTCTCTTAAGAGCAGATCCTGAACTATCTGCAAAGAAGAATTCAGATTGATTTTTGGATTTAAGAAGGAACCTGATTGAAGATCATCTTCAAGAAATTCAACCTTATTGTGTTCAGATTCAAGAAGCTTTGAATAAAGTCAAAAACAGGTTGATTTCTGGGTAATCAGATTCTTCAAGAACTGATCAAGAAAACTTTCTACTCATTCTCTCTTAACTTGGGTGGAAGATAAAACATATCTTATATTTTTGTTCTGTAAGATCATTATTGATCTGAGTTGTAAGCCTAGTTTATAAATGCTGAGGTAGAGCTGAGTGCCTGAGGTAGGAGATTTTCATCTCTAAGTTGTAAGCCTTGGGAAGGCTGAGGTAGGGCTGTGTGCCTGAGGTAGGAGATTTGATTCTCTGAGTTGTAGGCCTGGGTGTAGGCTGAGGTAGGGCTTAATTGTCTGAGTTGTAGGAGTGTGGACTCACTCTGAGTTGTAGGAACCTTGACTGGGTTCTGAGCTGTAAGATCTGTTGATCTGAGAAGGAAGGAAGAAGTTAGGCTGAATCTAGCACACTGCTAGATAGGCGAAGGGGGAAAGTGGATGTACCTATCATTTGGGGAACCACTATAAAACTGTGTGCCATCTGTGATTGTGTGTGATTCTGTGATTTCTGTGATGTGGTAGCTGTAGAACTGATTGATTTTATTTGATTATCTGAATTAATATTCTGCCTTAGAGTAAAAAGGAATTGTACCTATTCACTCCCCCCCTCTAGGTGTTTAGATTATCTTGAAACCAATTCTTTCAGATCCATTCTGCGACGCCTTGGTGATCCAAACAGCAATAGAGAATTTCACGGTCTCCCGGATACTGGTGGACAACGGGAGTTCCGTGAACGTGATCTTCAAGAAGGCCTTTGATGAGATGAAGGTGGAAGCTCGGAGGGTGCTAGCCTCGGATGGACAGTTTGTAAGGAGGGGTAGGGTTGCATGTGACGTTGGGTGGGGGGGGGGTTATCGAGGAACTGCCGGTTCGTCATCGTTGACGCCCCGAGCAGCTACAACACAATATTCGAGCGACCTCTCATCAGCGCCTTTCGTTGCGTCCCCTACTCGTTCCATCAGTGCCTCAAGTTCAATAGCGGAGGGGTGCAGGTCAGGATCAGGGGAGATCCGAGAGTGGCGAGACAGTGCTATGTGACTGCCGTCAACACTATATCCTGGATGGAGGAAGCGGAGGTGCTGGAAAAGGAGATGGCAAGGGCAGAAGAAGCTGAGGGGGAAGGAGGGGTGAGTCTGGGTAAGGTGGAGAAGGTCGAAGAGGGGGCTGCGAGGAAGGAAGTAGTGAGCCTAGGCGAGGTTGGGAGAGAGACTAAGGAGGAGGTTATGGGTAAGGAAGGAGCAAGCCTAAGTGAGGCGGTGAGGGGAGCAACAGAGGAGCTGAGGATGGAGGGAGAGATGGAGGGGGAGGCCCGGAGGGGCGGGGAAGAGGAGCTGCATGAGGAAGGTTGGTTGGAAGCGATGAAGGTGGAGAGGTTAGGCGATGAGGAGTGGGGAGAAGGGGAGGAGAGGGTCAGCGGGGAGCAGACTCGGCTGGAGTTGGCGGAGGAAGTTGTGGAGATGGAGGTAGTCAGCAGGGCAGGGAAGGTGGAGAAAGTGAGGGTCAGCGGAGGCTTGGGCCAAGAAGACCAGGCGAGGATGCGGGAGTGCATCCAAAAGAACGTTGACATCTTTGTCTGGGGCGCGGCAGACATGTCGGGTATTGACGCTAATGTGGTTTGCCACCGCTTGAACCTGGACCCCAAGACACGCCCCATCCGCCAGAAGATGAGAATCATCGCCACAAAGCTGGAGGATCCCATCCGCGAGGAGGTGAAGAAGCTTCTCGATGCAGGTTTCATTTCAGAGATCCAGTACCCAGGCTGGGTCTACAATGTGGTGATGGTAAAGAAGGGTGATGGGAGGTGGAGAATGTGTGTAGACTTTTCTTTATTAAATAAATCGTGCTCTAAGGATTGCTACCCCCTGCCTCGGATCGACGCGCTGGTTGATTCAGCCATCGATTTTTCTATCATGAGTTTTTTGGATGCTTTTTCAGGTTATCACCAGATCCGCATGCATCCCCCCGACGTCAAGGACATCTCCTTCATTACGAGGGAGGGGTGCTTCGGCTATAAAATGATGCCCTTCGGGCTAAAGAACGCGGGGGCTACATACCAACGGATGATGGATCGGGTGTTTAAAGATCAAAGGGGAAAGAACTTGGAGGTCTACGTCGATGACCTCATGGTTAAGAGCAGGGACGTGGGTTCGCACTTGCTCGACCTGGAGGAGACGTTCGCAACCCTGCGAAAGTTCAAGATGAGGTTGAATCCCCCAAAATGCGTCTTCGGGGCAAGCCGAGGCAAGTTCCTCGGGCACCTTCTAACCCCGGCAGGGGTCGAGCCTAACCCAGATAAGGTGAGGGTCATCGTGGAGTTGGAATCGTCTCGCAACGCTAAGGAGGTTCAGCGCTTGACAGGTAAGCTGGCTGGGCTGAGTCGTTTTCTCTCTCGGGCCGGAGAGAAGTGCTCGCCTTTCTTCAAAGCGCTTCGGAGGAGTAAACAGTTCGAGTGGACGAAGGAATGTGAGGAAGCTTTTCAGGCGTTGAAGACTCAGTTGACTCAAGCGCCACTCCTGAAGAGTCCAAAGGAGGGAGAAGACTTAGCCTTGTACCTTGGGGTAGGGGCTGAGGCAGTGAGCTCTGTGTTGGTAAGGGAGGAGGGAAAAAGACAGCTGCCCATCTATTATGTCAGTAGAGTCCTAAAGAAGGCCAAACTACGCTACCCCATCTTAGAAAAGTTGGTTTCTCCCTGATTGTCTCGGCCCGGAAGCTCAGGCCGTACTTTCAAGCTCATTCAATCAAGGTAGTGACCGACCACCCATTACGCAAGATCTTTGAAGGGGTAGAACACTCGGGGCGATTGGCCAAGTGGTCATTGAGCTCAGCGAATTCGAGGTCTCTTTTGTGCCTAGGCTCTCCATCAAGGCACAGGCGGTGGCCGACTTCTTGGCTGACTACGTCACAGAGCTGGGAGAGGGGGAAGCGCAGCCGAAGGAGGCGTGGAAGATGTATGTTGATGGGGCCTCAGGGAAGCATTCCCTGGGGGGAGGGGTAGTGCTGGTAAGCCCCCAGGGGGTCGCCATAGAGCAGGCGGTGGCGCTACACTTTCCGGTCACCAACAACCAGGCATAGTACGAGGCCGTCATAGCCGGGTTGCGGTTGGCTAAGGAGCTCGGGGTTCACGGCGTGGAAGTGTTCACAGATTCACTAGTGGTGGCGTCCCAAATAAGGGGAGAGTATGAAGCTCGGGAACCAACCCTCCAGAGGTACTTAGCCAAGGCGAGGGGGATCATAGGGGGGTTCCGAACCTTCTCAATGCAGCATCTCCCTAGGGAAGAGAATGAGGCGGCTGACCGATTGACCAAGTTTGGATCCCGAGGGGGGGGGACCTTGACTGATCTGTTTCATCCAGCGATCAAGGAAGGAGAGCTAATGGAAGTAGATCGGCGGCCCTTATGGGTGGATCCCTTCGTGACCTTCTTCATCACGGGCAACCTCCCAGAGGGGATCAATGAAGCAAAGAGCTTTCGGCATAAGGTTGCCCACTATCTCATGCATGAAGGAAGCTTACATCGGAGGATGCTTTCGGGCCTTCTGGCGCGATGTGTGACGGAGGAGGAAGCCTGACGGATTCTGGAGGAGGTACACTCTGGAGAATGTGACAGTCATTCCGGAGGTAGGACGTTGGAGGCAAGGGTGGTCAGGCAGGGGTACGTTTGGCCCACCCTGAGAAAGGATGCTGCAGAGTTTGTGAGGAGGTGCCAAAAATGTCAGCTCTACGCCCCCCTCCAGCTCTTGCCCGCTCAACGGCTCCGAGGCATCACGACGCCATGGCCTTTTGCCATTTGGGGAATGGATCTAGTCGGGTCGTTTCCCCCGGCAAGCGGGCAGAGAAAGTTTCTCTTGGTTATGATTGACTACTTCTCTAAATGGCTGGAGGTTAAGGCGTTGGCCAAAGTAACCTCCCAAGTCATCAAGAACTTCGTTTGGGGGGAGATCATCTGTAGGCACGGGCTGCCTCAGGCCATTGCCACGGACAACGGTCCTCAGTTTGCAAGTGAGGAGTTTATAAGTTTCTGCACTCAGCTGGGCATCGACCTCAGGTTTGCCTCTGTCCACCACCTCAGGAGCAACGGTCAGGTGGAGGCGGCGAACAAAATTATAGTGAACCTGCTCAAGAAGAGGGTGGAAAACTTGAGGGGGAGTTGGGTGGAGCAGCTTCCCTCGGTGTTATGGGCTTTGTGCACAACCCCAGACACAGCCACTGGCGAGACCCCTTTCAAACTCTCACATGGATGCGAGGAGGTCTTACCGGTGGAATTCGAGGTTCAGTCAACACGGGTGGCGGCCGCAGGCAAGGGAGGCGAGACATGGAGGGAAGGAAACGAGGAGGAGCTACGACTCTCGTTGGATATGGTGGAAGAACTTCGTGACGTGGCCGCTGTCAGGCAGGAGGAGATCAAGCGAAGAATGGCCAAGTATTTCGATAAGCACGTGAGGATAAAGCAGTTCAAGGAAGGAGAATTGGTCCTAAAGAAGGTCGACGCCGCAGGAAGGTCGGCAGCAGTTGGTAAGCTCAACCCCAATTGGGAGGGGCCCTATATCGTAGAAAAGGTCCGGGGGTCAGGGGGATACCACCTCCAGAATGTGGAAGGGGTATCCGTGAGTCATGCATGGAGCGGAGACGACCTGAAGCGCTTCTTCCCTTAGTGGGTGGCAAGGTTGTAAATCCTACTTGTAATAACATTTTTGAACTTCTTTTTCATGATTGGTTTCTTTTGGATCTTGGAGATTTTTGCACTACCCTGAGCCTGGCTCGGCCCCAGGTAGACCCGCTACGCAGACTCTCACTAGCTGGCAGGTCCGAAGGCTCGCCTGTGGGGGTAAGGGACCCTGAGTGCTGCTCGGCCCCAGGTAGACTCACTGCTCAGACTCTCATTAGCTGGGCAGGGCGGTAGGCACACCTTGGGGGAAAGGGTTGGATCTTGGAGATTTTTGCACTACCCCGAGCCTGGCTCGGCCCCAGGTAGACCTGCTGCGCAAGCTCTCACTAGCTGGCAGGTCCGAAGGCTCGCCTGTGGGGGTAAGGGACCCCGAGTGCTGCTCGGCCCCAGGTAGACTCGCTGCTCAGGCTCTCATTAGCTGGCCAGGGCTGTAGGCACACCTGGGGGGAAAGGGTTGGATCGTGGAGATTTTTGCACTACCCCGAGCCTGGCTCGGCCCCAGGTAGACCCGCTGCGCAGGCTCTCACTAGCTGGCAGGTCCGAAGGCTCGCCTGTGGGGGTAAGGGACCCTGAGTGCTGCTCGGCCCCGGGTAGACTCGCTGCTCAGCCTCTCATTAGCTGGGCAGGGCTGTAGGCACACCTGGGGGGAAAGGGTTGGATCTTGGAGATTTTTGCACTACCCCGAGCCTAGCTCGGCCCAAGGTAGACCCGCTGCGCAGGCTCTCACTAGCTGGCAGGTCCGAAGGCCCGCCTGTGGGGGTAAGGGACCCCGAGTGCTGCTCGGCCCCGGGTAGACTCGCTGCTCAGGCTCTCATTAGCTGGGCAGGGTTGTAGGCACACCTGGGGGGAAAGTGTTGGATCTTGGAGATTTTTGCACTACCCCGAGCCTGGCTCGGCCCCAGGTAGACCCGCTGCGCAGACTCTCACTAGCTGGCAGGTCCGAAGGCTCGCCTGTGGGGGTAAGGGACACCGAGTGCTGCTCGGCCCCAGGTAGACTCGCTGCTTAGTCTCTCATTAGCTGGGCAGGGCTGTAGGCACACCTGGGGGGAAAGGGTTGGATCTTGGAGATTTTTGCACTACCCCGAGCCTGGCTCGGCCCCAGGTAGACCCGCTGCGCAGGCTCTCACTAGCTGGCAGGTCCGAAGGCTCGCCTGTGGGGGTAAGGGACCCCGAGTGCTGCTCGGCCCCGGGTAGACTCGCTGCTCAGGCTCTCATTAGCTGGGCAGGGCTGTAGGCACACCTGGGGGGAAAGAGTTGGATCTTGGAAGAAAAGTTAAGGGACAAACAGGACCTCGAGTGGACCCGTTGTTAGGTTCCCACTAGCGGACATGACCGAAGGATCTCTCGGGGGGAAGAAGGAAGGGGGAGATTATTTGTTTATGTGGTCCCGGGAGGTTTAGAATTAAACACTTTCAGGTCCTAAGTAGGGATGGAATGACCCAGATCCCTCCCGACATGGCTCTCGACGCAACCCTCTAAGCGGGGCTCTCGGCGCAAATCTCCCGGCAGGGGTTTCGGTCGGGTCCTCGGCAAGGCTCTCGCCGCGATCATCTGGCCGGGGGCCCCGGCAAGCGTGACTCGACAGGGATTCTGGGCGCAGCCTCTAAGGCAAGGCTCTCGGCGTACCCTTTTCGGCAGACCCCTCTTAGCCAACTCTTTGAATGGAAGTCGGTTGTCACCTAAGAGCCTAGGGTTCGCGTAAAGATGACAAGCATTCGAGCGACAAAGAAAATTTTTCCACATTCAAGAAAGAGTTAGGAAGTAGTGAGGGGGTTCCGCCCCCTGTACAAAGGTTACCGTAACTTAGTTCATAAAAATTAATTAATTGTGGCGAGCTCAAAACAAGGTTATAATAAGCAAGTCAGCAGACACGGAGGCTATTGAGCCGACTCGCCGGAGGTTCCACCGGAGCTACCGCTGCTGCTACCGCTGGAGGTCCCGCCGGAGGATTTGCTGGGGGATTAGCCGGAGGATTCGCCGGGGAAGAAGCCACTAGTTCCCGCAAGCTCCGCTGCGTCATCGGCCGGAGAGCCGTCCTCTCCCGCAGGGCGGGTGATGGGCTCAAACAAAAAAGGCAGGATCCCTCGCGCAGTGAGGATCTCGCCTCCTTCGTTTAGAAGCTCCGACTCTCGCAAAACCTTGATCACCATCTTCGCGGTCGCTTGCGCATTCTCTTGGACGATCACGTCCATCTCATAGGCAGAATAATGGCAGCGCTCCACTCTTTCCTCCCTCGGCGGCCGATCCTTGGTCAGGGCTAGGGCCTCCTCTAGACGCTTCACCTCGGCCCGCAGTACTTGGTTCTCCCCCTCGGGGCGGGCCACTCGCGCGCGAGACAGCTCAATCTCCCCGAGATCCTGCGAGGCGATCCATTCAGGCGAAAGGCGTAAACGTATGGAAGGGCGAGAAACGTTGGAAGGTCCTACTTACCTCGGGGGTCGGGCGAGTGAAGATGAGTTGTTGAGCGGCAGCTAATTCGGCCCTCAAGGTGGCAGCTTCCGCCACTGAGGCATCCCTCGCCCTAAGCATGTCGACGAAGTTCCGCTCTATGGCGAGGGTGCGGCGCCCGACCATATGCGAAAGCTGGACCGTGCAAAGCTGGTCCTGGGCGGCGTCGAAAACAAGAGCCTTGGTCGTCGTCCTGTCGAAGGAGTCGGCATCTACCCGGCTGTAGGGGTCGTAGCCCAGCGCGAAGGCGTGGCCAGTGGCATTATCTCCCTCCCTCTAGGAGGGGAGAGGGGTGGAAACAACTATTCGATTATCAGTAGGGTCCCACTGGAGCATAAGGAAACCCTCTGTGTCCTTATACTTGTCTCCGAAGCCGAAGTTCCGGTGTCCTTTCGGCATTGGGCCGCGAGAGGGCTCGGTCGGGGTCTCCGCGGCAAGCAGGCCAGCATCCGCCTTGACGGCAACGGAGGAGGTCTGGGCGGGAGTCTCCGCGGCAGGCCGGCCCGCATCCGCCGGGGCAGTAGCGGAAGGGGTCGCGGCGGGGGTCTCGGCGGATGCCGATATCACCGTCTTGCCTTTTTCCGTGTTGGTCGGTTTTGATCTTTTGGAAAGGGGGGCTTGGAGGGAGCTTGGTCTCCGCTTCGGAACGCTCGGTGCGGAGGAAGCTCCCGGCTCCTTCCGGCAGGCGTCGGCGGCTGCCTTGGCGAGAGCCAGGGTGTCGGCGAGCGCCCCGGTCTCTTCGAAGGGTTGGTGGACGGGAAGATCTCGCTCTCCTGCAAAGCTCGTAGTATTTTAGTCTTTCCCTCGAAAGTAAGTTTGACAAGTTAAATCCAGAAAGTTACCTTCGCCGGGGGGTACCAGTTGGAGGGTTTCCAGGTCTCGCCGGAGGAAGGGAACGTCGAAAACCTTCGAGTAGAAGAATTCGACGAGAGCGCCCTCTCGCTCCCCGAGAGTGGGGGGCTTGTAAGTCGCGTCGTCGTACTGAATGGGGGTGAAAGGGATGTTGCCGAAAGGTCCCGCGATGAAAACGAACCTTTCCGCGAAGTGGTGGTGCTTGTTAGCAAGACCCGCTGTTTTCACCAACTGGCCGGAAAGGAAGACCGAGCCTCCCTTGGCTCGGAAATTGAACAGCTTCTGGAAGATCGATAAGTTGAACTCGGTCCTTTTCGCCCGCATGTAGCAGGCGAAAGCCACGAGGAGGGCGATGGAGTTAGGATTGAGCTGGGCAGGCACCACCCCGTAGTAGCGCAGGGCCTGACGCACCTCGGGCCAGAGGGGGAGCCGGAAGCCCGCTTCGAAATGCTCTAGGGGAATGGCGAGCTCCCCTTCCGGCACGAGGTTCACCCTGTCCTCGCGCCCAGTCTTCTGCGCGGTGAACCCGGGCGGGATGTAATTCTTGGTTATGGTGACGAATTCAGCTTGTGTGAGCCGGCAGGGCGGGAAGGCGTGATCAAGGAAGGACTGCGCGCACTTGGAGAGGCCCTCGCTCTCGCCTGGCATCTCGAAGGAAGGAAGGAAGAGAGGGGGGACGCGAGGACGAGATCCTTTGCGCTTCAAGAAAGGGCGAAAGCAATTGACGGGTAGACGGAGTTTTGGAATAAATGCGGTGAATGAGGTAGGTGGATTGACCTATTTATAGAAAGCAAGGTAATCATGAGTTTTTAAAAAATACGGCGGAGGAAAAGTCAACGAGTCAACGACTCCGGACGCTTTGATTCCTCGCTTTCCATCCTGTCGCGCCAGCTCTCCATGGTTTGGCGGGAAGTGATAGCCTCCAAGGGAGGCTGGGGAAAAGGCGAACTGCCTCAGTACGCGAGAAGCAGTGAACGAGACGCATGAATCAGGCATTCACAAGGTATTAAAGACAACATGCAAAAGGGAGCTGAAGAAACACAGATATAGATAGGGTCTCGCTAGGCGAGAGCCCCCACAACAATAGTAAAAAATAATAATAATAATAACAGTAACACACAATGCTTGTAAGAAATTATCCTGCGCTAGAAGTGAAAAGGGTACAGAGGGAAGAGATAGGCCAAGAAGATGGGTAAAGAAGGGGATCGCCCGAAGAGCTCAGTATGGCACCCAACGCCAACGTCCTAGATCTCGCCGGCCAGACCGGGGAGGGTCTCGAGGGTCGAAGAAGGCCGTCAGGGAGGTTAGCCCCCGGTTGGCCAGGCGGAGCTATCTCTAATCCGCGCGATGTGCCTCCCAGGTGAGGTTTCACCGGAAGCTGCGTCATGGGATCCCGCCCCGCCAAGGAGGTCTGCACAGTCCCGCTCAACAGTCGCCAGTCGCCGCTCCATCGTTTCGTGGATCCTCTTCACCGCTGCGGAGTTGGCACTTTGCTGTCGCGCGAGCTTCGACAAGACTATCGCGATCCTCCGCCTTCGCGCCTTTCCGCTCCT
Source organism: Platanthera guangdongensis (assembly GCA_039583875.1). Taxonomy (NCBI): domain Eukaryota; kingdom Viridiplantae; phylum Streptophyta; class Magnoliopsida; order Asparagales; family Orchidaceae; genus Platanthera; species Platanthera guangdongensis. Next base: position 35,832,330 of record CM077164.1, on the reverse strand, counting down.
GGGGCCTTCGAGAAAGTCTTCCATCTCGCCAACGGAAGGGAGGGGCGAGTCTTCCCTTGTTTCTTCTTCTTCTTCTACTTCCTCTTCATTTTCATCCCTTTCAGCCCCTTGGTCCTTTGACTCTGAAGAGGCGGGAAACGGTCAGAATAAGAAGGGGGGATGGGGAGAGTGAGAGTGATCGAAAAGTGGGGAGGCTCTCGCTTGCCTGGGGAGGGAGGGACGTCTTTCCCCGTCGGACGGCGAGAGGGGCCGGGCTGATCCTCTGGGCCTTTTCCGAAAAGCAGATGAAGCGGCTTGCCCCGATCCGGGCGAAAGGTCCTGCGCTCCGGTGGGGTGCTCTCGCCAAGCGGGGAACAGGGGGTCCCTCTATTGCTAGAGGTTGAGGTCTCGGCGCGGGAGTGGACAGTTCGAGATTAATCCCTCCGGCAGGAAGGGTGAGTTCGGGCAATGGGTTGGTTTGACCAGCTGGGGGATTGGGCGGAGCAGCCCCTGAATCGGAAGGCGGATCCTCATTGCAGAGGCCGGCCGCTCCTGAGTCCGCAGGAGGAAGGCCGACGGTATCCCTAGGCACCGACCCCTGCAATAGAAGTGGTGTTTCAACATACAGCTATGATCAAACTCTCGAAATGTCCGCGCTAATGGAAAGTGCAAAAGGATCGAAGAATACCTCCGGCAGAGAAGCGGGGATATCGACACGGCTTGGAGTTGGGGTAGGCGGGGCTCGGTTCTCTTTCAGCAGGTCCCGCCTCACTGATTTAGCCTTTTTCTTCTTTTTAGGGCGGGAACTCTCGCCAGCTGGTTTCTCGGCGGCTGGCCTATCGTCGGTTGGCTTCTCTCCAACGGGCTTCTCACCAACTGGTTTCCGCCCGGCGCCCTCTCACTGGCAGGCCTCTTGCCCATCAGCCATGGGGCAACCCTGTCACAGTTGGCACGAGCTCGCGCCTGGGCAGCCGCGAGACGAGCCTGAAGCTCTTTTGAGAGCGGTTTTTCGGCGGGTTTGGCACGCATCTTCGCAGGTTGGCGGAGGCTCACGCAGGGAGTAAGGACAATAGAGATGGCCTGAAGGACCAACTCAGCGGCATATTTATAGAGCAAAGGTGGGGTCTACTGAAAGATTCTCTGCCAGGTAAGCGTATACCCACCGAACATTTGGGGTTGGACGAGTCTTTCCGAGCGCAAGGCTAGCTCGCAAAGAGCAGGTATTGTGTACAACCTCATATTCGTTGCGTAGGACCGGGATCCCCTCAACGGCCGGGATTGGACTAGCTTCGGGTTAGCTTTGGGCTTCAGAGAGAAAGGGCTCCCGCCTAGGAGTCAGCGAGAATGATCGCGTCAAGACCCGGCCGAGACCCACTTCTGCCCAGAGACGGGAGAGAAGGCTCGCGCCTCGCCGAGGGCGGAAGCGGGCTCGGTCCGGGGGACCCTTCAACCCCTTTTTTCCTTAGCTCCCGCCGAGTGAGGGTGGGATGGTCCTCGGCATATGGTTCTCGCCGGGTGGGGGCCAGGGCCCAGGGTGAAATTAACTAGTTGCCCTCGGGTAAATTACCTATATGCCCCCAGGGTTTGCATTTAGAATTTCATAACAACGGAATTTGACTATTGGCAGACAAGCCAAGGGTATCTTAGTAATTTCAGGTCAGCAAAGACTATAAATAGACCCGCAGGGGCTCTTCAGAAGGCAAGCTTTCAATATTCTCTAAGACTCTCTAGCTCTTTCTGAGGAGCGCCCAGCCCAGCTTTTGGCTTTGGAGGGGAAGCTCTCAGAGATCTTCCGGGTAAGAGGTGGGACCTCCCCGCTGAGGCTTTGGGTCAGTTCTAGGTCTTTTACAACCAGTCAAGGGTCGGGGTTTGAGAGAAGTAGGTGTTGGCTGCACCCTTATTTTCGAACTCTCGTTGAGATCAATTTCTGGCTTCAACAAATGGGGTCTTAATCTTCTACAGTTGTGCTTTAAGGCCATAATTGAAATTATAAACATGAAGGAGATATGCTTCGTGATGGGGGATCACATCATAAAGGTGTACATGATGATCAAAGACATTCATTTTGCGTGGATTGACGATCCATGATTTTTTTTTATTTCAGGGTATTTTGGAGGTAGACCTGCAGATGGGTGCGGACAGATATTACGGGGAAGGAAGGTGGGTCTGATCTCAGTGGCATCGACTATTTACCCTAGGCCTTCATTCACTTTTTTGGCTAATTTCCCTATGGACCTGGGATACCAATGGTATGGACAAGATACCATAGGACTCTTTGATCGCAATCTTAATTACCCCTATTGTGTATCATTTATATGTGATGGGATACCTCGGAGAACCATGACCGGACATAGTGGCTCCTAAGTTTATATAAATAGTGACAGAATACTCATTTAGAGGGCATTACCAGTTACAGCGAAAAATCTCACTTTGATCACCGGTACCTAAGCCAAAGTCCTAGGGTGCAACTCTAACATCACCTCCCCCTCTCCCTCCTCAGCGAACTAAGCTGCAAATCCTCATTTTGATCACCGGTGCTGAATCCAGAGTCCGAGTGTGCAGCTCGAGCATCACCTACCGCTCTCCCTAGTTGGCCAACTAACCCCTCCTCCCTCCATTCCCATGTCTGTTCATCACCTCTTCCTCCACCTTCGGCCAACATCGCCACCGGCCACAAGCAAGGCTGGTCATCAACCACCACTTCCACCATCATTCCCACTTTTTGTAGCTACCATAACTACCATCATCAACTATCCATAACTACCAATTCCCTCCACTAAATCTACAAGTAACTCCTCAAATAACACCCCATTATCCACTACCCCTACTTCTTCAAACATCTTCATTAAGATGACTACCAACTGCTTATCTTGTGTCCACATCCATCATGATTTAAATTTATTCATAATAATCATCTTTTAGGCTATCATTGTCACTCTTCTCCTCTATTAGAGTATCTGGAGTCTGATAATACTCGACCCCGGGGGAAACATCAAGAGAGACCCGGTACACATGGGCTAGCATCGGTACTCATCTCCTCTATTTGAGGATCCAAAGCCTCCTTACATTCAACCTAAGAGAAAGTTTCTTAGAGGCCACCACCCTCTTGAAACTGAGTCTAACATGGAGATGTCAAATGCTGAACTCTTGAGACTTCTGCTAGCTCAGTTTGATAACATAGACACTCTCTTCGATGCTCATATTGATCACAAAAAAACTCGCATAAGCGAGAGGTTCAACATAATACGACTTTGGATCAAACCATTCCTTCCATAACCTGATGACCTGCAAAGAATCCACCTTTTCATAATGAAAATAAGCATACTCCTAACTATAGTGCAAACTGAGAAATGAAGCAATGTGATTGTCATGGATGTTTTTAGAGCAGTACTATTCTAGACTATCTAGCACCCACGGTTAGTCGTATTGAAGATGAAAATCAAATAAGACACTTGCCTGCAAGTATAGGATCTATGAAGCCTCCTCCAGTTATAACTCAGAGCCTACCCATTTCTAAGGATGTAAAGTTCAGTATTGTGTATGTAGGGCCCTTCTTTCACACACTTGGGCACACTCCTAATTTTTCGGAAACTTACCCTAACACTCCTCGCACATATGATGAGGTTTCTTATATCTTACCCAAAGAGTCGCCATATGGGTTTCCCATCCTTACAGACACTTGGTGCATCTGAAAGCTGAGCTATAGTGTCACTGTTTCAGACATTTATTTGGGTGATCATCGCGACGAATTTTTCTATAGATCCCCTAAGAAACTACCGCTTGTTAAGAATGTATTCATAATGAGTCGATCAAGTTTGAGGGAATTCTTGATGGTATGATGAACTATTTTACCATTCTCAACACTCTAAGTAACATTCAATATATGGTTTTATCGCATCTTACAACTTATGCCTTTGGTGATTATTTGAATGATCATCGCACCTGCGATAAATTTTTTTATAGTCTGCAATCGCACCGGCGATAATTTTTTTTATACTCTGCTTACTGAGCCTTCGGGTCATGTGCCCCTCCCAGGAATTATTGGGAACAATGTAGAGCCAATGTGTAGGAGATTTGTTGAGTCTATTGATCAGCATTTACCTTTGTTGCATGATGTGTGAGTCTATCCGACATAGGATCACTTACAATAATGAAATTTATAAATCTTATGTTGATTAATCACAGGAAAGTGCAGAGTTTCAAATAATGTAAACAATTTGTAGTACATATATGTGTTGAGAGGTTCCCAAAAGGAATTAAATGCAAGGCAAATGGGCCCATATACAATCATTAGGAGAATGGGGGCAAATGTTTACGAACTCAATATTCCTAAATATGAGAATATCACTCGTATTCAACATTAAAGATTTGACCTCATTTTATGAGTCACTTGCTTGCATAGGCTCATTACCTTCCACAACCTCAAGGCCTCAGCCTTACATATCATTCCCTATTCTCTCTATGCTTCCTCCTACAACTCAACCACCAGCAGTACCACTGAACTACCCTCAGCACCTTCAGCACGGATACCATTGTCAGCACCATCTACAGCACTGGCTATAGCAGGCATCCTCAACAGTAGCAATATTGTTCTCTACACCGACGACATCATCAATAACAATATTATCAACATCAATACAACCTTCAGCAACGGCCTCATCTTCTCCGACTCTAACATGTCAACATCAATTTCGCTTCAACAATACCACTCTCAGTACTGTCATCAACATCAGCTTTGCTAGTATTATTTCCAGCATCTGTAGTTATAATGCTGATAGATCTGTTTGATGTTCTTAAGAAGATACTAGCTCATGAGGTCACAACAGTGCCAGAGCTTGAGGGATTCAACTTGCCATCAAACGAAAGTGTGATCATCTTTATTATGGAGATGAAGGTATTCAAGGCGTGGGGAAGTGATGAGAATCATGTCAGCCATGGGTCCGATGATTGGAGCCGTTCATTTTGTGTGGATCGACAATCCATAATTTTCACTTTTTAATTTTTATGAGTTTTATTTTAGTGTATTTTGGAGATCGTCGTGATCAAAGAATCAAAATCGTCAGTGTAGGCTCTTGAGCCTATAAATAGGATTAGAGGATTTACTTAAAAGAAAATGAAAGTTAGAGAGAAAATTCTCCTTCTGATCACAAGTGTCGAAGCCGGATTCTAAGTGTGAAGCTTGGGAAACACCTCCTCTCCCTCCAAAGCCTACCAAGCCCCTCCTCCCTCCACCTCATTTCCGGACACCACCTCCTCCTCCTCCACCAGCAACCACTCCCCCCCCCCTCCGGCCACTCCATCACCAATCACAACCAAGGCCGGTTGACAATCACCATCTCCACCACCACTCTCGCTTCCTAAAACTACCATAACTACCTTCCCCCTAGTATCTATAACTACTCATTCCCTCCACAAAATCCACAAATAACTACTCAAATAACCCCCACTTCCTCAAAACACCTCCATTAGAGATGATTACCAACTGCTTATCCCACATCCCACTCCAATTCTGGACTGAAATTCTCCCACAATATTCATTTTTTGCAGCCCATAACCAACTGGTTCCCCTCCCAGGAACCTTTCCCTATTCCCTCCCTCCAGTCAGCTGCACTTCTGCCCACAACCTCCCTGATACAGTCTTGAACCTCCTTGTTACAGCCCAAAAAAATACAAACATATATAATTAAGTGTATCGACTCCAAACAAACAAAGCATAACCAATTAATCAGGTTGATCATATCCTGCAGGAGAACCTAGGTTGCAAGGGGGACAAGGTGGTGGCATACTAATGCAATCCAAATGGACTGTGAGAAAAACTAGGAATATGAGAAGAGAAATAAGAAGGTTTCAGTGATGAAAAGTAGACGACAATGCAAAGTAACATAATGCTTCTTGGTTCATTCAATATCCCCTTCGTACATAATTCACCAATTTTAAGTAGGTTATATGGTTCTCCGTTGTGGAAACAACAAAAAAATGTTAAAACAAAATATGAAAAGTAAAACTAGCAATCAAATAAGTTAACGCAAACCATGTGTTTTGAGATTTAAGGTTCTCCATTATGGAAACAATAAAATAAGGCAAAAAAAGAAAAGTAAAGTAAAAGTAATAGTTGAATAGTTAAAGCAAACTCATTTTTTGAGTAAAGGTGCAGTTGTCTCACATACTCCCAAATTCCAAATGTATTAAGTAATCATCTTGGCTTCAAACATTTGACCAGCTGTGATTCCTACCTGGTGTAGGGGCAGGCTAGTGGTGCTCGGGCGCTAGGACCCTACGTGCACGTGTGAGGGGATATGCGAATGCAATGCTACATGCATGAACAGTCGGATAGCAACGACAAGTAATTTAGGCAATGAAAATTAGCAACACCACGCAATTAATCGAAATAAAGAAACAATTAAATAATTTTGGCAATTTGGCAACGGCTTCCTCCGCGCGGAGGGCCTAAGCAAGCGGCGGCGTTTAATCCCACAAACAAATATTAGCGTATAAGAACATCAACTACCAAACTATGATCACAGCACAAATATAGATAAATAACCAAGTGCAAATGTCAAATACAAAACACAATACCACGAGATACTCACGATGCAGTGGGCTGATCCGAGGTGGTGGAGAATTTGAGGGACCGGATGCAAAACGGGCGATCGGAGGCGAGCACGGTGGCACAGTGACATCACGGTGGCTGCCCACGGTGGGAAAGAGGGGGATGTGGGCCGGAAACGGCGAGATCCGGCCACTAGAGAATGGATCGGAGTGTCGGTGGGTAGATCCGCTAATTTTAGGGCGGATCCGGGCTACGGGAGTGGGAATATGTAGGTGGATGGTAGATCGGGGGAAGGTAGTGCTAGATCAATTAGATCTAGGGTTTTCGGGGCGTTGGGGGTGGATCCACGACGGAGGAACGAAAGGGAGTGGCCGGCTAGGGTTGATAAGGTCTTAGGGTGGCCGGTGTGGGTGGAGGGAGGCGGCGGCTTGGCTGGGCTGCAGGGGGGGCCGCTGGTTGAGGTGCTGGAGACAGGGGTGGCGGTGGGGAGGGGCTGGTTGGTCGGCTGGTGCAAGGGAGGCGGCGGGAAGGGGGTAAAAGAGGCGACTGGGTGGGGGTTCGAACAAGGGCCGGCGGCTGTTTTCACAGCAAGCCGACAGGTTTTGGAGGAGGTTTTGGGGGTTTCCGGCGGTGGAAAAAAGGGGGGAATGGCTGGAAAATGATGGAGGGGGATAGGGGTTACCATGGGGGGAAGATTGGCGGCCTAGGAGTCGTCACCTAGGGTTCCACGGCGTCGGCACAGGGGAGGGATCGCTAGAATCCGGGATTACACTTCTCCAAATTCTGCAATGGCCTCAAATCAGCCTCCTAGCATCCTATTTATAAGAAAACACAAACTAGGGCATCCCCATCAACGGCTATGATTGGTCGATGGGTTAGCTCTTAAAATACATCAAAATAAACTCAAAAAATATAAAGTAATATAACATTTTGACTCGCGGCGACGCTCCGGACGCAATCGCGGAGCCCGATCGTCGATCCGGGCACGCCATATATGGAAAGTTGCCAAATCAGCCCCGAACGGGCCCAAAACGCGTCCTCGTCTCTGCTCCACATCAATCTCCCCGGCTTGAAAGAATTCATCTCCCGATGAATAGGGATCAAAATTCTCTCGTTGCTTGCCAGGTAAAACTCGAAGAAGTCCACGAAAGGTCGCCCAAGTGTCGTCGCTAGAAAGTGTCCTCGCCAATCAACTCCCCCTGACTGAAAAGATGTCATCTCCGGTGAATGGAGACAGACGTGTTGAAGTCGAAGTACAGGGGCGAATCAATCAAGCTCTGCTGCAAATACCCAAGAGTCACCAACGTCTGTAGTGGGAATGCACTGGTGGAGTCTGGTCTCCATGAAGCTCTCAACGGTCAACTCACGAGTGGTGGATCCCGGTGCGATCGGTGGTGCCTGCGGTGAAACCAAAGAAGACGAGTCCCCAGGTGGGTGGAGGTCAACAATGGGTGAGGACGTATGAGGGTGATATGGTAACGACAGTGGGGGTGGGGGTGGCTGGGCATCTCCACTGCTCGGGTCCACATACTCATGAGGTTCATAGTATGAAGTCAGGTCCTCAACATTAAACACATGATGAATTCCCATACTGGCCGGGATGTCAAGCCGGTAGGCGTTGGTCCCAATACGACTAATAATGGAATATGAACCTATTCGCCTCGCGCTTAACTTCTTGGCAGACCCCGAAGGGAGCCTATCAGGGCGGACTCGCACCATTACCTTCTCGCTTACATTAAATATTTGCTCTCGCCTTCGCTTAACTGCATGAGCTTTGTAATTTTCATTACTTGTTAATATTCGTCGGCGGACCGACTCATGCAAATCATGTAATTGTTGTGCAAATGACTCAGCAGACTTATGCAGGTAATGCAAATGATACAAAGACAACATGACAGACAGTACACTCCTTATAGGAAAATCCAATAATTCCTGAGATGTCTCTCAAATGTGGTGGCCTATCAGGAGGTTCTTTCGGTGGAGTACAGACAAACTCATCCTGTGCGTGACGAGAGCGCAGATGACCGTGAGAGACAACTATACTCAAATACGGGCTCGTAAAGTGCCAAATGTGTCTCGGGAAATATAGCGTATCAGGGGGGTCCCCAGGAGGTGTGTACGAAAAGTCATCATGAAGGAGACGACCACCTGAGTGAAAATCGTGTACACCGACTGGAAGTCGTGGCTCTAAAATATGGTGAGCGTCCCAGACAAGAAAGAACTCATCGGGTGGCTCAGCGGGTGGCGTGTCCCAAAACTCATCCAGAGTGTGAGGCGTCATAAGGTAGGTCCTCCCAATATGAGTATACTCAAGTGAACTCAAGGTAGGCCCTACATATGTCTTGCTCCGCTCAAGGTCCATTTTCTGGGGCAAGGTCAGAAATGATAATGAAAGAGGTGTCATACCTGAGTGGCTCACCCGAGCCTCATCCTCACCAAGATGGGGTGGATCATCAGGAGACTCAACAGGGGGCTCGTTATAGGGCTTGTCACTAAGGTCAAGGTCCTCCCGATACGTACCATCGAAAGGGGTAGTGCCCCCGTGCATGGGTGGCATAGCCACTATGAGGTCAACACCAGGCTCTGAGCTCTCGGTCGTAACGTGGCTCAGGGTAATGCCAAGGGAAAAGCGACATAGACCTACGCTCAAGAATGGGTCTGCGGGTGCGGTGTCAAGACATGAGTCTAGGGTATGAGTGTTAATCAACCCCGGACAAGCCAAAAGTGGAGGTGTGGGTGAGGGACACAACACTACAGACTCAATAGGTCGCTCTGGCTTACCCTTCGTCGGGATCACAAGAGATGGGTCAGAAATAAGAGATAGGTCACTCACGGGACTAAGCATCTCACTGGGGTGAGAGTAACCCGCATCAGGTATCACTCCCGTCGTGGGTGACAGGGCAGTGGTAGGAATCGTAGTGACCTCAGTATGAGAAGGGCTCGTACTGCGGAGGTCAAGGTGAGGGTCCAACCGACCAGCTATGGCGGATCTCAAAGACTGTTCGTAATGAAGGGCAAGCTGACACGTCTGCTCAAGGGACTTCGAGCTATGATAAGCCACCTTAGTACGAATGTCAGATCGAAGACCAGATCTAAATCTGCAAGTGGTCATGGCTGGGTCCTCTCGGATGTCGCTCCTCACAACTAACTCATCAAAGCAATCAATGTACTCAGCGACAGACATGGATCCTTGCTGAAGGGAAAATAATTGGTCGAGCAAGCGACTCCGATACAATGAAGGCAGATACCTCTGACACAATATACGTTTCATGTCCCTCCAACTAGTGATGCGACGAAGACGGTCTCGCTAGCGGGTCCTCTCAATGCTAGCCCAATATGCCCTCGCCTGATCTAAAAGTCTAAGTTTTGCAAACTTAACGCGACGCTCGCCGAATAACTCAAAATGATCAAGATAATACTCAATATCCACGAGGCAATAACTGAAAGACTCAGGACTCGATGAGCCGTCAAAGGAAGGGGAAACTGTACGAAACTGACTCTCAAGATCTCTCTCAAATTGAGGATCCTCAAAATAGTCATCCCTAAGGTAATCAGGTCGAGTCGAAGGTTCAGCACGATCCGCTCGCGTGCAAGGATAAGAACGGCGACAATCATCATACTGATCATCTCTAGCATAGTGAGATTGTGTCAGTGGGTCGACACGATCTCGGGAAGTGGTGTGTCGCCGACGATAATAATCATCATGATAACGTGAGGATTTCTCTAAAGTTACTCTATGAGATCGGGCATAGGCGGACTTAGAATACTCAGATGGAGGAGACGAACGACGACGATAACTAGAAATGGATGAACCTAAAGACTCTATATGACCTACCACTACAAAGCATGCAAATGGCCTAACCTGGCTCTGATACCAAATGATGTAGGGGCAGGCTAGTGGTGCTCGGGCGCTAGGACCCTACGTGCACGTGTGAGGGGATATGCGAATGCAATGCTACATGCAATGAACAGTCGGTTAGCAACGACAAGTAATTTAAGCAATGAAAATTAGCAACACCACGCAGTTAATCGAAATAAAGAAGAAATTAAATAATTTTGGCAATTTGGCAACGGCTTCATCCGCGCGGAGGGCCTAAGCAAGCGGCGGCGTTTAATCCCACAAACAAATATTAGCGTATAAGAACATCAACTACCAAACTATGATCACAGCACAAATATAGATAAATAACCAAGTGCAAATGTCAAATACAAAACACAATACAACGAGATACTCACGATGCAGTGGGCTGATCCGAGGTGGTGGAGAATTTGACGGACCGGATGCAAAACGGGCGATCGGAGGCGAGCACGGTGGCACGGTGACGTCACGGTGGCTTCCCACGGTGGGAAAGAGGGGGATGTGGGCCGGAAACGGCGAGATCCGGCCACTAGAGAATGGATCGGAGTGTCGGTGGGTAGATCCGCTAATTTTAGGGCGGATTCGGGCTACGGGAGTGGGAATATGTAGGTGGATGGTAGATCGGGGGAAGGTAGTGCTAGATCAATTAGATCTAGGGTTTTCGGGGCGTTGGGGGTGGATCCACGACGGAGGAACGAAAGGGAGTGGCCGGCTAGGGTTGATAAGGCCCTAGGGTGGCCGGTGTGGGTGGAGGGAGGCGGCGGCTTGGCTGGGCTACTGCAGGGGGGGCCGCTGGTTGAGGTGTTGGAGACAGGGGTGGCGGTGGGGAGGGGCTGGTTGGTCGGCTGGTGCAGGGTAGGCGGCGGGAAGGGGGTAAGAGAGGCGGCTGGGTGGGGGTTAGAACAAGGGCCGGCGGCTGCTGTTTTCACAGCAGGCCGGCAGGTTTTGGAGGAGGTTTTGGGGGTCTCCGACGGTGGAAAAAAGTGGGGAATGGCTGGAAAATGATGGAGGGGGATAGGGGTTACCATGGGGGGAAGATTGGCGGCCTAGGAGTCGTCACTGAGGGTTCCACGGCGTCGGCACCGGGGAGGGATCGCTGGAATCCGGGATTACACTTCTCCAAATTCTGCAATGGCCTCAAATCAGCCCCCTAGCATCCTATTTATAAGAAAACACAAACTAGGGCATCCCCATCAACGGCTATGATTGGCCGATGGGTTAGCCCTTAAAATACATCAAAATAAACTCAAAAAATATAAAGTAATATAGCATTTTGACTCGCGGCGACGCTCCGGACGCAATCGCGGAGCCCGATCGTCGATCCGGGCACGCCATATATAGAAAGTTGACAAATCAGCCCCGAACGGGCCCAAAACGCGTCCTCGTATCTGCTCCGCATCACTACCTCTATGCACAAACCAATATTTGCATAATAGAGTGTTGACACTTGCACCTATAGTGGTATCAGTACCTATATCAGCTACTAATATTGGTGGCCTCGACAAGTATCTTATGTACTTTAAATATGTGTTTCCACGAGATTTTAAACATGTGGAGAAGGATAACTGGTTACTGACTGCGATGTGACTTCATGTAAACAGATCCATTGTCACATTCATGTTGGAAGGAGATATCAATATATAGGTGGTGGAAAGAGCATGTGTGATAGATAAGTAAACTTTTGTGATTAACCAAGGTAATTTTTAAAATTTACTATTACATTAATGAGACAATGTAAAACTTGTAGGTCTGGACATATATTAGATCACATTAGAAGATTGTATATGATAACATCCTTGGGTGGTTTATCCCACGCTAAGATAAGGATTATTTGTGATAATTTTTTAAAAAATTACACCATGTGATCAATATATTACTCGATATACAATGGAGCTGTAACATCCCAAAATTCCAAGGATTTCCAACAACTACTTGCATGGTGGTCAAAGGATGTCATGTAAACCAAAACAAATTGAAGATTAAAAAAATTTAAAGATAAACTTTGTTTACATTGGCTTATATAGAGATCAGAGAGGAAAATAGATGAAAGAATAAGGGTGTCAAAAGAAATAGTGAGTAGCCAAAACAAATTTCTTTGGGCTTATTATTAATGAGTCATGGCTCATATGGTTCTCAGATCCGAGGTAATGAATTTATTATTAGTATTGGGCGTTCTCTACCTCTACCTCTCCCTCTCCATCTTTGAGTGGGTGAGTCTAAATCTCATCGTCCCTCCCTCTATTTTACCATCTTCATCTCCTCATCTGCAGCTTTTATCATCATACCCTCAATGCCTTTGACCTCACACATGTTCCAAGATCCAGATCTCACCTTTCTCTTAACTCCCTCTACCACATCAATCATCAGCCTTGACCAGCAGAGCACTTCATAATAAGCTCACTGATCTAAAATCGCTATGAGGCAAATTGAACACACTCAAATTTACATATTTTCTTATTTGTCCCATAAAACAATCATATTTCAACAGTATACCCGTAAGAGTGAAGTTAATATAATGCTTCAATGTCCATCATATTTTATGTTCCTTTTCATTTAAAAAATGCACTAGCTTTAGGTGCTGAGATTTCCACAGTTCAGTAAGGCTCACACATCAAATACTAATCATCAAAACTATGGCAGAAACAAAGCTTTCAGTACTATAAGATGAAAACTGCCATAACAAATTGCATATTATAAGGCAACCCCAAATAGAGCATCGAAGGAAAGTAAACGAGAGGGAAAATCAGCTCACATCCGTCCTTCAGATTCTTTTCCTGAAACTGCTTCGGTATGTGATCGTAGCCTGTGGATGTCTCGCATCTGCAAAATGATTTTCTTCTGAGCGTAGTCGTGATAAGAGACAAATTAGAGAGTAGAAGATGCGGGCTAAGGAGAAACATCTTGGGGAAGGCTGGGCTATGGGCTGGGACAACGCTCCTTCTGAACGATAAGGGATGGTCGTGAGAAGAGGAGAGGGTGGCGGCACCAGCGAAAACGGCGGGGCAGTGCATGGAGACCGCCATGGCGCCGAGTTCACGGATCGGGGTCGAATGGTGATGACACCTCGAACGGTCCTGCGGGTTTGATTGGGAAGGGGGAATTCTTTTGTGATTTTAGAGCTTCATTGAAGAAGTTTTTAGGGCTGTTCTGCTCCCGTCTTTAGGTGTTTTGGGTTCCAGATATCTGTTACGGCTCTGTTTGAGATATTTTCTAAGGCTCTCCTTTCTGTTTCGTTCCAGGCACTCTTTCTGTTTCGTATTAGGGTCTCCTTGGATATTTGTAATATGATTGGATATTTTATAGGAATAATTTTGGGGTCGGGTAGCAGCATTTGGAGAGAAAGGAGTACTAGTTGAGATGACCTCTTCATTTTAGATCTGATCATCCGCAATAAATGGAGAAAAAAAAAAAGAAAAAAAATAGGCTAGTACACGCTAGATCGAACGACGAGTGAGATTGATTCAATGATGAGATCTCAATTCACGTTTCTTCCTCTAAGAATGTTACTCGGACCCAAAAATTATTTATTTTATACACTCTGTTACAGTTCTATTAAGGCTCTGTTGGATATTTTTTAGGCTCTGCTTGAGATATTTTATACTCTCCTTGGTATTATATGGTTGTATTGAAATATGTTCGTATTTTTGATCAATCACTCGCAAATTGTCGTGCTTGCAGAAAGCAAATGTGTGATAATGTATCACACAGGGTGATCTTTGTGTTACACGCGGGAACAATTTTTTATTGATATAAGCGCACTCAAATTGACTATTTACCCGCTTGCCCAAGCACGCGACCTCGTCGGCTTGCCATGTTACAGAGCTCCCTGGCTCGCCATTCTGCCAAGCTTGTAGGCGCGTCATTCTGCCAAGCTCGTCGGCTCGCCATTCTGCCGACCTCGTCGGAAGGATTTGCAACTTTTAAAGAACTGGCCCAGCTCGAAACGTTCAAATCTTCCCAAAAAATCGGGCAAGAAAAGCTTCTATAAAATCTTTGAACACCACAACTCAGTATCAAATACTTCTGCATCTAAGGGTAGGGGAGATTTTATAGAGAGCTGGAAGGAGAGTTCTCTCTCTCTCTTTCTCTCTCTCTCTCGTTTAGTCTTAGGGTTACTGACAATCATGGTCACGAAAGGTGGACAGGTGGTCGGTGAGGAGAGACTGAGCATACTTATATGGGTTAGTGGCATAGGTTAGGATAGGCTAGGGTTCCAAAATTTCAAGTACCACCTCCTTGGTTTAGGCTAAGTGGGGAGGATTAGATTAATGAGAGCTTATGCTAAGCTTGGGTTAGCCTCGATCATAACCCATGGATATCTTGAGTTCTGGTTTTATTGAAACCAAGGCCTCAATATGAGTCTTAGTTGAGTGGAAATGTGAGGAGGTGAGGAAGTGAGTTTGGTGAGTGGGGTTGATAGGAGCTAGGTTTTAAAGCTTAAAATTTCAACTTTTAAGAGGCTTTGATCAATGTCAACCCTAGGGTAGGTCCCCCATGTGGGTTAAGGTCAATATAGGTCATAGACATGGAGTGATGAGTCAATGTTGATGTAATGTGGTTGAATTCAAGTGTTCACGCTTTGTGAGATGTCGTATAATTTTACGAGATCTACTTTATTAACTTGGCTAAGCAATGTTGTAATTGAGCAAAATAAGTTCTGTTACATTCGTATTGATCATACAGATCTAATGCAACTGAAGGGAATCAAAAATGAGTGTATTTACTCAATAAGTGATTTTAGGGTGACTGTATTGTACGTGACTCAAAACAATCATTTTCACTAAACAACCTCAGATTCGTACGAAACTAGTTGTGTTGCACTCGTATGGATCATACGAGTCTAATGCAACTTGCAAAAGTCAATTCTGAGTTCATCTACTCAAAATGATATTTTTTTTGGTGACTGCATTGAACACTATAACATAAAAATGATCACTTTCACTAAACAACCATGAACTCAAATGAAATGAGTTGTGTTGAAATTTTATGGATCATACAAGTCTAATGCAATTTAATAAAGTAAATTCTGAGTTCAATTGCTCAAAATGACATTTCAGGGTGATTGTACAAAACCACATGTCCTAAATTGGTTTCTTTCTCTAAATGTCATCGGATTCAAATGAAACAAGTTGTGATGCGCTCATATGGAACATGCGAGCCTAATGAAACTAACTAAAGTCAATTATCCGCTCATTTGCGCAAAATGGCATTTTGAGGTAACCATGTAGAACAATATGGCCTTTGACGGTCACTTTCGCTAAACTTCCTCAAATTCAAACGAAAATAATTGTCTCACTCATATAAATCATACGAGTTTAATGCAATTGACTGAAGTTAATTCTGAGATCATTTGCTAAAAATTACATTCTGAGGTGGTTGGTTCGAACAATGTGACCTAAAATGATTTCTTTTGTTAAACGACCTATGACTCAAACAAAAGAAGTTGCATTGCACTTGCATGGATCATAGAAGTATAATACAATAAAGAGAAATCAATTCTGATTTTGTTTGCTCGGAAAGTCACATTGAGGTTTTCATATAACTCGATCTAGCCCAAATTAGCCAACTTTGTCAATATACAACAAAACGAGGTATAGGCGGTGCCGTTGAGTTTATTTTGAGCTCACGAAAGCACTGCTAGTGACCGAGAATGATTCCGAGTTGATTTACTCAATTATCTATATCATATCATCATACACTAAATTGACATTAATATAAGATGGATGTTGGGTCGTGGTTCATTACGAACTGGACTAAACTTCTTCAAAGATTCAATTGAACTGGTTATGCCACTTAATAAAGTTGGGTTGTTACACCCTCCCTAGTCAATGACAAGGCATGAATTATAGGTTAACATCTCTAATGCACACAACTCTACGCCCTCGCTATTGTGTGACACATTATATGTAGAGATGATCATAAGCATACTAAACATTTAACCAATTGTCGATCAATAAACTATAGTTTTATTACATGATAAATTTTAGAAAGTGTTATGGTGGACCTATTTGATTTTAAAGTCATTTGTAGATTTTTTTTTACATAGATATCATAATTTTTTAATTTTAATACTTAATTTTTAATGTAGCATAACATGACATTTATAATCAAGTTAGGTTATGTTGTATGTATTCATGATAGAGTTTCAATGTGGTTTTTATAGACCTATGATTGATAGAAGAGATAATCATTAGATTTATTTATAATATGTACATCATGATTAATCCTATAGTCATGATACAAGATGAGATACATGCAATTATAAGATATATTACATTTAACTAAATAATGTAGATACCCTATCATGATAAGCTTGGTGGAATGCATGCGTACATATCAAAATTGTAAGTTCCACAATAATGACGCAAGATTCTGCAAGATATGTGTGAAATGAAAAAAATCATGCAATAATAATGAAGCTTAAATATAAAAGATAAAGATATCGCAATAATAGAATAAACACTCATAAGAGACATTGATAACAATACTTGTTATAATATTTATAATCCATTTTTAATTCATTCATTATGATAGATACAAGAGAGACCATGAGTTTCGACATATGATTAGAGACAATCCGATACAGGATATTAATCATTCATAATCATAAGATTACAATGACGTGTGAGATTGTAAAACATAGTATTTCATATTAGAAATAAGTGAGTTAGAATTCATTATATATATGATTTCCCATTATTAGTTAAGCATATAATAATATTCCAATTGTATTAATTAAGAGAAAGACAACAACATACGCAAAATAAATCAAAGGAAAAATAGAGTTATTTTTGTTTTTATATTTTACTAAAGGGCAAAGTAGCTTTGATAAATTTGATGGAAAAAATAAGCAATCAAACCATATCATGATGAATATCTCCATAGCCAATCAACCAATTCAAGGTACACGAAGACACGATTTGGCTACCCATATGGATCCAAATGATTTGGATGTTGAGATGTCGAGATGCCAAACTTGGTGAGATGTATAAGATATGGATTAAACCTTACAACAATATGATGTTTGTCCAAATTTGCAATGCACAACGCACTTGCAACGCACTTGACGTAAGACGTGTTTATGCGATTAAATATTTTACTAGGTAATTATGGGTTAATTAGATTTGTAGCACTGGTAGAGGCCTTGCATAAAGTTGTAGATAAACTAAGGTTCTGTTTGGGACAACTTATGATGATGAATAAGCTGCTTATGGAAAATTGATGATTTGAAAGAGATTATATAAAAACAATGATGAATAAGTAGTACACTGTTTGGATAGTTGTCTATAAGTGCTTATCTAAAATTTCATTCATTCGTAAAAGTCTGTTCATTTGGACACGTTTTTTTCCGTCCGGACGGGATTTTCATTCAGACAAATTTTTTTTGCATGGTGCGAATTTTTCACAGTGGCGCGATTTTTTCTTCCGGCCGCGATTTTTTCGTCTGAGCGCAATATTTCTTTCGGACGAGGTTTTTTTTCGGACGCGGTATTTTCACCGGGGCGCAGTTTTTTCGCACTGATGTGGTTTTTTCGCCCGGACGCGAATTTGTCGCCCGAGATCAAATTTGTTGCAACGACGTAAATTTTTCGCCCGGACGCGGTTATTTCGCCCGGAAGCGTTTTTTTCGTATGAGCGCGAATTTTTTGCCCGGGCGCAAATTTTTCGCCCGGACGAGAATTTTCCGCCCGGGTGCGAATTGTCGCCGGACGCGAATTTTCACCCGGGCACGAATTTTCCGTCCGGGCGCGAATTTTCGCCCGGGCGCGAATTTTCGCCCGGTCGCGAATTTTCACCCGGTCGCTAATTTTCGACCGGGCGCGAATTTTCGCCCGGGAGCGAATTTTCGCCCGGGCGCGAATTTTCGCCCGGGCGCGAATTTTTTCCCGTGCGCGAAATTTCCGTCCGTGAGCGACTGTTTCGCCCGGGCGCGAATTTTTCGCCCGAGCGCCAATTTGTTAGCCGGACACGATATTTTTGCCTAGACACAATATATTTGCTCGCACGCGATATTTGGGGGTGAATGTTTCGACCGGGCACGAATGTTTCTCACGGGCGCTAATTTTCCGTCCGGACGCGAATGTCTACCGGGCGCGATTTTTTCGCCTGGGAGTGAATTTTTTGCATGGACGTGATTTTTTGCCCGGACGCGATTTTTTTGCCTGGACGGATATTTTTGCTCGCACGCGATATTTTTGCACCGAAGCGAAAAAGGCATTCTGCCAAAAAAATTGCGTCCGGCCAAAAAAAATGCACGTGGGCGAAATATTCGTGCTCGGGTGAAAAAAATCTGTGTCAGGCGAAAAAATCACTGTCGAGCGAAAAAATCGCATCTGGGCGAAAAAATAGCTCCCGTGCGAAAAAATCGCTCCCGGGCGGAAAAATCGCTCCCGGGGAAAAAAATCGCGTCCGTTCGGAAAAAGTCTCGCCCCGACAAAAAATTCCCGCCCGGGCGAAAAATAGATCCAGGGCGAAAAATAGATCCGGGGCGAAAATATTCGCGTCTGGGCGAAATATCCGCGTCGGGGCGAAAAAATCGCGTCCGGGCGAAAAAAACGCGCCCGGGCGAAAAAATCGCGCCCGGGCGAAAAATTCGCGCCCGGGCGAAAAAATCGCGCCCGGGCGAAACAATCGCGCCCGGGCGAAAAAATCGCGCCGGAGCGAAAAACCTCGTACGGGTGGAAAAACGGACCCTGCCGAAATACCTCGTACGGGTGGAAAAACGGACCCGGGCGATAAATTTGTGTCGGGTCAGAAAATTCGCACACGTGCGGAAAATTCGCGCCCGAGTGGAAAATTCACGCAAAGACGAAAAAATCACTCAAAGGCGAAAAATACGCTCTCGGTCAAAAAATATGAGCTCTGGCGAAAAAAAACGCACCCGTGCGAAAAAATCACGCCCGGGCGAAAAAATCAATTTTGAGTTTTTTTAAGGGATAAACACTTATGAGAAATCATAAACTGGACCCGAATAGCTTATGAAAAATCAGTTTATCATCCATTTTAAAATAAGCGATTTTCTATAAGCTGCACAAACAAACAGCTGAAAAACTGTTTTTGCGTTTTAAGTAGAGATTATTCATCAGCATAAGCTGTCCCAAACAGAGCCTAAATATAAAAGATTTTTTTCATTTGAATAACTTCAATGTATCCAGTTTATTTGTGAGAGTATCCATTTTATTTATCAATTGTTTATTATACTCTTTAGCAATAAGAATCTCTTTTTCAAATACCTCGAATTTTTCTTTAAGTTCATTACAATTAATACAAGATATAATATTTACAAGTGTAGAGCATGAGAGAGATATAACGCTGGATACATCAATATTAGGTTTCTCGTCAAGTTTTATTTTGTAAGTTTTTATTTTCTAAACGTAATTTAGAATTAATACATTTTCAACCTTTCAATTTTATATTTAGCAAATTCCAACACATAAGATGTGAAAATTGAATTTGAATCAAGAAAGGAGGAACTCATTTTGCTTACAACTCTATTTGATGAATTATCATTTTAATAGTAAGATGAGCTCCTTTTTTATGTTTTCCACTGTTGAAACTGATTCCTCGATTTCATGTGGAGTTCGACCCATGGGGAAAGGGGTGATCTCGCGCCTACTTCGCCCATGCAAGCAAAACCACAAAGAAGACAAGGTAAGACCGACCCAAGGGCTCGGCGGGGGAGGTCCCACCACAAACCTGAAAGATCTCAGAGCGCTTCCCCTCCTTAGCCAGAAGCCGAGCTAAGGTACCCTCAGAAAGCACTTGAAGATTGGAGCAGGAGAGCACAGGAAAAACCTGCCTTTTGGGGTATCCCTTGGGTCCTATTTATAGTTTTTACAATCTGGACTGCCAATAACCGAAAGAGCTGACCTGAAATTACCTGAAAACCCTTGGCTGGGCCTGCCAACAGCCAAGCTCCGTTGTTTTGAAGGGATATGGGCAGGCCAGCGGGGGCAAAACAGTAAAAAGTACCTCATACATCCAGACGAGCTGGGGAGCTTTGATCACCTCGGCAGGCCTTGCTCGCCTATTGTTGCCGAGTTCCACTGCGAGGACGCGAGTTGAGGCCCGCTCGGCGAATGCCGAGCTCGGGGTCGCCGAACGTCGATCTCTGGTCGACGGATGCCGAGCTCGGGCTCGGCCCCTCCACTGCCGAGCTCGCCTATTGTCCTCAGCCCGATCTGCCAAGACCCTGGTGACCTTGCTCGCTGGACACGGGGTTGTACACAATCCCTGCTCTTTTTGAGCTTGTCAAAGCTCGGAAAGAAACATCCAACCCCAAGTGTGCGGCGAGCGCGGGTTGGCGAGTTGGAGGGAATCTTTGGGTGGGGGCCACCTGCGGCTATATCTATGTGCACCTGCCCACCTGTCTGACTCTTGCCATTCCCTTTGCTACCCTGCCAAGATGCCTCTTCCCAAGGAGATCCAAGAGCGCATAGACCGAGCTCGCCAAGCCTCCGCAGCTCGCGCAGCCGCCCTGACGGCGGTCCCCGCCAAAGCTCCCCAAATCGACTCTGCCGAGCCCAGCTCTAAGAGGTCAAAGCCATTCCCCCAGGCAGTCGAGCACCTTTACCAAGACCTGAGGGATACCCTGGAGCGCGAGACCGGCTCCTCCACCCGGACGATTCATGAGAAGGACAGAGAGGTCGTCGAAGTCGGCGACAACCCGGATGGTCAACCAGAAGGCGGGGGGGGGGGGGGGGGGGGGGGGCGAGAGCCCACACTGCGAGGCGAGACCACGCTCGCCGACTCACGGTTCATGGCACCGGACAGCCGTCCCCAGGACCCGCCTCTCCTCTTTGGGATCCTGCCAGTGCGCTCGCATAGGCCGAACTCGCCAGTGCGCGCCTCCTCTCCTCGCCAAACTGACGCGGCTGCGGGGGTGGGTCTGGGAAGTATCCCCACCCCGGGATTTGAGCTCCTCTCGCCAGGGGCTCGCGGTCCAGGTCGCGGGAAGGATCTCAGGTTCATCCCTCCCCGCATCTATTTTGAGCGGCCGAGCTCGTCAGGTCAACCTTGCTTCTTGCCCCATGAGTTCTTTCTGCGTTCTCCTTCCTACTGACACTTGTCTTCACAGCTCTTCCCAGCCAATCCGTTGCCGAGGAGTCCTCACGGGCAGCCCACTACTCTCCCCTTCCCTCCCCGAGCTCGCTGGACTCTTACCTGGGTCCGAAGGTGGATCAAGGCGAGCTGGCGAGGAGGGAGATCAAGCTCCTGAAGAAGCTGGTGTGCGGGATGCGCGAGGTGCAGGGGTTCAACGAGACGCTGCAGCGCGACTATGCGCGTCTCGCCGACGAGGTGCGAAGCAGCCAGGCTGGTGAGCTGGTGTCCCCCTCTCGGCTCCTGGACGAGATAGATGACAGTCTCTCGGTTGCGCAGAGCAATTTCGGAAGGATCCACGAGCTGCTCCTCGCGCGGCAGTCTGGGGGCGGGGGTCGCGAGGCCGGGGTAGGTAAGAGAGCGGCTCCTTTGCCGAGCCGACCGGTACTCCCATCCCGATGCCCTACCTGCTTGCGCGCCCCGCTTTTTAATTCTTGAACTTTATCTCTGTAATAAATAGCTTTTAGAGTATTCTTGATCATGTTACTCAAATAAAATGCTGCAATGTTTGACTTAGCCTTGGTTGGGGTGCGCCGGAAGTCGGCGAGCTGGGGTGGCGAACTAGGGTGGTGAGCTGGGGCGGCGAGCTGCGTTGATTGGACAGCCTGCCCCAAATTTCTTTTCCTATAAATAGCCCCCCTTTCACCTACCCAGTACTGTGCCTTTATTGCTTTCTTTCCCTCTCCCCGTGCTTTTCTATTAACTGCTCGCGCTTTACCTCTTCCTCCGCGAACATGGGCAAGACGAATCCAGATGCCGACGACCGCTCCAAGTGCGCGCAACACTTCACGGACTACTGCTTCTTTGAGGGGCACACTAGCAAGGAGGAGCTCGCCGAGTTTGTGGCGGAGCGCGTGCCGCCGGGCTTCGAGGCACGCATGCCGAGGCAGGGGGAGGCCATCAATACTTTTTATGAGGACGAGCTCGCCTTCCCCCTCTCACATTTCGAGGTGGGGTTACGCCTCCCCTTGTGGCCGGAGATCCGACAAATCTTGAAATATTACGGAGTCGTGCCCGCGCAGCTGAATTCCAATGTCATTGCGATGATGGTGGCATTCGCGAGTTACCTCCGGCGGGAGAGGATCGAGTTCAACCTGACAGTGTTCAGGAAGCTCTTCTCCTACAAGGCGACGCCGGACGGGGTCGCTTACTTTGGCGGCTCGCTAATCAAAGTTCGCGAGATCACGAACAAGCACCATACCTGGATGACCAAGATCGCCTTCATCAAGGGCGATCTCGGCAATATCCCCTACTCGCCTCAGCAGAAGGGCGAGGAGGTGTACCGCCCGCCAGCCGTGTCCGGCAACGACGCCGAGCTCCATAAGTACTTCCTCCATAAAGACTTCGAGGTCGCCTTCCTGCGAAGGGGCCTCGACGCGCTCCCTCCTGTTCTGCCCAGCGAAGGTATGCTTCTCTCCCCATCTTGCCGAGTTCGCCTGATCGCCGAGCTCGCCATATCATTGCTGAATTCCTAACTTTTTCAAAGTATTTCCCTGCAGGTGAGCGAATAATCCCCGTGAACCCGCTGTTCGCGGATCCGGGGCTTCATACCGACCCTCTTGCTCGCGAGAGGGCGGCAGTGGCGGCCTGCCGAGATGAGGCGGCCATCTCGCAACCCTCTTCCATCAAGAGGCGACCTGAGGACGCGAGGTCGAACCCGCAACTCCGCCAGCGACATTTAAAGAATATGCGGAGAGCCCTGCTGGTTTCGCGGGGGCAACAACAACAACAACCTAGCCCTAAATACATCAGCTCGTCGGAGACCCCTCCCGACGCGTCGCCGGAGAGCCCGCTGAAGGAGACAACTAGTAAGGGCCGGAAAGGTGGCGAGGGCCCCTCTTCCACGACGCTGACCTCCCCTCCTCCATCGGCGAAGAGGGCCGCCCGCGAGCGCGCGCCGCCGAAGCAACACCCCCTCTTCAATTTCGGCGGGCGGTGGAAGGACTCGGCGGGCGAGCCCATGCTGCAGTGGGACGAGCTCGCTCATCGAGTCTCCGTCTCCACCCTGCACCCCTCCTGGCATGACCGCGAGCCCTCCACCGGTCACTCCTACGCCCTCGGCTTCGGCCTATATGGCCGGGAGTATGCCGAGGCCTACAAAAAGATGACCCTCCCGCAGCTCGGCCATGAGGGTCTGCAGTCCCGCCTGCGGACCATGGAGCTGCATCACATGCTGGCACGCCGCAGCTTCGCCCTCAGCCACCAACTCGAAAAGGCTGAGCAGGCTCGCGACATCGTCAAGGATAAGGTCTCCGACCAGGCGAGGCAGCTTGGCATAGCGGAGGGTATACTCGCCCAAGTCGCCGGCGGGCTGGTGAGTGTCAAACACTACTCTTCTCTTTTACTTAGGATATTTTATGCTGCTGCTAAATGGACTCTCTTTACCAGGATGCCAAGGCCGCGGGGGAGCTTCAGGCTCGCAACGCCGAGCAGGGGGAGGAGATCAGCCAGCTGCACGCATGCCTGGCCGAGCTGGAGGGCGCGAATGCAAAATTGAAGGGGGAGAAACAGCACCTCCTCAGCGAGGTCCGTTGCTAGGCGGAGATCTTCTTCCCGCCCCACAACATCGACCCTACCCTCCCCTACAAGAGCTCGTGGATCTTCGGCGAGGCCGACCTTACCGAGCGGCTGCGGATCAACTCCATCCAAGCAGCCGAGTGTACCCTCCAGATGATGAAGGATTTTGGGGTGCTGGTGGAGGGGTGCGAGGGGATCTCGGCCCGGGACCTGATGCCGAGCCTGTTCCTGGCAACGCCGCCCAGCGAGAAGGAAGACAGCCTGGACGCGATGTTCGGGAAAAGCTTCAAGGATCCTTCGGGTGACGGCGAGGATCAGTCCGGCGGAGGGGGCGAGGCCTGAGGATAGCCTGTACTTTTTCCTTTTTCCTTTTTTGTTCACTCACCGAGGCGATCCCCCTTTAATTACTTTTTGTAAGCAATTAATGAAAGAGTTTTTGATCATACCCGTGCCACTTACTTTTTCCTTTTTCTTTACTTTGTTTGTTATGCTCTGAATATATGCGAGTGCTTCCCCCCGCGACCTCGCCGAGACGGGTTCCGCGAGTAGAGTAGTTATGAGAGCGCGCCCGCGAGTGGATGCTTTTTGAGTGTTCGCCGAGCCCCAAGCAATTCGGGGGTGGGTTGCTCTCTGCCCTTGTCACGCCACCATAACTCGCACGCGAGCCATCCAGGTTGAGCCCAAAAAAGAAGAGAAAAGTCAAACGGGCAAAGGGGCGAGGTGCCCCGTCCTGGCTCACCTTCCTTTGGCGAGGCCCGGGTTATCCACCTACTCGCCAATGCCGAGCCGGGAATGACAAGTCCGAACTCGCCCATGCAGAATCCTCTTGCTGATGCCGAACTGGGTTAGCCGAGCCCGAGCTCGCCTCTACAGAACCCCTTTCCCCTTGCTTCCTGGCACTTTGAGACTTCTTGATCTTTATCTGGCGATTCCGGGGCCGACACCATCGAGTGACTTCCGGCCCTGTCAGCTAGGTGAGAGCCTGACAGCGGGATCTGCTCGAGGCCAAGTATGACACCGAGTGACTTCCGGCCCTGCCAGCTAGGTGAGAGCCTGACAGCGGGATCTGCTCGGGGTCCAAACACATTCGATCAAGTGACTTCCGACCCTGTCAGCTAGGTGAGAGCCTGACAGTGGGATCTGCTCGAGGCCAAGGATGACACCGAGTGACTTCCGGCCCTGCCAGCTAGGTGAGAGCCTGACAGCGGGATCTGCTCGGGGTCCAAACACATTCCATCGAGTGACTTCCAGCCCTGTCAGCTAGGTGAGAGCCTGACAGCGGGATCTGCTCGAGGCCAAGGATGACACCGAGTGACTTCCGGCCCTGCCAGCTAGGTGAGAGCCTGGCAACGAGATCTGCTCGGGGTCCAAACACATTCCATCGAGTGACTTCCAGCCCTGTCAGCTAGGTGAGAGCCTGACAGCGGGATCTGCTCGAGGCCAAGGATGACACCGAGTGACTTCCGGCCCTGTCAGCTAGGTGAGAGCCTGGCAGCGGGATCTGCTCGGGGTCCAAACACATTCCATCGAGTGACTTCCGGCCCTGTCAGCTAGGTGAGAGCCTGACAGCGGGATCTGCTCGAGGCCAAGGATGACACCGAGTGACTTCCGGCCCTGCCAGCTAGGTGAGAGCCTGGCAGCAGGATCTGCTCGGGGTCCAAACACATTCCATTTCTCTATGCAGGCTAGCTATGACAATACTGGAGGGTTGAAGAAATTTATTATAATCAAAGTATCGCTTACATGCTTCAAGGGAAAAATCATTTTAGGTTGTCACCACTCCAGGTGAGACTCAGGGTCTCGCCCTCTACATTTTGGAGTCGATAGCTTCCTGACTTCAAAGCTTCCTTTACAATAAATGGTCCCTCCCAGCTGGGATTGAGCTTCCCTATGGATGTCATCCTCTCTGCTGTATCCACCTTCTTCAGCACCAAGTCCCCTTCCACGAACTACTTGACCTTGACAAGCTTGTCAAAGTACTTGACCATTCTTCTTTTCACCTCCTCCTATCGGATAGCGGAAAGGTCCCTCAGCTCTTCCACCATGTCAAGGGAGAGCCTCAGCTCCTCCTCGTTCTCCGCTTGCCACTCCTCCCGGCCTTCTTTGGCCGCGACGACTCGAGGTGTTTAGACTTCAAATTCCACGGGGAGCATTGCCTCGCACCCATGGGAGAGTTTGAAGGGGGTCTCTCCAGTAGCCGTGTTGGGGGTGGTTCTCAGGGCCCAAAGAACCGCGAGAAGCTGCTCCACCCAGCTCCCCTTCAAATTCTCCACCTTATTCTTGAGGAGGTTGACGATGATCTTATTTGCGGCCTCCACCTGCCCGTTACTCCTGGGGTGATGGACCGAGGCGAACCTGAGGTCGATTCCCAGCTGTTCGCAAAAGCTGGTGAATTCGGCGTTGGCGAACTGGGGCCCGTTGTCCGTGACGATGGCCTGGGGCAGCCCATGGAGACAGATGATCTCCCCCCAAACAAAGTTCCTGATTACCTGTGAGGTCACCTTGGTCAGTGCCTTCACTTCCATCCACTTTGAGAAGTAGTCAATCATTACTAGGAGGAACCTTCTCTGACCACTGGCTTGGGGGAATGATCCAACCAAATCCATCCCCCAAATTGCGAAGGGTCAGGGGGCCGTGATACTTCTGAGTCGCTGGGCTGGCTGTAGCTGGAGGGGGGCAAACAGCTGGCACTTATGACATCTTCTTGCGAACTTCGCGGCGTCTCGGCCCAGGGTGGGCCAGAAATACCCTTGCCTGACTATCCTTCCTTCCAGGGTCCGACTCCCGGAGTGACTCCCACATTCCCCGGAGTGGACTTCCTCCAAGATCCTTTGCACTTCTCCCTCGGCCACGCAGCGAGCCAGCATCCCTGAGAGGGTCTTCCTGTACAGCTACCCGTCCTGGAGGAGGTAATACGCTGACTTGTGCCTTAGCTTCTTCTTATCTACCCCCTCCGGATACTCTCACGTGGAGATGAAAGCCACAATTGGGTCCATCCACGAAGCTTGTTGATCAATTTCCATGAGCTCTCCCTCTTCGATGGAGGGGCGGAACAGGTCGGTGATGGTACCCCCCACCTGGGGACCATGCTTTGCTAGCTGGTCGGCTTGTTCATTCTCTTCCCCGGGCACTTGTCGGATGGAGAAGGTTTGAAAAGTGCCTATGACCCCCTTCACTTTGGCCAAGTATGATCGCAGGGTGGGCTCCCTTGCCTCGAACTCCCCGTTGATCTGGGAAGCTACCACCATGGAGTCAGTAAGGACCTCCACGTCTGACACCCCCAGCTCCCTGGCCAGGCGTAGCCCTGCTATCACGACCTCGTATTCGGCCTGGTTGTTTGTAATGGGGAAGTGTACCACCACCGTCTGCTCAATTCGAGTCCCCTGAGGGCTTTCCAGGATCACGCCCACTCCAAGGGAATGCCTCCCTCAGGCACCATCTACCTTTACCTTCCAAGGAGCTAGACGGGTGAGCTCTTCCTCTGCCACTTCAATCACATAGTCAGCCAAGAAGTCGGCCATCGCTTGAGCTTTGATCGAGAGCCGCGGAACGAATGAGATGTCGAACTCACTCAGCTCCACCGACCACTTGGCTAGTCTGCCTGAATGCTCCACCCCATCAAAGATGTTGCGGAGGGGATGGTCAGTCACCACTCGGATTGAGTGTGCCTGGAAGTAAGGTCGCAGTCTCCGGGCCGAGATGATCAGGGCGATGGCTAGCTTCTCCAGAATCGGGTACCGGAGCTCGGCCTTCCTCAGGACCTGGCTCACGTAATAAATAGGGAGCTGCTTCTTCCCCTCTTCGCGAACTAAGACGGAGCTCAAGGCCTCCGCCCCGACCCCGAGATATAAGAACAGGTCTTCCCCCTCCTTCGGCCCTTGGAGCAGCGGAGCCTGAGTCAATTGCACCTTGAGGTCCTGGAACGCCTCCTCGCACTCCTTGGTCCATTCAAACTTCTGACCACCCCTCAGCGTTTTGAAGAAGGAGGAGCACTTCTCCCCTACCCGTGAGAGGAATCTAGTCAGCCCCGCTAGCTTCCCCGTCAGCCGTTGGACCTCCTTAGCATTCCGCGGGGATCCCAGCTCCAGGATAGCCCTGACTTTATCAGGATTCGGCTCGACCCCTGCGGGGGTGAGGAGGTGCCCCAAGAAATTTCCCCTGCTGGCCCCAAAGACACATTTTAGGGGGTTCAACCGCATCTTGTATTTGTTCAGGGTGGCAAAGGTCTCCTCCAGGTCCCGGAGGTGGGAGTCCACATCCCGACTTTTGATCATGAGGTCATCTACATACACCTCCAAATTCCTCCCCCTCTGCTCCTTGAAGACCCTATCCATCATTTTCTGGTAGGTTGCCCCAGCATTCTTCAGCCCGAAGGGCATCATCTTGTAGCAGTAGCATCCATCCCCTGTGATGAACGAGACATCCTTGATGTCTGGGGGGTGCATCCTGATTTGATGATAACCTAAAAAAACATCTAAAAAACTCATTACAGAAAAACCGACGGCTGAGTCAACCAGCGCGTCGATTTGAGGCAAATGATAACAGTCCTTAGGACAAGCTTTATTAAGTAAGGAAAAATCGATACACATCCTCCATCGGCCGTCTCCTTTTTTAACCATGACCACGTTGAAGACCCAGCCGGGGTACTGAATCTCGGACACGAAGCCAGCCTTGAGGAGCTTTGCCACCTCCTCCCTGATGGGCTCTGCCAGCTTGTCCACAGTGGACCTCTTCTTCTGCTGAACGGGGCGTGTTCCCGGGTCCAGGTTGAGGCGGTGGCAGGCCACATCCACGTCAACCTCCGGCATCTCCGCGACGTTCCAAGCAAAGATGTCCACGTTCTTCTGGATGCGCTCGAGCATCCTGCCTTGGTCCTCCGTGGTCAGCCCCCCGCTGACGCGGATCTTCTCCACCCTGCCTCCTCGGGTGAGCACCTCCAACTCCACCACTTCTTCCGCAGCCTGGAGTCTGGACTGCTTTCCCCATTCCTCAGCATCCCCTTCCTCCGTGACGGGGACCTCTACCTCCATCTCTTCCTCTACGGCCATTACCTCGGCCACTTCCAGATCTCCTCCTACCACCTCCCCCTCTGCGCAGTTCATCTTCAGCCCCTCCCCTCCTTCTTCCTGCTCAGCCTCCTCCATTCTCCGCCCCATCTCCTCGGCTCCCCCCTACCAGGAGATGGTGTTCACCGCAGTGACATAGCACTCCCGCGCCACCTTTGGGTCCCCCTGACCCGGACCTGAATCCCCTCAGCGTTGAACTTCAAGCACTGATGGAAATATGAGGGGACGCAGCGGAAGGCGCTGATAAGAGGCCTCCCGAAGATGGCAATGTAGCTGCTGGGGGCGTCCACGATGACGAACCTGCAGTTCCTGGACTGCCCCCCCCAAGGTAACATGGAGGCTACTCCTCCTTCCACCTCCTTCCTCTCTCCTGAAAACCCGAACAAGGGTCCATCCGAGGCCAGCACCCTCTTTGCCTCTACCTTCATCGCGTCAAACGTCTTTTTGAAGATGACGTTGACGGAGCTCCCGTTGTCAACGAGGATCCGAGAGATGTTGAAATTCTCGATGGCTGCCTTGATGACCAGCGCATCACAGAACGGATCCTCGTGATTTGGCATGTCGCTTCTGGAGAAGGTGATCCTCTCCTCCGGGGGTGGGTTCTGGGAAGTGGAGGCAACGCTCCGGCGATACATGGTGTGGAGGCTCGCCTTGCGGGATGCCTCGACCCCCACCCTCCCGTGGATTACTCCGATCCCTCCTCGGGTTCCAACATCCACCCGATCCTCGCAACGATCCTCCTCCGTTCGAGGCAGGACCTCCTCAATCCTTACTTCTTGTCGTCCCTGCTGCTGCTGCTGCTCCCTATTCCCTCTCATCTCAAGAAATTCCGGGCACGTGGCCGTTGCGTTCCCCTCCTCCTGATGGAAGTCACAATAGGGCAACTCCACCCTCACTTCTCTCCTCCTCCTCCTTATCATTACCCTCCTCGCCCCCATGGCTATGTCCATTGCCTCCTCCTGATCGGGAAGCCGGGGCCTTTGGGCCTGCCTCCAGCCTGGAGGGTGAAACTGATCTTGCCTCCCCTGGTAGTGATCCCTTCCGTAGTACCCTCTCTATGGCCCCTGCCCCTGTCACTCGGGTCTCCATCCTAGCCATCAGTCGGGCTCCTGACGCCCCCACCCCGGCTGCTGCTGCCCTTGGAGCTGCCTCTGCTCCCTCTGCCTGGGCTCTCCTCTCCTCTCCTCCTATCCTCTTCCTCCCTTCGACTCCTTTTCCTCCTCAGTGGCCCACCTGGCCAGTTTCCTCGCGAATTCCGGGTTTGATGCCTCCCCGTCAACTTCTCTTGCCGCCCTCTCCATCAGCTCCTTGTAAGAGAGGGGGGGGGGACTCTCTTCAGCTCCATCCGGAAGAACCCCTGCTGCAGGCCCAGGGTAAAGACCATCATCAGACTATGACCCAGCATCTCCTGGACCTGAGTAACCTCCTCCTGGAACCGGTCCACGTAGCTTCCCAGCATCTCGTTCACCCCCGGCTTGATGTGGAACAGAGACTCAGACTCCTTCTTCCTCTTCTTCAAGGTAGTGAACCTCAGCATGAACCCCCGACGTAAGTTCTCGAAGCAGTAGATGGAGCTGACCGGTATCTGATGGAACCACTTCCTTGCCTTCTCCCTGAGGGTGATAGCGAAGAATCGGTATTTGAACCCGTCCGACATCTGTCGGATGGAGACTACATCCTCAAACCATTGCACATGCTGGACCGGGTCTCCCTTCCCGGTGTAGTAGGACATCTCGGGTTCCCTGAACGCATCTAGAACTGGAGCTGAGGAGAAAAGCTCGCTGAAAGGACTGCCTCCCCCCACTGGGCGAGCTGGCGAGTCTCGCGAGCCCAGCTCGCCGAACCTGCCTCGGCCTGCCGAGCCGGGGAAGAGCTCGCGCCCGGGGAGCTCGCACCCTCGGCCTTCCTCGACCACTTCTTTCCCAGCTCGCCTCCCGGGAGCGTCCTCGCCCAAAGAGGGGGCAGCCGCGATCGGGACCGCTGGAGTCGAGCACTCGGCTCGCGTGCCGAGTGCAAATTTGACGAGGCTCAGCACCTCATTCCTGAAGTCTTCTAACATCCCCACCGTGGCAAGAGGTGGGGGGGGGGGAGTTCGGCCCGTCGGATACCTGTCCCGTCATTGAGCTCGCGGAAGCTTTTCTGCACTGACCACTCCTCCACGCTCACCGTACCAAAATGTTGAAACCGATTCCTCGATTTCCTGTAGAGTTCGACCCTTGGAGAAAGGGGTGATCTCGCGCCTACTTCGCCCCTACAAGCAAAACAACAAGGAAGACAAGGTAAGACCGACCCAAGGGCTCGGCGGGGGAGGTCCCACCACAAACCCGGAAGATCTCAGAGCGCTTCCCCTCCTTAGCCAAAAGCCGAGCTAAGGTACCCTCAGAAAGCACTTGAAGATTGGAGCAGGAGAGCACAGGAAAAACCTGCCTTCTGGGGGTACCCCTTGGGTCTTATTTATAGTTTTTACAATCTGGACTGCCAATAACCGAAAGAGCTGACCTGAAATTACCTGAAAGCCCTTGGCTGGGCCTGCCAACAGCCAAGCTCCGCTGTTTTGAAGGGCTATGAGCAGGCAAGCGGGGACAAAACAGTAAAAAGTACCTCATACATCCAGGCGAGCTGGGGAGCTTTGATCACCTCGGCAGGCCTTGCTCACCTATTGTTGCCGAGTTCCACTGCGAGGACGCGAGTTGAGGCTCGCTCGGCGAATGCCGAGCTCGGGGTCGCCGAACGTCGATCTCTGGTCGACGGATGCCGAGCTCGGGCTCGGCCCCTCCACTGCCGAGCTCGCCTATTGTCCTCAGCCCGATCTGCCTAGACCATTGTGACCTTGCTCGCCGGACACGGGGTTGTACATCCACTAGATGTTCACTCAGTAGATTCACTTAAAGAGGGATCCTTTTGAGAGGTGGATCACGTGTGCACACTTTCTTTATCTACTAAAATAATCGACTCTCCAATTCTTTCAACACCTGTGGAAGACAAATCTCAATTATTTTCAAGAAATTTTGAAATGTCAAAAGCAGTTCTAAAATTATGAACAAGTTTAAATATATCTTTATCAATAATATAAAACAGATAATTCATAGTTTTAGCATTCAAAATACATTCACTTTTACTCAATAGGATTATAACAAATCATATACTTAGAAAAAATATTATTGATCTTTAAAATTGAGTGTAATATACTTGTTTATAGTTATATTCCATACATCAATATCAATTGAAAAAAGAACATTTTTCATTATCCTTTCCATTTATCATATGAATTTCAATAAAAAAGGAGGAATTAAAATACACTTGTCATCATTATTCAATGGATTTTAAGGGTCATCATCTAATACTCTAGGTTGTTAAGCCTAAGACGAGTAAGCTGCTTCTGGTACCACTTATTAGATCGTAAGACACCCTTAGAGGGGGGTGAATAAATGTGTTATAAAAATTATTTTGCAAACAATTATCTTTTATGGAATATTAAATTACTTCCTAGCAAAGTTTAGAAATAATAGTTTGAAAACTGAAAATAAAGAGATATGTTTTCCATTTAATCAACGAACAAGGGTCCATCCGAGGCCAGCACCCTCTTTGCCTCTATCTTTATCGCGTCAAACGCCTTTTTGAAGACGACGTTGACGGAGCTCCCGTTGTCAACGAGGATCCGGGAGACGGTGAAATTCTCGATGGCTGCCTTGATGACCAGCGCATCATAGAACGGATCCTCGTGATTTGGCATGTCGCTTCTGGAGAAGGTGATCCTCTCCTCTGGGGGTGGGGTCTGGGAAGTGGAGGCAACGCTCCGGCGGTACATGGTGTGGAGGCTCGCCTTGCGGGAAGCCTCGACCCCCACCCTCCCGTGGATTACTCCGATCCCTCCTCGGGTTCCAACATCCACCCGATCCTCGCAACGATCCTCCTCCGTCCGAGGCAGTACCTCCTCAATCCTTACTTCTTGTCATCCCTGCTGCTGCTGCTGTTGCTCCCTATTCCCTCTCATCTCAAGAAATTCCGGGCACGTGGCCGTTGCGTGCCCCTCCTCCTAATGGAAGTCGCAATAGGGCAACTCCACCCTCACTTCTCTCCTCCTCCTCATCATTCCCCTCCTCGCCCCCATGGCTATGGCCATTGCCTCCTCCTGATCGGGAAGCCGGGGCCTTTGGGCCTGCCTCCAGCCTGGAGGGTGAAACTGATCTTGCCTCCCCTGGTAGTGATCCCTTCCATAGTACCCTCTCTATGGCCCCTGCCCCTGCCACTCGGGTCTCCATCCTAGCCGTCGGTCGGGCTCCTGACGCCCCCACCTCGGCTGCTGCTACCCCTGGAGCTGCCTCTGCTCCCTCTGCCTGGGTTCTCCTCTCCTCTCCTCCTGTCCTCTTCCTCCCTTCGACTCCTTTTCCTCCTCAGTGGCCCACCTGGCCAGTTTCCTCGCGAATTCCGGGTTTGATGCCTCCCCGTCAACTTCTCTTGCCGCCCTCTCCATCAGCTCCTCGTAGGAGAGGGGGGAACTCTCTTCAGCTCCATCCGGATGAACCCCTGCTGCAGGCCCAGGGTAAAGGCCATCATCAGACTATGGCCCAACATCTCCTGGACCTAAGTAACCTCCTCCTGGAACCGGTCCACATAGCTTCCCAGCGTCTCGTTCACCCACATCTTGATGTGGAACAGGGACTCAGACTCCTTCTTCCTCTTCTTCAAGGTAGTGAACCTCAGCATGAACCCCCGGCGCAGGTCCTCGAAGCAGTAGATGGAGCTGGCCGGTAGCTGATGGAACCACTCCCTTGCCTTCTCCCTGAGGGTGATAGCGAAGAGTCGGCATTTGAACCCGTCCGACATCTGTCGGATGGAGACTACATCCTCAAACCATTGCACATGCTGGACCGGGTCTCCCTTCCCGGTGTAGTAGGACATCTCGGGTTCCCTGAACCCATCTGGAACTGGAGCTGAGGAGACCAGCTCGCTGAAAGGACTGCCTCCCCCCACTGGGCGAGCCGGCGAGTCTCGTGAGCCCAGCTCGCCGAACCTGCCTCGGCCTGCCGAGCTGGGGAAGAGCTCGCGCCCGGGGAGCTCGCACCCTCGGCCTTCCTCGACCACTTCTTTCCCAGCTTGCCTGCCGGGAGCGTCCTCGCCCAAAGAGGGGGCGACCGCGATCGGGACCGCTGGAGTCGAGCACTTGGCTCGCGTGCCGAGTGCGAATTTGACGAGGCTCAACACCTCATTCCTAAAGTATTCTAACATCCCCACCGTGGCAAGAGGCGGGGGGGGGGGGGGGGGCGAGTTCGGCCCGTCGGATCCTTGTCCCGTCATTGAGCTCGCGGAAGCTTTTCTGCACTGACCACTCCTCCACGCTCACCGCACCAAAATGTTGAAATCGATTCCTCGATTTCCTATGGAGTTCGACCCTTGGGGAAAGGGGTGATCTCGCGCCTACTTCGCCCCTGCAAGAAAAACAACAAAGAAGACAAGGTAAGACCGACCCAAGGGCTCGGCGGGGGAGGTCCCACCACAAACCCGGAAGATCTCAGAGCGCTTCCCCTCCTTAGCCAGAAGCCGAGCTAAGGTACCCTCAGAAAGCACTTGAAGATTGGAGCAGAAGAGCACAAGAAAAACCTGCCTTCTGGGGTACCCCTTGGGTCATATTTATAGTTTTTACAATCTGGACTGCCAATAACCGAAAGAGCTGACCTGAAATTACCTGAAAACCCTTGGCTGGGCCTGCCAACAGCCAAGCTCCGCTGTTTTGAAGGGCTATGGGCAGGCCAGCAGGGGCAAAACAGTAAAAAGTACCTCATACATCCAGGCGAGCTGGGGAGCTTTGATCACCTCGGCAGGCCTTGCTCACTTATTGTTGCCGAGTTCCACTGCGAGGACGCGAGTTGAAGCTCGCTCGGCGAATGCCGAGCTCGGGGTCACCGAACGTCGATCTCTGGTCGACAGATGCCGAGATCGGGCTCGGCCCCTCCACTGCCGAGCTCACCTATTGTCCTCAGCCCGATCTGCCTAGACCCTGGTGACCTTGCTCACCGGACACGGGGTTGTACATCCACTAGATGTTCACTCAGTAGATTCACCTAAAGAGGGATCCTTTTGAGAGGTGGATCACGTGTGCACACTTTCTTTATCTACTAAAATAATCGACTCTCCAATTCTTTCAACACCTGTGGAAGACAAATCTCAATTATTTTCAAGAAATTTTGAAATGTCAAAAGCAGTTCTAAAATTATGAACAAGTTTAAATATATCTTTATCAATAATATAAAACAAATAATTCATAATTTTAGCATTCAAAATACATTCACTTTTACTCAATAGGATTATAACAAATCATATACTTAGAAAAAATATTATTGATCTTTAAAATTGAGTGTAATATACTTGTTTTTAGTTATATTCTATACATCAATATCAATTGAAAAAAGAACATTTTTCATTATCCTTTCCATTTATCATATGAATTTCAATAAAAAAGGAGGAATTAAAATACACTTGTCATCATTATTCAATGGATTTTAAGGGTCATCATCTAATACTCTAGGTTGTTAAGCCTAAGACGAGTAAGCTGCTTCTGATACCACTTATTAGATCGTAAGACACCCTTAGAGGGGGGTGAATAAATGTGTTATAAAAATTATTTTGCAAACAATTATCTTTTATGGAATGTTAAATTACTTCCTAGCAAAGTTTAGAAATAATAGTTTGAAAACTGAAAATGAAGAGATATGTTTTCCATTTAATCAACAAACAATTACAAAATAGTGATTTCAATGGTGATAAAAATCAAGGCAATGGTTTTTACTCTTAGATTTTCTATACTGACCCTTCTCCCCAAGGATTAGTTGGTCGTATCCTTTCTCTCCCTTGATAGGACTCAGGCTGCCCCTAAACCTACTCCTTAGATCTAGTCGCCTAACTCACATGTAGAATTCCTCCCTAATCCGCACACGAGCCTAGTCGCCAACACATGATAATTCCACTACCATAACACAAAAGTAGTCATTAAAAGAAAAGAGAAAATACAAGATAGAAGAAATAAATTTTTGTAGTAAAACCCCTTATAGAGAAAAATCTGAAGGTGATGACAAAGACACGTGAGAGATCAGAGTTATAGTCACATTCGTGCTTTGTGTATAATGAGTGTTGATGAACTCCGCCTTCAAGTTCTCATTTGGATCTTGAAGATTGATTTAGGGAAAGCTCTAGAAATATTTGACGAGGTCTCACACAAATATCTTCGAAGTCAAAGTTGTGACTTGATTGTTTCAGAAATGAAAGAGCAAAGTGGTCTTTTAAATAGATACTGTGAGATAACGCATGCGGTAGGTGGTACCTCTTTACAAAGCAGGAATGGTAAGATATTTGTGTGCTAGCTGTCTAGGAGTGGTAAGTGCATTTTGTCCTTTAGACAACCAATATTATAACTCGATAAAGTTACCGCTTCGTGTTAGTGCAATATACACTTGCACCATCAGATGAATTACATGCTCTATTTGGTTCCCCAATCAGTCGGGTGATCGTCAAGCTTGCCTTTTACTTATTGTTACACGTTCGGGTTAATACCATGTGTTAGCATCTTTATAAACTAGCTCTTCTTCTCCCACTTATGTTTTCACTTGAATTAGTTTTGCCAGCTCTCTCACTGTCACAATCTTTATCCCCTATAGTGGGTGCTACCACTCTGCAGTAGGACATAATTCAGAGCATGATGTCCATTTTCCTTCACTTTTTCTTGTACGCATTCAGTATGGCATTGTACAAATATTGCCTACACAATATAAACACAAAACAAATTTGGTCAAATACATATTGAGATTCTTTATTCTCAAACCAAGAGACACAAAAACATATGTTCCAACACCGCATGCATGCATGAGCACTCGGTGCACGCGCAGGCCCTACACATGCACATGCGCCCTCCGCACACACGCACGCTCCCGCTTGGGATGTTGTCCCCTATCCATACCAACACAATACGCTATCTACATGTGCACTGGTGGTGCAATGTTTCCTCTCGTCTCCACTGCCTCCTGCTATTGCCATCCATCGCCACTACTGTCGACGAACATGCCCGAAACACCTTGATGGTAGACCATCATTCCTTGAAAATTATTGATCTAGGTGACCAGAATCATGCATCCTAATTTGCTAGCCCAAATTCTAAGAGAGCATAATTACCAAGGCACTCCTAAAATATCTAGAAAATGTCCATAGACATTTATTTGAAGACAAGCAACCAAGAAGAGAAAAAAGAGCTCTGAGATTTTCCGATGAAGACCAGTCAGAGTTCTCCTTCGGAGTTCGAAGACCTTCTTTAGTTCTCAAGTCCTCCTTTAAGAGACAGATATTTCATTCTGAGTTTGAAGTACTCTTTTGGTTCTCAAATCATCCTTCAAGAGTGACTCGGAGATCTCCTTTGGAGTTCGATGCCCTCATTTGGTTCTCAAGTCCTCCTTTAAGAGCGACTCAGAGATTTCCTTTGGAGTTTGAAGACCTTATTCATCTCTCAAGTCCTCCATCAAGAGATACTCAGAGACCTCGTTTAGAATTTGAAGTCCTCATAATGTTCTCAAGTCCTCCTTCAAGATTGACTTGGAGATCACCATCGGAGTTCAATCTACTCAACTTCCATTTCCAATGCCTTCTCTAGGAGTCTTTCTTTCAAGCACGAAGGAAGACTTCGCTCTTTTTCACCTTAAAGTACTTGTAATCGGAGTGGTGACTTATCACTTTCTCAAAGCTTCTAACACATATGTGGAACATGATTATAAGTGACTAAGAATGCTACGAGGAAATCCCTACCTGTGATACGACTAAAAGAGTGCATCTTCTGAGGTGCCAACAACCGCTCCCTCTGCAGAACATTACGATTGGTTATATAAGTGGTTTTTATAATGATCAATAAACATCTAGGATGACTTGTATAGTATTCTATCCTTGTGGCGGCTTTAGAGCCAATTGTTGTAGTTGAGCCAATAATTGCGACGAGTGTCTAAAAAGCCAGTAGCTACGAGACGTGCGTCAAATCAATAGTTAAAGCACTTTCTGTACATTAATCCTCCAACCTTCTTGGGGACGGAATCCCCAATTGAAGCTAAAGATTGACTATCAAGGATGAAGAGAACCTTGATGACAATGGAGATAGAGGAAGCGAAGAAAGTCACCTTAGCTACTTTCCATCTGAATGGAGAAGCAAGGTTTTAGTGGGAAGAGGTATAAGTGTACAAATTTGCAGTAAAAAATATCACTAAAATCCTCTAGGGGGACTTCTCAGAGTTATTCCTATAGTGATACATCCCTCTGCTCAGTGCATCGCATTGCAGAACTAGTTTGTATACCTGACGTACAGTGATCGTTATGTAGATGATTAATTCCACGAGTTCACGAAACTTAGTCGTTATGTTGGGTATATACTTGAGGACGAGGAGAGGAAAACAAATAAATTTTATGAAGGGTTACGATTGTTACTTGCAAGCCCAATGACTTTGGGTTTCACAACTTAGTGCAAACTACTATGTCTTTGGACTTGGATATACACAGAGTCCAATGCATGAAGGACTTAAAGACAAAGAAGCTTGAGTTCAAAGGGCCGACCTCTTCAAATTTCGAGTATATAAGGCAAAGAAAGAAATCACGATTTTCAGAGCTAGCTCCTGAAAGTCCACCTAGTGTCAACTACCTTCACCTATGGGGGGGGGGGGAATAGGTGTCTTGCAGCGTTTTTGCGGAATTAAAATTGTACCTGCACACGAAAACAAAACAACACAGCACAGAAAGGACACAAGCAATTTATAGTGGTTCCCCGATTTGGGTACATCCACTTTCCCCCTTCGACCTATCTCCCAACCAGGGACGACTCAGTCACTTCACCAACAGGATTGAAATCTAATCCTTGCACTAACAGAAGGAACCCTTCCACACGTAGGAGTCACCACTCCCACAACACGGGTTGCACCCAACCCTTACAACTAGGAACCAACGTTCCTTTACAACAAAAATGAAAATAGAATGTACAAGAAATACAAACAACTTATGGAGACTAAGGTGTCCCTCTTCGTTCGATGACGTGTTCTTGAAGTCAACGAAGAGTCCACAACCCTCTCACTTGGAGAGAATCTCCCCGAAACCGGCGGCGGCAATAAGGGCGGCGGCTTGGTTCTCGGGATCGGCGACGACAACGGTGTGCGGCTGCTGTACTTTGGAGATTCAATCTTCGTAGCAAAGCTAGCAAGGTCTTCCAACGGTCACACTAGGATCGATTGTCTCGATCGATTCGGAAGGGGAAGGTTTTCCCGATCAACGAATCAAGAGACAAGGGATCTCTGGTTAGACGCGTGAGACGCTGTGCTTGGCTGAGCTTCTGTCGCCGGAGATCTGGAAACACCCACGATCAAAGCCGGCGATCTACAGGCTCGAGCGGCGACGGCGGCGGAGCGGATTTCACGATCTAGGTCAAGGTCGGCGGCTCGGCTTAGTTTTTCTGTGTGTGCATTACTGTTCAAAAATACGCGTGTATTTATACAGTAGAATAGTCCTATATGACCGTTGTGGGTCCCACCAGAAGAAACCCCAAGCCCGGTTCAAAACAGTGCCAGCGGCTGAGTCCGGTCCAGCGGTTTCCAGAAAATCGCCCAAGGCAAAATCGGCGAGAATCGAAGGTGATTCTCGACGATTCGGCGAGAATCACTAGTGATTCTCGCCGAATCACTTGGTGATTCTCGACGATTTTGACTTGGCGACAGACTTGCATGCTCTAATTTAGCCGTAAAGAGTCGGCGAGAATCAGCCAGTGATTCTCGACGATTCGGCGAGAATCACTAGTGATTCTCGCCGAATCGGCGAGAATCACTTGGTGATTCTCGTCGATTGTTACTTAGACAATTTTTCATCTTTCCACCCATGAGCTGCTCTTTGACCCATCCTTGCTCCTCGTCTGCTCTTGCATTATCACAGCC
Organism: Platanthera guangdongensis; assembly: GCA_039583875.1. NCBI lineage: Eukaryota > Viridiplantae > Streptophyta > Magnoliopsida > Asparagales > Orchidaceae > Platanthera > Platanthera guangdongensis. The sequence continues at coordinate 35,792,319 of CM077164.1, read as the reverse complement.
CTGTACTTGAAAATAAGTACACTCCAATAGAGAGAGTACACGTAGGCCAACACACTGATCTGCTCAACGAGGGATTACGTCGCGCAGACCTGTGTATATTGACCTACTGCACCCTGACATTGGTGTGTACTTAGCGTGGAATAACTGCAAGCACAACTTAAAAGGTTTCATCAAATACATTGTGAATTCATCTTAGCTTGACAGGTGGCTTCCTCAAATCCAGGTAATTGTGGATACAATACCCAACAATCTCCCCCTATTTGACGAAGCCAAAATTCTACTAGCTAAGATGAATACCACCATCCAGATAATATACACATCAAATAGAATTTAAAGATACGACATAAAGAAATAAAGGCAAACAGATCAAAGCTTGAGCCAATCATAAATTCATATAAATATATATATATATATATTCCCAAAAATTGTTCATATATCAATAAAAAAAATATGCTCTTAAGAAAGTGACAAGCCATATACTTATGTCTATTTCTCTTTGGCTAGGTCATCCTTGTGTTTTTGAGCCAGGAACTTCTTTCTTTGCCTCTCAACGTACTCCTTGGGCTTTGGATAGTATCTGGGAGGAGGAGCTTTGTCTGCCACAGTGTTGGTCCTGAAGAAGATGTTCCGTTTGGCTTCATATGTCTTGTGCAGCTCCCACTCATGCTGGCTGTATACGTCGTTCTGATTGATTTCCCCTTTTTCTTGTAGCCAGAACGTGTCCAAGATAATACTCTTTGATACCGGACTCCACCTTTTGTTCCTCACTTCATCCTCCTTTAATCTGATTTTCTTTTCAGCTTGCGTTTCCTTAGATGTCCCTTCTTGAGATTTTCTCTTGTCCCTAGCTTTTGCTAGGGCTCCTTGGTCAAACATGGCCATCAGTTTTGCTTTGGAGGTGGCCCTAGCAGCCCTTTGAGCATCAGCTTCACTTAAAGGAACTTCTTCAGCACTTGCTCCCTCATCAGCCGCAGTATTATTTTCAGGAGCATGATTACCCTCAGGATTTTCAGGGATATTGGTGCCTAGCACCTGTTTGAGCATCCACCAGCAACTGTCATAAACATATATGTTTGACTGTTCAAAATTTTTGATTATGATTTCCTGAAGCTTGGCCATCTTAGCTGTATATTCTTGCTCCCCCTTTTTGGCTTCGACGGCAATGGAGTTTGCATAAGAATGCAGTGACTCATCAATGTGCTTTGTAGTCTTGGAGAACTCGGTAATCAAGGCTTGTTGATTGTTGTTAAGAGTCACCATGTTGGCATCAAAATTTTGGATGTTATTTGCCATGACATGAGCATTCTGATTAACGACTGCGAGTGTATCTGTGTTCTTTTTCAATCCTTCCATAAGAAGAGTTACAGCTTTGCCGGCTGCTGTATACTTGTCTTCGAACTTCTTTTCCATCAAATCCAGTTTGTGATTAATTTCCACAACGTTCTTGAGCATTAGATTCTCAGATTTCTTAATTCTTTTTAACACTTTATTTTGAGCTTGCTCAAAGGACACTTTGAGCTCATCCACTATACCTTGAATAACATTCACTGTGAGATTAGCGAGATCAGCTCGTGGTGGATGACCCTGAGGCATTCCTTGGCCTTGCCCTTCAGCAGATTCACTTGTAGAGCTGGACACTTGCACAGTCTCTATAGGGGGAATATTTGCAGCCTCAGTAGATTTCTCAGAAGTACTTAGCAGCCTCTGCTGAGAGGACTCCCCCTCCACTGTTGCACTAGTTTTCTCAGGAACTCGTTTTTCAGATGGAACTTCAATGTCGTCCTGAGGCTCCATTACGTCTTGTCTCTCATTTTCTTCTTCCTCATCCTCATCATCCATGATGTCATTCTCAACGGCATCATCCCCGGCTCCTAGATCATTCACGTTCAGGGCCGCCTCATTTTCCACCACATCTTCACTTTCTTCTTGCAGATCCGCAACTGCATCTCTAGCTATCTGAGAGATGCCAGATATGATATTAGCAGAAGCGGGTAGAGGCTCCCCCTCAATTCCTGCAGTCAGTGCATCAGGAATTTCACTGGGAATATCCACGGAATCTGCTATAGTTCTTTCCTCGGCAGGAGATTCTTCTTGTTCTACTACCACTGCAGCCTGCCCGATGCGTCGCTCCCATCTGTCAAATACGCTGGAGTCCATTTTCTTCAAATAATGCAATGGAACTCCTTTACTCATGTCGAACCTATCTCCGTTTAACTGATTGAGATATAGGCTGATGATTCTTCCAAAACTTGGAGATCTGAGAGTGTCCTTAATCTTCTCAAAAAGCATAGGCCCCCAGTTGAATCTCTTTCTGCAGACAATCGCCACAAGGATCTTGAACATGTCAGCTGAGATGTGGTCATGTGAGCCGGGGTTGCATATCAGTACTTTCCCAATGATGTCGGACAAAAGTTTCCCCTCCTCATTCATTTCCTTTCGCTTTATCGATCTGGTCCCTCTAGCTAGTCCACAGAATAACAATGTCCTGGCTTTATCATGTTCCTCCAGATAATCCTCGTGCTCAGAACTAGTGAGCTGCAAGTATTGGGTCAGTTTGCTTGCAGACAACTTGATCCTTACACCTGCAACCTTACTCTTGATGATAGAGTCTTCATTCCGAAGTTTGGCGGTTGCGAAGAACTCCATCACTTCCTTGTCCAAAATTTTGCACGGGTGCTCCAGTATAAAAGAGAGTCCAGCCTCTTCAAGCATGATGATGATGTTTCTGAACTCATCCGAGGCATGTGAGAACCCGGTTCGAACCAACTCACATCCAGTGACCAGGCCGACGGTTGTCCTTGGAGCCATTGCAAACCTAGGGAGGGGATCCCAAGTCTACGCCTAATTAGAAATCAAGAGGGAAGCTACACTAACAGTAAGTCACTGTAAGGGTGAGGAGGTGATTACCCAAAAGCGGAGGAGGTGAGAGTCGACGGAGACGACGGAAAACCTGAAGGAGCTCGCTTCCTTGTTTGATCGAAGCCGTGGAGAAATACCTGGACGAGTCGAGAGGTCTACGGAAGGAAGAGTCGGCGGGTTTCCTATGGGATTTCGACGGAAGAAGCGGCGGGATTCCTGCGGGGTATTGACGGAAGAGGAGGCGGGATTCCTGCGGGATATCGACGGAAATGAGGAACTTCGACAGAAATGAGGAATATGAAGGGTTGGCGGGATTCCCGCGCGATATCGACGGGTTTTCGTGCGAAATGCGAAATACGAGGGATCGGCGGGAGTTTTTCTAAATCGAAATCGAAGGGATTCTTCAATAGAAATCTACGGGTTAAGAGGCATGCCGGATTCTCGAAATCTTCTGATATTAAGACGGTTTAAAAATCTTCTAAATATATATATTTCTTAATACCAATCTATTTAGGGTTTGAAAGGGGTTTTTCCATACATTTTTTGATGTCAATTGTAAGTTTTAGTGATTTCCAATGACGTATCTTCTTTAATTTTCGGTGAACTGATTTATGCCTGTAGATGTTTATTCTCGAATCTACCAGTGAATTTACAGATAAATCTTTAATAATGTATCTAAGGGTTATTTTTATAGAGTTAACCTTTCCTTAGGTGTACACACATATATGTGTATATATATAAATATATATATGTAAATGTCGACACAATATGACTCAAGTATTGGAGCTGATCAAAAATACCTGAGATTATAAGATTTATCATTCAGTCCCTCTGGTTAAAGCATACCAAGCGTTCAATTTGAGTATACCATTGTAGATAGTGCTTCTATTATTCCAGATACTTGTTCCAATGTATTCTTGAAACATCTTCTGTCTATTTCCCATTATATTTACGGGAACCTAGACTATCCTGCAAAAGAGTGTTACCTTACCTTAGGAACCCAACATGTATTGGGTCCTAGGTTCTAATTAGCATGAAAACTCGAATGCCTTTCCTCAGTAATCCTGTCAGGAAGACTACCTCTGCCCAGAATATGTGAATAAGCCCTTGCCCTTGACACAGAGGGGTTGTGCCAACAGTCTATAGCAAAGTGTCCCACCTTGCCACAGCACCAACACGTGTGAATGTTGTACCTCCGTTTCTGACCTGATCCAGTGACTGAGGTAGTCATGCTCCTAGGTCCAAACGGGATAGAGCCGGATCTGCTCACAAAATTTCTTCTTCCACTATGATACTTGGAAGGGTGGAAGGAATGCATGTAGCGAGCGTCATGAGGCCTGGGAGGTGGTGCCTTCCTTTCAGTCAGCACCCTTCCAGAGGCCCCATGAGAACTAACTGCATGACTTCTGACCTCCCTTTCCTGTGTCCTAGGGAGGTGAGGAGCGCACTGAGAGCTGATACTAACAGATTCATGCCGAGTTAGGGCAGTGGCCGAGAATACAAAGGGTTCAGAATGAGCCTTAGGTATTCTTTCAAGGGTGGCCATGGCAGCCCTTGCACTATAGGTGTCTCCACATGAGGGCAGATCACCCTTGCAGTGACCACGGTTGTTCCTGTGATCATACCTGAAGGCATGATGAGTACCCTTCCTGCCTGGAGTGGGGGGGGGGGTCTGAATACCGTTTCCCCATTTCTCCAAGAATTGATAATTCGGGAGATCCACCCATTTTCTTCCTTTCTCTTGATAGCATCAACCTTGGAAAAGTTGGATACTATCCTTTTCTCATTCTCTAGACTACTCTCTAGATCTGAGATTTTAGAGTCCTTGACCTTGTTGGATGCCAATTGGAGAACCAACAAGATCTTCAGCCAAGCAATCTCCTGAGCTTGCTCCTCAACAAGTAGATTGCTTTTCTGAAGGGCTCTCTTCAGGGAATCAGGATTTTCTGAAGGGTGACAATTCCTGTCTTCAGGAACTTCAAGAGAAAAGGGGCAAGATGAAGAAGTTACCTGCTCTTCAGAGTTATTGTCACTATCGCCAGAGACTGTTATGTCAGCTTCATCAGAACTGCTTTCCTCAATTTCTTCTTCAGTCTTTGACAAGGACACCGGAGCCCTGATGCTGTCCGATTGATCCTTGCCTTCATCTTCAGAGGCGAGGACCCCCACATAGGCTTCATCCTCTTGCTGACAGCAGATCCCTGCTTTCTCTGATCCCCCCATGAGATCTGAGATGGTTACCCACATAGATTTGGCCGTCCCACACTTTTCCAATCTAGATCGAGAAGGTCCAGACCAGACATCCATGATGATCTGACGAATCATCTTGTCCAGGTTAAATAATGAGAGTTCAGTCTCCGACATCTCAGTAATACACTTGGGGATTTGGATATCCTTTCCAGAGCCGGAGGTCTTCATAGGAATGAATGGACCCTATTCCAAGATGAGAGATGCTCGAGGATCGATAGCCTCCAAGTGATAGGACACTCTCATCTTCCAGATGGGATAATACTCCTTTGTGCACGTGGGAAGTCTTAGTGGATGTTGAAGTTGGTGACCGAGCGGTCTGGCGGTTTGTCTTGGCGGGTTGAAGACCGCGCGGTCTGGCGATTTGTCTCAGTCGGCTTGGAGACCGGGCGGTCTGGTGGTCTACCCTGGCAGTCTCTCTTCCTCTCTGGTGGTAGCCGTGCGGTTAGCCCTGCTGTCTAACCACGCGGCTTGTGCGGTTTGTTTTGTATAGTCCGCTTGTCCTATAAATTATAGTCCCACATCTCTTATTTGTATTCTCTCATCTCTCCTCCATTCTATATAAAGGAGGGCATACCTTTGTAATCTTTATCTTTTTTGGATAATAAAATTTCAATTATTCAAAAGTTTATTCGCTTGTTCTCTACTTTTCGCTTCTTTTCACTACTTTCTAACATGGTATCAGAGGACACGGTCATTTCCTCCTGATTCTGTGCGCTCTCTGTTGTTCGCGGCTTGTTTTCCGCATTCTGCGACTTGATTCGCGGCTTGCCCTCTCTTCTGTCCGCGCGGCTTGTTTCTATCCGCGCGGCTTGTTTCTGTCCGCTGCCCTGTTCGCGCGGCTTACTTCTTCTTGGTTCTCTTCTCCTACTGCTCTTTGTCGCAGCGACCTGTTTCGTTGTCGCCGCGCTCCTTGTTCTTTCTTGCCTCACCGACTTCCTAGTCGTTGCGGTCTGTCTCTGTCCGCGTGTCTTGTCTCTATACTCGCGGTTTGCTGCTGTGATCTGCCTGACCGTGCGGGTTGTTCCTTTCTCACCCGCATCTTGGTCGCGGTCACCTGCTCTTATCTTCTCTTCTGTTCGCTCGACCTTCTCAGTCAGCGCGAACTCTTTCCCGCTGGGCCTTTGCCGGCTTTTTAGCTGCTTTATTCTCCGTCTGCCCGCGCGACCTGTCCGTGCGGCTTGCCTCTTTTCCGCGACCGTTTTCGCGATCTTTTCTATTCGCCGCGATCTCCTCTATTCGCCGCGCTCTGCTTGCTAGTCGCCCCGGTCTCATCTTTGGCCGTGCGACTTGTTCTCCTCTGTTCGCCCGACTTTTTCAGGCCGTGCGACTTCTTTCCCTCTGCTTTGCTCTGCTTCTTGGTAGCGGCCTTCCTAGCCGCCCGGCCTGTTTTTTGTTCGCCCGGCTTGGTGCTCTTTTCTCTTCTCGCGGCTTGTTCTTCTTGTCGCGGTTTGCTCCTCTCCTGCTTCCATGACTTGCCTCTCCTCCAGTCTGTCCGCCTCCGTGGTCACCTCCTCTGGTAGTGCTCATGTTGTTACTCGCGGACGATGGCTCATCGACTCTGGTGCAACAAATCATATGACAGGCAACCCTCAATATTTCTCTCTTCTTGACACACAGGCTCAGTTGCCCCCGGTCATTGTTGCTGATGGCTCTCCCTCCCCGGTCCATGGGACGGGCATGGTTCAAGTCACTCCCTCTCTCTGCTTGGATGATACCCTCTATGTGCCCAAGTTTCCGTGCAATTTATTATCGGTTACTTCTTTATGCAAGCAACTACGGTGTTCTGTCATATTCACCCCTACCTCTTGTACTTTTCAGGATCCGGACTCCCAACGGACGATTACTACTGGGACTGAGAGTGGTGGCCTCTACTTCCTCGACAACGTTTCTGCTCTATCCGCCTTCTCCTCCTCCTCTACAGATCTTCTCCAATGGCATCTTCGCCTTGGACATGCTCCTCCCCGAATTCTACGACAGCTCCTGCCGCACCTCCCTCCTCATCATCCTCCTCTAAACTGTGATGCATGTCAACTTGGCAAACATCACCGCTCCTCCTTCCCACCAACCCAAAGTCGGGGCTCTTCCCGACCGTTCGACCTCGTTCACTCTGACATCTGGGGTCCCGCTCCTCACCTCACCATCGGTCGGGGTAGTTCCTATTTTGTCACCTTCATTGATGATTTCTCTCGCTATACGTGGGTATATCTACTCAAAGATCGCTCCGAGCTATTCTCTGTTTGGACCTCCTTTTATTCTATGGTTCAAACTCAGTTTGATACGTCTATTAAACTGCTTCGTTCTGACAATGCTAAGGAGTATCTTAGCCACGACTTCTCCTCCTTTTGCACTCACCATGGTGTTATTCGTCAAACCAGCTGTGTCTACACCTCACAACAAAATGGGGTGGCGGAACGCAAAAACCGTCACCTCCTTGATGTCGCTCGCACTATGATGACTCAAATGCATGTTCCTCGCTCCTATTGGGGCTATGCTGTCCTCCTCTCCTGCTATCTCATCAATCGCCTTCCCTCCACCGTTCTCCATGGTGCTACCCCCTTCTCCATTCTTTATCCGGACAAGGATCCCTTTCCTCTTCCTCTGCACATCTTTGGGTGCACCGCTTTTGTGCACTCTCCCGCTGCCACCCGTGATAAACTCTCACCCCGTGCCACCAAATGTGTCTTTCTGGGCTACTCTCCCACTCAGAAAGGATATTGTTGCTTTGATCCTGTTACCCGCAAGCAATTTGTCTCTGCGGATGTCACCTTCTTTGCCAATGCATCTTACTTCTCTCCCGCTTTCTCCCTCCACTCCGCTGCCATCTCTCTCTACTCCCGGGCCAGCTCTCTCCACCACGGATACTCCGGATACTGAGGCACCTGCTGACCTGGATCTCCCGATTGCTCTTCGCAAAGGGGTTCGGGCCTGTACCCACCATCCGCTTACTGCGGTTGTTTCCTACGATCGCCTTACCCCTGCTCGCCGAGCCTTTGCCCTAGCCATCTCGGCCACTACCACCCCCCGTTCCTACCAGGAGGCCCTTACTATTCCTCACTGGAAAGTTGCCATAGATGAGGAGATTGCTACTCTCACTGAACGGGGTACCTGGACCCTTGTTCCGCCTCCTTTCGGCACCGATGTTGTTGGTTGTCGCTGGGTCTTCGTGGTGAAGTTTCTCCCAGATGGCAGTGTGGATCATTATAAGGCTCGCCTGGTTGCCAAGGGTTTTACCCAAACTTATGGGGTTGATTACTTTGACACTTTCTCGCCCGTGGCTCGCCTCAGCACTATTCGGGTTCTTCTCTCTGTGGCTGTCAACAGGGATTGGCCCATCTCGCAGCTAGATGTTAAGAATGCCTTCCTCTATAGAGATCTGCAGGAAGATGTTTACATGGAGAAACCTCCTGGGTATGTTGCTCAGGGGGAGACACGGGTATGCCGGCTAAAGAAGGCTATCTATGGCCTCAAGCAGAGTCCTCGTGCCTGGTTTGACAAGTTCAGTGGCATTGTTGCGGCCATTGGTTTTACACGAAGCTCAGCAGATCACTCCTTGTTTGTTCGGAAAACCGCCTCTGGTCTTGTTGTTCTTGCGGTTTATGTTGATGACATTCTTCTTACTGGCGATGACCAGGATGGGATACTGATGACCAAGAAACACCTTCGTCAACATCTGGTTACAAAGGATATGGGCTCCCCGAAATACTTTCTGGGGATTGAAATCTCTATAAAGCCCAACTCCATGGTCCTTTGACAACGGAAGTATGCTCTTGATCTTTTAAAGGATGCAGGACTCACTGGTGCTAAACCTGCACGTTGTCCTATGGCTGCTGGAGAAGACAAAACTTGGACAGATGACTCACCTCTTCTCTCTGATCTTACGAGATACCGGCGTCTGGTGGGCAAGCTCATATATCTCACGGTAACCAGACCCGACATCTCCTATGCTGTTGGCAAGGTGAGCCAGTTTATGCAAGCTCCGAGGGAGTGTCATCTACAATCTGCTCTGAGGATATTAGAGTATATTAAAGCTGCTCCAGGGAAAGGACTCCTATTTCAGAAGAATGGTCACCTAAGGGTTGAAGCTTACTCTGATTCAAGCTATGCGGATGACAAAGGGGACCGCAAATCGACTTCAGGTTTCTGCACATTTGTTGGAGGCAATCTTGTGAGTTGGAAGAGCAAGAAACAGTCTGTCGTTTCCAGGTCTAGTGCAGAGGCGGAATATCGTAGCATGTCATCGACTACATGTGAGTTGAAGTGGTTGCGGGCTCTCATGCTTGACTTAGGAGAGGTTTACAACTATCCTCTTCCTATGTTCTGTGACAATAAGGCCGCGATACATATTTCCAAAAATCCGGTCTTTCATGAGAGAACAAAACACATAGAAGTCGACTGTCATTTTATTCGAGAAGAAATATTGAAGAAACAGATTTGCACTCCATTTGTCACGTCCGACAACGAGTTGGCAGATATCTTCACCAAGCCGGTGTCCGCTTCCTTTTTCCACATCTGCGACAAGCTGGGCATGATCGATATATATGCTCCAGCTTGAGGGGGAGTGTTGAAGTTGGTGACCGGGCGGTCTGGCGGTTTGTCTTGGCGGGTTGAAGACCGCGCGGTCTGGCGGTTTGTCTCAGTCGGCTTGGAGACCGGGCGGTCTGGCGGTCTACCCTGGCAGTCTCTCTTCCTCTCTGGTGGTAGCCGTGCGGTTAGCCCTGCTGTCTAACCGCGCAGCTTGTGCGGTTTGTTTTGTATAGTCCGCTTGACCTGTAAATTATAGTCCCACATCTCTTATTTGTATTCTCTCATCTCTCCTCCATTCTATATAAAGGAGGGCATACCTTTGTAATCTTTATCTTTTTTGGATAATAAAATTTCAATTATTCAAAAGTTTATTCGCTTATTCTCTACTTTTCGCTTCTTTTCGCTACTTTCTAACAGTGGAGAGATCCCATGATCCAGCTCCATGGTTTTGACACTGGTGGCAGGATTCTACTCAAGGTGTGAACCTTTTTGATGAGTAACCTCCCTCTGATACCACTTGAAAGTCCACCTAGTGTCAACTACCTTCACCTATGGGGGGGGGGAATAGGTGTCTTGCAGCGTTTTTTGCGGAATTAAAATTGTACCTGCACACGAAAACAAAACAACACAGCACAGAAAGGACACAAGCAATTTATAGTGGTTCCCCGATTTGGGTATATCCACTTTCCCCCTTCGACCTATCTCCCAACCAGGGACGACTCGGTCACTTCACCAATAGGATTGAAATCCAATCCTTGCACTAACGGAAGGAACCCTTCCACACGTAGGAGTCACCACTCCCACAACACGGGTTTCACCCAACCCTTACAACTAGGAACCAACGTTCCTTTACAAAAAAAATGAAAATAGAATGTACAAGAAATACAAACAACTTATGGAGACTAAGGTGTCCCTCTTCGCTCGATGACGTGTTCTTGAAGTCAACGAAGAGTCCACAACCCTAGATCTCACTTGGAGAGAATCTCCCCGAAACCGGCGGCGGCAAGAAGGGCGGCGGCTTGGTTCTCGGGATCGGCGGCGACAACGGTGTGCGGCTGCTGTACTTTGGAGATTCAATCTTCGTAGCAAAGCTAACAAGGTCTTCCAACGGTCACACTAGGATCGATCGTCTCGATCGATTCAGAAGGGGAAGGTTGTAACACCCCAGTTTTTGCTTCAGGGTCAGTCTGCAGTTCTGGAAAATTTTTGGATTTCTGGAAGGGGGCACACGGCCTGCGACACGGGCGTGTCGCAGGGCGTGTCGAGGCCGTGTCGACACTCGGCCCAAGTGTCGACACTTTGTGCTCGACAGAGTGTCGAGAGTGGGGCACACGGCCTGCGACACGGGCGTGTCGCAGGGCTTGTCGAGGCCGTGTCGACACTCGGCCCAAGTGTCGACACTTTGTGCTCGACAGAGTGTCGAAAGTGGGGCACACGGCCTGCGACACGGGCGTGTCGCAGGGCGTGTCGAGGCCGTGTCGACACTCGGCCCAAGTGTCGACACTTTCGCTCGACAATGTGTCGAGACTAGGGCACACGACCTGTGACACGGGCGTGTCACAGGGCGTGTCCCGCCTGGTCGACGATCTTCGCTCGACGTTTTTCCGCGGTGTCGACACAAAGCCTGTCGACGGGTGTCGAGTCTTGGCACACGGCTTGGGACACGGGCGTGTCCCAGGCCGTGTCACCTCTCGGGTTGGTGTTGGGGCCGTGTCGTTGGAGACACACGGCAGGCCACACGGCTGTGTCGCTGGGGACACGGGCGTGTCGGATTGAACACGGGCGTGTCGAATTCCCGTGTCTGATTCCAGGCGCGTCGATTTGAGACGGCGAATGAGGCACACGGCCCTGGACACGGGCGTGTGCCAGGCCGTGTTCGGCCCAGGTCTTCTGTTTTCCAGGCGAATCGCAGCCATTCTTTTTCTGGTTTTGGGATCTAACGGTTCAGGCCATCTCCTGGGGATTTAAGTCCGAAGTTAGGGTTGCAGATCCTCATTTTTTTTCCAAGTCCTCTCTTTCTAAGATCTTGAGAAAACCTAGAGCAAGGAGGAAGAAGAAGAACTCTTGGGCTGTAGGAAGGGTTTCGGAGCTCCGAATCGCGAGCCGAGTCCGGATCCGTGAAGCTTGGAGCGTTGCGAAGTTTTCCATCCGGCTAGTTTGTCATGGCAAGGAAGAGGAGTCGGAAGGTAACGACATCTCTCCTCTCGGTCTTTATGATGCACGTTTTAGCATCATCTAGTTTTCTTTTCTCTAATTTTTGGGCACCAAACTCTCAAATGAGAGGGGTTTTGGCTTGCCAAGTTTCAAGAGGAACTTCCGGGTCGATTGAGTCCGTCCCCGGCATATCTTTGCATTAGAGATCCGCTTCGCTAGTGGATTAGGCATGGTGGGTGAAGCCGTAGTCGCGACCGTTAGTCCGACTCGGTGATGTTGCATACGAACTAGGGATTCGTAGAGATTTCCGTTGCGGCAAGATGCCGTTTGTGTTGTGGTGGTGATTGTCCCGTTTGCTTGAAAAGAGTACATGTAGTCGAACCCGGACAAGGCTAGCTCCTCGTGGTGGTAGATGGTTTCCTTGACAAGGTTAGCTCCGTATGAGAATGGAGATGGTTTCCTTGGTGGACAAGGTTAGCTCCGCACGAGTTGGAGATGTTTTCCTTGGTGTGCGGGAACGCTGCGGTACAAAGAGGGATTGCGATGTGTTTAGTCTTGGTTGTGTTGTGCCAAGGCGTGGCTATGTCTCCGTGGTCGGCTGGCTATCCCGTGACATGTGCGTCATGTGTGGAGGGTGTCCCGGCGAGACTAGTCCCCTTCTGTGAGACTGACGAGAATGCCAAGCTTGGGGCAAGCCCGGGCAAAGAGGCCATGAGCGGGTGGGGTCCAGCAAGGCTTCTTAGAATCGGTCAGTCTGTGGTTGTTGGAATCCTGACATGAGACGTCAGAGCTCGCAGGCAAGCCCGGGGCTAAGCCCACGAGCGGGTGGGGCCTTGGCAAGAATTCCATGTGGCGGCCTGTGCGCCGTGTGAGGGAGTTGTGTCTCCCTCAATGTTTGAGGCTTTATGCCAATTGGGGAAATGTGAGTACCCAACTGATGTGATGTTGTGCTAGATGCATACGGTGTAGGGTACCTTGGGTGAAGCCCGGGTGTTGCATTCATGTTGCATAGTAGGCCCTTTCTTTATATGCTCAACCAGTAGAGAACATGTTTGTTGATTGAGACATCCAAGCCTGTTTTAATGTTTTTCTATTTATAGAAATTTATATTGTATATGAAGTGCTGACTTGCAGGTTGGAGGGTTCCCCGGGGTCCGTTAGGGGCGGCCGGGAGGAGATGTGTTGTTACACAGTTTGAGGTCAGCCTTTGCTGACCCACGTTACTAATAATTTTTACAGGGCAAGGATCGCACACAGGAGCTAGCACGCCGACCAAAAAGGCCTAAGCCCATGAAGTGTTTTCTCTTTTGTAGCACTACTTTTTGATGATGTATGTTTGAGACTATTTTGTCCGGCTTGCATGCCGAGGTAGACTAGGAGTGCTGAGCACATTCATGTTTGATTGTACTGTTTACCTTTTGGACATTTGATGTAAGGCCTTAAGGCCATCTGTTTACTCTTTTGGGTTAGTGGATAACTTCTAGTTGTGCTTGGTTTTCCGCTGTGTTGTGCAAGTGTTTTGAGTTTGAGTAGCTATATCAACTTTTAATACTAAAGCTGTGGCGTTCGTATGTTGTGGGGCCCCGGCCGGACCCATATTATACGTCCATTACAGGGGAGGTGTTACAATTTGGTATCAAAGCGAGGTTTGATTCAAGGTCAGTGCGTAGAGAAGTTATCCACATAAGAGTAACGCGGGACCATGAGTGTCCTTATGTTTTAGTCTTGAGATTGGAGACTAATCCCTTATTTCTTGTCTTCCTGAAGAGTGCAAGCAACGAGGCGGGCACTTCAAGAGCAAGGGATGATCTCTCAGCGAGCAGTGCTACTGCTCCAGGTCTTTTGGGCACGGGTGTAGACCCGGCCGACTTCTGCCGCATGCTTGCAGAAGCGATGGTGGCAGCTCAAGCTGCAGCAGCAGCTCAGGTGGCAGCCCCTGCCACACCAGATACGGCAACGGCCGTGCCAGGAGCAGAAGCCAGGCGAGTGGAGCCTTTGGCGGAGAGGGTAGTTGTCGGACATGGAGACCGACACATGAAGTATTTCCTGAGTTTCCATCCCCCGTCTTTCAAGGGTGTTGGAACACCAACGGATGCGGAGGACTGGTGGGTTCGCATTCAAGAACTGTTAAGGGCGGCAGAGATGCCAGAGGAAAAGAAAGCTGAGTATGCGGCGTTCATGTTGGAAGGAGACGCCAAGTTGTGGTGGGTGAGCCATAGCGGTCGCCAGTTTCTGGGACGCACCCCGTCAGTGGAAGAGTTCAGGGACGCTTTTCTTAAGAGGTATATCCCAGTTTCAACTCGGTTGGCCCTGCAGAGGCAGTTCCTGCATCTAATGCAGCGAGACAAGACAGTGGATGAGTACGTGCAAGAGTTCACCCGTTTGGGTCGTTATGCGGGAACGACAATGGCGAATGATGTAGAGAGGGATAACCTCTTCTACCAAGGGTTGAGGGAAAATCTGAGACAACCCCTCATCTCCATGAAGAGGGCGGGATTTAATGAGCTAGTTGAAGCCGCCAGGAGTTTGGAGAATGATCTGGAGCGAACCCAGCACCGTAAGGGTTTTACTCCCAAGAGCGGGGAAGGGAAGCCTTCCCAATCTCAAGGAAAATCTGATGGGAGTAGGTGGAGGAAGAAGCCTCACACTCCCAGATCTGGTGAGAGGAGCAATTGGACGCCTGGGGGTTCCCACTCTAGGGGACCGCCGACGTGCTACAACTGCGGGAAGGTTGGGCACATAGCCCGTACTTGTCAGCAAGGGGGAGCGGGCAAGAGTCAAAGCAGGAGCAGTCTGTGCGCTCGGGCCCCAGTGCTGCAGAAAAAGGAAAGATGGCGGAGTCGAGCGCTTCTCGGTTCCAACCAGTGCAACCAAGGGCTTACAACCTTGGACAACAAGAAGCGATCCGCCAAACTGATGTGGTGACAGGTATGAAGAGAATTTGAGTTTAAACTTTGTGCTTCATCCTTTTAGACTTTTGTGTAATGTCTATGTTGTAGGCTTCGTGTTAGTTTCCGGATACCCCGCTAGGGTATTATTTGATACGGGAGCATCGCACTCCTTTCTTGCGGAGAGCTTCATCCGGAGATTAGGAGTTGAGTCTTTCTCGTCGGGAGCAGAGCTGAAAGTGCGCATGCCCAATGGGTCATCTATGACCACCGGGGCTAAAGGGTGCATTTGTTGGGAGCTTGACGGAGTTGTCTTCGCTCTGGAAGCGGCAGTGTTACCATTAGTGGAGTTCGATGTCATTTTGGGCATGGACTGGCTTGCAGAGCAGCGCGCCAGTATTGATTGCCTTTCTAAGGTGGTGACCTTAAGGAGTAAAGGGCAAGCAGAAGTCAAGTTTGAGGGCCTTGGTGGAGTGGCCTGTTCCCTGATATCGGCCATGCAGTTGGTGCGGGCGGTTAACCAGGGTGGTGTAGCGCTTGTAGCGTTACTGGAGGTTCGTCTCTCCCAACTGTCTATTGAGGAAGTGCCTGTGGTGGCAGAGTTCAAGGATGTGTTTCCGGATGAACTTCCTGGAGCGCCTCCTCGGCGGGAAATCGACTTCTCGATCGAGTTAGTGCCGGAGGCTAGACCGGTGTCACGTCCTCCTTTTAGGATGGCACCAAAGGAGTTAGCGGAACTTAAGGTTCAGTTACAGGAACTGTTGGAGCAAGGGTATATTAGACCCAGTTCTTCACCGTGGAGCGCACCGGTGTTGTTTGTTAAGAAGAAAGACGGTAGCATGCGCCTGTGCATAGACTACCGAGAGCTTAATAAGTTGACCGTCAAGAATAAGTATCCGATCCCTCGGATAGACGACCTGTTTGACCAATTGGTGGGGTCAGTGGTATATTCGAAGTTGGACTTGAAGTCAGGATACTATCAGCTACGAATTCGGGATGAGGACATACCCAAAACTGCCTTTGGTACAAGGTATGGGCACTTTGAGTTTACGGTGATGCCGTTCGGGCTGACGAACGCACCATCGGTGTTCATGGATCTGATGAATCGGGTATTCCGGGAATACTTGTATTCTTTTGTGGTTGTTTTCATTGATGACATTTTGGTGTATTCCAAATCGGAAGTGGAGCATGAGACCCACTTGAGAATAGTTTTGCAAGTGTTGAGGGAGAATGAGTTGTATGCAAAATTCTCCAAATGCGAGTTTGGTTGGAGAAGGTGGCATTTTTGGGTCACGTGATTAGTGGTGATGGGGTGGCAGTGGATCCAGCGAAGGTGGATGCCATCAGAGATTGGCCGGTGTTAAGGACCGTGGCGGAAGTCCGAAGTTTTCTTGGACTAGCCGGGTATTATAGGAGATTCGTGGAGAATTTCTCGAAGATAGCTCTACCCCTCACCTCTCTCACTCGCAAAGACCATAAATTTGTGTGGACCCAAGAGTGCGGTCAAGCATTTGAGGCCCTAAAGGAGAGGCTTATGATGGCTTCGATCTTGAGTTTACCGCAAGGGACCGATGGATTTCAAATTTTCAGTGACGCATCGGGATGCGGTTTGGGTTGCGTGTTAGTGCAGCATGGCAAGGTGATAGCTTTTGGGTCTAGACAGCTGAAACCTCATGAGAGGAATTACCCCGTCCATGACTTGGAGTTGGCGGCGGTAATCTTCGCGCTGAAAATTTGGCGGCATTATGTTTTATGGCGCAAGAGTGGAGATCTTCACGGACCATAAAAGCCTGAAGTATCTCTTGGATCAAAAGGACTTGAATATGCGGCAACGCAGATGGGTTGAGTTTCTTGGAGACTACGAGGTGGCGATCCAGTATACGCCGGGTAAAGCCAATGTGGTGGCGGATGCGCTGAGTAGAAAGTACTCGGGGCAAGGAAATTGGATCGAAGCTCATGATGAGCGGTTGGTTCGGGAATGGGAGTCCCTTGGATTGGAATGTGTTGCGAGAGGCGAGTCTAGCGTGGCTCGGTTGAACTGGATTGAAGTGCAAAACGACTTGTCCGATCGTATTCGGGAAGCAACTCGATTAGATGTGGAGTTTCAACCTTTTGTGTTGGAGGCTCAAACGGGTGAGAGCAACACCTGGGAGATGATCGGGGGAATCTTGAGAAAGGATGGACGGGTTTGTGTACCGCAGTTTGGCAATCTCCGTGAGGAGTTGATGTTTGAGGCCCACTTCTCAAAATACTCCATTCACCCGGGCAGTACAAAGATGTACTTGGATATGAAGAAATCCTTTTGGTGGCCGGGGTTGAAGCGAGATGTAGCTTTGTATGTGAGTCGTTGCCAAACATGTGCCTTGGTGAAGGCCGAATGTCAGAAACCGGGCGGGCTCCTGAAGCCCCTTCCAATTCCTGAATGGAAATTTGAGGACATCTCCATGGACTTCGTGCATGGGTTGCCTAGATCGCAGCATGGGAATGATGCTATTTGGGTGATCGTGGATCGCCTAACCAAGGTGGCTCACTTCGTCCCAAATCAGAAAGAGGACAGCGTGGAGAAGCTGGTGGAGTTGTATGTTCGCAACATTGTGCGACTGCACGGAATTCCTAAGAGCATAGTCAGTGATCGAGATGGACGGTTTACGTCCAAGTACTGGAGGTTGGTACAGAAAAGCTTGGGCACGAAGCTAAGGTTTAGTACGGCGTTCCATCCTCAAACTGATGGGCAAACGGAGAGAACGAACCGTACTATGGAGGACATGTTGAGGATGTGCGTTCTTGATTTGGCAAGAGGTGGGAGGATCACCTCTTCATGGTAGAATTTGCGTACAACAACAGTTTTCAAGCTAGTATAAAGATGGCGCCTTACGAAGCTTTGTATGGGAGGCGGTGTCGAACGCCAATGTCTTGGGCAGAGGCGGGAGACACCAAACTTTTGGGAAAGGATGCGGTAGTTGACGCTTGTGAGATGGTACGGACCATCCAAGAGCGTATGAAGGTGACACAAGACAGGCAAGCGAAATATTTTAATGCTCGTCACCGGAAGTTAGAATTTGCAGTTGGTGATTGGGTTTATCTGAAGGTCAAGCCGTTCAAAGGCGTCTCGCGGATTCGCCGACTCAAGAAGTTGAGTCCGAGGTTTTTGGGGCCTTTTGAAATTGTTGGCGGGTAGGAGAAGCAGCCTATCGTCTGGCATTGTCCGCAGATTTGAGTGGATTACATGACGTCTTCCACGTCTCCGTGTTGAGGAAAGCCTTGGTGGAGGCTAGCGTGGTGATGGAGCCGGCATCGGTGCCGATTGACGAAGACTTGAGGACGCGAGTCCTTCCAATCGCTATAGAAGATTCGGAGACTCGGCAGTTGCGGAATAAAGAAGTCAAGCTCGTGAAAGTTTGTTGGGACAACTGCGGTCGTGAGGAGTTCTCGTGGGAGCGAGAACAGGCCATGCTAGAAGACTATCCAGAACTATTTTTGTCAGGTACAATTTAAGTTTTGTACCCTTTCGTTTTGAAAATTTCGGGACGAAATTCTGTTAAGTGGGGGAGAGTTGTAACACCCCAGTTTTTGCTTCAGGGTCAGTCTGCAGTTCTGGAAAATTTTTGGATTTCTGGAAGGGGGCACACGGCCTGCGACACGGGCGTGTCGCAGGGCGTGTCGAGGCCGTGTCGACACTCGGCCCAAGTGTCGACACTTTGTGCTCGACAGAGTGTCGAGAGTGGGGCACACGGCCTGCGACACGGGCGTGTCGCAGGGCGTGTCGAGGCCGTGTCGACACTCGGCCCAAGTGTCGACACTTTGTGCTCGACAGAGTGTCGAAAGTGGGGCACACGGCCTGCGACACGGGCATGTCGCAGGGCGTGTCGAGGCCGTGTCGACACTCGGCCCAAGTGTCGACACTTTCGCTCGACAATATGTCGAGACTAGGGCACACGGCCTGTGACACGGGCGTGTCACAGGGCGTGTCCCGCCTGGTCGACGATCTTCGCTCGACGTTTTTCCGCGGTGTCGACACAAAGCCTGTCGACGGGTGTCGAGTCTTGGCACACAGCTTGGGACACGGGCGTGTCCCAGGCCGTGTCACCTCTCGGGTTGGTGTTGGGGCCGTGTCGTTGGAGACACACGGCAGGCCACACGGCCGTGTCGCTGGGGACACGGGCGTGTCGGATTGAACACGGGCGTGTCGAATGCCCGTGTCTGATTCCAGGCGCGTCGATTTGAGACGGCGAATGAGGCACACGGCCCTGGACACGGGCGTGTGCCAGGCCGTGTTCGGCCCAGGTCTTCTGTTTTCCAGGCGAATCGCAGCCATTCTTTTTCTGGTTTTGGGATCTAACGGTTCAGGCCATCTCCTGGGGATTTAAGTCCGAAGTTAGGGTTGCAGATCCTCATTTTTTTTCCAAGTCCTCTCTTTCTAAGATCTTGAGAAAACCTAGAGCAAGGAGGAAGAAGAAGAACTCTTGGGCTGTAGGAAGGGTTTCGGAGCTCCGAATCGCGAGCCGAGTCCGGATCCGTGAAGCTTGGAGCGTTGCGAAGTTTTCCATCCGGCTAGTTTGTCATGACAAGGAAGATGAGTCGGAAGGTAACGACATCTCTCCTCTCGGTCTTTAGGATGCACGTTTTAGCATCATCTAGTTTTCTTTTCTCTAATTTTTGGGCACCAAACTCTCAAATGAGAGGGTTTTGGCTTGCCAAGTTTCAAGAGGAACTTCCGGGTCGATTGAGTCCGTCCCCGGCATATCTTTGCATTAGAGATCCGCTTCGCTAGTGGATTAGGCATGGTGGGTGAAGCTGTAGTCGCGACCGTTAGTCCGACTCGGTGATGTTGCATACGAACTAGGGATTCGTAGAGATTTCCGTTGCGGCAAGATGCGTTTGTGTTGTGGTGGTGATTGTCCCGTTTGCTTGAAAAGAGTACATGTAGTCGAACCCGGACAAGGCTAGCTCCTCGTGGTGGTAGATGGTTTCCTTGACAAGGTTAGCTCCGTATGAGAATGGAGATGGTTTCCTGGTGGACAGTTAGCTCCGCACGAGTTGGAGATGTTTTCCTTGGTGCGCGGGAACGCTGCGGTACAAAGAGGGATTGCGATGTGTTTAGTCTTGGTTGTGTTGTGCCAAGGCATGGCTATGTCTCCGTGGTCGGCTGGCTATCCCGTGACATGTGCGTCATGTGTGGAGGGTGTCCCGGCGAGACTAGTCCCCTTCTGTGAGACTGACGAGAATGCCAAGCTTGGGGCAAGCCCGGGCAAAGAGGCCATGAGCGGGTGGGGTTTAGCAAGGCTTCTTAGAATCAGTCAGTCTGTGGTTGTTGGAATCCTGACATGAGACGTCAGAGCTCGCAGGCAAGCCCGGGGCTAAGCCCACGAGTGGGTGGGGCCTTGGCAAGAATTCCATGTGGCGGCCTGTGCGCCGTGTGAGGGAGTTGTGTCTCCCTCAATGTTTGAGGCTTTATGCCAATTGGGGAAATGTGAGTACCCAACTGATGTGATGTTGTGCTAGATGCATACGGTGTAGGGTACCTTGGGTGAAGCCCGGGTGTTGCATTCATGTTGCATAGTAGGCCCTTTCTTTATATGCTCAACCAGTAGAGAACATGTTTGTTGATTGAGACATCCAAGCCTGTTTTAATGTTTTTCTATTTATAGAAATTTATATTGCATATGAAGTGCTGACTTGCAGGTTGGAGGGTTCCCCGGGGTCCGTTAGGGGCGGCCGGGAGGAGATGTGTTGTTACACAGTTTGAGGTCAGCCTTTGCTGACCACGTTACTAATAATTTTTACAGGGCAAGGATCGCACACAGGAGCTAGCACGCCGGCCAAAAAGGCCTAAGCCCATGAAGTGTTTTCTCTTTTGTAGCACTACTTTTTGATGATGTATGTTTGAGACTATTTTGTCCGGCTTGCATGCCGAGGTAGACTAGGAGTGCTGAGCACATTCATGTTTGATTGTACTGTTTACCTTTTGGACATTTGATGTAAGGCCTTAAGGCCATCTGTTTACTCTTTTGGGTTAGTGGATAACTTCTAGTTGTGCTTGGTTTTCCGCTGTGTTGTGCAAGTGTTTTGAGTTTGGGTAGCTATATCAACTTTTAATACTAAAGCTGTGGCGTTCGTATGTTGTGGGGCCCCGGCCGGACCCATATTATACGTCCATTACAGGGGAGGTGTTACAAAGGTTTTCCCGATCAACGAATCAAGAGACAAGGGATCTCTGGTTAGACGCGTGAGACACTGTGCTTGGCTGAGCTTCTATCGCCGGAGATTTGGAAGCACCCACGATCAAAGCCGACGATCTACAGGCTCGAGCGGCGACGGCGGCGGAGCGGATTTCACAATCTAGGTCAAGGTCGGCGGCTCGGCTTAGTTTTTCTGTGTGTGCATTACTGTTCAAAAATACGCGTGTATTTATACAGTAGAATAGTCCTATATGACCGTTGTGGATCCCACCAGAATAAACCCCAAGCCCGGTTCAAAACAGTGCCAACGACTGAGTCCGGTCCAGCGGTTTCCAGAAAATCGCCCAAGGCAAAATCGGCGAGAATCGAAGGTGATTCTCGACGATTCGGCGCTGAATCACTTGGTGATTCTCGACGATTTTGACTTGGCGATAGACTTGCATGCTCTGATTTAGCCGTAAAGAGTCGGCGAGAATCAGCCAGTGATTCTTGACGATTCGGCGAGAATCACTTGGTGATTCTCGTCGATTGTTACTTAGACGATTTTTCATCTTTCCACCCATGAGCTGCTCTTTGACCCATCCTTGCTCCTCGTCTGCTCTTGCATTATCACAACCCTGTACTTGAAAATAAGTACACTCCAATAGAGAGAGTACACGTAGGCCAACACACTGATCTGCTCAACGAGGGATTACGTCGCGTAGACCTGTGTATATTGACCTACTGCACCCTGACATTGATGTGTACTTAGCGTGGAATAACTGCAAGCACAACTTAAAAGGTTTCATCAAATACATTGTGAATTCATCTTAGCTTGACAGGTGGCTTCCTCAAATCCAGGTAATTGTGGATACAATACCCAACAATCTCCCCCTATTTGATGAAGCCAAAATCCTACTAGCTAAGATGAATACCACCATCCAGATAATATACACATCAAATAGAATTTAAAGATACGGCATAAAGAAATAAAGGCAAACAGATCAAAGCTTGAGTCAATCATAAATTCATATATATATATATATATATATATATATATATATATATATATATATATATATATATATATATATATATATATATATATATATATTCCCAAAAATTGTTCATATATCAATAAAAAAAATATGCTCTTAAGAAAGTGACAAGCTATAGACTTATGTCTATTTCTCTTTGGCTAGGTCATCCTTGTGTTTTTGAGCCAGGAACTTCTTTCTTTGCCTCTCAACGTACTCCTTGGGCTTTGGATAGTATATGAGAGGAGGAGCTTTGTCTGCCATAGTGTTGGTCCTGAAAAAGATGTTCTGTTTGGCTTCATATATCTTGTGCAGCTCCCACTCATGCTGGCTGTATACGTCATTCCGATTGATTTCCCCTTTTTCTTGTAGCCAGAACGTGTCCAAGATAATACTCTTTGATACCGGACTCCACCTTTCGTTCCTCACTTCATCCTCCTTCAATCTGATTTTCTTTTCAGCTTGCGTTTCCTTAGATGTCCCTTCTTGAGATTTTCTCTTGTCCCTAGCTTTTGCTAGGGCTCCTTGGTCAAACATGGCCATCAGTTTTGCTTTGGAGGTGGCCCTAGCAGCCCTTTGAGCATCAGCTTCACTTAAAGGAACTTCTTCAGCACTTGCTCCATCATCAGCCACAGTATTATTTTCAGGAGCAGGATTACCCTCAGGATTTTCAGGGATATTGGTGCCTAGCACCTGTTTGAGCATCCACCAACAACTGTCATAAACATATATGTTTGACTATTCAAAATTTTTGATTATGATTTCCTGAAGCTCGGCCATCTTAGCTGTATATTCTTGCTCCCCTTTTTGGCTTCGACGGCAATGGAGTTTGCATAATAATGCAGTGACTCATCAATGTGCTTTGTAGTCTTGGAGAACTCGGTAATCAAGGCTTGTTGATTGCTGTTAAGAGTCACCATGTTGGCATCAAATTTTTGGATGTTATTTGCCACGACATGAGTATTCTGATTAACGACTGCGAGTGTATCTATGTTCTTTTTTAATCCTTCCATAAGAAGAGTTACAGCTTTGCCGGCTGCTGTATACTTGTCTTCGAACTTCTTTTCCATCAAATCCAGTTTGTGATTAATTTCCACAACATTCTTGAGCATTAGATTCTCAGATTTCTTAATTCTTTTTAACACTTTATTTTGAGCTTGCTCAAAGGACACTTTGAGCTCATCCACTATACCTTGAATAACATTCACTGTGAGATTAGCGAGATCAGCTCGTGGTGGATGACCCTGAGGCATTCCTTGGCCTTGCCCTTCAGCAGATTCACTTGTAGAGCTGGACACTTGCACAGTCTCTATAGGGGGAATATTTGCAGCCTCAGTAGATTTCTCAGAAGTACTTAGCAGCCTCTGCTGAGAGGACTCCCCCTCCACTGTTGCACTAGTTTTCTCAGGAACTCGTTTTTCAGATGGAACTTCAGTGTCGTCCTGAGGCTCCATTACGTCTTGTCTCTCATTTTCTTCTTCCTCATCCTCATCATCCATGATGTCATTCTCAACTGCATCATCCCCGGCTCCTAGATCATTCACGTTCAGGGCCGCCTCATTTTCCACCACATCTTCACTTTCTTCTTGCAGATCCGCAACTGTATCTCTAGCTATCTGAGAGATTCCAGATATGATATTAGCAGAAGAGGGTAGAGGCTCCCCCTCAATTCCTGCAGTCAGTGCATCAGGAATTTCACTGGGAATATCCACGGAATCTGCTACAGTTCTTTCCTCGGCAGGAGATTCTTCTTGTTCTATTACCACTGCAGCCTGCCCGATGCGTCGCTCCCATCTATCAAATACGCTGGAGTCCATTTTCTTCAAATAATGCAATGGAACTCCTTTACTCATGTCGAACCTATCTCCGTTTAACTGATTGAGATATAGGCTGATGATTCTTCCAAAACTTGGAGATCTGAGAGTGTCCTTAATCTTCTCAAAAAGCATAGCCCCCTAGTTGAATCTCTTTCTGCAGACAATCGCCACAAGGATCTTGAACATGTCAGCTGAGATGTGGTTATGTGAGCCGGGTTTGCATATCAGTACTTTCCCAATGATGTCGGACAAAAGTTTCCCCTCCTCATTCATTTCCTTTCGCTTTATCGATCTGGTCCCTCTAGCTAGTCCACAGAATAACAATGTCCTGGCTTTATCATGTTCCTCCAGATAATCCTCGTGCTCAGAACTAGTGAGCTGCAAATATTGGGTCAGTTTGCTTGCAGACAACTTGATCCTTGCACCTGCAACCTTACTCTTGATGATAGAGTCTTCATTCCGAAGTTTGGCGGTTACGAAGAACTCCATCACTTCCTTGTCCAAAATTTTGCAGGGGTGCTCCAGTATAAAAGAGAGTCCAGCCTCTTCAAGCATGATGATGATGTTTCTGAACTCATCCGAGGCATGTGAGAACCCGGTTCGAACCAACTCACATCCAGTGACCAGGCCGACGGTTGTCCTTGGAGCTATTGCAAACCTAGGGAGGGGATCCCAAGTCTACACCTAATCAGAAATCAAGAGGGAAGCTACACTAACAGTAAGTCACTGTAAGGGTGAGGAGGTGATTACCCAAAAGCGGAGGAGGTGAGAGTCGACGGAGATGACGGAAAACCTGGAGGAGCTCGCTTCCTTGTTTGATCGAAGCCGCGGAGAAATACCTGGACGAGTCGAGAGGTCTATGGAAGGAAGAGTCGGCGGGTTTCCTACGGGATTTCGACGGAAGAAGCGGCGGGATTCCTGCGGGGTATCGACGGAAGAGGAGGCGGGATTCCTGCGGGATATCGACGGAAATGAGGAACTTCGACGGAAATGAGGAATATGAAGGGTCGGCGGGATTCCTGCTCGATATCGACGGGTTTTCGTGCGAAATGCGAAATACGAGGGATCGGCGGGAGTTTTTCTAAATCGAAATCGAAGGGATTCTTCAATAGAAATCTACGGGTTAAGAGGCATGCCGGATTCTCGAAATCTTCTGATATTAAGACGGTTTAAAAATCTTCTAAATATATATATTTCTTAATACCAATCTATTTAGTGTTTGAAAGGGGTTTTTCCATACATTTCTTGATGTCAATTGTAAGTTTTAGTGATTTCCAATGACGTATCTTCTTTAATTTTCAGTGAACTGATTTATGCCTGTAGATGTTTATTCTCGAATCTACCAGTGAATTTATAGATAAATCTTTAATAATGTATCTAAGGGTTATTTTTACAGTGTTAACCTTTCCTTAGGTGTCCACACATATATGTGTATATATATAAATATATATATGTAAATGTCGACACAATATGACTCAAGTATTGGAGTTGATCAAAAATACCTGGGATTATAAGATTTATCATTCAGCCCCTCTGGTTAAAGCATACCAAGCGTTCAATTTGAGTATACCATTGTAGATAGTGCTTCTGTTATTTCAGATACTTGTTCCAATGCATTCTTGAAACATCTTCTGTCTAGTTCCCATTATATTTATGGGAACCTAGACTACCCTGCAAAAGAGTGTTACCTTACCTTAGGAACCCAACATATATTGGGTCCTAGGTTCTTATTAGCGTGAAAACTCGAATGCCTTCCCTCAGAAATCCTGTCAGGAAGACTACCTCTGCCCAGAAGATGTGGATAAGCCCTTGCCGTTGACACAGAGGGGTTGCGCCAACAGTCTATAGCAAAGTGTCCCACCTTACCACAACACCAACACGTGTGAATGTCGTACCTCCGTTTCTGACCTGATCCAGTGACCGAGGTAGTCATGGTCCTAGGTCCAAACGGGATAGAGCCGGATCTGCTCACAAAATTTCTTCTTCCACTATGACACTTGGAAGGGTGGAAGGAATGATAGCAGTGCGAGCGTCACAAGGCCTGGGAGGTGGTGCCTTCCTTTCAGTCAGCACCCTTCCAGAGGCCCCATGAGAACTAACTGCATGACTTCTAACCTCCCTTTCCTGTGTCCTAGGGAGGTGAGGAGCGCACTGAGAGCTGATACCAGCAAATTCATGCCGAGTTGGGGCAGTGGCCGAGAATACAAAGGGTTCAGAATGAGCCTTAGGTATTCTTTCAAGGGTGGCCATGACAGCCCTTGCACTATAGGTGTCTCCACATGAGGGCAGATCACCCTTGCAGTGACCACGATTGTTCCTGTGATCATACCTGAAGGCATGATGAGTACCCTTCCTGCCTGGAGTGGGGGGTCTGAATACCGTTTCCCCATTTCTCCAAGAATTGATAATTCGGGAGATCCACCCATTTTCTTCCTTTCTCTTGATAGCATCAACCTTGGAAAAGTTGGATACTATCCTTTTCTCATTCTCTAGACTACTCTCTAGATCTGAGATTTTAGAGTCCTTAACCTTGTTGGATGCCAATTGGAGAACCAACAAGATCTTCAGCCGAGCAATCTCCTGAGCTTGCTCCTCAACAAGTAGATTGCTTTTCTGAAGGGCTCTCTTCAGGGAATCAGGATTTTCTAAAGGGTGACAATTCCTGTCTTCAGGAACTTCAAGAGAAAAGGGGTAAGATGAAGAAGTTACCTGCTCTTCAGAGTTATTGTCACTATCGCCAGAGACCGTTGTGTCAGCTTCATCAGAACTGCTTTCCTCAATTTCTTCTTCAGTCTCTGACAAGGACACCGGAGCCCTGATGCTGTCCGATTGATCCTTGCCTTCATCTTCAGAGGCGAGGACCCCCACATAGGCTTCATCCTCTTACTGACAGCAGATCCCTGCTTTCTCTGATCCCCCCATGAGATCTGAGATGGTTACCCACATAGATTTGGCCGTCCCACACTTTTCTAATCTAGATCGAGAAGGTCCAGACCAGACATCCATGATGATCTGACGAATCATCTTGTCCAGGTTAAATAATGAGAGTTCAGTCTCCGACATCTCAGTAATACACTTGGGGATTTGGATATCCTTTCCAGAGCCGGAGGTCTTCATAGGAATGAATGGACCCTCTTCCAAGATGAGAGATGCTCGAGGATCGATAGCCTCCAAGTGATAGGACACTCTCATCTTCCAGATGGGATAATACTCCTTTGTGCACGTGGGAAGTCTTAGTGGAGAGATCCCATGATCCAGCTCCATGGTTTTGACACTGGTGGCAGGATTCTACTCAAGGTGTGAACCTTTTTGATGAGTAACCTCCCTCTGATTCCACTTGAAAGTCCACCTAGTGTCAACTACCTTCACCTATGGTGGGGGGGGGGAATAGGTGTCTTGCAGCGTTTTTGCGGAATTAAAATTGTACCTGCACACGAAAACAAAACAACACAGCATAGAAAGGACACAAGCAATTTATAGTGGTTCCCCGATTTGGGTACATCCACTTTCCCCCTTCAACCCATCTCCCAACCAGGGACGACTCGGTCACTTCACCAACAGGATTGAAATCCAATCCTTGCACTAACGGAAGGAACCCTTCCACACGTAGGAGTCACCACTCCCACAACACGGGTTGCACCCAACCCTTACAACTAGGAACCAACGTTCCTTTACAACAAAAATGAAAATAGAATGTACAAGAAATACAAACAACTTATGGAGACTAAGGTGTCCCTCTTCATTCGATGACGTGTTCTTGAAGTCAACGAAGAGTCCACAACCCTAGATCTCACTTGGAGAGAATCTCCCTGAAACCGGCGGCGGCAAGAAGGGCGGTGGCTTGGTTCTCGGGATCGGCGGCAACAACGGTGTGCGGCTGCTATACTTTGGAGATTCAATCTTCGTAGCAAAGCTAGCAAGGTCTTCCAACGATCACACTAGGATCGATCGTCTCGATCGATTCGGAAGGGGAAGGTTTTCCCGATCAACGAATCAAGAGACAAGGGATCTTTGGTTAGACGCGTGAGACGCTGTGCTTGGCTGAGCTTCTGTCGCCGGAGATCTGGAAGCACCCACGATCAAAGCCGGCGATCTACAGGCTCGAGCGGCGACTGCGGCGGAGCGGATTTCACGATCTAAGTCAAGGTCGGCGGCTCGGCTTAGTTTTTCTGTGTGTGCATTACTGTTCAAAAATACGCGTGTATTTATACAGTAGAATAGTCCTATATGGCCGTTATGGGTCCCACCAGAAGAAACCCCAAGCCAGGTTCAAAACAGTGCCAGCGGCTGAGTCCGGTCCAGCGGTTTCCAGAAAATCGCCCAAGGCAAAATCGGCGAGAATCGAAGGTGATTCTCGACGATTCACTTGGTGATTCTCGACGATTTTGACTTGGCGACAGACTTGCATGCTCTAATTTAGCCGTAAAGAGTCAGCGAGAATCAGCCAGTGATTCTCGACGATTCGGCGAGAATCACTAGTGATTCTCGCCGAATCGGCGAGAATCACTTGGTGATTCTCGTCGATTGTTACTTAGACAATTTTTCGTCTTTCCACCCATGAGCTGCTCTTTGACCCATCCTTGCTTCTCGTCTGCTCTTGCATTATCACAGCCCTGTACTTGAAAATAAGTACACTCCAATAGAGAGAGTACACGTAGGCCAACACACTGATCTGCTCAACGAGGGATTACGTCGCGCAGACCTGTGTATATTGACCTACTGCACCCTGACATTGGTGTGTACTTAGCGTGGAATAACTGCAAGCACAACTTAAAAGGTTTCATCAAATACATTGTGAATTCATCTTAGCTTGACAGGTGGCTTCCTCAAATCCAGGTAATTGTGGATACAATACCCAACAGCTCCCTCTGCTATTTTAGGAGCAACGACTGGGTGGGATCCAATGAATTGCTACACTTGTGGCATGGTAAGACACATGACCCGAGATTGTCAATTTGGTCCTCCAAAGGCGGACATCTTAGCTTTGGAATACTCCAAAACATGGGTGATTCTTATGCGGAGAAATGGAAGGCAGTTGATCTGCGTCCCAATATCCTCCAATTCAATCAAGGGTTTACTCACTTGGTCAACAAGAATCCATTTGCCAAAGTGATATCATGACAAGTATGAGTTAGTATGTAGCATTCATAACTTATTTTACATTTTACCTTGTGTGTATGATTACATGTTGAACATGTTTATAATTAAGCTTGGTCCTAAAACTTACTTATCTGGCGAGAGATCTCTTTGACACTAGAGAATTTCACTCATTTCTATCTTAGGACTTTGTATTGCATATTGGAGTACTTCTTTTATAGCAAAGGATATATTGGATGTAATGATGCCAAATGGGTGCAGAATGAGTATGGATAGGAGTTATTATGTGAAAGAGCAGATATGAAATCAGGACTATTTTGAATTGGAAACGTCAATGCTATCGATATTTGAATTCGATGTGATCTTTCGCATAAATTGGCTATCGAAGTGGTCTGCATGCATCGATAGATCTAAAGGAAGTCATACTGGGGAAACACTGAAAGAGTGACTATGTTTTTTGGTATGCGAGGATTGAACAAGATATTGATGCTTGGTCTCCATGTAGTCAAGGTGGTTCAGAAAGGCGTGGAGTTATTCTTCACTTTGTTGGAAGATTCGTAGCCCAGTGATATTTTGCTAGTAGCAGAGTATGCAGATGTGTTTTCAAAAGATCTCGTGGAGATCCACCCCAACGAGAGATTAATTTCACTATTGATCTCGTGCTAGGTGCCAAACCTGTGTCACACACACCATGCCGAATAACAACAAAAGAGATGGCAGAATTGAAAGTTCAGTTGTAGGATCTACTAGAGCAAGGCTATGT
Organism: Platanthera guangdongensis; assembly: GCA_039583875.1. Taxonomy (NCBI): domain Eukaryota; kingdom Viridiplantae; phylum Streptophyta; class Magnoliopsida; order Asparagales; family Orchidaceae; genus Platanthera; species Platanthera guangdongensis. The sequence goes on along the minus strand of CM077164.1, from coordinate 35,762,772 downwards.
ACGTCCAAGTTTATCCCTTTGGAGTGCACTGATCCTCTTAGTGAAAAATAAAGACGGAAGTTTGTGTACGTCTATGTATAGATTACGACAAACTAAATAAGTTAACAGAGAAGAACAAATATCTGATTCCAAGAATTGATGAATTATTAGATCAACTATTTAGATCGACTGCATACTCAAAACTGGATTTGAAGTTTAGTTACTATCAGTTGAGGATCAGAGAATGTGATATTCCTAAAATGGAATTCAATACCTGATACAGGCACTATGAGTTCAAAGAGATGTTGTTGGGTCTATCAAATACACCATCGATGTTCATGGACTTGATGAATAGAACACTCTGAGAGTATCTAGACCAATTTTTGATTGTCTTCATCAACGATATATTGGTTTACTCTCAGTCAAAAGAGGAGCATGTTGTTTACCTACACATAATTATGAATACCATAAGGAAGAGTCAATTATACATGAAGTTCTCTAAATATGAGTTTTGGCTACCGTCAATGGCATTCTAAGGTCATTTGGTTAGTAGAGAGGGGGATCGTAGTGGATCCAGTGAAGTTAGTTGCAATACGAGAGTGGTCTGTGTTGAAAAATATGGTGGAAGTCAGAAGCTTCTTAGAACTTGTCGGCTACAATAAACGCTTCGTAAAGAACTTTTTGAGGATAGCTCTGTCTCTTACTTTCGTTGATTAGGAAGAAGCATAAGTGATGTAGGATAAGATGTTTATGAGATAATTTCAGATGAATTTGAATTATTTTGGAGATTCAAATCTCTCTTACGAAAATGCAATCATCAACAATTTGGTATCATGCAATGAATTGCTAACCGATAGTGTCTAGTCTTAACAATCATGTAGAAGAAGGTTACTAAATCTTTGAAAGAGAAATATCATAGCTAAACTAATTTTGTATTTTTGTTTAAGGAGATAACCCGAGCTAGTATCGATCAGGTAGTCTTTCGTCGGGTCATTGACTACTCCTTTCTTGAAAGTACTTCTTCAAGGGCCATACACTCTCACCCTTAGTAGTCCTTCACTCAGAGGAAAAAAGCACAACGAAGAATAATGTAACAATAACTAACAATTGAAATTTTCATTCATTCAAAGGATGATTACAACAAGAGAACTCATGCTTATTTATAGATAATGAGAGCCAGTAAAGGTGAAGAGGGAATGACTTTGGAGTCCATGTATTTGGTTGGAGGTTGGACCATCAGTATGGTAGTCATTAATCACATGTTGAGTGAGAAAAAAATGAGGTTGCTTACATGTGAAGAGAGGGTAGTGTCATGACCCGTCTAATATAAAACATTAGAGTATGTTGCAGCCTGGTCGTGATGCCAAGAATATGGGGGAAAGAATTTCATGTTTGTTAGGCAAGAGCTAAATTTGTATTATTACATTTAAAATAGATAATTCAGAGAAAAATACATTATTTTTTCTGCAAAATGATTTTCTTTTGGGCGTAGTCGTGATAAGAGACAAATTTAAGAGTAGAAGTTGTGGGCTAAGGAGAAACATCTTGGGGAAGGCTGGGCTCTGAACTGGGAAATGTTCCTTCTTCTGAGCAATAAGTGATGTTTGTGAGAAAAGGAGAGGGCGGCGGTACCGACGAAAATGGCGGGGCAGTGCATGGAGACCGCCATGGCGCTGAGTTCACGGATCGGGGTCGAACGGTGATGACGCCTGGAACTATCCTGCGACTTTGATTGGGAAGGGGGAATTCTTTTGTGATTTTAGAGCTTTATTGAAGAAGCTTTTAGGGCTGCTCTGCTGGCATCTTTACTCTTTAGGGTGTTTTGGGTTCCCAGATATCTGTTACGACTCTATTTGAGATATTTTATAGGCTCTCTTTGTGAAATATTTTGTTTTAGGGTCTCCTTGGACATCTATAGTGTGATTCAACAGTGTAGCATGTGCCAAATGGTATTATATGGTTGGATATTTTATAGGCTTTGTTACGGTTCCGTTACGGCTCTTTTGGATATTTTCTAGGCTCTCCTTCAAATATTTTCTAGGTTATTCCTTATATAATATGGTTGTATTGAAAAATGATCGTATTTTTGATCAATCATTCGTAAAATGTCGTGCTTGTAGAAAGCAAATGTGTGATAGCATATTCCGTACAATGATCTTTGACGTGTTACATGCAGGAACATTTTTTATTGATATATGCACACTCAATTTGACTATTCTCTCCTTGCCTGAGCCCGCGACCATGTCAAATTGCCATTCCACAACCTCATTGGCTAGCCATTTTACTGAGCTCCCCGGGTCGCCATTCTGCCAAGCTCTTCGGCTCGCCATTCTGCCAACCTCGTCGTTCCGCCGACCTCGCTGGAAGGATCTGCAACATTTAAAAAACCGGCCTAGATTGAAACGTTCAAATCTTACAAAAAAACGGTCGAGAAAAGGTTCTATAAAATCTTTGAGCACCACAACTCAACATCAGATACTCCTTCATCTAAGGGTAGGGAAGATTTTATAGAGAGTTGGAAGGAGAGTCCCCTCCCCCTATCTCTCTCCCTCTCTCGTTTAGTCTTAGTGTTGCCGACAATCATGGTCAGCGAAGGTGGACAAGTGGTCGGTGAGGAGAGACTCAGTGCACTTACTAACATGGGTTAGTTGCATATGTTAGGATATGGTAGGGTTCCAAAATATCGAAGACCACCTCCTTGTTTTAGGCTAAGTGGCGAGGATTAGATTAATAAGAGCTTATGCTAAGCTTGAGTTAGCCTGGATCATAACCTATAGTAACCTTGGGTTCTGGTTTTATTGAAACCAAGGCCTCAATATCAGTGTTACTTGAGTGAAAATGTGAGGATGTGAGTTTGGTGAGTGAGGTTGATTGGTGCTTGGTTTTAAAGCCTAAAATTTTAACTTTTGAGCGACTTTGATCAATGTCAACCCTAGGTGTAACACTCCAGTTTTCTCATCATTGCAAAACATCACTAACCTAGCATGCAGTCGACAAGACGATGCAGCCAACAAAATGATGCAATTTACAAAATGTGTCACTGGGGCTTTAAGTGGCAGGTAGTCTTTAAGCGGTTGTTGATAAGATCCACTACCACTGCCTAAGCTAATGCTAGCAGAATTTTTAAATTAAATAATGGACATTCGTTTCTATTTGATCTTAGATCTAATGGTTTGGAGTTATCTCGTGTGACTTAAGATTCTCCTTTCACACGCTCTCTTTCTCTCTCTTCATACGAAACAAAAGGGAAAGAGGAAAGGGAGGATTAAGAAGAGGATAAGCCAGCCATTAGAGGAGCTTTGGAGGAGCTTCCAAGATTGGAATTGCGAGCTGACTATAGATCTGTGAAGAGGAAAGAACTGCGAACCTTTTCATCCGGGTCAACTGCGATTTCATTGCACTGAAGCGATCATTAAGGGTAACAATCATTCTGCCTAGTGCTTGGACATGCTAATTCTTTATGTATAACAGATTTTTTCATGAAATCAGTTTCACTAATTAGTTAAAAGTAGGGCTTTCAATGGATTGATGTTGTGCATCTCTGATTGTATTGCATATAGAGTTTGAATTGATGTACAAACATAGACATGTTGTGTGAAACCCATCTACAATAAGTTGGTCTGGATTGGTGATGTTTAATTTTGTGTGTTGGAGAAGACTCCGTTGAAAATTATATGTTGTTTTGGGTTCTGGGTGATGTAGTGTGCTGCAAGGAATACTGGAGGCCAACTCCAAGAAATACTTGAGATTGTGACATAATTATTATTCTGTTGATATTGCCTAGCGATAGTGGCTCACTGGAAATAGCTCCTAGTGATCAATGGTTATGGTCGTGAAGCCTATAACCTGGGGACTAGATGCGTAGCATTAGAAGCTGAAGGGTTTGATGTGTCTAACTTAGGTGGCCTTGTGTGCCGACCGTAAGAGATAAAGTTGGTTATCATATTAACGAGCCGAGGTGAAATCATACCTGCATCGTTATAGTGTGATTTCGATGATTTAAGAATGGTCAAAGATGATCCGAACCCATCCCATACTAGCAGTGAAGAGATAGCTCCTTGGTGCACTGTTTGATCTTGGGGAAGTCCGTAAGGCAAGGTGGCCTTGATGGTAAAAGCTCAAATGCACCATCTATGTTAATGATACTTAGGATAGAGGTGGGACTCAGGGAGTACACTAAAAGTATACTATGAGAGCATGAAACATTTGGTCGTGTATGCCATCATTTGTGGTGATTGCGTAATTATATGTTGCTATATTGCTTGCTTGCAGCGAAGGAGTACCACTGCCCGGGGAATAAGGCGGGGTCGTTATAATTATGGTCAGCTAAAGCCGGCCAGTGTTTTATTTTGCTATGTCTTGGTGGAATGTACTTGTGCAGGTACTCGTGAGCCAAGCAGAAAAAAGCGGGTTGATGCCCTTTTGCTATGCTGGCCCTTGAAGGCCCAAGTGTTGTGTTTATTACTTTCATGTGTTGTCGGCCTGCGTGTCGATGTATGTAAACCACGTGATTGTGTAAACACTTTTGAAAAAAGTTTGTAAGGCCTTAAGGCCAAACATTTGTACTTGTGTATGTATCTTCATTCCCTATATATATATATATATATGTGTGTGTGTGTGTGTGTGTGTGTGTGTGTGTGTGTGTGTGTAATGGACATTCTTGTTTCTGGGTTTTTCGTATTCAAATGTTTCGTTAGAGTTTGACACTGTGTTAGGTTATATGGATGTTTGGTTTTATTTCGTAACTCCTTAGTCGGTTTGTTTAATATGGTGTGGGGTCCCGACTGGACCTACTATTATATTCTTCGTGACCGACAGGGTGTTATACCAGGGTAGGTCACCATGTGGGTTAAGGTCAATATAGGTCATAAACGTCGAGTGATGAGACAATGTTGATGCAATATGGTTGAATTCAAGCATTTATACTTTGCGAGATGTCATATAATTTAACAAGATCTATTTTTATTAATTGGACTAAGCAATATTGTAATTGAGTAAAATAAGTTATATTGCATTCGTATTGATCGTACATGTCTAATATAATTGAAGAAAATTAAATATGAGTATGCATACTCAGAGTGATTTCAGGGTGACCATATCGTACAATGTGACCCAAAATGATCATTTTCACTAAACAACCTTAGATTCGAATGAAACTAGTTGTGTTCCATTCGTATGGATCATACAGTCTAATGCAACCAGCAAAAGTCAATTGTGAGTTCATCTGCTCAAAATGATATTTTTGGGTGAACGTATTGAATGCTGACATAAAAAAATCACTTTCACTAAATGACCATGGACTCGAATGAATTGAGTTGTGTTTGATTTGTATGGATGATACAAGTCTAATGCATTTGATTGAACTGAATTCTGAGCTCATTTGCTCAAAATGATATTTCAGGGTGATCGTGCTGAACGACATGGCCTAAAATGGTCATGTTCGCTAAATATCATCAAATTCAAATGAAATGAGTTTTGTTGCGCCCATACGAAACATGCGAGTTTAATGCAACAGACTAAAGCCAATTATGCACACATTTGCTCAAAATGACATTTTGAGGTGACCATGTCAAACAATATGGCCTATAACGGTCACTTTCGCAAAACTTTCTCAAATTCGAATGAAAATAGTTATGTTACACTCGTATAGATCATGCAAGTTAATGCAATAGACTAAAGTTAATTCTAAGATTATTTGCTCAAAATGACATTATGAGGATCATACGAGTCTAATTTTATAAATGGTCTATTTTAGTAAACGGCCTCAGATTCAAGCAAAATAAGTTGCATTGCACTTGATGGATCATACGAGTCTAATTTTAATATCAATAAACAACAAAACAAGGCGTAAGTGGTATTATTGAGTTTATTTTGAGCTCGTGAAAGCATCTAGTGATCGAGAATGATTCCCAACTAATTTACTCAATTATCCATATCATATCATCATACCTTAAATTGACATAATTTAAGATAGATGTCGGGTCATGGTTCATTGCGAACCGAACTAAACTTCTTTAAAGGTTCAATTGAATCGGGTATTCCCCTTATTAAAGTTGGGATGTTACACCCTCCCCAGTCAAGGATAAGACACGAATTACAGATTAATGCCTCTAATGCATACAACCATACGCCCTGCTATTGTGAGACACATAATATGCAAAGATGATCATAAACATATTATACATTTAACCAATTACCGGTTTATAAACTATGGTTTTATTGCATGATAAATTTTAGAAAGCATTGTTGTAAACATATTTGATTTTAAAGTCATTTGTAGACTTTTCAACATAAATATAAAAAATTTCAAATTTCAATACTCAACTTTTAATGTAGCATAACATGACATTTATATTCAAGTCAGGTTAGAGTTAATGTTTCATGTATTCATGATAGAGTTTTAATTGGGTTTTTATAGACCTAGGATTGATAGAAGTGATAATCATTTGGTTTATTTATGATATGTACATGATTTTAACGTCATTTATAGACTTATAGTCATGATATAAGATGAGATACATGCAACTATAAGATATATTACATTTACCTAATAATGTAGATACCCTGTCATGATAAGCTTGGTGGAATATATGCATACATATCAAAATTGTAAGTTCCATAATAATGATGCAAGATTCTGCAAGATATTTGTGAAATTAAAGAATCATGCAATAATAGTGAAGCTTAAATATAAAAGATAATGATAATCACAATAATAGAATTAACATGCATAAGGGATAGTGATAACAGTACCCATTATAATATTTATAATGCAGTTTTTTATTCATTCATTATGATATACACATGATAGACCAATATATTTGACATAAGTTTAGAGACAATTAGGTATAAGAAATTAATCATTTATAATCATGAGATTACAATGATGCGTGTGATTGTAAAATATAGTAATTCATATTAGATATATGTGAGTTAGAATTCATTTTATATATGATTTTCCATTAATATTTGAGCATATAATAATACACAAGGTGGATTAATAAAGAGAAAGACAACAACATACACAATATACATCAAAGGAGAAATATAGTTATTTTTATTTTTATATTTGACTAAAGAGCAAAGTATGTTTGATAAATTTGATGACAAAAATTAAGCAATCAAACCATATCATGATGAATATCTCCTTAGCCAATCGACAAATTCAAAGTGCATGAAGATAAGATTTTGTTGCCCATATGGATCCAAATGTTTTGGATGCTGAGATGTTGGGAACCCAAACTTGGCGAGAAGTGTAAGATATGGATTTAACCTTACGACAAGATGGATGTATGTCCAAATTTGGAACACACAGCGCACTTGACGTAAGGTGTACTTACATGATTAAATATTTTACTAGGTATATATTAGTTAATTAAATTTGTAGCGCTAGTAGAGACCTTCCACAAATTTATAGATACACAAAATGTAAAAGATTTTTTTCATTTGAAAATTCTTGAACAAATAATTTTAATGAATCTAGTTTATTTGTGAGAGTGTTTGTTTTATTTATCAATTGTACAATATGCTATTTAGCAATAAGAATCTCCTTTTCAAATATCTTGGATTTTTTCTATAAGTTTATTACAATTAATACAAGACATAATATTTTCAAGTGTAGAGCATGAGAGAGAGATATATAACACTAGATACATCAATATATATTAGGTTTCTCATCAAGTTTTACTTTTAAGTTTTTATTTTAAAACGTAATTTAGAATTAATACATTTTCAATCTTTCAATTTTATATTTAGCATATTCTAGCGCACGAGATGTGAAAATGAATTTGAATAAAGAAGGGAGGAACTCATTTTGCTTACAATGTTATATGATGAATTATCATTTGAATAGTAAGATGCACTCCTTTTTTTCTTTCTACTAGATGTGCACTCAGTAGATTCATTTGAAGAGGGATCTTTTTGAGAGGTGGATCATGTGTGCACACTTTCTTTATCTACTAAAATAATCGACTCTCCAATTCTTTCAACACCCGTGGAAGATAAATCATAAGTATTTTCAAGAAATTTCTAAATATTAAAAGCATTGCTAAAATTATGAACAAGTTTAGATGTATTTTTATCAATAATATAAAACAAATAATTCATAGCTTTAGCGTTCAAAATACATTCATTTTTACTCAATTTGATTATAATAACTTATATACTTAGAAATTATAATATAGTTCTTTAAAATAGATTGTGTAATATACTTGTTTATAGTTATATATTCTACACATCAATATTAACTGAAATAAGAACATTTTCAATTAATCCTTTCCAATTATCATAATGAATTCCAATAAATAAAGGAGGAATTAAAATAGACTTGTCATCATTATTCAACGGATTTTAAGGTTCATCATCTAATATTATAGGTTGTTAACGTTGGGTTTTGCTATACGACACGACACTTGTATCAGCGGAATTAGGAACAAGAACACCCAAACAAAAATTGAATCAAGTGATGAACATTGATCAAGAAGTAACATAGCTATAAATAAAATTATACCTTTGAGGGATTGAGTCAATACTCAACCGAGGTGCTCCGAAGAAGTCCAACGAACGCTAACGGCCAGAGTTCTGAACGTAGAATAGTGTCCACGCCTCTACGGATGTGCACACGAGCATGGAGAACCCTTAGACTCTTGTAAAACAAGATCTAGATTGAATAAAGGGATGCCCTCAATGTCTCCACGGTTTGCTAGAACCGTTAAAGGAGAGGCGGCAACAACGAAGATGATGCTTAGGAAACTATTTCCGGCGACGATAACAAGTCGACGAATGTTTGGCGGCGAGATCGGCTGTCGAGACCTAGGCGAAACTGTTCCGTCGGGGAGAAAGGTTGTCTCGCTTGATTAGGACAAAACAAACAGTAACTTTTTTGGTTTACTGTACATATCGTATATATACATAGTACCGAACCAGCCGATACCCGCAGACCACGCCGAACCGGACTTAAAGGAAATAAACCAGAGGAAATAGAATTCGTCGTATATATACGTCGATATCCGACAAATCAAGAACCATTCGTCGAAACAACAAGCATATACTCGACGAATCGAGGCAGGGCAAACCGTTCAAGCAATAAGGTGATATACGACGAATCAAAGTCTAATTTGTCGAAACTGTCATGATGATACTCGACGAACCAAGTTTAATTCATCGAGGTAATATTACGATACTCGACGAATTCAAATAGACTCGTTGAGATGTCATGACTATACTCATCGAATTCAAAACTATTCATTGAAACCTTAAGGCTATACTCGACGACATTCCCTTAGATTCTTCTGTCTACTTACCTGATGACTCATATTCAAAATATAGGTCACATAATGAAAATACTTCAGATCCAATGTCATAGGCTTGGTCCTTCACTCATATCATATATGAGCAAGGCCAACACAAACCTTTCCAACTTCTCCAATGCTCTTATGTGCTACCCCATAGACTCATATTGCGTTGATAGTGAGACTACATGTTTGATCACTTCCTGATCACTATGGTAACACCAATAGTCTCCCACTTGATCTTGAAAGTATCAAACAAAAGCTTCACAAATAATGAGTGACATCTAGCAATGCATCATTGCTCCCCAAGCAATAAGAGTTAAAACCCGAAAGCCATTGTGACCAACGTATCTGTATTATCGTGTCCAATCTTACCTTAAATCCGGATAGAACTAGTGGTATAGACCATATCACCCTTATAATTGTTCAATCCTAGTTTCCTGATCTTGAATGGATTTCCAGATATTGGTGAGTCCAATATCACATATTGACTCAACCAAGCATGATCATGCATTTCTCAGTCTCATTCCATCAAGGGGCTCGTGGATGCAACTCCTATCATATAGGAGGACAAATCCCATTTCTGTCCACACACAAAACTCCCAAATGTTTCGTAATGTGCCCAATAACCATCTTTATCATCCAACTTTCTCAAGACTGTACTTTTGATAACATCAAAGCATGCACTTACTCACTTGATGAGTGATGTGACTTCAGGTCAAAGGATGGCAAACACCATTGCCACTTGAGCCATACCTGTGACACGTTCATATAACTATCCACAAAGTATTCTCATGGTGGGTCTGTGCAGTATAACTTGTTTACTACAAAGTACCCATGTTGTATAATCCCCATATTTGTTGGGTAGGATCAGGATCCCCTCAACGAGCAGGATTGGACTATCTTAGAGCAAGCTTTAGGCTTCAGAGCGAAAGGGCTCCCGCCTAGGAGTTAGCGAGAATGATCACGTCAAGCCCCGGCCGAGACCAACTTCTGCCCAGAGACGGGCAAGAAGGCTCGCGCCTCGCCGAGGTCGGAAGCGGGCTCGGTCCGGGGGACCCTTCAACCCCTCTTTCCTTAGCTCCTGCCGAGTGAGGGTGGGATGGTCCTTGGCATATGGTTCTTGTAGGGTGGGGGCCAGGGCCCAGGGTGAAATTACCTAGTTGCCCTCGGGTAAATTACCTATATGCCCCCAAGGTCTGCATTTAGAATTTCGTAACAGTGAGATTTGGCTATTGGCAGACAAGCCAAGGGTATCTTAGTAATTTTAGGTCAGCAAAGACTATAAATAGACCCGTAGGGGCTCTTCAAAAGGCAGGCTTTCATTATTATCTAAGACTCTCTAGCGCTTTCTGAGGAGCTCCAAGCCCAGCTTTTTGCTTTGGAGGGGAAGCTCTCAGAGACCTTCCGGGTAAGAGGTGGGACCTCCACGCTGAGATTTTGGGACAGTTTTAGGTCCTTTGCAATCAGTCAAGGGTCGGGGTTTGAGAGAAGTAGGTGTTAGCTACACCCTTATTTTCGAACTCTCGTTGAGGTCAATTTCTGGCTTCAACAGTTCTGGTGCGGTGAGCGTGGAAAGTAGCCGATACAAGAAAATCTCAAGTCAAGTCTCATGGCCGGAGTGGAGGAAAAGGAGTTGGCTAGGGAGGTTCTCTCTCCCGGGAGAGTGGGGTGAAGCTGGGAATATTGGAGGACTTCAGGCGGGAGGTCTTGCAGACTATACACTTGGCTTTCTCGGCGAGAGGCGAGTGGCATACTCCGCAGTTCCAGGTGGCGGCTGTTCCTTCATTAGGCGAGAACGCACCCGGGCAGCGTCCCGGGAAGGAGATTCCGGCTGAGGCGGCGGAAAGGGACATCCCCAGACAGGAGCTATTCCCGGGACAGGCAAGTGTAGAGAGGGCCAGTGAGCCGAGGTCGCGGGAGGAGCCTTCTCGGTAGGTCGTGAGCGGGATCCCCTTTAGTGAGCTCATCATTTCAGCCCCGGTTCTGCAAGGGTTTAGGGAGCCGGACATGTCATACTATGCTGGGAGGGACGACCCTACACAACATGTGCAGTGGTTCGAAGATGTCATTTCCATAAGGCAAATGTCAGATGCCTTCAAGTGTTGGCTCTTTGCCATCACGTTGAAGGAAAAAGGCGAGGGACTGGTTTCACCAGTTGCCCGCAAGCTCGATTTACTACTTTGAAGATCTGAGATGCTGATTCTTGCTGAGGTTCTCAACGTACAAGAAGAGGAAGAAGGGAGCATAGTGCCTGTTTGTCGTCAAGCAGAGGTCGGAGGAGACGCTCGGACACTATGTCAACAGGTTCCAGGAAGAGATTATGCAGGTACAGGAGATGTCGGGGTACATGGTGATGCTTGCCTTCACTCTGGGGTTGAGGCACAAATTCTTTAGCATGGAGTTGAAGAGAGTTATCCCCCTCTCTTTCGAGGAACTGATGGATAGGGCGGCGAAAGAAATTGAGATTGAGTTAGCCAACCCGGCATTTGCAAGGAGGTTAGCCAAGTTGGCTGAGGAAGATGGGAAGGAAGTTGGGGCAGGGAGGCAGAGAGAGCAAAAGGAGGAGAGAAGGATAGAGGAACCCGGGGGTTATGGGCAGCAGAAAGGTTGGGGGCTACGGGAGCCAAACAACAGGTTGGGATGGTGGCTCCAAGAGGGTCACCCTCAAGGACAAGGAGGAGGATTCTCGAGGAGGGACAACCACCGAGAGTAGAGGACGATTAACCAGCCGGCTTGGAGGTAAGGGCAGAGGGTCCCTCTCTGGCCGCAACAGGAAGCAATGGAGATAGTGAGGGGAAGAGGAGGAAGGAGAGGAGCTCGGGGAGGAGCGAGAAGGAGAGAAGACAGGGCGGCGTTGCCCTTCTATGACTTTCACCAGAAGGCGGGCCATGCGACTGCCACTTGCCCAGAATTTTTGGAGATAAGGGCAGTGAGGGGCAGGCTCAGCAGCAACCCCCCGTGAGGATTGAGGAAGTTCCGCAAGGAGGAGAAGGAGATGATAGATGTGAAGACCGGGTGGATGTGAGAACCCGAGGAGGGACTGGGGTGATCCATGGGGGGGGGGGGGATCGAGGCTACCCGCAAGTGGAGTTTCCAAACCATATATTGAAGGAGCGTCATGTCGACCTCCTAGGCCCCCCCACCGGAGGAGAAGATCACTTTCTCGGTGAAAGACATGTCGGATTACGAGGATCCATTATGCGATGCCTTGGTGATCCAAACGGCAATAGAGAATTTCACGGTCTCCGGGATACTGGTGGATAACGGAAGTTCCATGAACGTGATCTTCAAGAAGGCCTTTGATGAGATGAAGGTGGAAGCTTAAAGGGTGATAGCCTCAGATGGACCACTGTTTGGGTTCTCGAGGGAGCGGAAGGAAGTTGAAGGAGGGGTAGGGTTTCATGTGACGTTGGGGGAGGGAGGGGTATCGAGAAACTGCCGGTTCATCATCGTTGATGCCCCAAGCAGCTACAACGCAATATTCGGGTGACCTCCCATCAGCACCTTTCATTGCGTCCCCTCCTCATTCCATCAATGCCTTAAGTTCAATAGCAGAGGGATGCAGGTCAGGATCAGGGGAGATCCGAGAGTGGCAAGACAGTCCTATGTGACTGCCATCAACACTATATCCTGGATGGAGGAAGCGGAGGAGCTGGAAAAGGAGATGGCAAGGGCAGAAGTAGTTGAGGGGAAGGAGGGGTGAGTCTGGGTGAGGTGGAGAAGGTCAAAGAGGGGGCTGTGAGGAAGGAAGTAGTGAGCCTAGGCGAGGTTGGGAGAGAGACTGAGGAGGAGGTTGTGGATAAGGAAGGAGCAAGCCTAAGTAAGGTGGTGATGGGAGTAACGAAGGAGCAGAGGATGGAGGGAGAGATAGAGGGGGAGGCCCAGAGGGGCGAGGAGGTGGAGCTGCCGGGGGTAGGTTGGCTTGAAGCAATGGAGGTGGAGAGGCAAGGCGGAGAGGAGTGGGGAGAAGATGAGGAGAGGGGCAACAGGGAGCAGACTCAGCTAGAGCCGGCGGAGGAAGTCATGGAGATGGAGGTCGTCAGCAGGGCAGGGAAGGTGGAGAAGGTGAGGGTCAGCGGAGGCTTGGTCCGAGAAAACCAGGAAAGGATGCGGGAGTGCATTAAAAGAACGTTGATATCTTTGCCTGTAGCGCGGCAGACATGCCGGACATTGACGCTGATATGGCTTGCCACCACTTGAACCTGGACCCCAAGACGCACCCCATCTGCCAGAAGATGAGGACCATCGCCACAAAGCTTGAGTATCCCATCCGAGAGGAGATGAAGAAGCTTCTCGATGCAGGCTTCATTTCAGAGATCCAGTACCCAGGCTGGGTATCCAATGTTGTGATGGTAAAGAAGGGTGATGGGAGGTGGATAATGTGTGTAGACTTTTCTTTATTAAATAAATCGTGCCCTAAGGATTGCTACCCCCTGCCTCGGATTGAGGCGCTGGTTGATTCAGCTGTCGGTTTTTCTATCATGAGTTTTTTGGATGCTTTTTCAGGTTATCACCAGATCCGCATGCACCCCCACCCCCCGACGTCAAGGATGTCTCCTTCATCACGAGGGAGGGGTGCTTTAGCTATAAAATGATGCCTTTCGTGCTAAAGAATGCATGAGCTACCTACCAACAGATGATGGATCGTGTGTTCAATGATCAAAGGGGAAGGGACTTGGAGGTCTACGTCGATGACCTCATGGTTAAGAGCAGGGATGTGGGTTCACACTTGCTCGACCTGGAGGAGACGTTCGCAACCCTGTGAAAGTTCAATATGAGGTTGAATCCTCAAAAATGCGTCTTCGGGGCAAGCTGGGGGAAGTTCCTCGGGCACCTTCTAACACCGGCAGGGGTCGATCCTAACCCGGATAGGGTGAGGGCCATCGTCGAGTTGGAATCGCCTCGCAACGCTAAGGAGGTTCAACACTTGACAGGTAAGCTGGCTGGGCTGAGTTGTTTTCTCTCTCGGGCCGGAGAGAAGTGCTCGCCTTTCTTCAGAGCGCTTCGGGGAGTAAACAGTTCGAGTGGAAGAAGGAATGTGAGGAAGCTTTTCAGCCGTTGAAGACTCAGCTGACTCAAGAGCCACTCCTGTAGAGTCCAAAGGAGGGAGAAGACTTAGCCTTGTACCTTGGGGTAGGCGTTGAGGCAGTAAGCTCTGTGTTGGTAAGGGAGGAAGGAAAAAGGCAGCTGCCCATCTATTATGTTAGTAGAGTCCTAAAGAAGGCCGAACTACGCTACCCCATCTTAGAAAAGTTGGCTTTATCCCTGATTGTCTCGGCCCGAAAACTCAGGCTTTACTTTCAAGCTCATTCAATCAAGGTAATGGCCGACCACCCATTACGCAAGATCTTTGAAGGGGTAGAACACTCGGGGCGGTTAGCTAAGTGGTCCATTGAGCTTAGCGAATTCAACGTCTTTTTTGTGCCTAGGCTCTCCATCAAGGCACAGGTGGTGGCCGACTTCTTGGCTGACTACGTCACAGAGTTGAGAGAGGGGGAAGCGCAACCTAAAGAGGCATGGAAGATGTATGTTGATGGGGCTTCAGGTAAGCATTCCCTGGGGGGAGGGATAGTGCTGGTAAGCCCCCAGGGGGTCGGTATAGAGCAGGCAGTGGTGCTACACTTCCCGGTCACCAACAACCGGGCAGAGTATGAGGCCGTCATAGCTGGGTTGCGGTTGGCTAAGGTGCTCGGGGTTCGCGACGTGGAAGCGTTCACAGATTCACTAGTGGTGGCGTCCCAAATCAGAGGAGAGTATGAAGCTCGAGAACCCACCCTCCAGAGGTACTTATCCAAGGCGAAGGGGATCATAGGGGGGTTCCGAACCTTCTCAATGCAGCATCTCCCCAGGGAAGAGAATGAGGTGGCTGACCGGTTGGCCAAGTTTGGACCCCAAGGGGGGGGGACCTTGACTGATCTGTTTCATCCATCGATCGATGAAGGGGAGCTGATGGAAATTGATCGGCAGCCCTCATGGGTGGATCCCTTCGTGACTTTCTTCATCACGGGCAACCTCCCTGATGGGATCAAGGAGGCAAAAAGCTTTCGGCATAAGGCGGCCCACTATCTCATGCATGAAGGAAGCTTACATCGAAGGATGCTTTCGGGCCTTCTGGCGTGATGTGTGACAGAGGAGGAGACCCGACGGATTCTGGAGGAGGTACATACTGGGGAATGTGGCAGCCATTCCAGAGGTAGGACATTGGAGGCAAGGGTGGTCAGGCAGGGGTACTTTTGGCCCAACCTGAAGAAGGATGCTGCAGAGTTTGCGTGGAGGTGCCAAAAATGCCAGCTCTACGCTCCCTCCAGATCTTGCCTGCTCAACGGCTTCGACGCGTCATGACGCCATGGCCATTTGCCATTTGGGAAATGGATCTAGTCAGGCCATTTCCCCCGGCGAGCGGGCAGAGAAGGTTTCTCTTGGTTATGATTGACTACTTCTCTTAATGGCTGGAGGTTAAGGCGTTAGCCAAAGTAACCTCCCAAGTCATCAGAAACTTCGTTTGGGGGGAGATCATCTGTAGGCATGGTGTAACGGCCCGGCCTTACCATCCGTGGCGCTTAAAGCCCACTAGGATTAGCACGACACCGTCACCGGGCTGCAGCCCAAGCACCCCAAAGCCTTTTCGCGCCTGTTTCTCAGCAGCGATGCATTGTTGAGGCCAGATCTAGAACCCGCAACCCCCTTGATAAGCTTCCCTCAACAAAGCTCATCACCAACTGAGCTTCAATGCACCGCTGCTGAGAAACAAGCGCGGAGGGAAGGTGATGACCTTTATTGAGGGAAGGTTATTAAGGGTTGCGGGTTCGAGACCCCGTGCCAAGAATGCACCGCTGCTGAGAAACAGGCGGTGCAACTCAGTTGGTGATGACCTTTGTTGAGGGAAGGTTATCAAGGGCTGCAGCTCAGTTGGTGATGACCTTTGTTGAGGGAAGGTTATCAAGGGTTGTGGGTTCGAGACCCCGTGCCAACAATGCACCGCTGCTGAGAAACAAGTGCGGAGAGGCTTTGTGGTGCTTGGCCTGCATGCCGGTAATGGGTCGTTACTAATCCTAGTGGGTTGAGCCCACGGACGGTAAGGTACAGACGTTACATAAAAAGTGCACTTTTTATGTAACATCTGTACCTTACCGTCCGTGGGCTCAGCCCACTAGGATTAGCACGGCACCGTCACTGGGCTGCAGCCCATGCACCCCAAAACCTCTCTGCGCCTGTTTCTCAACAGCGGTGCATTGTTGGCACGGGGTCTTAAACCCACAACCCTTGATAACCTTCCCTCAATAAAGGTCATCACCAACTGAGCTCAGTTGGTGATGACCTTTGTTGAGGGAAGGTTATCAAGGGTTGCAGGTTTGAGACCCCGTGCCAACAATGCACCGCTGTTGAGAAACAGGCGCAGAGAGGCTTTGGGGTGCTTGGGCAGCAACCCGGTGACGGTGTCGTGCTAATCCTAATGGGCTTTAAGCACCACGGACGTTAAGGCCGGGCCGTTACACATGGTCTGCCTCAGGTCATTGTCACGGACAACGGTCCTCAGTTTGCAAGTGAGGAGTTTATAAGTTTCTGCACTTAGCTGGGCATCGACCTTATGTTTGCCTCCGTCCACCACCCTAGGAGCAATGGTCAGGTGGAGGCGGTGAACAAAATTATAGTGAACCTACTCAAGAAGAAAGTTGAGAACTTGATGGGGAGTTGGGTGGAGCAGCTTCCTTCGGTATTATGGGCTTTGCGTACAACCCCAAACACATCCACTAGCGAGACCCCTTTCAAACTCTCACATGGATGCGAGGCGGTCCTACCAGTGGAATTTGAGGTCCAGTCACCACGGGTGGTGGCCGCAGGCAAGGGAGGCGAGAAATGGAGGGAAGGAAACGAGGAGGAGCTATGACTCTCGTTGTACATGGTGCAAGAACTCCGTGACATGGCCGCTGTCAGGCAGGAGGAGATCAAGCGAAGGATGACCAAGTACTTCGATAAGCATGTGAGGATAAAGCAGTTCAAGGAAGTTGATTTGGTCCTGAAGAAGGTCGACGCCACAGGAAGGTCAGCAACAGTTGGTAAGCTCAACCAAAATTGGGAGGGGCCCTATATCGAAGAAAAGGTCCTGGGGTTAGGGGGATACCACCTCTAGAATATGGAAGGGGTATCCGTAAGTCATGCATGGAGCGGAGACAACCTGAAGCGCTTCTACCCTTAGTGGGGGGCAAGGTTGTAAATCCTGCTTGTAATAATACTTTTGAACTTCTTTTTCATGATTGGTTTCTATTGGATCTTGGAAATTTTTGCACTACCCCGAGCCTGGCTCGGCCCCAGGTAGACCCGCTGCGCAGGCTCTCACTAGCTGGCAGGTCTGAAGGCTTGCGTGTGGGGGTAAGGGACCCCGAGTACTGCTCGGCCCCGGGTAGACTCGCTTCTCAGGTTCTCATTAGCTAGGCAGGGCTGTAGGCACACCTGTGGGGAAAGGGTTGGATCTTGGAGATTTTTGCACTACCCCGAGCTTGGCTCGGACCCAGGTAGACCCACTGCATAGGCTCTAACTAGCTGGCAGGTCCGAAGGCTCGCCTGTGAGGGTAAGGGACCCCGAGTGCTGCTCGACCCCGGGTAGACTCGCTGCTCAGACTCTCATTAGCTGGGCAGGGCTGTAAGCACACCCGGGGGGAAAGAGTTGGATATTGGAGATTTGTGCACTACCCCGAGCTTAGCTCGGCTCCAGGTAGACCCGCTGCGCAGGCTCTCACTAGTTGGCTGTTGGGTATTGTATCCACACTAATACAGATTTGATGAAGTCACCCTTGAACTAAGATGAATTAAGTTGTATTTGATGCTTGGTTTAAGTTATGTGTTTTAGGAATCTTATGGGAAGTGTAGACCAATGTCAGTCTACAATGGGTCACCGAACACAGGATCATACAATGTAATCCCTCATTATGTGCTCCAAAGTGTTGACTCATGTGTAGCCTCTCTATTGGGATACACTTCATATTCAAGCTCTAGGACTAAGTGAAAAGATTTGATGCTGGTTTCACCTTATAAGAAGAAAAAGTACTGCCAAGAAAATTTCATAAGTAAAGTACTCGAGTAGTTCTATACTTACTCGAGTAAGTTACTAAGTTCATACTCGAGTAATAATACTCTTACTCAAGTAGTTAAGATATATCCCGAGTAGTCCAATTATGGCTCTCGAGTAGTTAAGACAACTACTCGAGTATTTTCCTTTCTCCTCTCGGGTTTACAGAAATTTTCTTCTCAAAAGTTTTCTAAGTTAAATACTCGAGTAGTACTGTATAGTACTTGGGTAGTTTTATCTTTTGTCTCGAGTATTTGAATTCTGACTTTCGTGTAGTTCTCACTTACTCGAGTAGTCTAAGTGAATTACTCGAGTAGTTCATCTACTACTCGAGCAGTCCAGAATTAATACTCGAGTGACCCAGGATTCCATTCTAGAAAATTTCTCTAAGTGAATTACTCAAGTAGTCATCTCCATATACTTGAGTAGTTCTATTTTTCTCGAGTAGTTCAACTTTTATACTCGAGTAGTCCTATCTTCCAGTTCCAGAAATTTTCTAAGTCCTTGTCTCGAGTAGTTTCTTAACTACTCGAGTAGTTCATTCTTATATACTCGAGTAGTATTTCTTAGACTCGAGTAATCTTCTCCACCTCTCGTGTAAGTACTCGAGTATGTTATTTTTATTACTCGAGTAGCTGATTCTTTTCCTTCTCACTTACTCGAGTAGTTGAATTCATGTACTCGAGTAATTATCTCATTCCCTCTCGAGTAGTTCTTCTCATATACTCGAGTAGTCATCTTCTACCTACTCGAGTAGTGCTGCATGTATTCGAGTAATCTTTTATATCTCGAGTATTTTACTTCGACTTTTCTGAAAATTCGTTAAGTAAAAAAAAAACAGTTTTCTTAATGAACTTTGACGTGATTAGTCCACGTGTCTTCATAATGACTCAATTCTGTCTAATCTTTTCTGATCCTATAAATAGTCTTGTCTAAACCGACAAACCCTAATTCTAAGAAAATTATTCTAAGAAAAGTTTTGCAGCCTCTTATGTTTCCTCTTTCTCTCTCCAAGAAACGAAAACAGCCGCCGTCGCCGTCGCCGTCGCTGATTCCCGACCGGCTAGGGTTTCATCTTTTGAGGATTCAGATCTAGAAGGGTTTCCAGATTGAGATTTGCTCAACTCCTCAATCTTCCGATTCGATCAATCTTGTGAAGCCAAGAAGTTTCAGATCCAATCTAGCAGATATTTCTCTTCATCATTCTGATAAAGCCGCAAAACCTAGAAGAAGAAATTTTTGGCCGACAGTTGCAAATCTGAAAAAGAAGATTCACTATTTGTATTTCTATACAAAATTTATTTCATTATTGTAGGAGAAATTTCTCCGAGTGTGGGAGTTTTTATCTTCGAGATTATAGGAAGTTTTACCTTCCGAGTGTAGATCCATTTTGTGGATCGAGATTGTAGGAACGTTGTTCCGTGGGTAGGATTGATTTTCAATCCGAGATAGTGAAGTAGCCGAGTCTAGTGTATTGCTAGATCGGTGAGGGAAAGTGGATGTACCCAAGGTTGGGGAACCACTATAAATCTTGCCTCGTTTGTGTTTGATTGGTAGATAGATCTGTGCATTGGTTTGTAATTTTTTATTCCGCAAAAAGACTCACAATTCACCTATTCACCCCCCTTTTGGTGATTTAGGTAGGCAACTATAAACTTTCAATTGGTATCAGAGACAGGTTGATCGTTAAAAGGTTAACACCTTGATCAGATCCTTCAATAGTTGTCTTTTGAGATCTATCAAAAATGGACAAGGCTAAAGATTTTGCCAATCTTCCTTTGTGCACCAAAAATAATTTTCCCATGTGGAAAGAGAGAATCAAGTTCTTTATGGAAGCTGTGGATCCAAGGATTTTCATGATAGTTGAAGAAGGTCCTTACATTCCCATGACCGTCTCCACTATAGATCCAACTAAGAAAGTCCCAAAGAAACATATGGATCTAGATAAGGATGAGATTGCACTTGTTTCATTGGACAAAAAGGCAAAAAATATTATAACAATTGCAGTCAATGATTCAATGCTGCAAAACCTTATTCACTGCCAGTCTGCAAAAGAGATGTGGCAGTCACAAGTTACCTTGATGGAAGGTACAAAAGAAGTGAGGGATGATAGAAGATCCCTTCTTAATCAGAAGTATGAAGCTTTCTGACAAGGAAACAAAGATACTATTGTTGATACCTTTGAGAATTTCTTCAAGATAGTGAATGGGCTAAGGGTCTATGTCAGAGTCTTCACTAATGAAGAATTAAATGATAAATTCTTGAGATCCCTGACCAAGGAATGGGATAACAAGGTTTGTGCCATAAGGGAGTTTGGAAAACTGGCCGAGACAGACCCTGATTGATATTTTTCGCATCAAGTTCAGAAACTTAATGCGGTTAAAACTCCAAAAAGATTTACGAAGCGCGGTGCCCCGAGCGATTTTATTTAAGTAGAAAAGCGGATTTGGTTTTTATTTAGAAAACGGGGCGCGCGTATTTATTTATTTGGATATAAAAAGGTGTGATCGAGTTTTAACAAAAGGAGGCAAGTGCACCAATCGTGAGTAGTACATGATATTCCGGGTAGAATATCGAGGTCGTATTGTTCTCGGGGTCGGTTCGATTATTTCTACACTTCCCTGGAGGGGACTATTATTTTACCGATAATTTTATCTTATCGGGATATTATTTATATAAACAAAAGGCAGAAAATAAAAGCACAATAAAGGTGGAGCCAATGAAGAGCTTAACTCGATGGCACCGAATGAAATTCAAACTAAAATAGACTTTTAATAAAAAGAGATCCTAAGTTTCTAAATAATTAGGGCAGAGACTTGGCCGTGGAGGTTCCACTAAAATGAGCTCACCTATCTCTAGGACTATCGTTCACCTGAACATTAAGACTATTCGACCGGGCTCTCGTCCGACGAAGGATTCCACTTAATGCCCGCATTATGCTAAGAACCCCGCTATTGGGTGGGGAACCCAATCCGGTAGAGTTGGCGCGCCTCCTCTCTTGAGGGTTAGTACGGAACTCCATTTACCAAGGGGTGATCGGTTCATATGCACGGCTTCTCGGCTAGCTAGCGTATGGACTACGGAAATAGGGCCCACACATCGATTATGTGGTCCTACGCGTCGTAAACCCACGACAAACCTTAAGTGATTTTAATTAATTAGAAAAATGAGACCTTTAATTATTTTAAGCTATTTTATCTGTCCCAATGCTCTTCGATACTGAGGGCTAAGAACGTTAGCCACTCATCGGAATGGGGACGGCAGCGATGAAAAAACAGAAAATTGAAGCAGTAAAATAAAGCAGGAAAATGAAAGTAGTAAATGGAAAGTAGTAAATTGCAAGTCCTACTCAAACGAGTAGGACTGAAATGAAAGTTGTAAAAGTGCAAGTCCCGGCTCAAATGAGTGGGCGGGAAAAAGAAAGCAAGTCCTACTCAAATGAGTAGGAGAAAATAAATGCATCCACACACGCACTCTACTGAAAATTAAACACATACACAGACCTACCATTCAACTCAAATGAGTAGGTGGTAAATAAATGCTAGTACAAATATTAATCAAATTATTACAGACAAATAATGACCTGCCATTTAACTCAAATGAGTAGGCGGTAAATAAAATCCAGCCATTTAACTCCTAGTGAGTAGGCGGAAAATAAAAGCTAACACTCACGCACTCGACATAAAATTAAAACACACCCACTCTACAGAAAGTAAACACACTCTACTGGAATTGAAATACGCACACACACGACAGAAATGAAAATGCACATGAATCCTACTCAAATGAGTAGGAGCAAATTAAAGCACGCCATTTAACTCTTAACGAGTAGGCTAAAATAGATGCAACAGACTCACGCACTCTACAGAATTGAAAGAAAGCAATTTAAACTAACTCATACACGCACGCACACGTACAAAAAATAGGAAAAACAAAGTGACTGAAAAATTAAAACGACTACATTTCTACCGCTAAAATGCTATAGAAATGAATAAAAAGTGAAAATAAAATTTAAAGGAGCAAATTTTTTTTCAAATAAACGAAAAGTGCAAGTGCTCGAAAATTTGAAATGAATACATTTCTACCGATGGAATGCGGTAGAAATGCAAAAAATGAAGAAATAAAATTTAAACGGGCAAAAGTTTTTGAAAATAAAAGCAAAAAATGAAGTGGTTGAAAAATTAAAATGCTTATGTTTTCATTCTTATAACTTTATAGAAACGCATAAAAAGTGGAAATAAAACTAAAAGAGAACGAAAAGTTTTACGATCCTAAAGAGCCTAAGTTAAAGAAATTTAAAAACCTCCTTTTAAAACATTTTTATAAACCCATAGGAATGAAAACTACGTAGAAATAACAAACTAAACCTAAACAAGTACGAAGCATGGAAATAAAATTGCGATTACAACAGCTAGAAAATTGATAAATTCCTAAGTTAAACTCGTTACAAAAGCCAAGGAAAAACATAAAAAGCACAAAAAAGGAAACGAAAAATTACTTAAGGTAGGGCGCTTGGGCAGATTTTCATACATCATAGAGGAGAAAATGAACATTTCTATTAAGTAAAAAAGGGTTACAATAAACATAAAACAAATACATAAAAAGGGGGGGGGGAGAGAAAATTCCCTTACAATGCATAAACAACCCCCAAGAACAGCCCTAACATAAGCAAAGTGGTTCAAAAAGTGGAACCCTGAACTCATACATCAGCTGGGAATCTATAGAAAAAAATTTCAAAGTACACGCCCTCTGATACGGGCGTGTCAGGGGGCGTGTTGACACTGTTCAAATGGCGGCCGTGAATTGACTGGAGATTTTGACTTTGCTACTGAAATCGCGGCGGTCACGCCCCAGGTCACGGGGGTGACGGTGGGCGTGTCAGGGAGGTTGAACTGCGCGCCGTTTGCGTCGAAAGTCGTCGGCGGCGGTTTGTCGGGCCAGGTGGTGGAAGTCACGCCCTAGGTCACGGGCGTGACTCTGGGAGTGTCGGGTTAAGTCGACACTCGACAAACGTCGAGCGCAAAATGTCGAGCGGATGGTCACGGGCTTGGGTCACGCCCCGTGTCAAATGACACGGGCGTGTCGTCGGGCGTGTCAACTGGTTCGACGATCGTTGAGCGCGATTTCGTCGATCTGGATGGTCACGGGCATGGGTCATGGGCGTGACTTGGGTGACACGGGTGTGACATGGGTGTGTCACGCTATTTCTTCAAAAATTGTTCATTTCTCGGGAATTTGACGTATCA
Source organism: Platanthera guangdongensis (assembly GCA_039583875.1). NCBI lineage: Eukaryota > Viridiplantae > Streptophyta > Magnoliopsida > Asparagales > Orchidaceae > Platanthera > Platanthera guangdongensis. The sequence goes on along the minus strand of CM077164.1, from coordinate 35,739,187 downwards.
CGCCCAGGTCACGGGCATGACCAACAGTACACGGGCATGTACTTTGATATTTTGACAATTTTTCCTGAAAAATTCAGGAAACAAAAATAACTCTAAGTTAGAAAATATTTACAAAAAGGAAGCAATTTATTAAGAAAAAACAACTAAAAATATCAAAAATAAACTAATACGTCTTATTTAATGTATATAAAAACACGTATATTTACAACGCATCAAATACCCTCATACTTAAGCTTTTGCTATTCCAGAGCAAAAGTTGGAGATGAAATTATAATAAATTAAGGAAATCCTAAGTTTATCTACCGCTTTACTTAATTGATAGAAAGATCAAAATGAATATCCGGGGTATACGAGTTAAATCCTAAATTATGCCAAAAATTTAAATAAAGGAAGAGTTTCAGCTAAAGACTTCTGATATGATCGAATAGATAGCAAAAAATATTTATTTGTTAGGTAAACAAAAATAGATTGGATTTATGAAAACTTAAGCTTGTAAGAATTACAGGAAATAATTTAATGTATAAATTATGCTCTCAAAAAGATTTTAAAATAAATCTAGATTCTTTTTGAAATTGGCGGAGTAGGATATCGTGGTATATGAAGAAGGCTTTGAATTAGAAGCGAGGGTATATTTTTTCACTCGAACCTCTAATGATTTTGTTTTTCGAATATGGATGTTGGGAAAACGAAATCTTATTTTTCATAACATAATTTTTTTACAATCTTCATAATAATCCAATGTATATGTATATGAGTAATGAATTTTATCCTCTTAGTCCGTAACATATAATTTTTTCAAATATTGGATGCCTATGTTTACGGAACGAAATCTTATTCTCATTGACATAGGATCTTTTAAGATCTAAATCATGTCAAGTATGACATGAAAAAAATGATAGGGTTTTTTCAAAAATAAAACTAGATTTAAAAAAAACTTTTGAGAGCAACCTTTATAAATTAACATTCCTAAATTTCAAAAAAAAGCTTGGAGTTATCATAACTTGAAATTTAAAATCGTTATTTTCCAACAAAATAAATGTGCAACTATTTAGATAAGTAGAAGTGAGTCTGAAAACAGGTCTCTATCTAAATAAAAAAGCATACAAAAAATTTTTAAAACTTAACCCCAGATATCTAAATCTATCGATCTCCAATTAATAAACGAATAGTAAGCAAAGAATAACTAAAATTCGCTTATAAATTAACTCGCAACTATATTTTTGGAGAGCGAAAAGGGTTAAAAATTGAGATATTCGAATTATTCGTTACATAATTAACACTACATTTTTTTTTAATTTTTATGGTTTTTCTCTTTTTTTTTTGAATTTGTGATTATCAAATTTTTTGAATTTTTGTTGATGATCTTTTTAGGATTTTTGGATTTTCAAATTTTTTTGATGTTTTAGGTTTTTTTTATCAAATTATTTACAAAACTTTTACAAAGTAAACAAAATTTTTTTGACTTTTTAGTTATTGGCCCGCAAACAGACTCTTATTAAGGTGGTTGGTTCGATGAGTCGAACGTCGTGGGCTTGCTTAAAAAGCGATTTTTTTATAAATAAGAAGAGTGGGGGAGGAAAGAGAAAGATTTTAAAATATTTACAAAGTAAAAAAAAAATTTTTGTTTGAATTTTTGTTTTGTTTTATGGATTTTTTTATATTTTTGATTATAAAAACAAAAAAGTAAAAAAAAATTGAGGTTTTAATTTTTGCAATTGTTTTTGTATTTTTGATGATTTTTGTTATAATTGTAGAGTATAAAAGTGCAGAAATAGAAAAATAAGAAAACACCCCCATACTTAAATCCAACATTGTCCTCAATGTTGCAATCTAAGTATGTGGAACAGTAATATACAAAATGAAATATGGACAAAAAAAAGGAAGGTAGAAGCTTCCCTAAGACGAGTTCGGGGAGACCCATATGGAACCCTGCATTAGTAAAAAGAAATAGCGAAAAGGAAAACAACAAAAATGATAAACTCGGCGAAAAGGTTGCGGGCGGTAGGGGGCAAGTGAGTGTGACTCGAAGCTAACATCTTAGCTATAGGAGCGCTACAGAAATACGGACCCCTAGCGTGCACAACAGTGTAAAGTGCCGAAGCGACAAAAAAGTTTTATTTATTTTGAGTGTTTATTATTATTATTATTATTTTTGGGGTTAAAAAAAAATTTGTTGTTGTTTTTTTTAATAAAAGAACAAAATATATACAAGAAATTTTTTTTGTGATGTTTTTTTAAGGTTTATAGATTTTTTAGATTTTTAGTTTTTAGAGTTTTTAGTGTTTTTTAGATTTTTATTTTTTTATAAGTTTTATAGTTTTTAATTTTTTAGATTTTTAGAGTTTTTAGATTTTTAAGGTTTATAGTTCTTCAAGTTTTTAGAGTTTTTTTATTTTTATTTTTTAGTTTTTTTTTCCGAAACGACGTCATTTCAATTTTTGTGTTTTTATAGATAATAATAATATAATAATAATTTTGTTAAGTGTTTTTTTTGTTCTTTTTTTTAAAGTAGTTTATTATTATTATTATTATTAGGTTTTTTGTTGGCCATTTGTAAATTTTTTGATATTTATGTATATAGGTAAAATTAATAGATCTCCAGAATTCAAAATAACGACTCAAAAAAATTTTCCCGGTAACGACGCCAAAAACTTGATTGATATTTTTCGCATCAAGTCTGAAAACTTAATGCGGTTAAAACTCCAAAAAGATTTACGAAGCGCGGTGCCCCAGGCGATTTTATTTAAGTAGAAAGACGGATTTGATTTTTATTTAGAAAACGGGGCGCGCGTATTTATTTATTTGGATATAAAAAGGTGTGATCGAGTTTTAACGAAAGGAGGCAAGTGCACCTATCGTGAGTAGTACATGATATTCCGGGTAGAATATCGAGGTCGTATTGTTCTCGGGGTCGGTTCGATTATTTCTACACTTCCCTGTAGGGGACTATTATTTTACCGATAATTTTATCTTGTCGGGATATTATTTATATAAACAAAAGATAGAAAATAAAAGCATAATAAAGGTGGAGCCGATGAAGAGCTTAGCTCGATGACACCGAATGAAATTCAAACTAAAATAGACTTTTAATAAAAAGAGATCCTAAGTTTCTAAATAATTAGGGCGGAGACTTGGCCGTGGAGGTTCCACTAAAATGATCTCACCTATCTCTAGGACTATCGCTCACCTGAACATTAAGACTATTCGACCGGGCTCTCGTCCGACGAAGGATTTCTCTTAATGCCCGCATTATGCTAAGAACCCCGCTATTGGGTGGGGAACCCAATCCGGTAGAGTTGGCGCGCCTCCTCTCTCGAGGGTTAGTACGGAACTCCATTTACCAAGGGGTGATCGGTTCATACGCACGGCCTCTCGGCTAGCTAGCGTATGGACTACAGAAATAGGGCACACACATCGATTATGTGGTCCTACGCGTCGTAAACCCACGACAAACCTTAAGTGATTTTAATTAATTAGAAAAATGAGACCTTTAATTATTTTAAGCTATTTTATCTATCCCAATGCTCATCGATACTGAGGGCTAAGAACGTTAGCCACTCATCTGAATGGGGACGGCCGCGATGAAAAAACAGAAAATTAAAGCAGTAAAATAAAGCAGGAAAATGAAAGTAGTAAATGGAAAGCAGTAAATTGCAAGTCCTACTCAAACGAGTATGACTGAAATGAAAGCTGTAAAAGTGCAAGTCCCGGCTCAAATGAGTGGGCGGGAAAAAGAAAGCAAGTCCTACTCAAACGAGTAGGAGAAAATAAATGCATCCACACACGCACTCTGCTGAAAATTAAACACATACACAGACCTGCCATTCAACTCAAATGAGTAGGCGGTAAATAAATGCTAGTACAAATATTAATCAAATTATTACAGACAAATAATAACCTGCCATTTAACTCAAATGAGTATGCGGTAAATAAAATCCAGCCATTTAACTCCTAGCGAGTAGGCGGAAAATAAAAGCTAACACTCACGCAGTCGACATAAAATTAAAACACACCCACTCTACAGAAGGTAAATACACTCTACTGGAACTGAAATACGCACACACACGATAGAAATGAAAACGCACATGAATCCTACTCAAATGAGTAGGAGCAAATTAAAGCACACCATTTAACTCTTAACGAGTAGGCGAAAATAGATGCAACAGACCCACGCACTCTACAGAATTGAAAGAAAGCAATTTAAACTAACTCATACACGCACGCACAAGTACAAAAAAATAGGAAAAACAAAGTGACCGAAAAATTAAAACGACTACATTTCTACCGCAAAAATGCTGTAGAAATGAATAAAAATTGAAAATAAAATTTAAAGGAGCAAAAAAAATTTCAAATAAACGAAAAGTGCAAGTGCTCAAAAAATTGAAATGAATACATTTCTACCGATGGAATGCGGTAGAAATGCATAAAATGAAGAAATAAAATTTAAACGGGCAAAAGTTTTTGAAAATAAAAGCAAAAAATGAAGTGGTTGAAAAATTAAAACGCTTACGTTTTCATTCTTATAACTTTATAGAAACACATAAAAAGTGGAAAAAGAACTAAGAGAAAACGAAAAGTTTTACGATCCTAAAGAGCCTAAGTTAAAGAAATTTAAAAACCGCCTTTTAAAACATTTTTATAAACCCATTGGAATGAAAACTACGTAGAAATAACAAACTAAACCTAAACAAGTACGGAGCATGGAAATAAAATTGCGATTACAACGGCTAGAAAATTGATAAATTCCTAAGTTAAACTAGTTACAAAAGCTAAGGAAAAACATAAAAAACACAAAAAAGGAAACAAAAAATTACTTAAGGTAGGGCGCTTGGGCAAATTTTCATACATCATAGAGGAGAAAATGAACATTTCTATTAAGTAAAAAAGGGTTACAATAAACATAAAACAAATACATAAAAAGGGGGGGGGGAGAGAAAATTCCTTTACAATGCATAAACAGCCCCCAAGAACAGCCCTAACATAAGCAAAGTGGTTCAAAAAGTGGAACCCTAAACTCATACAGCAGCTGGGAATTTATAGAAAAAAATTTCAAAGTACACGCCCTCTGACACGGGCGTGTCAGGGGGCGTGTTGACACTGTTCAAATGGCGGCCGTGAATTGACTGGAGATTTTGACTTTGCGGCTGAAATCGCGACGGTCACGCCCCAGGTCACGGGCGTGACGGTGGGCGTGTCGGGGAGGTTGAACTGGGCGTCGTTTGCGTCGAAAGTCGTCGGCGGCGGTTTGTCGGGCCAGGTGGTGGAAGTCACACCCTAGGTCACGGGCGTGACTCTGGGCGTGTCAGGTTGAGTCGACACTCGACAAACGTCGAGCGCAAAATGTCGAGCGGATGGTCACGGGTTTGGATCACGCCCCGTGTCAAATGACACGGGCGTGTCGCCGGGCGTGTCAGCTGGTTCGACGATCATTGACCGCGATTTCGTCGATCTGGATGGTCACGGGCATGGGTCACGGGCGTGACTTGGGTGACACGGGCGTGATATGGGCGTGTCACGATATTTCTTCAAAAATTGTTCATTTCTCGGGAATTTCACGTATCACACCCTGGTCACGGGCATGACCAACAGTACACGGGCGTGTACTTTGATTTTTTTGGCAATTTTTCCTGAAAAATTCAGGAAACAAAAATAACTCTAAGTTAGAAAATATTTAAAAAAAGGAAGCAATTTATTAAGAAAAAATAACTAAAAATAATAAAAAGAAACTAATACGTCTTATTTAATGTATATAAAAACACGTATATTTACAACGCATCAGACCCTCAGAATCTCTTCGGGAAGCTTATGTCATATGAGCTTCAACTCAACACCAGGAAGGCTGAAGAAGAGAAGAGCAGGTCTGCATTCAAAGAGAAGTCTGTTGCTTTAAAGGCAGATACCTCTAAGAAGATAAAGGTTGTTCCTCCTACTCCAGAATAAGAAGTTAGTGAAGAATAAACCTCAGAGCCAAGCACCACTGGCTCTGAACTATCAGAACGAGAGTTCTCACTACTCTCTCGACAGTTCAAGAAATTCTGGAATAATAAGAAGCAATGGAAAGGCAAGGATGCCTCCTATAGAAGATCACGACACTATGGTGATCGTCAACAAAAAGGCTCAAGCAGCCATGACAGGTATAATTCTAAACAGAACAAACATGTTTCTACTGACATTATTTGTTATTGTTGTAATAAGCCAGGATACGTCATCGCTGACTGCCCTCACAAGAAGAAGGAGGGTGGTGGAAGAGAGGAAAAGAAGTCCTCGTACAACAAGAAGAGGACAGAGAAGAGCTTAATGGCCAAAAAAGACAAGAATCTTAGTGACTCTGACTCATCTGAGTCGAGTGAAGAAGAAGAAGCCTATTTTGGACTCATGGCTCAAACTGATGACGAACAAGAGCCCCAGTTCACTGGGAAGGTAAACTCTCACATTCCTCTTTCAGATTCTGAAGTTTCTGAACATGATTGTGAGGATAGCTCTTCTGACGATGAGTCAGAACTCATGGTCCAATATAAGGAGTTAATCATGGCTTACGACAAATGTCGCCGAGTCGTGAAAACTCAGGCTAAAGAGATAAAGTCTCTCAAAGCTGAAGAGAGCGCCTTGAGAGATAAAGTCGCAAAGACTGACTCACTCGAAGAGAACTTCAATAATGCTATTGAAGAATATAACAAAGCTCTTGTGCATCTTGACCTTAAAGAGAAAATCATCAAAGAGTTAGAAGAACAACTCGTCGCTGAAAAGAAACTTGTTGAAAGTTTCTCGAAGCCTAAGACTGTTCTTCCATTCGTTGCTGAATTCTCAGCCAAGGCCAAAGGTGCTGGACTAGGCCATGAAGAAGCTCCTAGTAAGTCTTCTAGGAGAAACAAGGCTCAACGAAAGAATAAGGCCGCCAAAAAGGCCTTAGCCAAAGAGAAGGGGAAATCCCCTCAAGATAAAACCTCCTTCAAAAAGGTCATATTTCCCTCAAATGAGTTTGATCTTGACTCATCCTACGTACACTTTGCTAGGCCTACCTATGTAGAGCCAAAGTCTTGTTATCAAGGATGGACTCGACCTAGAAACTTTGGTGAAAGTTTCTTTAAGGCACCTTATGAAGAAGTCATTCTTCAGAGCTATGGCCCTTTCAATCATGGCCATAACTTCAAGAAGGCACCAAAGGCAATGTCTGTTATAGAAAAGCCAGTGAAGGAGAAGAAAACATGTGATTGTCATCATCATGAAGCTTCTTCCTCCAAGAATGCTGCCCCTGCTAGAACACAATTCCAAAAGGTCAAGCAGGAGAACATAAGGCAAAGATACAACAGATTTGACTGTTAGTGTTGTGGCAGAATTGGTCACTTTGCCATTGATTGCTAGTTTAATCCCAGAAATGTTGCAACCCCACATGTTGGCAATATGAGGAAGACCACTCCTAATGCTAATATTCGTAGGGGGAGTGCTCTAACCCGATACCAAGGACCCAAACGTATTTAGGTTCTTAAGGCAAACTGATTGTGATTGCAGGTATATCCAAAGGCCACCAAAACGCCAATCTGGTATTTGGTCAGTGGATGCTCTTGGCATATGACCGGGACAAGAAGCCTAATTCAGAACTTTACTCCAGTCGTGAACGGACCGAAGGTCATCTTTGGAGGTTCAGACCGTGGAATCACTAAAGGCTACGGTATGGTTACGAACGGTAATGCATCATTTTCAGATGTGGCTTACATTGAAGGTTTGGAACATAACCTTATAAGCATAAGCCAACTCTACAATAAAGGATACATAGTTGAGTTTCACGCTGATAAGTGCTTGATAAAATCTGTTGACAATATGGAAACAATTCTATCCGGTACTCGAAGCAGAAACATATTTTGCTTGAATTTCATTTGTATAGATTCTTCGACACCAGTGTGCTTTTTAGCAAAAGATAGTGCGTCGCTTGGTGACCAATGACACAAGAGATTAGCACATATTAATTTCAAAACTATTAATAAATTATTTTCAATGAACTTAGTACGTGATGCCCCAAATGTCAAGTACGTCAAAGATAGACCTTGTCATGCATGTGTAAAAGGCAAGCAAACACGGGCTACCTTTAAAAGCGTTATTGGCAAGGACTCTAATAGATGTCTTCATCTACTGCATATGGACTTATTTGGTCCACTGTAAATTAGAACTTTGGGAGGTAAGGATTATACGTTAGTATTTGTTGATGATTACTCGCGCTTTGCGTGGGTGTTCTTTCTGAAACACAAGTCAGATACCTTCGACATCTTTGCTAATTTTGTCAGGCAAGTTCAGAATGAGTACAACTGCTCTATAGTCAAAATCAGAAGTGACAATGGAACAGAATTCAAGTCTGGGGCCATGACAGAATTTTGTGAAAGCTTAGGTATCTTTCATGAGTTTTCCTCTCCTCGTACTCCACAACAGAATGGAGTGGCCGAGATAAGGAATAGAACACTCATACAGGCCTGCAGGATCATGTTGAGTGATGCTTCACTTCCGGAGTACTTTTGGGTTGAAGCCGTCAACACTGCATGCCACGTGCAAAATCGAGCCCTCATAAACAAAAAACCACGATAAGACACCTTACGAACTTCTGAAGGGCAGGAAACTGACAGTCTCATATTTTAGAATCTTTGGCTATAAATGCTTCGTGCTCAATAATGGCAAGTATCATACTACTAAGTTTAGCGAAAAGAGTTTTGAAGGTATTTTTGTAGGTTATAATAGCTATAGTAAGGCATACATGATCTTTAATAGAAAAACCCTAGTCGTAGAAGAATCGATACATGTTGTATTTGATGAGATGAGTTTGCTGCAAAGCAACTCTTCTAGTGTGCTTATTGAAGATGGAGGTGCAAAGCTGAAGGAAATTAGTTTGGATGGACCTTCCGAAGATAAAGGTGAAAAGTTCATCAAGATCACCACTCCAATCCCTATTGGAGAGGCTGATGATCAAGATGAAGAAGTCATCCAAGATGGAGAAGTCACTCCGATGATAGAAGATAATCCAGATGCAAGGACTCTAGAGCTCAGACATATGAAGGATCACCCCATGGACCAGAACATAGGAGATCCCCGGGATGGTGTCAGAACTCGTAGAAGTACAACTAATGAGAATCTATATTTAAGTTTTCTCTCGCAGGTTGAACCAAAAAAGTTTAAGGAAGCAAACTCAGACACATCGTGGATAATGGCGATGGAAGAAGAATTAAACCAGTTCAAGCGCTACAATGTATAGAAACTTGTTCCAAGACCCAAAGGTAAGAACGTCATTGGGACAAAATGGGTCTACAGGAACAAGATGGACGAGGATGGAACGATTGTAAAGAACAAAGTTAGACTTGTCGCAAAAGGCTATCGTCAAGAAGAAGGAATCGACTTCGACCAGACGTACGCTCCAGTGGCAAGGCTGGAGGTAATAAGGTTATTCCTAGCATATGTTGCACTCAAAGGCTTCACTGTCTACCAGATGGACGTGAAGTATACCTTCCTTAATGGTGACATAAAAGAAGAGGTGTATGTGGAACAACATCCAGGTTTTGTTGACTCTAACTTTCCTGATTACGTTTATTTACTGCATAAAGCGTTATATGACTTAAAACAAGCTCCTCGAACTTGGTATGAGACGCTGTCTAGCTTTCTACTTGAGAACAAGTTACAAGGGGAAAGATAGACAAGACATTATTTCTTAGGGAAATTAAAGGCAAGATTTTGCTAGTGCAAATCTATGTCGACGACAGTATTTTTGGCTCTACTGATGACAACCTCTGTAAGAAGTTTTAAAAACTTATGCATGAGAAGTTTGAAATGAGCAGTATGGGCGAGCTGAAGTATTTCTTAGGGCTTCAAGTGATACACTCTGAAGATAGAATTTTCATCTCATAGACCAAGTTCACCAAAGAGCTGATCAAGAAATTCGGAATGGAGAAAGCAACATCGATGAGGACTCCAATGAGTTCAACTATGTCTCTGGACAAGGATGAAAAAGGGAAACCTTTTGATGAAACTAAGTACAGAAGCATTATTGGATCCTTGCTCTACCTTACTGCAAGTAGACCTGACATAATGTTCTCAACATGTGTCTGTGCTAGATTTCAGGTGAACTCTAAGGAATCTCACTACGCTGCTGCAAAGCGGATTCTGAGATACCTTAAAGGTACACTAAATCTTGGCTAAGATTATTGAAGTTCTAGACACAGAGGACAGGACCCCATCTTCCTCTCCATCTCAGGTCCCCAGCTCCTCTGGTGCACCAAATGAGGGGGAGCCTGGTCCTGCTGTTTCAGCCAGGATGCCAACTCCTCCAGCTCTTACTCCACCTGTTACCCCAGAAGATATCCCCTCAGATCAACAACTTCAAGATACACTCCTCTACACAGAAGCTGCCATCAATGAGATGATAGTAGAATTGATAGCAGATTTACCTCCTCCTCCTCCTCTATCTCCAAAAGCCCCCACTCCAGTGCAATCTCCAGCACAGTCTCCAGAAAAATCTCCAGCCAGGTATCCAGCTAAATATCCTGATGCTCACAAAGAGCAGGCAGAAACCATATTCTTTTCAGATGAGACATCACCTAAGCCAGTTGAAGCTCCTCTAAGGAACTTAAATTTCTCCATCCCCATGGTCACTGATGAAGGGGATGCCATGATAACAACTACAAGAGTTCAGAGCTCTGTTACCCTTACAGAAATAGCTCCTTGGGTAGCTCCTCCTCTTCCTTCTGTTCCATCTACTCCTGCTCCTCCTGCTGCAACGGCTACTCCCTCCATAGATTTGCTGTCACAGATTGTCCTCCTTCAAGAGCAGAAAACATACTTTGATACTTGTATTAAGACTGTTATAGATAAGGTCACTGCTCTAGAAACTGAGATGAGCAGAGGATTTGCTGAAATTCAACATAATACTGATCAGCTCAAACATCTGTTCCAAATTGGTGGCAAAGCATTAGACCACACTATTACTAGTGTTGGTCAAGTGATGGAGCAAGTTCTGACTCTTGCTAATAATCAGATGGAATTGGACAAAAGAGCTGAAGCCACAAAGATGAAAATCTGTGAAGAGTTTGGCACTTTCAAAGAAGATTTAATCTCTCAGCTATCTATTGAAGTCAGAAAGGGGGAGAAGTTGGTGAAAGAGTATTTTAAAAAAGCAGATGCTGTCATGCAAGAGCTTTGGAAAGTCAAAGTGAAAGAGGTTCATGATGATGTCCTAGCTCAAATTCAGAGTGTCAAATTCTACACCTATGACACTACTGTATGGATGCACAACCAGATCCTTCCTGAATTTGCTGCTGATCCTAATATTATTCCTCACCATCTGAATCCATTAGCTGTTGATGCTCCTGTTCAAGCTCCTCAACCCACATTCTCTCCTAGGCCTGGTGACTCTGTTGATCCTCCTGATTCATACACTCAGGGTTGGGAAGATGATCCTGCAGATATATTCCTTCATGCTCCTCCTGAGATCCAAACTTCCAAGAAGAAAAGAAAGTATGGTGAAGGTCCTTCTGCTAGCAAGTCCATTCCAGTCTTTGATCCTGAGAAAAGAAAAGCTCCATAATTTGCTGAGATATGGTCTCCCACTTCTAAGTCCCTCATTTTGGACACTCTCAAATTGGTTATGGACTACCATGAGAGCAGGAATATTCACTACAGTTCACAGGAATGGGAGATATATGAGAAATCAATGACTAAGAGAAGATTATATGACAGAGAATTTGGAAGAAACAATCATGCTGCTCCACCAAGACCCCACAAGTATTATCCAAAGCCTTACAGCTATCAAAGAAGACAACAGGAGAAACATGACCGACAACATCATCAGAACTAGCCAAAAGGACTTATGAGTTGTGGAAATGATTTTTGTTGATAATGACATTTTTGGATATTCACACTTATATAATTCTAAGTTTTTGATCTTATTATCTTTTTCATAGTCCTTTGCTTGCTTACTCTGCTTTATATACTTAACATTCTTTTTATGTCCATAATTCACCTTAGTGTAAAGGGTTCTGACTTCTACAAATAGGGAGAGATTGTTGGGTATTGTATCCACACTAACCCAGATTTGATGAAGTCACCCTTGAACTAAGATGAATTAAGTTGTATTTGATGCTTGGTTTAAGATATGTGTTTGTAGGAATTTTATGGGAAGTGTAGACCAATGTCAGTCTACAATGGGTCACCAAACACAGGATCATACAATGTAATCCCTCATTGTGTGTTCTAAAGTGTTGACTCATGTGTAGCCTCTCTATTGGGATACACTTCATATTCAAGCTCTAGGACGAAGTGAAAAGACTTGATGCTGGTTTCACCTTAGAAGAAGAAAAAGTTCTGTCAAGAAAATTTCCTAAGTAAAGTACTCGAGTAGTTCTATACTTACTCGAGTAAGTTGCTGAGTTCATACTTGAGTAATAATACTCTTACTCGAGTAATTAAGATATATCCCGAGTAGTCTAATTATGGCTCTCGAGTAGTTAAGACAACTACTCGAGTAGTTTCCTTTCTCCTCTCGGGTTTACAAAAATTTTCTTCTCAAAAGTTTTCTAAGTAAAATACTCGAGTAGTACTGTATAGTACTTGAGTAGTTTTATCTTCTGTCTCGAGTATTTGAATTCTGACTCTCGTGTAGTTCTCACTTACTCGAGTAGTCTAAGTGAATTACTCGAGTTGTTCATTTACTACTCGAGTAGTCCAGAATTAATACTCGAGTGACCCAGGATTCCATTCCAAAAAATTTCTCTAAGTGAATTACTCAAGTAGTCAACTTCATATACTCGAGTAGTTCTGTTTGTCTTGAGTAGTTCAACTTCTACACTCGAGTAGTCCTATCTTCCAGTTCCAGAAATTTTCTAAGTCCTTATCTCGAGTAGTTTCTTAACTACTCGAGTAGTTCATTCTTATATACTCGAGTAGTATTTCTTAGACTTGAGTAATCTTCTCCACCTCTCGTGTAAGTACTCAAGTACTCGAGTATGTTATTTTTGTTACTCGAGTAGCTTATTCCTTTCCTTCTCACTTACTCGAGTAGTTGACTTCATGTACTCGAGTAATTATCTCATTCCCTCTCGAGTAGTTCTTCTCATATACTCGAGTAGTCATCTTCTATCTACTCGAGTAGTGCTGCATGTGCTTGAGTAATCTTTTATATCTCGAATATTTTACTTCGACTTTCCTGAAAATTCGTTAAGTCCAGAATAACGGTTTTCTTAATGAACTTTGACGTGATTGGTCCACGTGTCTCTCATAATGACTCAATTATGTCTAATATTTTCTGATCCTATAAATAGTCTTGTCTAAACCGACAAACCCTAATTCTAAGAAAATTATTCTAAGAAAATTTTTGCAGCCGTTTCTGTTTCCTCTTTCTCTCTTCAAGAAACGAAAACCGTCGTCGTCACTGATTCCCAACCGGCTAGGGTTTCATCTTTTGAGGATTCAGATCTAGAAGGGTTTCCAGATTGAGATTTGCTCAACTCCTCAATCTTCCGATTCGATCGATCTTGTGAAGCCAAGAAGTTTCAGATCCAATCTAGCAGAGATTTCTCTTCATCATTCTGATAAAGCCGCAAAGCCTAGAAGAAGAAATTTCTGGCCGACAGTTGCAGATCTAAAAAAGAAGATTCACTGTTTGTATTTCTATACAAAATTTATTTCATTCTTGTAGGAGAAATTTCTCCGAGTGTGGGAGTTTTTATCTCCGAGATTGTAGGATGTTTTACCTTCCGAGTGTAGATCCGTTTTCTGGATCGAGATTGTAGGAACATTGTTCCGAGGGTAGGATTAATTTTCAATCCGAGATAGTGGAGTAGCTGAGTCTTGTGTATTGCTAGATCGGTGAGGGAAAGTTGATGTACCCAAGGTTGGGGAACCACTATAAATCTTGCCTCATCTATGTTTGATTGGTAGATAGATCTGTGCATTGGTTTGTAATTTTTTATTCCGCAAAAATACGCACAATTCACCTATTCACCCCCCCTCTAGGTGATTTAGGTAAGCAACTACAAACTTTCACTGGCAGGTCCGAAGGCTCGTCTGTGGGGGTAAGGGACCCCGAGTGCTGCTCGGCCCCTGGTAGACTCGCTGCTCAGGCTCTCAATAGCTAGGCAGGGCTGTAGGCACACCTGGGGGGAAAAGGTTGGATCTTGGAGATTTTTGCACTACCCCGAGCCTAGCTCAGCCCTAGGTAGACCCGCTGCGCAGGATCCCACTAGGTGGCAGGTCCGAAGGCTCGCCTGTGCGGGTAAGGGACCCTACGTGCTGCTCGGCCCTGGCTAGACTCGCTGCTCAGGCTCTCATTAGCACGGCAGGGCTGTAGGCACACCTGGTAGGAAAGGGTTGGATATTGGAGATTTTTGCACTACCCGTGCCTGGCTCGGCCCCAGGTAGACCCGCTGCGCAGGCTCTCACTAGCTGGCAGGTTCGAAGGCTCGCCTGTGGGGGTAAGGGGCCCCGAGTACTGCTCGGCCCCAGGTAGACTCGCTGCTCAGGCTCTCATTAGCTGGGCAGGGCTGTAGGCATACCTGGGGGGAAAGGGTTGGATCTTGAAGATTTTTGCACTACACCGAGCCTGGCTCGGCTCCAGGTAGACCCGCTGCGCAAGCTCTCACTAGCTGGCAGGTCTGAGGCTTGCCTGTGGGGGTAAGGGACCCCGAGTGCTGCTCGGCCCCGGGTAGACTCACAGCTCAGGCTCTCATTAGCTGGGCAGGGCTGTAGGCACACCTGGGGGGAAAGGGTTGGATCTTGGAGATTTTTGCACTACCCCGAGCCTGGCTCGCCCCCAGGTAGACCTGCTGCGTAGGCTCTCACTAGCTGGCAGGTCCGAAGGCTCGCCTGTGGGGGTAAGGGACCCCGAGTGCTGCTCGGCCCCGGGTAGACTCGTGGCTCAGGCTCTCATTTGTTGGGCAGGGCTGTAGGCACACCTGGGGGAAAAGAGTTGGATCTTGAATATTTTTGCACTACCCCGAGCCTGGCTCGACCCCAGGTAGACCCGCTGCGCAGGCTCTCACTAGTTGGCAGGTCCGAAGGCTCGCCTGTGGGGGTAAGGTACCCTGAGTGCTGCTCGGCCCCGGGTAGACTCGCTACTCAGACTCTCATTAGCTGGGCAGGGCTGTAGGCACACATAGGGGGAAAGGGTTGGATCTTGAAGATTTTTGCACTACCCCGAGCCTGGCTCGGCCACAGGTAGACCCGCTGTGCAGGCTCTCACTAGCTGGCAGGTCCGAAGGCTCGCCTGTGGGGGTAAGGGACCCCGAGTGCTGCTTGGCCTCAAGTAGACTCGCTGCTCAGACTCTCATTAGCTGGGCAGGGCTGTAGGCACACCTGGGGGGGGGGAAGGAGGAGATTTGGAAGAAAAGTTGGAATGGACAAACAGGACCTCGAGTGGACCCGTTGTTAGGTTCCCACTAGCGGACATGGCCGAAGGATCTCTCGGGGGGGGGGGGGGGAGAAGGAAGGGGAAGATTGTTTGTTTATGTGTTCCCGGGAGGTTTAGAATTAAATGCTTTCAGGTCCTAAGTAGGGATGGAATGACCTAGATCCTTCCTGGTATGGCTCTCGACGCAACCCTCTAAGCAGGGCTCTCGGCGCAAATCTCCCTACAGGGGTTTCTGCCGGGTCCTTGGCAAGGCTCTCGCCGTGATCATCTGGCCTGGTGTAACACCCCGAAACTCAAAAGAGCGTTACCTCTCACTACTTTGACGAGTAAGGAGCAGAAGTTCATTTGGAGCCCGGAGTGCGCACAAGCTTTTGAGGAGTTGAAGTGTCGGCTGACCACGACGCCTGTGCTGAGTTCGCCGAGTGGGACCGAAGGCTTTGAGATTTATAGTGATGCTTTGGGCAGTGGTTTTGGTTGTGTGCTACTACAGCACAGAAGTGTGATAGCGTATGGCTCGAGACAGCTGAAGGTGCACGAGAGGAACTATCCGGTCCATGACTTGGAGTTAGCGGCCGTGATTTTTGCCTTGAAGCTGTGGAGACATTATTTGTACGGTGTGAAGATTGATATCTACACCGATCACAAGAGCCTGAAATATTTGCTGGTTCAGAAAGATCTGAACATGCGGCAACGTAGGTGGATGGAGTTCCTGGGGGACTATACATTCAAGATCCACTACGTGCCTGGTAAAGGCAATGCGGTTGCGGACGCATTGAGTCGTCGGGCCCCAGCTCAAGCCAATTGGCTGTCGATCCATGACGAGCGGTTGGTTCGGGAGTTGGAGGCATTGGAGATCTCTTGTGTGGATAAGCAGTCAAGTACTGAAGCACTACTGAATTGGACTGAAGTCCAGTATGACCTGGCTGATTGGATTCGACAGGCTTTGGATTTGGATGGCCACATGAAGCAGATAATGGTTGAAGCTCTGGATGGGTCAAATTCCCAATTCGTCGTTGAGGATGGATTGCTTTGGAAGGACGGTCGTCTGTGCGTCCCAAACGTGGGCAATTTGAGGGTGGAATTGTTGTACGAGGCGCATCATACCAAGTACTCGATTCACTCGGGGAGCACGAAGATATACCGCGATGTTAAGAAATTGTTCTGGTGGCCAGGACTGAAAAAGGATGTGGCGCTCTACGTGGCGAAGTGTCAAACTTGCGCCTTGGTGAAAGCGGAGTGCCAAAAGCCGGGAGGATTCTTGAAGTCTTTGCCTATTTCGAAGTGAAAGTTTGACGACATCACCATGGACTTTGTGCACGGGTTGCCAAGGTCACAAAAGGGAACGACGCTATTTGGGTGGTCGTAGATCGTCTAACGAAGGTGCCGCATTTCATTCCGCATATGAAGGATGATCCAGTTGAGAAATTGGCAAAGTTATATGTGGAAAAAATAGTACGGCTTCACGGTGTGCCCCGCAGCATCGTGAGTGACCGAGATGGGCAGTTTACGTCCAAGGATTGGAGGCTGGTGCAGCAGATGTTGGGAACAAAGCTGAGTTTTAGCACAGCCTTTCATCTGCAAACGGATGGGCAGACCGAGAGGGTCAATAGGACAATGGAAGACATGCTTCACATGTGCGTCCCGGATTTCAGAAAATAGTGGGAAGATCATCTATATTTGGTGGAGTTCACGTACAACAAGGGCTACCACGCGAGCATGCAAATGGCTCCCTTCGAGACCCTTTATGGTAGAAGATGTCGCACGTCGTTGTCTTGGTTGGAAACGGGTGAGTCAAAGTTGTACAAGCGCCAAGAGGTGGATGATGCTTCGTCTTTGGTTCGAACGATTCGAGAGAGGTTGCTTATCGCTCAGGACCGGCAGGCGAAGTACTATAATACCAAGCACAGGAACGTGGAATTCACTATCGGCGATTGGAAGTACTTGAAAATCAAGCCGTTCAAGGGTGTCTCGTGGGTGCGGCACTTGAAGAAGCTAAGCCCGAGGTACCTTGGACCGTTTGAGGTTCTGGAGCGGATTGGTGAAGCAGCGTACCGGTTGAAGCTGTCAGTGGAGCTTAGTGGTCTACATGATGTATTCCATATATCGGTGCTACGGAAGGGGGTGCAAGAGCCTACGCAAGTGATCGCGGTCGATCAAGTGCCGATCGATAGTGGGTTGACGATGAAGGTCAAGCCCGTACGTATTGAGGACTCGGAAGTCAAGCGGCTACGCAATAAAGAGATCAGGATGATCAAGGTCTGTTGGGACAATTACGGTCGGGAGGAGCTCTCTTGGGAGCAAGAGCAGACTATGGTTGAGGAGTACCCGGAGTTGTTTTGCTCAGGTACCGTTTAAGTTTTATGCTTATCTTTCCTTTATGCAATTTCGTGGACAAAATTCTTTTAAGAGGGAGAGAGTTCTAACGCCCTGAAACTCAAAAGAGCGACGGGAAGCATTTTGAGCCAAGTTTGGAATTTGGCAGGGGGCACACGTCCTGGGACACGGGTGTGTCCCAGGGCATGTCGAGCTTGGGTCGTCGACCTGGCCGTGTGGACGATGAAATTTGAAGTCGAGGATCGTCGAGCAGCGAACACGGCCTGGGACACGGGCGTGTCATAGGCCGTGTGTGTCTCGGGTGGTTGGCCGATTTTATTCACAGGTGAAATACGGCCTGGAAGCCCAGGCATGTTCAGTGGTGACACGGTCGTGTCAAATGGGACACGGGCGTGTCCAATACCCATGTGTGTCTCGGGTCACTGCTGACCTATGTCGATGGAGGAACACGGCCGGGAACACGGCCGTGTACTGGATGACACGGGCGTGTCAGGTCAAATACAGGCGTGTCGGGTGCCTGCGTAATTGTCGAGACGCGTCGATTTCGACGGCGAATGGGGGACACGGCCCTGGACACGGGCGCGTCATAGGCCTTGTTCGGCCCAGATTTTGCATTTCAGGCCCGAATCGTGGCCGTTCGTTTCTTTACTTTGGGATCCGACGGTTGGGGGTTGTTCCTGATGGGATATACCCGGATTAGACTTGGAAAACCCTCATTTCACTTGGGTATTCTCTTTCTAAAGCCTAGAGAGAGGGGAGAGCAAAAGAGGAAGAAGAAGCTTAGATCCGGTCACAGGCGGAGCTTCGGAGCTCCAAATCGCGAACCGACTTCGGATCTACGGAGGCAAGGAGAGTGCGGTGCTTTTCATCCGCTTACATTTCCATGGCACTAAGGAAAAATGCTAGGGTAATGATTCTATACTTGAGCATGTGAAGCTCTACTTCTTTTGCATAGGGAAGCCCGTTCTCGCGAGTTTGCGGTGAGTTTGAGGCGTTCCTTCGGGTTGACATTAATAGTCCCCGTTGTGTACTTGTAGAGTCCGTAATCGAGAACGGACATAGGCATGATGTGTGAAGCCTACCCAGTCAAGTTGGTCCGGGTCGGTGATGTTGCATTGCATAAGGGACGGAGAAGACTCCGTGCGAATGGTTGTTTTTCTGGTTTTCTACGTGGTAGATTGCAACAGGGAGCCTTGGGGATTAACTCCAAGGTACACCCGGAAAATTTAGCAGATGCGTGATTCTACCAACATGGTGGCCTGGGAGCCAACTTGAACATAACCGGGTTATGTGAAGTGTGTACGGAAACGAGACTCGGAGAAGTTTGACCCGCGCATATGGCTTAAATTGTCGTTGCGATGTGAGCACGAGTTAGACAGAACCATTCCCGTTTTAGGTCGTTCGGTTGGAGCCGTTGGCATAGATGAGGGTCTTAGGCGGTCTATGGCTTAAAATGACGTGACCAATGCCTAAAAGATAAATGCTCATAGTTTGGCCATCAAAGTGGCGGTGGTGGGGCCGAAATGTCTATGGCTTTAATTGACGTGACATTGAGTGGTTCACCGAGAATGTGCCCTGAGTGCACGGGGCGTATGGCCGTACGTGCCAATGCCTATGATGCAACGTATATATATACTGCTTGGTTATGATAATAAAGTGCAGGGAAGGAGCATCGCCGCCCCGAGTTGTGGGCGGGATCGTTATTATTTGGTCAGCATTGCTGACCGTTGCTTTGGTTTGCCACTGTTGCGGTGGATTGTGCTTGCAGGTGCTGCGGAGCTGAGCGGAAAATAGCGGGCTAAAGCCCAAGTTGCTGTGCTGGCCCTTGAAGGCCTAATGCTTAGTGTTTTTCTTTTGTTCATGTTTGGTCGGCCTGCGTGCCGAGGTTTGGAAAACACTTCTATTTGAGTAAACAATTGTAAGGCCTTAAGGCCATTGTACTTGTGTATTTGTACTTCATTCCGTGGCTTATTAGTGGACATTCATGCTAGTGTTGGGTTCTTTATTAATGCAACTATTATAATTGCTTCCGCTAGAATGCTCTGTGTAGGACGTTGTTATTAGTTGGATGGATTCCATTGAGTGACCACTCAGTCTGTCTGTGGTATATGACGTCAGGCCCCGGTCGGACCTACTGCTATATGCTATGCGACGGATAGGGGGTGTTATAATTTGGTATCAGACTACTGGTTTCAGTCAGGCTTAAATGAATTCGTCGGCGAATTCTTTTTAAGGGGTGGTGAGCACGTGTGTGTGCGTCATCGTTATAACAGCAAAAGAACCCATGAATGTCCACTTAGGAATGAAAATACACGTGTTTGAGGAACCTGCGTATTCCTATAATTGCTATTTGCAATTTTGTTTGGTCGCTTAACGGTGTTTTGTACAACTATAGGTGACCAGAAGCGGTGCTGGGCCGTCAGAACGCCGAGTTTTTGAGGCTAGTAGTGCACCAAATGATGCTCCTGCAACACCTCCCTCGGCTGAAACCATACGATTGGTTGCCGAAGCAGTGTTTGCCATAATCAATGTGCATCCTGCAAGGCAGATGCAGCAGCCCGCTCCTACGATGGAGCAGGTACCACTTCAAAGGGCTGAGCCAAGAAGAGTGGAGCAGGTTGTGTTGGAACTGTTGGTGCCGAGGAGGGCAACCGAGAGACAGCTAAAACATGTTATGAGCTTCAATCCTCCTGTGTTCTCGGGGTTGGGAACCCCATCCCAAGCTGAAGATTGGCTCTCTCGAGTGAAGAGAGTCTTGACAGCGACGGAGATGGAGGAGTGGTAGATGACCACTATAGCTACGTTCCTGTTGGATGGAGACGTTAGGCTGTGGTGGGAGGGTTTGGAGCTGCATCTCTTGAGAGGAAGACAACTTACAGACATTTCGATGGAAGAGTTCTCGAGACTGTTCTTGGCTAGGTACCTCCCTTCGACACAGAGGATAGCTTTGGAGAATGAGTTCCAGAGGTTGGTACAAGGAGAGAGTAGCGTGGATGAGTATCTCCACGAGTTTACTCGGTTGGGTCGGTATGCTAGCTCTACTTTCGCGGATGAGGAGCGTAAGACCAACCATTTCTACGATGGTCTGAGAGATGACTTGAGGCTACTGCTCTCGGGGTCGATGATGCAGGGCTTCTTGACCCTGGTCAACACGACCTGGTCCTTGGAGAAGGACACGAAGAATGTTCAAGCAAAGAAAAGCTTGGGTGATAAGAAGACTGAATTCAAAGTGCCGACTACTTCAAAGTCCGGTTATCGTAGGTTCTACAAGAAGGCTACGACTTCGGGTCCAGCCCACTCTTCTTGTGCTTCTGGGGCAACTATGGGTCGTACCCAGGGTGCATGTTTTACTTGTGGAAAGCCGGGGCACTTTGCCCAGGATTACTGGAGCGGACGTCCCAAGTCCGAGAGGAAGTCATGAGCCACTTATGAAGAGAAGGGCAAGACGGTGTAGTCAACCGCATCCCATTTTGCTCCGGCTCAACCAAGGGTTTATAATCTTGGCCAACAAGAGGCCATTAAACAAGCGGATGTGGTGACAGGTATGGTTTAAATTTATAGCAAGTCAAATTGTTTTATACTTGTTATGTGCGTGTTACCTTACCACTGCTTGTTTAGGATTTGTTTTGATTTGCGAGTATCCGGCGAGAGCACTCTTTGATATGGGAACTTCACACTCCTTTTTGTCCGAAGGGTTCAAATCGCGCATCAGAGTACCTTCTTCGATGATGAAGGACAAACTGGATGTGTTGTTGCCCAATGGGTGTTCGATGCGCGCGGAGAGAATCTGTGGAGTTCAGATTCGTATTGGGAGTCAGGAGTTCCATTTTCTAGCGTCGCTACTACCGCTGGTGGAGTTCGATGTAATATTTGGCATGGACTGGCTCTCGGAGCAGCAAGCTTATATTGATTGCGGTCGCAAGGAAGTCAAGTTGGAAACAGGTCGTGAGACAACTTTTACAGGCTTGAAAGGGTCGAGCAAGACGTTGATGTCTGCTCTTCAGGTGGTGAAGGCGGTTCGTACTGGAGCAGAGCTATTCTTTACACTAGTGGAGGTTGCAAAGCCTAAGCCTATGTTGGATAGTATTTCAGTGGTATCGGAGTACCCTGATGTGTTCCCTGGTGATCTTCCTGGAGCCCCGCCTCAACAGAAAATTGATTTCATGATTGAGCTAGTGCCAGGTGCGAAGCCTATGTCACGATCTCCATATCGGCTAGCGCCTAAGGAAATGGCATAGCTGAAGGCGCAACTTCAGGAGTTGTTGGAGCAAGGTTACGTGCGTCCAAGTTCTTCGCCTTGGAGCGCACCGGTCCTATTTGTTAAGAAGAAGGATGGAAGCTTGAGACTATGTATATATTATCGGGAGCTAAACAAGCTAACGAAAAAGAACAAGTACCCGATCCCAAGGATTGATGATCTCTTTGATCAGTTAGTCGGGTCGACGGTGTACTCAAAGTTGGACCTCAAGTCCGGTTATTATCAACTGAGAATAAGGGAGAGTGATATCCCTAAGACAACATTCAGTACGAGATACGGACATTATGAGTTTACGTTCATGCCGTTTGGGCTGACCAATGCGCCGTCAGTGTTCATAGATTTGATGAACAGTACTTTCCGGGAGTACTTGGACCATTTTGTGATCGTCTTCATCGATGATATTTTGGTGTACTCGCAGAGTGAGGAGGATCACTTCAGACATCTACATTTGGTTTTGGAGACGCTGAGGAGGAATCAGTTGTACGCCAAATTATCTAAATGTGAGTTTTGGTTGTCCTCAGTGGCATTCCTCGGTCATATAGTGAGTGGAGAGGGTATTGCAGTAGATCCGACGAAGATTATTGCGATACGAGAGTGGCCTGTGCTTTCTACGGTAGCGGAAGTCCGGAGCTTTCTGGGGCTTGCCGGCTATTATAGGCACTTCATGGAGAACTTCTCGCGGATAGCGCTACCTCTCACTACTTTGACGAGGAAGGAGCATAAGTTCGTTTGGACGCCGGAGTGTGCACGAGCTTTTGAGGAGTTGAAGAGTCGGTTGACCACGATGCCTGTGCTGAGTTCGCCGAGTGGGACCGAAGGCTTTGAGATTTATAGCGATGCTTCGGGCAGTGGTTTGGGTTGTGTGCTACTGCAGCACGGAAGTGTGATAGCGTATGGCTCGAGACAATTGAAGGTGCACAGGAGGAACTATCCGGTCCATGACTTAGAGTTAGCGGCCGTGATTTTTGCCTTGAAGCTGTGGAGACATTATTTGTATTGTGTGAAGATTGATATCTACACCGATCACAAGAGCCTGAAATATTTGCTGGATCAGAAAGATCTGAACATGCAGCAGCGTAGGTGGATGGAGTTCCTGAGGGACTATACATTCAAGATCCACTACGTGCCTGGTAAAGGCAATGCGGTTGCAGACGCATTGAGTCACCGGGCCCCAGCTCAAGCCAATTGGCTGTCAATCCATGACGAGTGGTTGGTTCGGGAGTTGAAGGCGTTGGAGATCTCTTGCGTGGATAAGCAGTCAAGTGCTGAAGCACTACTGAATTGGACTGAAGTCCAGTATGATCTGGCTGATCGGATTCGGCAGGCTTTGGATTTGGATGGCCACATGAAGCAGATCATGGTTGAAGCTCTGGATGGGTCAAATTCCCAATTCATCGTTGAGGATGGATTGCTTTGGAAGGACGGTCGTCTGTGCGTCCCAAATGTGGGCAATTTGCGGGTGGAATTGTTGTACGAGGCCCATCATACCAAGTACTCGATTCACCAAGGGAGCACGAAGATGTACCGCGATGTTAAGAAATTATTCTGGTGGCCAGGACTGAAAAAGGATGTGGCGCTCTACGTGGCGAAGTGTCAAACTTGCGCCTTGGTGAAAGCGGAGTGCCAAAAGCAGGGAGGATTCTTGAAGTCCTTGCCTATTCCGGAGTGGAAGTTTGACGGCATCACCATGGACTTTGTGCACGGGTTGCCAAGGTCGCAAAAAGGGAACGATGCCATTTGGGTGGTCGTAGATCGTCTAATGAAGGTGCCGCATTTCATTCCGCATATGAAGGATGATCTGGTTGAGAAATTGGCAAAGTTATATGTGGAAAAAATAGTACGGCTTCACGGTGTGCCCTGCAGCATCGTGAGTGCCCGAGATGGGCGGTTTACGTCCAAGGATTGGAGGCTGGTGCAGCAGATGTTGGGAACAAAGCTGAGTTTTAGCACAACCTTTCATCTACAAACGGATGGGCAGACCGAGAGGGTCAATAGGACGATGGAAGACATGCTTCACATGTGCGTCCTGGATTTCGGAAAATAGTGGGAAGATCATCTATATTTGGTGGAGTTCGCGTACAACAAGGGCTACCAGGCGAGCATGCAAATGACGCCCTTCGAGACCCTTTATGGTAGAAGATGTCGCACGCCGTTGTCTTGGTTGGAAACGGGTGAGTCAAAGTTGTACACGCGCCAAGAGGTGGATGATGCTACATCTTTGGTTCGAACGATTCGAGAGAGGTTGCTTATCGCTCAGGACCGGCAGACGAAGTACTATAATACCAAACACAGGAATGTGGAGTTCGCTGTCGGTGATTGGGTGTACTTGAAAATCAAGCCGTTCTAGGGTGTCTCACGGGTGCAGCGCTTGAAGAAGCTAAGCTCAAGGTACGCTGGACCGTTTGAGGTTCTGGAGCGGATTGGTGAAGCAGCGTACCAGTTGAAGCTGTCAGTGGAGCTTAGTGGTCTACATGATGTATTCCATATATCGGTGCTACGGAAGGCAGTGCAAGAGCCTACGTAAGTGATCGCGATCGATCAAGTGCCGGTCGATAGTGGGTTGACGACGAAGGTCAAGCCCGTACGTATTGAGGACTCGAAAGTCAAGCGGCTACGCAATAAAGAGATCAGGATGGTCAAGGTCCGTTGGGACAATTGCGGTCGGGAGGAGCTCTCTTGGGAGCGAGAGCAGACTATGCTTGAGGAGTACCCGGAGTTGTTTTGCTCAGGTACAGTTTAAGTTTTATGCTTATCTTTCCTTTATGTAATTTCGTGGACGAAATGTTTTTAAGACGGAGAGAGTTGTAACGCCCCGAAACTCAAAAGAGCGACGGGAGGAGTTTTGAGCCAAGTTTGGAATTTGGCAGGGGGCACACGTCCTGGGACACGGGTGTGTCCCAGGGCATGTAGAGCTTGGCTCGTCGACCTAGCCGTGTGGACGATGAAATTTGGAGTCAAGGATCGTCGAGCAGCGAACACGGCCTGGGACACGGGCGTGTCATAGGCCGTGTGTGTCTCGGGTGGTTGGCCGATTTTATTCACAGGTGAAACACGGCCTGGAAGCCCAGACATGTTCAGTGGTGACACGACCGTGTCAAATGGGACACAGGCGTATCCAATACCCGTGTGTGTCTCGGGTCGTTGCTGGCCTATGTCGATGGAGGAACACGGCCAGGAACACGGCCGTGTACTGGATGATACGGGCGTGTCAGGTCAAAGACGGGTGTATCGGGTGCCCGTGTAATTGTCAAGACGCGTCGATTTCGACAACGAATAGGGGACACGGCCCTGAATACAGGCGTGTCACAGGCCGTGTTCAGCCCATATTTTGCATTTCAGGCCCGAATCGTGGCCGTTCGGTTCTTTACTTTGGGATCCGACGGCTGTGGGTTGTTCCTGATGGGATATACCCGGGATTAGACTTGAAAAACCCTCATTTCACTTGGGTATTCTCTTTCTAAAGCCTAGAAAGAGGGGAGAGCAAAAGAGGAAGAAGAAGCTTAGATCCGGTCACCGGCGGAGCTTCGGAGCTCCAAATCGCGAACTGACTTCGGATCTACGGAGGCAAGGAGAGTGCGGTTCTTTCATCCGCTTACATTTCCATGACGCCAAGGAAAAATGCTAGGATAACGATTCTCTACTTGAGCATGTGAAGCTCTACTTCTTTTGCATAGGGAAGCCCGCTCTTGCGAGTTTGTGGTGAGTTTGAGGCGTTCCTTTGGGTATACATGAATAGTCCCCATTTTGTACTTGTAGAGTCCGTAATCGAGAACAGACATAGGCATGATGTGTGAAGCCTTCCCTGACAAGTTGGTCTGGGTCGGTGATGTTGCATTGCATAAGGGCCGGAGAAGACTCCGTGTGAATGGTTGTTTTTCGGTTTTTCTACGTGGTAGATTGCAACAGGGAGCCTTGGGGATTAACTCCAAGGTGCACCCGGAAAACTGGGCAGATGCGTAATTCTGCCAACATGGTGGCCTGAGAGCCAACTTCAACATAACCAGGTTATGTGAAGTGTGTACGGAAATGGGACTCGGAGAAGTTTGACCCGCGCATATGGCTTAAATTGTCGTTGCGATGTGAGCACGGGTTAGACGGAACCGTACCCGTTCTATGTCGTTCGGTTGGAGCCGTTGGTATAGATGAGGGTCTTAGGCGGTCTATGGCTTAAAATGGCGTGACCAATGTCTGAAAAACAAATGCTCATAGTTTGGACGTCAAAGTGGCGGTGGTGGGACCGAAATGTCAATGGCTTTAATTGACATGACATTGAGCGGTTCACCGAGAATGTGCCCTGAGTGCACGGGGCGTATGGCCGTGCGTGCCAATGCCTGTGATGCAACGTATATATATACTGCTTGGTTATGCTAATAAAGTGTAGGGAAGAAGCATCGCCGCCCCGAGTTGTGGGCGGGATCGTTTTTATTTGGTCAGCATTGTTGACCGTTGCTTTGGTTTGCCACCATTGCGGTGGATTGTGCTTGCAGGTGCTGCGTAGCTGAGCGGAAAATAGCGGGCTAAAGACCAAGTTGTTGTGCTGGCCCTCGAAGGCCTAATGCTTAGTATTTTTCTTTTATTCATGTATGGCCGGCCTGCGTGCCGAGGTTTGGAAAACACTTCTATTTGAGTAAACAATTGTAAGGCCTTAAGGCCATTGTACTTGTGTATTTGCACGTTCATTCCGTGGCTTGTTAGTGGACATTCATGCTAGTGTTGGGTTCTATATTAATGCCATTATTATAATTGCTTCCGCTAGAATGCTCTGTGTAGGACGTTGTTATTAGTTGGATGGTTTCCATTGAGTGACCACCCGGTCTGTCTGTGGTATATGACGTCGGGCCCCGGCCGGACCTACTGCTATATGCTATGCGACGGATAGGGGGTGTTACACCGGACACCCCGACAAGCGCGGCTCGACCGGGATTCAGGGCGCAGCCTTTAAGGCAATGCTCTCGGCGTACCCTTTTCGGCAGACCCCTCTTAGCCAACTCTTTGAATGGAAGGCGGTTTTCACCTAAGAGCCTAGGGCTCACGTAAAGATTAAAAGCATTCAAGCGACAAAGTAAATTTTTCCGCATTCAAAAAAAAAAAGAGTTAGGAAGTAGTGAGGGGGTTCCTCCCCCTGTACAAAGGTTACAGTAACTCAGTTCATAAAAGTTAATTGCGGCGAGCTCAAAAGCAAGGTTAAAATAAGCATGACAACAGGCGCGGAGGCTATTGAGCCGACTCACCGGGGGTTCCGCCGGAGCTACCGCTGCTGCTACCGCTGGAGGCCCCGCCGGAGGATTTGCTGGGAGAGTAGCCGGAGGATTCGCCGGGGAAGAAGCCACCGGTTCCCGCAAGCTCCGCCGCATCATCAACCGTAGAGCCGTCCTCTCCCGCAGGGCGGGTGATGGGCTCAAACAAAAAAGGCAGGATCCCTCGCGCAGTGAGGATCTCGCCTCCTTCATTCAGAAGCCCCAACTCTCGCAAAACCTCGATCACCATCTTTGCGGTCGCTTGCGCATTCTCTTGGACGATCTTGTCCATCTCGTAGGCAGAATAATGGCGGCGCTCCACTCTTTCCTCCCGCGGAGGCCGATCCTTGGTCAGAGCTAGGGCCTCCTCCAAATGCTTCACCTCGGCCCGCAATACTTGGTTCTCGCCCTCGGCGCGGGCCACTCGAGCGCGAGACAGCTCAATCTACCCGAGATCCTGCGAGGCGATCCATTCAGGCGAAAGGAATAAACGTAGGGAAGGGAGAGAAACGTTGGAAGGTCCTACTTACCTCGGGGGCCGGGCGAGTGGAGAGGAGTTGTTGAGCGGAAGCTAATTCGTCCCTCAGGGTGGCAGCTTCCCCCACCGAGGCATCCCTCGACCTGAGCATGTCGACGAAGTTCCGCTCTATGGCGAGGGTGTGGCGCCCGACCATATGCGAAAGCTGGACCGTACGAAGCTGTGCCTGGGCGGCATCAAAAATAAGAGCCTTGGTGGACGTCCTATCGAAGGAGTCAGCATCTGCCCGACTGTAGAGGTCGTAGCCCAGTGCGAAGGTGTGGCCGGTGACATCATCTCCCTCCCTCCAGGAGGGTAGAAGGGTGGAAACAACTATTCTATTATTGGTAGGGTCCCATTAGAGCATAGGGAAACCCTCCGTGTCCTTATACTTATCTCTGAAGCCGAAGTTCCGATGTCCTTTCGGCATTGGGCCGCGAGAGGGCTCGGCCTGGATCTCTGCGGCAAGCAGCCCAACATCCGCCTCGATGGCAATGGAGGAGGTATGGGCAAGAGTTTCCGCGGCAGGCCGGCCCGTATCCGCCGGGTCAGTAGCAGAAGGGGTCGCGGCGAGGGTCTCGGCGGATGCCGATATCACCGTCTTGCCTTTTCCGTACTGGTCGGTTTTGATCTTTTGGAAAGGGGGCGGGGACGGAGCTTGGTATCCACTTCGGAACACTTGGTGTGGAGGAAGCTCCCAGCTCTTTCTGGCAGGCATCGACGACCGCCTTGGCGAGAGCCAGGGTGTCGGCGAGCGCCCCGGTCTCTTCGAAGGGATGGTGGACGGGAAGATCTCGCTCTCCTGCAAAGCTCGTAGTATTTTAGTCATTCCATCGAAAGTAAGTTTTGACTGGTTAAATCCAGAAAGTTACCTTCGCCGGGGGGGGGGGGGTACCGGTTGGAGGGTTTCCAGGTCTCGCCAGAGGAAGGGAACGTCGAAAACCTTCGAGCCGAAGAATTCGACGAGAGCGTCCTCTTGCTCCCCAAGTGTGGGGGTCTTGTAAGTTGCGTCGTCGTACTGAATGGGGGCGAGAGGGATGTTGCTGAAAGGTCCCACGATAAAAATGAACCTCTCCGCGAAGTGGTGGTTCTTGTTAGCAAGACCCTCCGTTTTCACCGACTAGCCGGAAAGGAAGACCGACCCTCCCTTCGCTCGGAAATTGAACAGCTTTCGGAAGATCGATACGTTGAACTCGATTCTTTCCGCCCACATGTAGCAGGCGCAAGCCACGAGGAGGGCGATGAAGTTGGGATTGAGCTGGGCGGGCACCACCCCGTAGTAGCGCAGGGCCTGGCGCACCTCGGTCCAGAGGGGGAGCCAGAAGCCCGCTTTGAAATGCTCCAGGGGAATGGCAAGCTCCCCTTCCAGCATGAGGTTCAACCTGTCCTCGCGCCCAGGCTTCCGCGCGGTGAACCCGGGCGGGATGTAATTCTTGGTTATGGTGATGAATTCAGCTTGTGTGAGCCGGCAGGGTGGTAAGGCATGATCAAGGAAGGACTGCGTACACTTGGAGCGACCCTCGCTCTTGCCTGGCATCTCGAAGGAAGGAAGAAAGAGATGGGGATGTGAGGATGAGAGCCTTTGAGCTTCAAGAAAGGGCGAAAGCAATTGACGGGTAGACAGAGTTTTGGAATAAATGCGGTGAATGGGGTAGGTGGATTGACCTATTTATAGAAAGCAATGTAATCATGAGTTCTTAAAAAATTCGTCGGAGGAAAATTCAACGAGTCAATGACTCCGGACGCTTTGATTCCTCGCTTTCCATCCTGTCGCGCCAGCTCTCCATGGTTTGGCAGGAAGCGATAGCCTCCAAGGGAGGCTAGGGAAATGGGAAACGACCTTAATATGCGAGAAGTAGTGAACGAGACGCATGAATCAGGCATTCGCAAGTTATTAAAGACATCATGCAAAAGGGAGCTTAAGAAACACAGATATAGATAGGGTCTCGCTAGGCGAGAGCCCCTCGACAACAATAGTAAAAAATAATAATCATAATAGTAACACACAATGCTTGTAAGAAATTATCCCGCGCTAGAAGTGAAAAGGGTATAGAGGGAAGAGGCAGGACAAGAAGATGGGTAAAGAAGGGGATCGCCCGAAGAGTTCAGTATGACACCCACCGCCAACGACCTAGATCTCGCTGGCCAGACCGGGGAGGGTCTCGAGGGTCGAAGAAGGTCATCTGGGAGGTTTGCGCCCGATTGGCCATGCAGAGCGGGTCTCGAATTCGTGCGATGTGCCTCCTATGCGAGGTTTTACCGGAAGCCGCATCATGTGATCCCGCCCCGCCAAGGAGGTCTGCGCAGTCCCGCTCAACAGTCGCTAGTCGCCGCTCCATCATTTCGTGGATCCTCTTCACCGCTGCGAAGTTGGCCCTTTGCTGTCGCGCGAGCTTCGACAGGACTACCGCGATCCACCGCCTTTGCGCCTTTCTGCTCCTGGGGCCTTCGAGAAAGTCTTCCATCTCGCCAGCAGAAGGGAGGGGCGAGTCTTCCCCGGTTTCTTCTTCTTCTTCTTCGTCGTCTTCTTCTTCTTCTTCTTCTACTTCCTCTTCATTTTCATCCCTTTCAGCCCCTTGGCCATTTGACTCTGAAGAGGCGGGAAACGGCCAGAATAAGAAGTGGGGATGGGGGGAGTGAGAGTGATCGAAAAGTGGGGAGGCTCTCGCTTGCCTGGGGAGGGAGGGACGTATTTCCCCGTCGGACGG
Organism: Platanthera guangdongensis; assembly: GCA_039583875.1. Taxonomy (NCBI): domain Eukaryota; kingdom Viridiplantae; phylum Streptophyta; class Magnoliopsida; order Asparagales; family Orchidaceae; genus Platanthera; species Platanthera guangdongensis. The sequence continues at coordinate 35,708,757 of CM077164.1, read as the reverse complement.
CGAGAGGGGTCGGGCTGATCCTCTGGGCCTTTTCCGAAAAGCAGATGAAGCGGCTTGCCCTTACCCGTGCGAAAGGTCCTGCGCTCCGGTGGGGTGCTCTCGCCAAGTTAGGGAACAGGGGGTCCCTCTATTGCCAGAGGTTGAGGTCTTGGCATGGGAGAGGATAGTTCAGGATTAACGCCTCCGCCAGGGAGGGTGAGTTCAGGCAATAGGTTGGTTTGACCAGTTGGGTAATTGGGAGGAGTAGCCCCTGAAGTGGAAGGAAGATCCTCATTGCAGAGGCCGTCCGCTCCTGAGTTCGCAGGTGGAAAGCCGACGGTATCCCTAGGCACCGACCCCTGCAAAAGAAGCGGTGTTTCAACATACAACTATGATCAAACTCTCGAAATGTTCGCGCTAATGGAAAGTGCAAAAAGATCAAAGAATACTTCCGACAGAGGAGTGAGGATATCGACACGGCTTGGAGTTGGGGTAGGCGGGGCTCGGTTCTCTTTCAGCAGGTCCCGCCTCACTGATTTAGCCTTTTTCTTCTTTTTAGGGAAGGAACTCTCGCCAGCTGGCTTCTCGACAGCTAGCCTCTTATCGGTTGGCTTCTCTCCAGCGGGCTTCTCACCAAGCGCCCTCTCACCGGCAGGCCTCTTGCCCATCAGCCATGGGGCAACCTGTCACAGTTGGCACGAGCTCGCGCCTGGGCAGCCGCGAGACGAGCCTGAAGCTCTTTTGATAGCGGCTTTTCGGCAGGTTTGGCACGCATCTTTACAATTTGGAAGAGGCTCATGCAGGGAGTAAGGACAATAGAGATGGCCTGGAGGACCAACTCAGTGGCATATTTATAAAGCAAAGGTGGGGTCTACTGAAAGATTCCCAGCCAGGTCAGCATATACCCACCGAATATTTGGGGTTGGACGAGTCTTTCCGAGCGCAAGGCTTGCTCGCAAAGAGCAGGAATTGTGTACAACCCCCATATTAGTTGGGTAGGACCAGGATCCCCTCAACGACCATGATTTGACTAGCTTCAGGCTAGCTTTAGGCTTCAGAGTGAAAGGGGTCCCGCCTAGGAGTCAGTGAGAATGATCGCGTCAAGCCCCGACCGAGACCCACTTATGCCTAGAGACGGGTGAGAAGGCTCGCGCCACGCCGAGGGCGGAAGCGGGCTCGGTCCGGGGGACCCTTCAACCCCTTTTTCCTTAGCTCCCGCTGAGTGAGGACGGGATGGTCCTCGGCATATTGTTCTCTCCGGGTGGGGCCCAGGGCCCAGGGTGAAATTACCTAGTTGCCCTCGGGTAAATTACCTATATGCCCTTAGGGTCTGCATTTAGAATTTCATAACAGCGGGATTTGGTTATTGGCAGACAAGTCAAGGGTATCTTAGTAATTTTAGGTCAGTAAAGACTATAAATAGACCCACATGGGCTCTTCAGAAGGTAGGCTTTCATTATTCTCTAAGACTCTCTAGCGATTTCTGAGGAACTCCAAGCCCAGCTTTTGGCTTTGGAGGGGAAGCTCTCAGAGATCTTCCGGGTAAGAGGTGGGACCTCCCCGCTGAGGCTTTGGGTCAGTTCTAGTTCCTTTGCAACCAGTCAAGGGTCGGGGTTTGAGATAAGTAGGTGTTGGCTGCACCCTTATTTTCGAACTCTCGTTGAGGTCAATTTCTGGCTTCAACACATGTGATGACTTCATATCATAATATCATGACCTATGAGAACCGATCATCAGTCAACGCACATGCTAGTCTTAATGTATCATCATCTCCCTAAGCTTCTAAGATGATACTCGACCAGGGACCATTGAAGAATGATGCTTCTAAGAACATAGGCTCTCACATTCAAGTCACCACTTGACTCATATGGAAGCAAACATTCTAAGGGCATTTATTAAGTTAAATTAATCTATCATAATAGAAATAAATTTACATAATAAAATAACTAGCCCTAAATATAAAATGAAATGTATACTACTATATTCATCAAATGAATAATTATAATAACCGACAAATACATAATTCACAAGACTCCCACTTGGGCTGATCATTAAGGTATCGTATACCTATAGATCTAACATGACCATCATGTTTTCTCTGTACTAGAGGCTTTGTCAGTGGATCCGCAATATTTTCTTCAGTCAGCACTCTGCAAATGTTCGCATCTCCTCGATTGACAATCTCACGAATAAGATGGAACCACCAAAGTATGTGCTTGGAGCGCTGGCGCGATCTAGGTTCTGAAGCAAGTGCAATTGCACTGTTGTTGTCACAGTAGAGAACTACGGGATCAACAATGCTAGGAACTACATCTAACTCGCCGATAAATTTCCTAATCCAAACAGCCTCCTTTATCGCATTTGTTGGAGCGATATACTCTGCCACAGTAGTAGAATCAATAATTGTCTCCTGCTTGTAACTCTTCAAGGTTACAACTCCTCCATTTAGGCAAAATACAAACCATAATCGAGACTTTGAGTCGTCCCTATCAGTTTAGAAGCTAGCATCCATGTAACCCTTTACAATGAGCTCTTCCTCTCCACCAAACACCAAGAATGCATCCTTAGTCCTTATTAAGTATTTTAGGATATTCTTGACAACAATATAATGACTATCACCAGGATCAGACTGATACTTGCTAGTCATGTTCAAAACATAAGAGACATCGAGTCGAGTACATATCATTGCATACATGATTGATCCAATTCCAAAGCATATGGAATCAACTTCATGTGATTCCAATCCTCACAAGATTTAGGACACTGGTCCTTACAGAGACTCACACCATGAGACATGTGTAAGAATCCTTTCTTGCACACAAGCAACTTCTGAAACAATGATCATCGCATAGCCTGGCTCTGATACCGCTGTTGGGTTTTGCTATACGACACAACACTTGTGCACAGCGAAATTAGGAACAAGAAAACCAAAAAGAAAATCCGATCTAGTGATGAAAATTGATCAAGAAGTAACATTGCTATAAATAAAATTATACCTTTGAGGGATTGAGTCAATACTCAACCGATGTGCTCCAAAGAAGTCCAATGAATGCTAACGGCCAGAGTTCCGAACGTAGAATAGTGTCCAAACCTCTACGGATGTCCACATGAGCATGGAGAACCCTTAGACTCTTGTCACACAAGATCTAGGTTGGAAGAAGGGATGCCCTCAACATATCCATGGTTTTCTAGAACCTTTAAAGGAGAGGCGGCAATGACGAAGACGTTTTCTAGAACCTTTAAAGGAGAGGCGACAATGACGAAGACGTTTTCTAGAACCTTTAAAGGAGAGGAGGCAATGACGAAGACGTTTTCTAGAACCTTTAAAGGAGAGGCGGCAATGACGAAGACAACACTTAGGAAACTGTTTCCGACGTCGACAACAAGTCGGCAAATGGTCGGCGACGAGATCGGCAGTCGCGACTTAGGCGAAATTGTTCCATCGGGGAGAAAGATCGTCTCGCTTGATTGGGTCAAAACAACAGTAACTTTTTCAGTTTACTGTACATATCATATATATACATAGTACTGATACGCCTGAAATAGATGTATATAATACGCAAGTGTACGTGCCGTAACAAGTAATAAAGTGTGAGTGAGATCGTTCCCTCGGAGAAGTGGTTAACCTAAAGCTTACAAGTACTAGCTAAGCCGTTCTTTAAATCCAAACAAGTTGAGTAAACTGATTTTGGAAGTAATGAAAATATTTTTTTTTTACTAAAGATTGAATCTAATTTAACTACGAAAATCTTTAGAAATTCTTAAACCACTTGGAGAAAGTAGCCTTGTATTTCGGATTTCCTATGTGCGTCTGAATGGTGTGTAATCAATAATATTAATTAAGAGTGTTGAATGAATTATCATACAACGATTTTTATAGAAGAAATCCTCCTCTCTCGAATCTCGGAAATCCCAACATCCTAAATTCTCCTAGTTATTTCTAACTTAGGAGGAATGAAGGACATTGATTATCATAAAAATCGGACTACTAGCAAAAGGAGGGAGTCTCCTCCACCCCTCTAAACTACGGTGAACTAATGAGCGAATGCACTTCTCCTCTCTCGACTCTCGAAGTACAACGCAAAAGGGGAGATTTTTGGTTAAACGTTTTACACCGCTCGTCTCTCGATTCTTGCGGTGCCATAAAATGACCTTCAACCTTACATTATGCCACTCATCTCTCGATTCTCGCAACACATCACAAGATGAAGATCAAAGCCAAAATCTCATAAATAAATTCAAAAGCTTACTAGATAATAAATCATTCAACAAATCTCAACAACAAAGAACATACACCATAAAAATACACATAGTACTCTCCTTATACAAGACTTGGAGAGTTTAGTTCATGGCGAGAAAAGGAACACACAAAAATATAACGATCTTACAGTTCATGGCTTCAAAAGTTCAGATCTTCCCTTTCTCGTGGCCGGATTCCGCTTCTCCACCGTCAAGAACCCTAACTGGGCCTCCTTCTCTCCAAAATGACAAAAGATATCCAAGAGATCTCAAAAATTCCTTTTTATATCCCCAGGGCCTCAAAGGATCTCCAGCCTTTATGAAAGGAAGCCTCCTTTCATTTCTAAAACTGCCATTTTTGAAATATTTTCGGAATTTGAAAATTCAAATTCGCAGTTTTGTTGCAACAAATTTTAATTTGTTGCAACAAATTCTGTGCTGTCCAGAATTCAGCAAAAATCTGCTCCAAAAATTCCTGTAATTTCCTGCAACTTTTCCTGAATGCTCTTCACCTTTATCATCAGCCGCACAAGTAACTTTCCTCATATTTTCCTATCATAAAAATAAATATAAATATTATTGATACATGAATTTTTGCACAAATGAGATTTTACTCGTACACACACACACTTTTGATCAGTAATTTGAGGATAAATTAGTCAAAATGCGGTAGATTGACGCACAAGGTAACTTCATTTTGTGAAGTTATCACACCCTCACACCTAAACCTTTGCTAGTCCCTAGCAAAGATGAAACGTTACATGACATTGAGTAAGCGAATATCTACCACAATCAAGTTCCAAATGACCTTACTCTTGAACAAAACCTTTTTAGATTGGTGAAAATATCAATCATCTAAAATTTCAAACTTGCAGAGATTTATTAGTTCGATACAGAATAAAGCTCCATGACAATTTCCTAGTGTTGTGTGTGCTATTCCTTAAAGTTATCTATTCCCAAACAACTTAATTTATTAAACTTTTACATAGATAGGGGATGATGGAAAATAGACTAAGCCTTGCGTCAACTTCCACAAGAGTTTAGTAGTGGAGGGAAGAGCATAAGGGCATGCAATGCGGTGACTGAGGACTTGACAAAGAAATCTTTAACTTCAATGGTAGAAAGACACCTCCCTAGTAACCATTCTTAATTCTTCTCCCTACCATGGGTGTACCTTTCAAGCACCAATATAATTTTCTATGCACATAGTTGGGATCATTCCGAGTAGGTGTACACACACTTAGGCCGCATGTCACTATGACCTTAATTCATACACATTTTTTTTTGAGTATGCTCATAGTTGGGATCATTCCAGATATGTATGCATATCTAGGCCGCATGTCACTATGGCAATTTTTTAACCAAAATTTTTTTTTCTTATGGTCACAATTGGGATCATTCCAAGTGGATGTACACATACTCGGGCCACATATCACTATGACACCTTTACTCAATCATTTTTTTTAAACACCCAAAGAAGGAAGAATCATTAAGAAGTAACTAAGGACTATGGATTAGGACATAAAGTAACTACATAGACTCAATGCGTTAGCATACAACATCGGCTCAGTTATTGTTCATCCCTCCCCTATTATGTTTGAAAGCTAATAAAGTTCGTTTGTAGGACACAAATACTTTAAGGAATACAGTGCATAGGGGAAATCGAAAGTGGAGCTCTAATATATCTTATTAACTTCAAAAGCAAGGTCAAAATATTTAGGTGTTGATCAATCTATCAATCATATAAAATTGCATTGTTTGAACTAAGAGCAAGTATTGTTTTACAGTTAAAATTTTCTAAGTTATTCATCACTCATTGGTGAGAGGTAAGGCACATGAACACCCTCACACCTGAACGTTTGCTAGCCCCTAGCAAATGAGTGTCATTTAGAATTAAAATGCGATGAACAAGGTGAACAGATAGGACAACGAGTGATGCAAATATATGAAAATAAATATCAAGAAATACAGTACTCCCCTGAAATATGTCAACCGATGGATCGAACCCACATGAGCCTTGTCAACGATTTATATGACGGCAGGGAACGGTTAAAAAAAAACTCATTGCGGTGATGAATCCCAAAAGTGATCTGCATAACACATCACCACTCCAAAACCAACTAGTTGCATCATTTAGATCATTCAATTAAATCAAATCATAACCAAACAATAATCATCAGAGCAACTAGTTAATGCATTAAGTAATCTCCAAAACATACAACCCATCACCTCCAAAAGCACACAGGTCATTAGCTATATGTGGAATGAGCATAAAACAAAACATACATTGTCTCAATGCATCTAGTCATCAAGTAATCATACAGTTCATAAGTCTAGCATGTCCAAGCATCAAAACATCTAGTCATAACAAATTGATTAACATGTTTAGACTAAAGCGTGACTAATCATAAGCCTAGCTATAAAGCAGAACACTAAATAGCCAAACAACGCACATGGTGTATGAAAGTAAACTAATAGTAGCAGATTTAGCTTCGCATAAGTAAAATAGTAGCAAAATATGAGTAGCTTTAAGCATAAGTAAACCAATGGCAATAATTGTCCAAAATCATAATAAAGTACTGGCAGATCTACGAAGGCAAAATGGCAATGCAAAACATGAAGTCATAGCATCCATGCAGCTGGAGTTCCTCACTCGGCAGCGTCATCGTCCTCTTCCTCATCACTCTCATCTTCATCGTCTTCATCGTCTTCATCACTTGCTTCTTCGTCGACTAAGGATTGTCGGTCCCAGTAATCATCCCCACTAACATCCTCATCATCCCCCGGTTGCTTGGCTGGGTTTGTGAATGCCGGGTTTCCATGCTTGGTGCGTGCGCTCCGCAAGTAGCCATCATCATCAAAGGGGTCGAGAAAGGGTAAATTTTGATCTGAGAGTGGAAGCTGTGCATGCATCATTAGCTGACATTGATTTCTCTTCAGCATGGCCAATTGAGCAGTAACGACGTTATGATGACATCGTTGATACTCCGTGAGATGTGTCAAGCACTCCATAATCTTCGTTGTGTCTGGCTGAGCATCAACTGAAGGTTGTGTAGATCGTTTCGGTTTAGTTGTAGAGGTAGAAGGCTGCAGTCCAGATGCTTCTTTGCCTAAGTTACGCTCTGAAGATATTTTGATATTTGTGGAAATGACAGTGTGAGTAATGTGATGTCGCACTGGTGTAATGGTGGTGTCCTTCTCGCTCACACCGGCATTTCGACAAAGGGCTGTTATAAGAATCGGAAACCACAACTGCCGGCCGACCTTTCCCTTCCCCTTTTCACGTATTTGATCCACAATTAGTCGACCAACGCTTATCTTAATTCCCCGCAAAATGCAATAAATTAGGAGTGCACGATGGAAGGATACCAAATTGAGATTCTTCGTTGGCATGATGCTGGCATTGACGAATAATAACCAAACCTTGGCTTCCCTTTTGAAGCCGTTAGCGCGCAGGACAATATTAGCCTTATTAGCCCAGTCAATGTGTGTGGGGATGGTCAAGGCTGAGGCAACATCAAGTGGAGAAACTGTTTTCTTCAGAATTTCAAATCTATCTTCCTCCAAGTGTGGAAGATCAAAGTATCTGTTAATGGCTTCAGCAGAGCAGTCGACCTCCTTGCCCCTCACCAACACCTTGTCATTATTCTGGAATGGAGCATTAGCGTAAAACTCATGGACCCAGGGTAGAATGGCTTCACACCTAGGATGGCAGAAGGTTTCCCATCCTTGAGTACGAAGTTGTTCGATGTAGGTTAGGCTCCATCCCCTAATTTCTATTTGGAAACCTCGCTCTAGAATGGAAGGCAGTGACCTAAGAGTCTCATAGCGCTCCAAGGCTTGATCATTAACAAATCGGACATCCTTAGTGGCCACCGACTTCCCTTTCTTCTTCGGAGCCATAGCCTAAAACAGTAGCATCTATGCTAAACGAAATCCTAAACAAACAAGGAGGATGTAAAAGCAAGGAGAAATCAACCACTTACCGTGCTTAGGAAGAATTGGTGAAGGAAGAGAAGTGTTTTGCCCTAGCGTGCAGGAAGAGCGTGAAGGAGGAGTTCCCAGGCGCCGCCGATGTGTAGAGGAGTTGTCGACGATCACGCGATGCGTCGCGCCTCACCAGAAACCCCGCTCGCGTTGCTCCTTTCCAGAATCGCCGCGTGCTGGAAACGCCGCTCCAGGATCGTCGTGCGAGCGATGCGCCGCTCCAGAATCGTCGAATAGGGTTTAGGGGGAAGAATCAGGATTTTAGAAAGAAGGAAAAAGAAAATGAACCGACTCTGCCCTTATATTGTAAATGCGGAATCGACCTTGGTTCAGTTGAACCGGGGTTTACGCGCGGAGTGAAGACAGGGGGCAGAAAAAATTATGTTGCAACATCATTTTGATATGTTGCAACAAATTTTTTCCTGCCCAACATCACGCGTCAAGCTAGTGTTTTTTTTGTTTTTCTTTTTTTTTATTAACTAATTTGTATATATGTTATATATATATTTTTTTAACAACACACGAAGGCTAATTAAAATACGACTAATTAAAATGCGTAAAATTGGGTTGCCTCCCAAGCAGCGCCTGATTTCAAGTCCCGGCAGGACTTTGCCGACTCAAAGATTTTCGTCATTTCAGATGAATGAACGACACCAGTCGTTCATTATCGCTACATCGAAAGATTTTCAATCGTTCTCCACTAACTTTAAATTCAGACTTATCTTGTTCATTCGCGATGGTGACTGCACCGTACGGATGGACTTCCTTTACTCGGAATGGTCCCGACCAACGACTCTTAAGTTTTCTGGGAAAAATTTTTAGACGGGAGTTGAATAGTAATACCAATTGCCCGGGTTCGAATTGTTTTCCGCTCAAACATTGGTCATGCCATTTCCTTGTCCGTTCCTTATAAATTCTAGCACTCTCATACGCATTCATTCTTAATTCTTCTAACTCATTGAGTTGGAGGAGTCATTTTTCACCAGCATTTTGAAAATCATAATTTAACTTCTTAATAGCCCAAAACCCTCGATGTTCTAGTTTAAGGGGTAGGTGACAGGCTTTCCCATATACTAACCTATAAGGGGTTAGACCAATCGGAGTCTTATATGCAGTCCGGTAAGCCCATAAGGCATCATTAAGCTTTTGAGACCAATCCTTACAATTAAAGCTAACCGTCTTTGCAAGAATTGTTTTTATCTCCCGGTTAGACACTTCCGCTAGACCATTTGTTTTAGGATGATACGCTAATGCTACTTTGTGAGTGACGCCATATTTCCTTAATAACGTAGCGAATGAATGGTTACAGAAGTGACTACCTCCATCACTAATGATAGCCCTAGGTGTGCCAAAACGATTGAATATATAATTCTTTAGAAAGTGTAAAACCACTTTGGTGTCATTCTTAGCGGTGGCTATGGCTTCGACCCATTTAGAAACGTAGTCTACGGCAAGAAGGATAAACATATTACCGTTCGAGTTCACGAAAGGTCCCATGAAGTCTAATCCCCAAACATCAAAAAGCTCAACTTCTAAGATTGTGTTCAATGGCATCGACTCGTTTTTCTTAATATTTTCGTTTCTTTGGCACCGGTCACATTGACTTACAAATCCTTTAGCATCTCGAAATATAGTCGGCCAATAAAACCCCGCTCCTAAAACCTTCATCGTTGTTCTATCCCCCTTAAAGTGGCCTCCATAAGGTGAGTTGTGACATTTGTCCAACACGGCTCGCATTTCCTCCTCTGGGATGCAACGTCTAACAACCCCATCTACTCCAATTCTGAACAAAAACGGCTCATCCCATAAATACGAGCGTACCTGATGCAAAAACCTCTTTTTTTGTTGATATGATAAATCAGGTGGGAAGACTCTACTAACAATATAATTCACGTAGTCTGCATACCAAGGTATGCATTTTCGGTCATGGCCAACACCCACTCATCAGGGAATCTTTCATTAATCTCTGATCGCAATAGTGGATTAGAACATTCAATCCTAGAAAGATGATCTGCCACCGGATTATCTACCCCCTTCCGATCCTTAATTTCTAAATCAAACTCCTACAACAACAATACCCATCGAATCAATCGAGGCTTAGCATTCTTCTTCTCCATAAGATAGCGAATAGCTGCATGGTCGGTGAATGCTATCACTTTGGTGCAAAGAAGATAAGACCTAAAGTTCTCAAAGGCAAACACGATAGCTAGTAGTTCCTTTTCAGTTGTGGTATAATTTATTTGTGCCTCTATTAAAGTCTTACTAGCGTATGCTATAGTTTGAAAGACCTTCTCCCGCATTTGCCCCAAAACAGCCCCAACGGCGTAGTCGCTTGCATCACACATCAATACAAAGGGTTTTTCCCAATCGGGGGCCACTATAATCGGTGCCGTAATCAATCGTGTCTTTAATTGAGTGAATGCATCTAAACACTCGTCATTAAAGTCAAATCTCACATCATTTCCTAATAACTCACTTAAAGGCTTGGAGATTTTGGCAAAGTCTTTAACGAACCTTCGGTAGAATCCCGCATGGCCTAAGAAGCTTCTTAATGATTTTACATTTTTGGGAGGAGGTAATTTTTCAATCACCTCAACCTTGGCCCTATCCACTTCCAACCCGTCACTAGATACACGGTGTCCAAGGACGATGCCTTCCTGTACCATAAAATGGCATTTTTCCCAATTCAGCACTAGGCTGGTCTCCACACAACGAGCAAGCACTCTCTCCAAACATACCAAGCAAGCATTGAATGTTTTTCCAAAGATGGAAAAATCATCCATGAAGACCTCTATGCCATAGTCAATAGGATTCATGTCTTGTTCTATTAGATCCGCCATTATTGCAATTATGCAACGTTGGAACGTGGCCGGCGCATTGCATAGCCCGAATGGCTTTCTCCTAAATGCGAATATACCAAAGGGACACGTGAACGCTGTCTTTTCCTGATCGTCTGGATCAACCGTTATTTGATTGTAGCTGGAATATCCATCTAGGAAACAGTAGAACTCATTTCCGGCTAATCTATCAAAAATCTGATCTATGAATGGTAACGGGTAGTGATCCTTCCTAGTCGCTTTGTTTAGTCTGCGGTAGTGGATACAGATACACCATCCTGTGATTGTTCTTGTGGGGACTAATTCGTTCTTGTCATTCATAATCACGGTCGTCGCTCCTTTCTTAGGTACATAGTGGATGGGTGACACCCATGAACTATCAGATATAGGGTAAATGATTCCTGCATCCAGCCGCTTAATGATTTCTTTTCTCACCACCTCCTTCATAGGAGGGATGAGACGACGCTGAGGCTCAATGGACCCCTTACCAGATTCCTCTAAGAGAATTTTGTGCATACACAAGGAAGGGCTAATGCCTCGAATATCGGCTATTGTCCACCCTATGACTAACTTATATCTTTTCAAAATGTCCAATAGTCTGTCATGCTGCTCTGGTAGTAGTCTAGCATTCACTATTACCGGCAGTGTATCATTTTCTCCTAGATATGCATAGGACAAATGCTCGGGCAGCGGTTTTAACTCTAAGATGGGCAGGCAAACCGTAGAAGGTTTGTCCGCTAAAGACCGTTCAGTCATGTCTAGGGGTTCCGCCCTATGAAATGACACCAAGCGATTCCCACACACTTGAAAGCACTCTTCACCTTCTCCTTCAGTAGATTCTACTTCTTCATGACTAACCTCATCAGATTGCACTTCCTCAACTTCTACCTCGTCCATCAAAATTCCTATTTCCTCTTCTACACTCGAATCATTCCCCTCACTATTTTGCTTATAGTCATAGAGTGAAATATTGTTTACCACCTCTATCTCATCTTCCTTCTCACTAGGGAATTTCATGGCCTTAAGAACGTTAAAATTTATTTGTTCATCGTTGACTCTCATAGTCAACTCCCCTTTGTGGACATCTATTAAAGTTTTTCCGGTTGCTAAAAAGGGTCTGCCTACAATTAGTGGGATCTCCTTGTCTTCTTCCATATCCAAAACTACAAAGTCCGCCAGAAAGATAAACTTGTCAACCTTGACAAGAACATCCTCCACTATACCCTTAGGAAAAGTGAGTGATTTATCGGCTAGCTGTAATGTTAACAAAGTTTTAGAAATGTCCCCCATGCCCAGCTTCCGGTAGATTGAAAGTGGCATCAAATTTATACTTGCTCCAAGATCACACAAAGCTTTTCCTTCAAATTGGTATCCGATAGAGCATGGAATCGTGAAACTTCCCGGATCTTTCAGTTTGGGTGGAAGTTTCTTTTGCAGGATTGCACTACATTCATGGGTTAGCGCCACAGTTTCATTCGTGCCAAACTTTCTCTTTTTATTTAAAATATCTTTCATGAATTTGACGTAACTGGGCATTTGCTCTAACGCTTCAGCAAATGGGATATTAATTTGAAGTTTCTTAAATATTTCTATGAATTTCTGGAATTGGTGATCTAGTTTACTCTTCCTAAGTCTTTGAGGAAATGGTGGTGGTGGATAGGTAATTATTTTTTTATCCCTTGCGGTAACCTCTACATTCTTCTCTTCTTTATTCTTTTCCACTTCTTCTAACTCTTCTTCCGCACTTTTAGTGGGTACATGAACTTTGTCACTCTTTACTTCATTTTGCACTTTATCAGTTGCAATTGGATTATTATTATAGCCATTCACCAATTCCTTGCCACTCCGCAATGTGACAGCCTTACAGTGTTGGTTGTCACCTTTTGGATTAGGCGTGGTATCAGTGGGTAATGTTCCTAGAGGTCTAGTATTTAGTGCAGATGCAATTTGCCCCAATTGTGTTTCAATTACGCGCATGGATCCTTCTAGACTAAAAAAACGGGCTTCATTATTCTTCATGGACTCTAAGATGACTTCATCAGATAATTTCCGCGAAGGTCCCGTTTGATTAGGATTGTGATATTGGTGAGGGTGACTAGAATTATTGTTGAATAAGTGCGAAGGAGTAGATCCTGAATTATTTTTCCATGATAAATTGGGATGGTTTCTCCACTCTGGATTATAATTATTCGAGTAGGTATTATGACCTTGTTTGTACTGCCCTCCTATATAGTTAGCATCTTCATTATGTCCTATAAGTTGGTCAATGGTTAAAGTAGGACTAGTGGTAGAAGGATGAGTAACAACACTATTAACCTGTGGGTGAAATTGACTTTGGTTTAACGTCAAGGCGTCTAACCTTTTGTTTATTGAATTAAATTGGGAAGTCATTTCAGCCGCAAACGAGGTTAATTGGTCCACTTGGTATAACCCAGCAGTAGAAGAAGATGGCCCTTGCCGGTCTACAAGTTGGTAATTATTAGAGGATAAATCCTCTAATATTGCATAGGCATCTTCTGGGTATTTATTCATAAGTGACCCTCCCGCGGCTCCATCAACTTGAATCATGGTAGCCGTTTGGAGACCATTGTAGAAGGTCCAAACTTGTTGGTGGATGGCTAAGCCATGGTGGGGACACTTACGCAGTAGCTCTTTAAAACGTTCTCATGCGTCATAGAGGGTCTCTCCATTTCCTTGCATAAATGTTGATATGTCTCGCTTCAACTTAGCCGTTTTAGATGGGGGGAAGTATTTGGCTAAAAAATTTTCCATCAAGAATGCCCAAGTGGTAATAGATCCATTGGGTAGAGAATTTAGCCAATCCTTAGCCCTCCCCTCTAGTGAGAAAGGAAATAGACGTAATTTAATGGCTTCTTCTGAAACTCCATTAATCTTGAACGTATCACAGATTTCTATGAACGTTCTCAAATGAGAGTTAGGGTCTTCATGATTAAAGCCACCAAATTTACTATTTTGAACGAGTTGCATGACCACAGAGTCAATTTTAAAATTATTGGCCTCTATTGCAGGCCTAGCTATACTAAATTGCAACCCTCCCTGTAGAGGCATGTTGTAATCGCGACATGTTCTCCTTTGCTCAATAAGGTGCCCATTATGTTCCACCTGACCTCCTAAATCCTGACCTTCCTGATGATTATCGTCTGGATTCATAGTTGAAGATTGGTTTTGTTCTAAACAAAAAGTCTGACGATTTCTCCTACACGTCCTTTCAATCTCTAAGTTTAATGGCAATAACTCAATGGATCGAAATCTGGACATGCACTAACAGAGCATAAAATAACAATAAAAGAAAAACTACAAACAACTTAAAAATTCAACAAATTAAAGTTTGACCTCCAAATACTAGGGTTTACTAATATTGCAAGAAAATAAACAATAGATTAACAACACTTCCCCGGCAATGACGCCAAAAACTTGATACGCCTGAAATAGATGTATATAATACGCAAGTGCACGTGCCATAACAAGTAATAAAGTGTGAGTGAGATCGTTCCCTCGGAGAAGTGGTTAACCTAAAGCTTGCAAGTACTAGCTAAGCCGTTCTTTAAATCCAAACAAGTTGAGTAAACCGATTTTGGAAGTAATGAAAATATTTTTTTTTACTAAAGATTGAATCTAATTTAACTACGAAAATCTTTAGAAATTCTTAAACCACTTGGAGAAAGTAGCCTTGTATTTCGGGTTTCCTATGTGCGTCTGAATGGTGTTTAATCAATAATATTAATTAAGAGTGTTGAATGAATTATCATACAACGATTTTTATAGAAGAAATCCTCCTCTCTCGAATCTCGGAAATCCCAACATCCTAAATTCTCCTAGTTATTTCTAACTTAGGAGGAATGAAGGACATTGATTATCATAAAAATCGGACTGCTAGCAAAAGGAGGGAGTCTCCTCCACCCCTCTAAACTACGGTGAACTAATGAGCGAATGCACTTCTCCTCTCTCGACTCTCGAAGTACAACGCAAAAGAGGAGAGTTTTGGTTAAACGTTTTACACCGCTCGTCTCTCGATTCTTGCGGTGCAATAAAATGACCTTCAACCTTACATTACGCCACTCATCTCTCGATTCTCGCAACGCATCACAAGATGAAGATCAAAGCCAAAATCTCATAAATAAATTCAAAAGCTCACTAGATAATAAATCATTCAACAAATCTCAACAACAAAGAACATACACCATAAAAATACACATAGTACTCTCCTTATACAAGACTTGGAGAGTTTAGTTCACGGCAAGAAAAGGAACACACAAAAATATAACGATCTTACAGTTCATGGCTTCAAAAGTTCAGATCTTCCCTTTCTCGTGGCCGGATTCCGCTTCTCCACCGTCAAGAACCCTAACTTGCCCTCCTTCTCTCCAAAATGACAAAAGATATCCAAGAGATCTCAAAAATTCCTTTTTATATCCCCAGGGCCTCAAAGGATCTCCAGCCTTTATGAAAGGAAGCCTCCTTTCATTTCTAAAACTGCCATTTTTGAAATATTTTCGGAATTTGAAAATTCAAATTCGCAGTTTTGTTGCAACAAATTTTAATTTGTTGCAACAAATTCTGTGTTGTCCAGAATTCAACAAAAATCTGCTCCAAAAATTCCTGTAATTTCCTGCAACTTTTCCTGAATGCTCTTCACCTTTATCATCAACCGCACAAGTAACTTTCCTCATATTTTCCTATCATAAAAATAAATATAAATATTATTGATACATGAATTTTTGCACAAATGAGATTTTACTCGTACACACACACTTTTGATCAGTAATTTGAGGATAAATTAGTCAAAATGCGGAAGATTAACGCACAAGGTAACTTCATTTTGTGAAGTTATCAAGTACCAAACCAGCTGATACCCGCAGACCACACCGAATCGGACTTAAAGGAAAAAAACTGGAGGAAACATAATTCGTCGTATATATACGTTGATATCCGATGAATCTAGAACCATTCGTCGAAGCAACACGTATATACTCGACGAATCGAGACAGGGCAAAACATCCAAGCAACAAGGCGATATACGACGAATCGGAGTCTAACTCGTCGAAACTGTCATGACGATACTCGACGAACCAAGTTTAATTCGTTGAGATAATATTATCATACTCGATGAATTCAAACAGACTCGTTGAGATGTCATGATTATACTCGTCGAATTCAAAACTATTCATCAAAACCTTAAGATTATACTCGACGAAATTCCCTTAGATTCTTCCGACTACTTACCCGATAACTCATATTCACAATATAAGTCACAGAATGAAAATCCTTCAGATCCAGTGTCATAGGCTTGGTCCTTCACTCATATCACATATGAGCAAGGCCAACACAAACCTTTTCAACTTCTCCAATGCTCTTATGTGCGACCCAATAGGCGCATATTACGTTGGCAGTGAGATTACATGTTTAATCACTTCCTGATTACCATGGTAACACCAACAGTTAGGCCTAAAACGAGTAAGCTACATGATGAGTAGTAAAATAGACATATTTTTAGTTTATATTTTAGATTAGTTTTAAGAACAACTATAATGATATTATGTACATACATAAATTAATCTTTTCTTTTTGTTTTCAGTTCTAACTTAACCTTATTTTGTGCTTTATAGTACTTCCTGCAAATTTGGGGCAATTTGGAAAACAATTTGCTAAGTCACGCCCGTGACCTGGGGCGTGTAACTTTAAAACTAGCAATTCCAGCATTTCAGCAGATTTTGGTCAGCAAGCTCAGTCATGGCCTGGCTACATGCCCGTGTTCCAGCTGTCATGCCTGTGACATCACCCGTGACCAAGCTAGAATCCAGCTGCCACGTTGTGTCAAAGTCCCGATGCCAGCAAAACAAGTCACACTCTGTCTACACGCCCATGTTCCAGCTGTCATGCTTGTGACCTCACCCGAGACCAAGTCAGAAGTCCAATTGTCACACCCTGCCAAAGTTTATCTACCACGCTCGCAGACACACCCAGCTGACATGCCCGTGACCTAGATGTCACGCCCGTGTAATTTTCCAAATCGATCCAGAAGCCTCCCGAATTTCTATTCGCAAACCAGTTTATCTTCCACGTCAGCAACACGCCCATGGTACATGCCCTAAGGTGCGTGTAAGGGAGGCGTGTACCTTAAATTTTCTGGTTATAAATAGAGTGTCAAGGCTGACATTTTAGGAAAACTGGTAGAGTTCCAAATGGTTCTATATAGTAGTTAGAAGTAGCTTTTGAGTAATGTTTTCCTAACCCTAGTTTGGGTTCTTTATTGCGTAACACTTTTTTAAGTAATAAAATTTCAGTTTTCAAGTAATTCTTCTATTTTTATTTCTTTTAACTTAGTTTCCAATTTTGTTGAGACATGGTGTGTGCGTATTTCCTTCCTTTTTTCATAATTATTTTACTACCACCCCCATCCCGGATGAGAGACTAAGAACTTTTTAGCGCTTGATTAAGATGGTTGGGATGGATATTATTTCCGCACTTTTATAACTCTTTTAATTTTCCTACTAACACCCCCATCCAGGATGGGAGGCTAAGAACTTTTTAGCACTTGATTAAGTTGGTTGAGACGAATATTATTTCTATAATTTAAAACCTTATTTTTTTTTAAAAAAAAAGCTTTTTTCTTATTCTACTACTGCCCCATCCCAAATGAGAGGCTAAGAACTTTTTAGCACTTAATTGAGATGAGCTTTGGGAAGGATATTAATTCTGCAATTTCAAACCCTATTTTCTAAATTAATAAAAACCTAATATTTACTTAAGAAATAAGTTGAGTGGAGCCATACATACTGGTATATGGTTTTCATTTACATAGTTCGTAGCTAGTAGCCGAAAGGTTCATGTTCACGAATTGAACACTCTCAGGTAAAGAGAAACTACACATCACATTCGAAAGAGATGAACGCAAGACTCCCAAGTTGAACCTTCAAAGATCAGTAGGAGGTCAATAGCGGGGTTCACAACGTAAAGTGTGTATTAAAGTTTTTTGATTAGAACGAAAGTTTGGTCAAACTACTTAATCTTATGTAGATTTATCCTCGATAGAGGCGAATTCATATTTAGAGAACCTCCACGGTCAAGTAAATTAATTAATAGAAAAGTAGAGTTTTTCTTGTTTAAAAATTATATTCTAAAGTAAGTAAAAATCGAGGGCTCTATACCTCATCTATTTTCTAATCCTGTGTTACTTTTATTTTAACTGTTTAAAACAAAATCCATTAACTCTTTTCGGTAAAATAATAGTTACATTCCTTAAAGTAGAATACTCGACATAAATCTGTGGAAAAATACGACCTTGATATTTTAAAATACTGTGATATTACTCGATAGGTACGCTTGCGTCAATCACAATATACAAGTAAAAAGAGATAGAATATACAAACGTGTAATTTACATATCTAACTTAATTTTCAATTTAAACTATCTCAAACATTTTACTTATCACTGCGATCTGATATGACTTATTGGATCATAAGACGCCCTTAGAGCGGGGGGGGGGGGGGGGTGAATAAAGGTGTTATAAAAATTCTTCTGTAAAAAGTATCTTCTATGGAATATTAAATTACTTTATAGCAAAGTTTAGAAATAATAGTTTGATAATTGAAAACAAAGAGGCATGTTTTCCATTTAATCAACAAAAAATAGTGATTTCATTTGTACTAAAAATCAAGGCAATGATTTTTACTCTTGAATTTTTTATACCAACCCTTCTCCCCAAAGACTGGTTAGTTGTATCCTATCTGTCCCTAGATTGGACTCGGGCTGCCCCTAGACCTACTCCTTAGATCTAGTCGCCCAACTCAGATGGTGAATTCCTCTCTAATTCGCTTACGGGCCTACTCGCCAACACAGGATATTACCACTACCATCAAACAAAAGTAGTAACCACAAGAAAAGATAAAATAAAGATAAAAGAAATAAAATTTTTGTAGTAAAACTCTACGTAGAGAAAATCTGAAGGTGCTAACGAAGACACGTGAGACATCACAGTTATAGTCGCATTCATGCTTTGTGTATAATGAGTATTGATGAACTTCGCCTTCAAGTTCTCCTCTGGATCTTCAAGATTGATGTAAGGAAAGCTCTAGAAATTTGTGACGAAGCCTTACACAAATGTATTCGAAGTAGTGGCTTGATTGTTCTAGAAATGATAGAGTGAAGTGGACTTTACATAGATACTATGAGATAGTGCCTGTGGTAGATGGTACCGCTCCACGAAACTAGGAATGTTAAGATTTTTGCGCACTAGCCATCTTGGAATGGTAAGCGCATTTCATTCTCTAGACAACCAATATTGCAACTTGATAGAGTTACCGCTTCGCGTTAGCGTAATATTGCTCCTGCCATCAAATGAATCACATACTCTATTTAGTTCCCCAATTAGTCGAGTGAACGTCGAGCTTGCCTTTTAATTACCATTGCATGTTAGGGTTAATATCATGTGTTAAGCCTCTTTAAAAATTAGCTCTGCTTCTCCTGCCTATGTTTTCACTTGAATGTCTTTTACCAGCTCTACCACTATCACGATCTTTATCCCCTATGGTGGATGTTATCACCTTGCGATAGGACATAATTCAGAGCATGATGCCCATTTTTGCGTCACATTAACTTGTACGCATTCAATATGACATTATATAAATATTGTCTACATACTATAAATATAAAATAAGCTTGGTCAAATACATATTGAGATTTGTTATTCTCAAACTAAGAGATGCAAAAAACACATATTCCAACACAACATACATAAGCGAGCCCTCAGTTTACGCGCAAGCCCTATATAAGTGTAAGCGCCCTCCGTACACATGCACTTTGAAGTAGACTGTCACTTCATCAAAAAAGAAATTTTGAAGCATCAAATTTATACTCCATTCATCACTTATGACAAGGAGCTTGCAGACGTCTTTAACAAACCAGTGTTTGCTTCTATTTCAGCTTGTCTATGACAAGTTGGGCATAGTTGACTTATACACTCCAGCTTGAGGAGAAGTATTAAATTTTATGGAGACTTGGCGGACTAACAGTTTGTTCGGGTAACCTAGCGGTTTGGTCGGTCCGCCGGCTTAGTCCAGACGGTCTAGAGGTTTGGCAGACTAACAGCTTAGTACAAGCGAACTTGGTAGACTGGCGAGTAAGCTTTGACAGACTAGTTCCCACTGTGTTGCGAACTGTATCTGACAGTCTTGTCAGAAGAGATATAACACTAGATACCACTAGTGTGGAGCGGAATGCATGATATATATATATATAACACTATATACCACACTCTATCTTGCTATAGTGAACTTGGCAGACTACCGGGTTAACCTTGGCGGAGTGGTTCCCATTATGTTGTAGACTGTCTCTGGCAGTATGGAGACTAGCTAGCTATCACACTCTGATCATGTTCTGATCTCGTTGTAGCAGACTTAGCGAGCTGAGTGTTGAAGTCACTACAGATAGAGACAACTGAAGATACGAATACAGGCAGTTGTTGCAGCCTAATGCTCAAGGGGGCTGGTCTGGAGTTTGGCGGACATGTGCTTTTGTCCGCTAGTGTGGAGCAAATTGTTGTTCATAGTCAATAGCAATGGACTGCTAGTGGAATCCAACGAATACCAATATGAAGCAAACAACCTAACCGCTTAGATATAATGGTATAAAATTTTGTATCCGCCCAGACCATATGTTGTGTTTTAGTCCCTCATCGTATGTTATATTCTTTCTTCTTTCTTTTCACCCGATAAATAGGGGGTCATACTCATGTAAATTAACTTTTTGGTGAATGAAAAACTTGTTATTTAGATTTTTTCACACATTTCAACCACTCCACTTTGTTGAGGAGTTCTAGGGGCTGAAACGTTTTATCTAATTCCTTCATCCTCATAGAATTTACAGATTAATTGATTGTCAAATTCTAGGGCATGATCACTTTTAATTAAGACACTTTAGTATTAATCTCAAATTAAATCTATTTGATGAATCTTGAGAGAACTAAAAAAGATCCAGACTTAGCTCTTAGGAAGAACACCCAGCTAAATCTTGAGTAGTCATCCACTATGACCAGAGTATAAGACTTTCCTCCTAAACTTTGAGTGGTTGTAGTAGATATAAAATTCTAGGGGAATCATTCTTACCAATTAGTTTGAATAATGATTTAACTTGCTTACCCTGCTGACATGCTCTACAAGGATTAAGTTTTTGGTAAGCCTCTTACCAAATCATTTTTTGTAAGCTTAGCTATGGTCTTGTAATTAACATGACTAAGCCTCATGTATCATAGCTCGATCATTCATGTCTAATTCAACATTAAACATGCATACCTCATTATTGGTTGAGCTAAAATCAACTACATAAATATTATCTTTTCTAAAACCAGATAATACTGCAGTGTTAGTTATGGAGTTAACTATTTGATAGAGGTTATGAGTGAATACAACTTTATATTCACCATCATACAACAAACCAATACTAATTAGATTATATTAAAGCCCATCAACATAAGCTACTTTAGAGAAAGTGATATCTCCAATTTTGATCATCTTATAGCCTTTGGTTTGACCATAGTTGGAGTCACCAAAAATAACCTTTGGGTCATTTTTGGCCTTGAAATTTTCCAGTAATTCTTTCTGTCCAGTCATATGCCTGGAGCAACCACTATCTAAATACCATAGTTGGTTTGTATGAGGACAATCTTTTTCCTGCACATGAAATCAAACATAAATTGGGATCCAGGTTACCTTGGACTCATTACTTCTTTTTCCATTATAGGGGGTGATGAAAGTATATCATATACTTTTATAATACCCCTTAGGATAAAAGAGTATTGATTTATTAAACCAACAACTTCTAGTTTTATGTCCCCTGGTAAAACATTTTGTACAAACATTATTTTCAAAATAATAATAAGAAAAAATATTATTCAGGGATATGCATCGAGTTGAAGTCAAAGCAAATTTCTGGATGCGTCTATTTGAAATCAACACTTCATAGGTATTGTGTCGATATGAAGTTGATGCATGTTCCTGGTTTACTGAAACTTTTGATCTTTGATTATTGTTTAATAATTGTTGTTTTCCTACAACATCTTTCCTTTGAATTTATCCTTGTTAAATCTTATTATACTTTCTGAATCATTACTAACATCTATTATAGGTTATATTTCCTTAGCTTTAGTGAATGATACCAAGTTTTTCGATCTATTAACATCTTATTATTCCATCGTTTGTTTGCTCGCTTGACATTGCAATTTGATTTTTAATGAATTTCGTGGAATTCATTTTGAAGTAAACACAATTCTTTCCAATCCATATAAGAATTGGACAATTTCGGCTGAGAGACATTTTTAAGCTAAGCGCGCGATTTCGCCCGAGTGCGCATGTTGTCGCACGGGAAACCGTTTTTCACCCGTGAGTGTGTTTTTCGCGGAGGCGCACATTTTTCGTCAGGGCGGCGTATTTCGTTCTTGTGGGCGTTTTTTTCACTCTGGCGCGATTTTTTCGCCCGGGCACAAATTTTTTCACCCACGCGCGATTTTTTCTCCGCGATGCAAATTTTTCGCTCAGCCGCTAATTTTTTCGCCCGGGGCGTGAATTTTTCGCCCGGGAGCGAATTATTCGTTCGGGTGTGAATTTTATCGCTCGGGCACAATTTTTTCGCCCGGGCGCAAATTTTTCGCACAGTCGCAAATTTTTTCACCCGGGCGTGATTTTTTTCGTCCAGACGCGATTTTTCGGTCGGGCAAGATTTTTTTCGCCCGAACATGATTTTAGCACGAGAGCGATTTTTTCACCCAACCGTGTTATTTTCCCCCGACCGCGATTTTTTCGCATGAGCGCAAATTTTTCACTGATGCACTCATTTTTCGTCGGTGCAGCGTGTTTCGCGTTGGCGCGCGTTTTTCTGCACGGGCACGATTTTTTTTGCACGGACGCAAATTTTTTCACCCGACCGTGCTATCATCTCCCAAGCAAGAATTTTCGCCCGAGCATGATTTTTTCGCCCGTGAGCGATTTTTTTCTCCCGGACGCATTTTTTTCACACGAACGCGATTTTTTTGCCCTGCGCCATTTTTCACCCGGGCACGAATAATTCGCCCCGGCGCAATTTTTTCATACGAGGTCGAATCTTTCGCCCTGCCACAAATTTTTCGCCAGACCGTGTTTTTTTGCACGGGCGCAAATATTTCGCCCGACCGTGCTTTTTCCCCCGGGCATTATTTTTTAGCCCAAATGTGATTTTTTTGCCGGGGAGCGAATTTTTAGCACATGCGCGATTTTTTTTCGCCCGAGCACAATTTTTTCGCCTGAGCGCGATATTCTCCGGAGCATGATTTTTTCGTCCGGGCGATTTTTTTGCCGGACCACGAAATTTTTTTACCCGACCGGCATTTTTTTTGCCCGGGCGCGTTTTTTTCGTTGGGAGGGATTTTTCCGACTATGCACAATTTTTTGCTCCGGAGCGTTTTTTTTGCCCGCATGAGATTTTTCCGCCCGGCCTCGATTTTTTCGCTCGGCTCAATTTTTTCACCCGGGTGCGATTTTCTTCCCTCGGCGAAAAGATCACGCTTGGGTGACAAAAATTGGCCCGGGCGAAAAAATCGCTCACGGGCGAGAAAAAGCAATCGGGCGAAAAAATCCCGACCATGTGAAAAAATCGCGACAGTCGGAAAAAATCGCACCCGTGAGAAAAAATCATAGCCGGGCGAAAAAACTCGAGCCCAGGCAAAAATATCGCTTCTGTGCGAAAAAGTCGCGGCTATAACGCGTATTTGTTTGTTGTAATTTTTTCATAATATTTTTCAATTATTATATTGAATTTTATTTAACAACCGATGAAAAGAATTTATCAATTACACAATATTCAACAATATTTTTATTAGATGAACAGATGAATTGAAATTAGTCATCAATATTTAATTCCACAATATTCATCAATATTCAATTCCAGTACTCTTAAGTTGATGACTCCTTCCATTTAAAGAATCTTCAAATACTTTTGTTTTTGATAGTTCTTCATTGGATAGAGTACTTTCTCTTGTTAAATCTGCAACTTGATTTCTCATTTTTTCTACTTCTATTTTTAATAATTTATCTTGTTCAACTTATTTTTTATCACAAGAATAACTCTTAATTAACTCTATTTGTTTTCTTAAGTTTTTAATTTCTATTTCAGCATCTAACTGATCCTTACAAAATTCTTTAAAATATAATTTAAATTTTTTGAATTAAAAATCACTATTTTCAAAATAATTTACTTAACTTTATTCAGTATCTGAGTTGGTTTTCTAAAAGTTCTTAATTCAAGGATAGCTAAATCACATAGGGAGGTGAATAGGTTATTGGTCTCTTTTCTGATTTCTTAAATATTTCTTCTTTAAGAGCTTTGGCTTTAGATTATTTTATGCTTTCAAGATGTATACAACCTGCACAAAGAAAAACAACACAGAAAAGCACACCGTGATTTATAGTGGTTCCCCAACTGGGTACATCCACTTTCCCTCCCGCCTATCCAATTATCTTGTTGTACTAGGCACTTCTCCAAAACTTGCGACAAAAATCTTACACCTTAGATCCCGCATGACCTCACAGGTCACACAGACCTACCACTTAGGCACTAAGCTAAACCACATGTCACAAAGACCTTTCACTCGGCACTAAGCCAAACCACAGGTCACAAAGACCTTTTACTCGGTACTAAGCCAAACCACAGGTCACAAAGACCTTTCACTCGACACTAAGCCAAACCTCAGGTCACAAAGACCTTTCACTCGGCACTAAGTCAAACCTCAAATCATAAAGACCTTTCACTCGGCACTAAGCCAAACCACAGGTCACAAAGACCTTTCACTCGGCATGCACTAAACCAAACCTCAGGTCACAAAGATCTTACAGCTCAGATCCATACTTGAACCTATGAGATGAAAGTGGGTTGGAGTGATGATTGGCCACAAGTGAAATTTCACTGTGCTAATCTACCTGGACTGAGATAAACTCATCCCAACCTTGACTCCAGGAAATATTTTTCCTGAGTCTACTTATCTGGACTAAGAAAATACTTCGACCTAACTTCCTCTTCTCAGCACCAGGGATTTTATCCAGTTGGAACTAGAGAAGTAACTACAGTAGATCTTGCTGCAACTTGAGCTGGAAGAATCCCAGCCCTGCTCCTTTCTTCACAGCAACAAGGATGAAGATCTTGCTTTGGCCCGTGCTGGAAGTAACTTGCAGATTAGCTTCTCCGCCCCTTTCTGAACTGAGCCAACTGCTCAGCCCTATCTCCTTCTTCATAGCCCCCCAAGAAAATGATCTTTAGGATTTGTTGGCTAGGTCTGTGAAGTACCTGCAACAAGGGTCGGCCCAAGCTGCTACCTTTTTCTTATAGAATCCCTCTGAGCTAACTTGCTGGTGCAGATGAAGATCACACCAGCTATCTAGCTGTTGAATATGTTTTTCCAACAGCTAACTTGCTCTCTATCTTGTAGACTTGAGCTTCCTGTTCTTTTGCTCCACAACAATGGCGCAGAAGAACTCTCTGATTATTTTTTCCCGAAGTCTCTTTTCCTCAGTACACCTCTTTCCTTTTATTGGTTTTGACCCAACGGCTTTTGAGCAGTGTACCCCACACATTTATGGCCAGTAGCAAGCTTGAGCAGTGGGCCCCACACATTTAATGTCCAACAACAATCTTGCTTTAACGCCAACTGGCGTACAGTAGGTCTGCGACAACATTTGTCGCGTACTGTAGTCATCCCGCCACTAATTTGAAATATGTTGACTTGTTGACTTGCTGACATCATCAGCTGTAGACTTAGCCAAAAATTAAACAACATTAGCACAAGCATTGAGTGAGTGAGCATCACTCAACGTCAAAGCACTTAAACAGATTTACTGTCTCATGGCATTGAGTGAGTAACCTTAACTCAACGCCAAACTACTTAGAATTGAAATCTATTTCTAGGAGTTGAGTAATTAAGCTTCACTCAATGCCAACTTGCGTTATCATCTATTTGCTGCTTGGCGTTGACTGTGTGAGACTCACTCAACGCCAAACTCCTTAGACAAAATTATATCTTCACTAGGCGTTGACAGTGTTGAGTGAGCAACCTCCACTCAACGCTTTTTGCCTTAACCATTTTTCTGCTTAACTGTCTCAACGCTTTCTTGTTCTCAGCCGAGACAAACACTTATCTCAACGGTTGTGCTGAGACCAACACTTGTCTCAGTGGTTGTGCTGAGACCAACACTTGTCTTAGCGGTTGTGCTGAGACCAACACTTATCTCAGCAGTTTTGCTGAGACCAACATTTCTCTCAGCACTTTTGAATTTAGCTTCTCAACTGTCTCAGCTGTATCGATGCTTTTGCCTTAGGCAAAATCTTCCTGCTTCTCTGGCATTGAGAGCGTTGAGTGTGTCTTCATCACTCTGAACTCATTTCGACGAATTTTCTGAACTGAGCTTGACGAACTCAGAGTCTCAAACTCTGAACTTAGCTTGATGATTGGTGAGCTCAGCTTGACGAACTCTGAACTTAGTTCAATGAATTCCTGAACTGAGCCCGACGAACTCAGAATCTTAAACTCTGATCTTAGCTCGACAAATGGTGAGCTCAGCTCGACAAAATCTGAACTTAGTTTGACGAATTTTGAAGTTCAACTAAGTTAAACTCACAATCTTTTTTGCTGTGATCTTAGCTTAATGAATTTTGAACTAAGTTCGACTAAGTTCAACTTTAAAGCCTTTTTGTTGTATGATGTTGAGTGTGTCTTCATCACTCAACGCCAAACTACTTAGCCATATTTCTGGCTTATCAACATTCTTTCTTACCTATGGCATTGAGTGAGTTTGCTTTACTCAACGCCCGTGGACTTAGCTGCAATGTCAACTCCTCTTTGACTTAGACAAATTCCTGCCTTTCCAGCATCTTCTCATGGTGTCCACATTTCTACCTTATGACCACCTATCATATCACTAGACTTGTTCCATGGAACATCCTGCACAAGATGAGCTTAAACAACATCAAATGCAACAATGCTCTTAGTATTGATGGTGATGCCTCTTCAAATCCACTATAGGGAACATTGTGGGCAATGGACCCAACAATCTCCCCCTATTTGAAGAAGGAAGAACACCCCACAATACTAAGAGACATTATCATGATAGGCAGAATAATTTCATGCAGCTGTAGACATTTCTACACACCTGCTAGCTTATGTTATATTAATACAATATGATCTAATTAATTGTATTGACTTAATAAGTTAAGTCAATGCATCCCCATACTACTTGAGCATTTGCTCAAGTAGCATGAACTCTCCTTTCTACCACTTAATGTTCAAATGGAGCACCACTAGAAGCATTGCCCCTTATGTATTGCCACATATCTTCCCCTTTCTGTCTTCTTTAATAGGTATATCTATTGAGGGAGTATAAAGTATCATGGGAGAGATTATCTCTTGATCCTAGACAAAGTCCTATGTTGATACTACTAATGAAATCATCCTAGTGATCAGTCTACTTGATTAGGAGTCATACCTTCTGTGTTGATACAATGACACGCTACATCATTGCATCCCCTTGGCACTTGAGTGACCCATGGATCCACTTGAGCTGGCTGGTATCTGTCTCTCTTCTCATGATCTCTCCCTTCGTCTGTGCATTGTCCTAAGCATTATAGTGCGTGGTAGTTGCATTCCATAGACACTTTGACTTATTCTCATGTCTACCCAAGGAAATCAAGGATAATATTTGTACAACCTCGGGCTCATAGGATCGGATCGGGCTCGAAGAGAGGGGAATGTAAGGCAAGATGGACTCTTTGGCAGAAGCCTACTCACTAGCGAGTTGGTCCAAGGAAAAGGGCTACTCGTCGGGTTAAGGCCCCCCTCAACTGAGGCATCCTTTGTCAGATTCCTGGTAGACATCTAGTCTATGCCAGTCTGGATACCACTTGATGGTCTTTATAGTCTTGATGTCACATCAAGGACTTATCTACCTACAAGAAAAGTAAATCCTGCAACACAAACTGGAGTTTGGAGCTGTTGAAGCTATCCTAAGTTCCACATAACAAACTCAACCAAGAGGGTGTTGAACTTGACTTCATCTAGTGACATGATAATCACGACAGCCACTTGTCAGTCAGGGCAAACTCAGGATTGAGTTCTTCCTTATGCTCCCAAACTTATTGATACTTAATCTACTGCATAGTCCTTCTATGACAGACAGGATTCCTAGCAACTTAGATTACACTAGTAGAATAATAATATAAAAGAAATTCTACTTATCTGGAGGTTCTGGTTCGATGCCATAAAATTTCTATTTGACAATCTTGAGTTCGATGAATTATTCAGATTTCGTCGAGCTCCGTTCGACGAATTCTTCTGATTTCATCGAGATTTGTTCGACGAATGAAGGTTATTTCGTCGAGCTCCATCCATGGTGATGTTTAGCAACTCCCTTGCACCTTGCACATTCTCTTTTTGCTGAGCCAGATCTTCTCCCCTTCTTTAGCGTCAGACTTGCCTTTGGCTTCAACTTTCTGATTAGCAGTACAGGAGTGTTCAACCCACTTTGTACTATCTTGATCATTGCATTGATCTCCACACTTGATCACCACTTGATCAATCCCTTCTTGGTTTCTGAATAGATATAGAAGAGCTGGTATGCTGTGATTCTCTTCTCCCCATAGCTGATTGCAGATGATATCATTGGTGCAACTGCCAGCTTTCTCTTCTCATGTGGCTGAATGTTCTCCTGCAGTTGCTGGGCTTTTAAGATCACTTGAACCTAGAATGATCTTTCCATGAAATATCCTTTCATTCTGATACCAAGTCTTTCTTTACACTGCTATTCCAATAGGAATGTGCTGACTTGTATCACCAATAGCTGGAGAAATCCAGGTGTTCTTGTAAACTGATTGACTTGCCTTCTTCCAGCAGGTGCCATCACTTGGGTGGTTTCTCTCTCAGCTTCTGCAATGTCCATGGGGACAAGCTGATACCACTTGTACCCTTCTTCAGGAATGTACACAACATCCTTATCCTTGGAGAATGATCCATAAGATAACTTCCTTATTCCAGTCCAAGTTCTGGAACATCTTCTGTCCGAGTACCACATGGGGGATGGGCACTTAGACAAACCTGCAAAATAGAATTATCTTACCTTAGGACCCCAATAGGTATTGGGTACTAGGTTCTGATTAGACTGAAATCTAACTTGCCTACCTGCAGAATTTCTGACAGATAAGCTAACTCTTACTCTAAACACAGAAGGATTGTGTCAGCAATCTAGGGCAAAATGCTCCACCTTACCACAACACCAATACTCATGGATATTATATCTTATTTTTTGAGCAGGTCTTGTAGTGTGGTTAACTGCTATCTGAGCAGAAGTAAGAGGAGCAACAACTTTCTTCAGGTTTATTTTAGCAAGGATCTGACTGAAGGTTATTCTTCCAGCAGGCTTTCTTTGCTTGCCCTGAATGGTATTCACAGTTGTCTTCTTTGCAGAAGACAAGCTGTTTATATCATCAAAAATAGTCAAGTTAGGCTTACTGGTAAACTGACCCTTGGTCTGAGTCCTTGCTGGATCGGCTTGAGTGAAAGCCACTGCCTTTCCCTTATGACTTGGGGCTGAGGCACCAAATATAAATGGTCCAGAATGTGCCATTTGTACTTGTTCATGGGGAGCATTAAAGGCACTTATTCCCTTGTCCTTTCTTCTTCCATTGTAAGAAACATTTGTAGTCTTACAAGGAAGATTGCCATTCCTCCAGTAACCATCCATTGGGTCTTGGCCATACCTATTAGAAGGGAGGATTACCTTGTGAAAGGTAGGCTGAGGCCTGACAGGAACTTGGCCTCTTTTCTGAGATTTGATCACTTTAGAAATCCACTCAGATTCAAATCTTCTCTTGATAAATTCTATCTTAGAGAAGTTAGCAACAGTTCTCCTCTCCCTATCAAGCTTCTCATTAAGATTCTTGATAATAGAGTCCTTGTATTTTAAGGATTCAACATGGATATCTACCATGATCTTCAGACGGGCTGCTTCCCTTTCTTTTAGACATAGCAGGGATGAGATTTCATCTTGTTGGGAAGCAGTCTTCTGTAGGGAGGCTATTTCCTCTGCTTGTTTCTTAACAAGCAGCCTTCTTTCCTTGAAAGCTTTCATAAGGACAACATGATTGTCAAATAATTGATTGATATCATCCTTTGTTAAAGGACCCTCATCATCACTTGATGAGGAGATATCAGAGTCTGTACAGGATTCATATCCAGACTCTGAGGATAAGCTAGATGGGGAATATACCTTATGTTGACCAGGCTGATACTTACAAGATTCTTCTTTTGGTGTAGCTATTGGTCCATGGCATCTGCTTTCACCTTCTTCACCAAGAGCAGCCAATAGCCCAATGCTGTTCTTGTCCTTTCTGCAAATTTGATGCTCCGTAGAGTTCCACACCTTATGGTTCAACTTTGAACACATAAGTTTAACCTTTTGGCTATCCTTGGAGGTCAACTCAGACTATTAGGTCCTTTTTGAGTAACCTCCCTCTGATACCAATTGAAAGTCCTTAATTCAAGGATAGCTAAATCACCTCCGGGGGGGGGGGGTGAATAGGTTATTGGTCTCTTTTCTGATTTCTTAAATATTTCTTCTTTAAGAGCTTTGGCTTTAGATTATTTTATGCTTTTAAGATATACACAATCTGCACAAAGAAAAACAACACAGAAAAGCACACAGTGATTTATAGTGGTTCCCTAAATGAGTACATCCACTTTCCCTTCCGCCTATCCAACTATCTTATTGGACTAGGAACTTCTCCAAAACTTGCTCCAAAGAGCTTACACCTCAGATCTGCAGGACCTTATAGGTCTCGCAGACCTACCACATAGGCACTAAGAAAAACCACAGGTCGCAAAGACCTTTCACTCGACACTAAGCCAAACCACAGGTCACAAAGACCATTTGCTCGGCACTAAGCCAAACCACAGGTCATAAAGACCTTTCACTCGGCACTAAGCCAAATCGCAGGTCACAAAGACCTTTCACTCGACACTAAGCCCAACCTCAGGTCAAAAAGACCTTTTACTCGGCACTAAGCCAAACCACAGGTCACAAAGACATTTCACTCAGCACTAAGCCAAACCTCAGGTCACAAAGACCTTACAGATTAGATCCACACTTGGATCCTATAGGATGAAAGTGGGTTGGAGTGATGATTGGCCACAAGTGAAATTTCATTATGCAAAATCTACCTGGACTGAGATAAACTCAGCCCAACCTTGACTCCAGGAAATATATTTCCTGAGTCTACTTATCTGGACTAAGAAAATGCTTAGACCTAACTTCCTCTTATCAACACCAGGGATTTTATCCAGCTAGAACTAGAGAAGTAACTGCAGTAGATCTTACTGCAACCTGAGCTGGAAGAATCCCAGCCCTGCTCCTTTCTTCACAACAAGGATGAAGATCTTGCTTTGGCCTTTGCTAGAAGTAACTTACAAATTAGCTTTTCTGCACCTTTCTCAACTGAGCCAACTGCTCAGCCCTATCTTCTTCTTCACAGCTCTCCAAGAGAATGATCTTTAGGATTTATTGGCTGGGTCTGTGAACTACCTGCAGCAAGGGTTGGCCCAAGCTGCTACCTTTTTCTCAGAGAATCCCTCTGAGCTAACTTGCTGGTGCAGATGAAGATCACACCAGTTATCTTGTTGTTGAAGATGTTTTCCCAACAACTAACTTGCTTTCTGTCTTGTAGACTTGAGTGTCCTGTTCTTTTGCTCCACAACAATGTCAGAGAAGAAGAACACCCTGATTGCTTTTTCCTGAAGTCTTTCTTCCTCAGTACGCCTCTTTCCTTTTATTAGTTTTGACCCAACGACTCATGAGTAGTGGGCCCCACACGTTTAATGGCCAGAAGCAAGCTTGAGCAGTGGTCCCCACACATTTAATGACCAGCAACAATCTTTCTTTAACACCAACTGTCGTACAGTAGGTCTGCGGTAACATTTGTCGCGTACTGTAGCCATCCCGCCACTAGTTTGAAATATGTTAACTTGTTGACTTGCTAACGTCATCAGCTGTGGACTTAGCCAAAAATCAAACAACATTAGCATAGGCGTTGAGTGAGTAAGCATCACTCAATGCCAAAACACTTACACAGATTTACTGTCTCATGGCGTTGAGTGAGTAACCTTCACTCAATGCCAAACTACTTAGAATTGAAATATGTTTCTACGAGTTGAGTGATTCAGCTTCACTCAATGCCAACTTGCTTTATCAGCTATTTGCATCTTGGCGTTGAGTGTGTGAGCATCACTCAATGCCAAACTCCTTTGACAAAATTCCGTCTTCACTAGGCGTTGACAGCGTTGAGTGAGCAAGCTCCACTCAACGCTTTTTGCCTCAACCATTTTTATGCTTAACTGTCTCAATGCTTTCTTGTTCTCAACTAAGACAAACACTTATCTCAGCGGTTGTGCTGAGACCAACACTTGTCTCAGCGGTTGTGCTGATACCAACACTTGTCTCAGCGGTTGTGCTGAGACCAACACTTATCTCAGCAGTTTTGTTGGGACCAACATTTCTCTGAGAACTTTTGCATTTAGCTTCTCAACTGTCTCAGCTGTCTCGGCGCTTTTGCCTTAGGCAAAATCTTCCTGCTTCTCTGGCATTGAGAGCATTGAGTGTGTCTTCATCACTCAACATTTTTTGTCTTAGCCCAATTTCTGAACTTAGTTCGACTAACTGAACTGAGTTTGATGAATGGAGAGCTCAACTCGACGAACTCTGAACTCATTTCGACGAATTTTCCTAATTGAGCTCGACGAACTCAGAGTCTCAAACTCTGAACTTAGCTCGATGATTGGTGAGCTCAGCTTGACAAACTCTGAACTTAGTTCGATGAATTCCTGAACTGAGCCCGACGAACTCAGAATCTTAAACTCTGATCTTAGCTCGACAAATGGTGAGCTCAGCTCGACAAACTTTGAACTTAGTTCGACGAATTTTGAAGTTCAACTAAGTTAAACTCACAATATTTTTGCTGTGATCTTAGCTCAATGAATTTTGAACTAAGTTCGACTAAGTTCAACTTTAAATCCTTTTTGTTGTATGGCGTTGAGTGTGTCCTCATCACTCAACGCCAAACTACTTAGCCATATTTCTGACTTATCAACATTATTTCTTACCTATGGCATTGAGTGAGCTTGCTTCACTCAATGCCTGTGGACTTAGCTGCAATGTCAACTCCTCCTTGACTTAGGCAAATTCCTGCCTTTCCAGCATCTTCTCCTGGTGTCCACCTTTCTGCCTTATGACCACCTATCACATCACTAGACTTGTTCCATGGAACATCCTACATAAGATGAGCTTAAACAAAATCAAATGCAACTATGCTCTTAGTCTTGATGACGATGCCTCTTCAAATCCACTCTAGAGAACATTATGGGCAATGAAGCCAACATTTTTAATATCATTAAGCATGCTTCTTCTACATAAACTTCTTCTTTTCAACTTGATGAGGAGCTTGACTTAGAACTAATATCAATCTAGGTCTCTGCTATGAAACCTTTCCCCTTTTTCTTATCCTTTCTATTCAAGTATTTCGTCTGATCCTTTTTATTATGCTTATCCATTTGTTGATCTGGACATTCGGTTGTAATATGTCTAGGTCTTTTGCATGAAATTAAATTTCTCATTATTAGGAGTTTTGTCAAACTTTGACTTATTTACACTCTGTTGGGTCCATTGATCACAATGTTCTAGATTTGAAGAATGCCCACAAGTCAATGGTATACACATGAATGTATCTAATACATATGTTCAAGTTCATTATATAATGGCTGGGTACTGTTACATTGATTAGACATACAGTCTGAGTCACAATGATAGTTAGACTCAAGACAGGTTGCTGAACAAGCAGAAATGTGGCTAAGTCCAAAAGCATTGAATGAACTCCCTTAACTCAACGCTAGGAAGGGAAAAGCATTGACTGAACTCTATACAGTCAAAGCCTTAATGTTACTGACTAGAATTCTGTCTAAGGACAGAAGCATTGAGTGAAAATAGTTCAATCAATGCCTACTCAGCTGAATTTCAGTTCAATTATAGATACGATGAGTGAAGACAGACCACTCAACACCTCATCAAAAAGACAGTCAAAGTCTAGAAGCATTGAGTGTTGAAGCTGCACTCAACGCCTTCATGCAGAGAAATTTCAACTAAGTCCGGAAGCATTGAGTAATGAAGGATCACTCAATGCCTTAACAGTTAGACAACAAATGTCAAAAGCATTGAGTATTGTAGGTTCACTCGATGCCTTAAGATGCAGAATTCTACAAGTGTTTTCTGCGTTGAGTGACAAGGCTTCACTCAACTCCTACGCAGATTGTCTGAAATTTACCAAGTCCACAAGCACTGAGTCACGTTGACGTCATCAATAATTCAAATGTTGCGGGAATAGCGCGCTAGATGACAAAAGGCGCCTTATGTCTTTAGTACAACTGTAAATGCAAAAGACAGGTTGTAGTTTCCATTTCTTGCTGGTCCATACTGCGCAAAGAGATGTTTGACAAAGATTGATAAAAGGTGATTCCTAAGGAATTAAAAAGTGCTTTTTCTTTGGTTATCCTCTTCCTCTCAACAAAAAAAAAAGATTTCGAATAACTTGTTCCTACAGCTAGTCTTTGAAACACAAACAAAGTTTGGGTGTTAAAGAAACAAAAAAACTAAAGAAACATTTCATCTTCAACAACTAGATCAGAGAGTTCTTTTTTGAGTTTGAAGGGGAAGCAGAGCAAACCCAAGTTGTTGGTGTTCTTCGATGCCAAGGCCACTGCAATCAACTCAACTACATCAAAGGCTTGAAGTGTCAGTGCTCTGTAGTTGCCTTCTCAGCACAAGCAAAAACTTCTTGAAGATCCATTTTTTGTTGTTGTGAAGAAGCTAAGGCTGAGTCTACTCAATCCAGAAGGCAGACTCAGAGAATCATTTCTCCGGATTCTTATATCATCAAACTTATACTCATTCTGTAGGGTCTTAATTAATTCGAGTTGTAAGCCTAGACTATAAAGGCTGAGAAGTAAGATTCGGCGTGAATCTGAGTGGGTAGGGCCTGTGTATCTGAGGTAGGATCTGAGTCAGATATGAGTTGTAAGAGATAAAATCTCTGAGTGTAGGGCTATTCTCCTAGCCTGAGTTATAAGGTTTTTTTTATTAAGTCTGAGGTAGGTGATCTGGAGAATCACTAAGCTATCGGAGTAAAGTCTACTCTAAGTGTATAGGGCTTAGGCCTGAGGTAGGACATGGAGAAAGTCTGAGACATCCTAAAAGATCTGTGTTGTAAGCTCCTTGGGCTAAGAGTTAGAGAAGATTGCCTTGCCTAACACAATATTAGAAATATGGGAGGGAAAGTGGATGTACTCATGCATTGGGGAACCACTATAAATATTGTGTGTTAATCTGTATTCTTGGAAGCTAAAATAATAATTTAACTCATAACACACAAAAATTAAAAGTATTACATAAAGACTTGAAAAACCTATTCACCCCCTCTAGGTGTTTAACTATTCATGAAACAAATACTTTCACACTCCTATCTCTTCTTCTAGAGCTTTCAGTCTTAATCCACTTTCTAAATCTTCTTGTCAGAACATTGAACATCTCTTGTTCTGATACAGATGGTTCATCATTAGT
This sequence comes from Platanthera guangdongensis, assembly GCA_039583875.1. Classification (NCBI taxonomy): domain Eukaryota; kingdom Viridiplantae; phylum Streptophyta; class Magnoliopsida; order Asparagales; family Orchidaceae; genus Platanthera; species Platanthera guangdongensis. Next base: position 35,673,029 of record CM077164.1, on the reverse strand, counting down.
CACTTTAAAAGCAATAGACTTGTCTTTAGGTGTGATAACATTTTCCTTTACTTATGTTTCTGCTCTACTTTTCAGGAGTTGTTCATATGATTTGAGCTTGCTTAATAGAGCATCTGTTATAATTTCTCTATGACACCCTTGCTTCTCTGATAACACATATCCTTGAATTCCATGTACTTGAAAAAGCACATGAGTAATTTATCACTTATCTCTATAAGAGATATATCTTTATCCAAACCTTTCAGCTCATTTATAATTATGTTGAACCTATCATACAGTTCAACTACACATTCATCAGCTTTCTTTTTGAAGTTTTCATAGTAAGAAATTAAGCGAGATCTTCTATTTTTCTTTCATCAAAACTTCCATCAATAATCCTTGATAGTGATTCCCAAATTTCCTCATATTCTGCAACCTTCTAAAATACATCATCTATCATTATTGAGACTAGTATATTCATTGCTTTAGCATCTCAATCTTTTATCCTCTTTTCTTCATCTATCCATTCACATCTTGGTACTGGTTCTGAAGTAACATTTCCTTAAGAATCCTTCGTATAAGGCATGAGGTCATATTAATATTGAACCAAAAATACACTCATAAATATAATTCATATATAGTCTGGTTCTGGTTTTCCAGAGTGTAAACTTTTCAAGATTACAAACTAGAGGTCTTGTAGATGTAAATCCTTTGAATGTATTAGAAGATATTTTAAAAAAAAATTAATAAAATATATAATAATGCAACTATTATGATCTTTTTGATCAAGGTATTTAACCTTTTCTAGATTAACCTATTAATGATCAACCTCCCTCTAATGCTAATTAAAATGAGAGAATAGTTGACTAATTTCTCAGAGATTTCTTTAGAGGGGGAGGGGTGAATAGAGATTAAAATTTATTTAAATCTAACTATATAATTCACAGGATTTGTATTTAAACAGACTATTAACCAGAATTATAATAGATAATTAAAATCACAGCACAAAAAAATTAAATCATAGAATAAAGCACAATCACAAAAGACACAAGAAATATAGTGATTCCCCAAAATCTGGAAACATCCACTCTTTTATCCCCTTGGTAGGAATTCACTATCACTGTGTTTGAGTCTTTTGATAAGGAGATTCTTAGAACCAATCACCAGATCTTTTGATAAGGAGATCTTGAACCAATACAATCTGAGTCTTTTCCCAAGGAGACTCTCAAAACCTTTAACTTAATCCTTTGAAGAGGGATTCTCAAAACTCTTTTCACAGGATAAAAAGTTAATTTAACAAAAAAAAGATCAGAGGATTTAATGATCTTCTTGATGAGTCCTCTTAGCAAAATCCCGAGGACTTTATGACACTTAGTGAATTTGATATTTGGTATTCTAATGAATTCCTGAATAAGAAAATCTCAAGGATTATAAGACCTTAATCCAAATAATCCTTTAAAATTTCTCTGAATCTGATGCAACGATTGATAGCCCTTGAGTAGAATAAGAACTTATTCTCTCTTCAGATTCAGGAACCAAGATGATGATCGACTGATTCAAGGAAGAAGTCCAATTGCAGACTTCTCTGTCGAAATCAATCTTCCAAAACTTCGATCTAGTGTAAGTGTAATGATCATTATTGTTGTTGTTATAATGCCTCCACCATTTTAATCTCCATCTTCTATATATATATATATAACATTTCCAAAAATTAGTTATTCAATTCAAACTTTTCTTGAAATAATTCTGAAATAATCTTCAAAATAGTTATCGTTTTGAAATCTATTTCGACATAACGTCAAGTTCATATAGACATAACATCGATTTCTGCCTACATTTAGACAATCTGTCAATAAGTTCTATAATCGACGTTGCGTCGAAATCATATCAGAGTATGCGTCGACTTGATCCTTTAATTAACGTTGACTTATTATGTCCAGTTACTATGACTTATACTCGTAGTAGTCGACTCTAGTCGATGCATGTAGGCATTTCGTGACTTTCCTCTTAAATACAGTATGCCTTTTCCCATGTCCTTTATACCAATGACACCCTATGACTTCTAAGACCATATTATCCTCTCTATACATCATGAATAATAAACCTCGGATGTAAAATCACTTATAGTAATTCTTAAGGTAAATCATAAGGGTTTTTCCAATAGAGCAAATTACCTAGGCATCCCTCAAAAATCTATAAAATGCCCCATTCATTTGAACGCAAGAAACCAAGAAGAGAAAAGAGAGCTCTCAGGTTTTCCGGTGAAGACCATTCAGAGTCCTCCTTTGGAAACAATATGATTGGTTGGAGAAGTGGCTTTTATAATGATTAATAAATATCCAGGGTGACTTGTTCAACTTCCTACCCTTGCGGTGGCTCTGGAGCTAGTTGTAGTTGAGTCAATAATTGTAAGACGAGTGTCTGATAAGCCGGTAGCTGTGAGATGCGCATCTGACCAATTGTTGAAACACCTTTTGTACATCAATCCTCCAACCATCTTGGGGATGGAATCCCCAACTGAAGCTGAAGATTGGTTATCAAGGATGAAGAGAACCCTTGAAAGATAGACCTATGCGTAGTTAGTCACCTAGAGGGGGAGGGGGTGGATAGGTGTATTTTGAATTTCTTAGTCACTTAGATTATCTGTTCAACAGAATATTAAATATAAACATTCACAGTATACAACACAATCAATCCATAGATATCAGCACATGCATTCCACAGTACACAGAGAATTTATAGTGGTTCCCCTATCTAGGGTACATCCACTTTCCCCCTTCTTCCTCACTAGCAAAGTGCTAGATAAGGTTATAGCCCCTCCTCTTCAACTCAGATATAAAGATCTTATAGACTCAATTTCTGTTAAGAAACCTACACTCACACCAACAGGTCCTACCTCAGAGATTTTCCCAATCTCCTACCTCAGGTCCCTAAAGAACCCTACCTCAGCATTTATAATGAAGGCTTACACCTCAGTGATCCACTCAAATCACCTACCTTAGGTCCCTCAAGAACCCTACCTCAACCTTTATAAATTAGGTTTACAACTCAGATATTAGATCTCCTACCCACTCAGATCTCAAGGGGATCTTACAAAATTCAGAGGTAAAAATAAAATTGTATCCTCAGAAAACAGTAAAAACTGTAATCTGACTTATCTGAAAGAATTCAGAGTTTTTTGCACCAAAGAATGGTAGTGGTCTTGGCCACGTTGTGGAAAAAAGTAAGGGTAGCTAAGAGAGCCGTCTCTAAAGTGAAGAGAAGGCACCTCAAAGTCAACCCTCTTTAAGAAGGTTAATTTCCCCACGAACAAATATGCCTCAAGAGACTTCCTATTGGCACTTTGCTAGGCCTACATTTAGAGCCTAAGAATGCTACAAGGATGGACCTGTTGTAAGTCCCCCCTCTAAACCTTACCTCAGCGTCGGGGCCGGAGGGGATCTTGCTTGCCCAAGACGTCTACCCAGTGCTCCTAGAGGTAACGACCCACCCTATCTAAGCACTATTTGGCTGCCTTGCTCGGTTAGAATCAAAACATTCACAATACATCAAAGATTTGTGGAAGTATTATCAAGAACTCGCTGTCAAATATATATAACATCACATATATTTACAAGAGTACTAGGGCCATAGCCTAAGTTTTTTTATATAAGCCCGCAGGATGTACAAGTTCTACATATACACCTCACACTCTCTCCCTATCTTGTTTGCTGGTACTCACGTCACGAAATACTGAAGTTGTCAGTAGTACTTCTGCTCGTGTGGTCCTAATTACTGGCACATTCTCCTGTGGTAGGGGGTCACTGTGATGCTCCATTTCCTGTGAATGGTTAATTAAATAACTGTTAGTCATGGGGCTAAGTAGAAAGAAATCTCCTCCCCGGATCCATATCCTGGGGACGAGCACACACGCACCCAACAGTATAAAATTAGTTATACTAAGGGCTTCACTAGCACATCAATACATCAGGTATTCACAACCCATAACCTATCACAGGCATTCACATCCGCATACCCATCGCAGGCATTAACAGCCGTGCAAAGCACCCTATGTCGACATAGTATAGACCGCTTTTGTTTTAGCAGGGTAGCTAGCCCCGCGGGCCCCACTGATGTGGCTGTCGGTGACAGTGGCCAGTATTGCCACTTCTGGGGGTGGTCGTACCCACAGCCCAGGCCCTAACATTCAACCTAGTGTACTCTTAGATGTGAGCAACATCTAACGATTCAACATTTTGGTTGAACAGCGAAGGAACCCAATGGGAAGGAAAAACATAATGACTAGTCACCCGTGGTACCCATCTCCCTGTCGCCTTGAGTCATGGACCTTCCCACATCGGTTCGAACAGTCTTCAAAAGGGACTGAACTGCCGCCGTCCACTGCAAGCAATTTACAAGCAATCAAATAGTCAATTTTTTTGCTAGCACATACTGGGTCTGTGGTGGCCTACCCTATTATGATTCAATCTTCGGGCAGTAACGCTCAGCTCAACTTTCGACAAGGTGTAGGGGAGCACTTTATTTGGGGATAACCTAGAGGAATATCTCAACACTGGTTATCCCAACTAAGGCTGAACCTTAACAGACAACCGTTCGTCAGAGCAGGACCCGGGCCTTGTAGAAATAAAAGCAGTAGTTTAGAGCTATTGATTATGAAAGCTACACAATTTAAGTGTTGGAAAGATATGCGACCAGTACGAAACTGGAGTAGAACTGAATTGAAAGTACTGATTTGAACTTGACCAGTACAAGACTGGAGTTGAATCGGAAGTACTAAATTAAAATTGACCAGTACGAGACTGGAATTGAATTGAAAGTACTGAATTGAACTTGACTAGTACGAGACTGGAATTGAATTGATAGTACTGAATTGAACTTGACCAGTACGAGGCTGGAATTGAATTGAAAGTACTGAATTGAACTCGATAGATACGAGACTGGAATTGAATTGAAAGTACTGAATTAAACTCGACCAGTACGAGATTGGAATTGAATTGAAATTACTGAATTGAACTTGACCAGCACGAGGCTGGAATTGAATTGAAAGTACTGAATTGAATTGGACCAGTACGAGACTGGAATTGAATTGAAAGTACTAAATTAAACTTGACCAGTACGAGACTGGAATAGAATTGAAGGTACTGAATTGAACTTGACCTATGCGAGATTGGAATAATCATAAAGAAAATGGTTAGTAGTCCAATCATTCCATCCAGGGGGCTTCAGTTCCATCTCCCTTCTTAGGAGGCACATTCAATTCTATTTCAGTTTTTTAAAGATTTCCCCGGGTTACACCCATTATTAAGATCTGATAGTAATTTTTTGGTGTGCCTTGTTAATAATGGCTTAATCGAATCAAGGGTTTATTAGGAGTTACACCCCTCCCCCTTTTTGTCGAGAGTAGTTTGTAACTCACTGCTCGTACTCTCATCTTCCGAGTGTTCCCAAATTACTCAAGATTCGAGGCGCTTGCCGGCTTTACGAAATCTCGGAACATCCAGAGCTTGGCTACTTGCCTCGATCACTCTCATGATGGTACAATTTGAATTTAATAATTAAATTAGATGGGATAGTCGCGCGCTCCAATCTTCATTTACGGAGAAAATGAGCGTAGTAAATTCCGGGCACGACCCTAGGCTCTTAGAACTTGGACAAAACACATTTCTTATTCCCATGTCCCCAAATTTTGATATTACCATTGAAAGAGCCTAAAAAGAGTCTAAGATTTTTTTTCATAATTTTTCCCCAAATTTCGAGGCATTAATTTGGCATGATAGACTTTATTTAGGCTTTTAAAAATACTAAAACATTTTCAAAAAATCTCAATTTTTTTTTGGAGGAACCCCTCATTATGGGGAACATTTTTCATGTTGCTCACTTTGCCTTCAGGGGCTTCGATTTGGCCCAGAAAATTCTGCAAGGGCCTGATAAGGATTTTAGTCTGCATTTAGCAGATCAGACCTGAGTCTACGACTGAGATTGAGCTGAACGGGGTATTACAACAATTTTTCCCCATAGCAGATCAGTCGCAGATCCGCTGTAGGGGGTACAGAAATAGAGGCAGGGGAGGGAATTTAGATAATCCCTGCTGTCCATCTCATCACCTAATATGGACGACGGCGATTTCATCCCGATGATGGATGAGGCGGTGGACCTCAGCCACCGTCGGCCGGCCACTGCTGGATGTCGACGCCGCCCACGACCGGTTCGTCGAGGGCTGGCGAGTCCTTGGGTGGTGGCCCGGTGGCCTGCCGCCGTCGGCCACCGCTTGATTTGGTCAACCCGAGAGCAGGGTGGCAGTGGCTATGCTCTCGATGCCACCGCGCCACCCCGCCTCTATGGTGTTGAACCCAGCTATGAAACCACCCCTGGCCGGTGCATCGGGGGCAGGGCTCTTTTCTGGTGGTGGCCCGACGAGCAACCGCCGCCGGCTGCCGCCAGAGCTCAAACAGAGCAAAATGCTGCTTTTTCGGGTGCAGCTGGAGCGATATTTTTCGGCGGCACCCTGGCCTTTAGCCACCGGGGAAAGTCATCCCCGGTGGTTTAGCCCTTCTCCAAGGCCACCACCAGTGCTGGGAGGGGCTAGTTTTCTTACGGCCACCAGCCGACCTGGAGCATGGGTCGGGTGGTGCCGGCGGCACTCCGGCCGTCGGGAGGCCCATGCAGGTCATCCAAAGGTTTAGAAAGGGGAAGGGGAGAAGGTTCCACCTATGCCGAGGGAGATTGGGAGGGGCCGACTTGGTTGGCCATGCAAGGTGGCGGGGTGGGAGAGCTTGGGCTGGCCATTTCGGGAGACCTGAGCTCCGATAGAGGGGGCAAGGGTGGGGTGTGCTCTCAGAGCTTGGGAGTTGAGGTAGGGATGGGGAGTGCCTAAATAGATTGTGGGGAGGGGGCTCTCCTTATTTCCTTCAATGTGGGATTAATCCCTCCGTAAGGAGGGATTATTCTCCACCCTCCAGCTATCCAAGGATAGCTGGAGGCTGTGGGCATTTCCCCCATTTGGGGGAAATGGGGGAAAGCCTTAAGGCTTGGGATTTCAAAGTGGAGGAAGAGAGGGAGGGGTGGGGGGTTGATTTGGTGGGCCTCCACTTGCTCCATGGATGGGCTTGCTGGTTGGGGGCCCAAGGTGGGCGAGGGGGGCAAGTCCCTAGCTAGTTAATGAAGAGGGGTGGACACCTCTTGGAAAAAGAATCCAAAAATTGACTTTTAGGAGGTTTGACCAAAGTCAACCCTAGGGTTGGTCCCCATGTTGGTCAAAGTCAAAGTGGGTCTAAGACATCGGGAGTTGGATTAAAGTTGGGGTGTTGCATCATAATTTGTGTGTGCACGCCTCTCGGTGCACGAATATTCTTAATTTGACCTCAAGTTGACCATTTTGTCATCAAAATTGCCCAGGACGATTTCTGTTGACTTTGTATTGATCGTACGAGTCCAACGCCACTGATTGGGGTTGAATCGGAGTCCGTTTGGTAAAAGTCCAAAATCTGCGCGTCACGGTGAGCTAAAATGGTCAAAGTGTCTATATTCTTCGTTAGGCCTCGAATTGTGACGGAACGAGTTCTGACGCACTCATTTTGATTATACGAGGCCACAAGAACTGACAGAACTCAAATCGGAGCTCTCTAGCCTATTTCCCACCAAGGGTTACCTTCTACCAGTTCACGGGTATGGTTCAGGTCACTTTTACTGCGCACACCAGGGCTCTGGTGGCCCAATAAAAGTCAGGATGTTACACCCATCCCCGAGACATTGGGGCAAGTGCTTTTAATGCTCCTTACGAAGAGATAACTCTAAAAGAGTATGCTCCTTATGTTCATGGACATAACTTTAAGAAGGCACCGAAAGCAAAAAACTATCGTACCTAAGACTATGGTAACTGAGATGCCTTGTGTGTGCTGCAATCAAGAGGCTTCCACCTCCAAGTCTATAGTTACTGCTAGACCTCTTGTATAAAAGGTAAAGAAGGAATACAAAAGAAGGTACAACAGGTTTAACTGGTGGTGCCGCGATAAAATTTGTCATTTTGGCATAGATTGCTAGTTTAACCCTGCTAATTTTAAAACTCCACGAGTTAACTGTGCTAGACCGACCACTCACAAAATTAATATTCCCAGTGGTGTTAAGCTGACAAGGAACCAAGGATCCAAATCTGTTTGGGTTCCTAAGGTAAAATGATCTATGATTGCAGATATGTCCAAAGACCAATAAAACTCCAATCTAATACTTGGACATTGGATGCTCTCGGCATATGACCAGGACAAGAAGCCAACTATGAGAATTTACCCCAGTTGAAGAATGGTCCAAAGGTCATCTTTTGAGGGTCATACATGGGAATAACTAAAGGCTATGGTATGATTTCCAACGGCATAGTCTCATTCACAGACATGGCATATGTTGTAGGATTACAGTATAATCTAATAAGCAAATGTCAACTTTGTGATAAAGGTTATATCGTTGAGTTATACATGGACAAGTGTTTGATAAAATCATCTGAAAATTTGGAGATGATCTTAACAGACACTCGGAGTAGAAATATTTTATGTTTTAGTTTTCTATGTCCAGACAACTCTACACCAGCGTGGTTTTTAGATAAAAGTAGTGTGTCTCTTTGTGAACAATGACACAAGAGATTAGCACATATTAATTTCAAAATAATAAACATGTTATTTTCTCACAACTTAGTGCATGATGCCCCCAACATTAAGTGTCTTAAAGAAAGTCCATGCCATACATGCTAGATGGTTAAATAGACAAGGGCTACCTTCAAGGGCATTTCTAAAATGATTCTTCAAGAAGTTTATACTTACTTCATATGAACTTATTCGGTCCTATACCAATTCACAGTTTAGGAGGTAAAGTATATACGTTGGTAATTGCTGATGACTACTCTCGTTTTACTTGGGTGTTCTTTCTGAAACACAAGTCAGACACATTTGATTCCTTCACTAAATTTATTAGGCAAATTCCGAATGAATTAAACTGCTCAGTGGTCAAAATTAGAAGTGATCATGGAATAGAATTTGTGTCTAGTGCCATGACAAAATTTCATGGAAGTCAAGATATCTTTCATGAGTTTTCCTCCCCACATACTTCACAGCAAAATAGAGTTGCTGAGAGAAGTAATAGAACCCTAATTGAAGCATGTACAACTATATTGAATGATGCTTCACTACCAGAGTACTTTTGGGCCGAAGCAATTAACATAGCTTGCCACGTACAAAATAGAGCACTAATCAACAAACAATATTGTATGACTCCCTATGAACTATTGAAGGGCAGAAAACCGACTGTGTCATACTTTAGAATCTTTGGAAGTATTACCACACGAAGTGTAGTGATAAATTGAAAGTCTTTAGTTTTAAGGATAGCTAAACACCTAGATGGGGGTTAATAGATTTTTGGTCTTTTTATATTTTTCCTTTTAAAGTGCATTGTGAGTTAGTTATTTTCTGCTTTCAAGACAAACCATAAAAGAACACACAGGTTTTATAGCGGTTTCCCAGATTATGAGTACATCCACTATCCCTCCCACCTTTCTAACAATGTGTTAGATAAGACACTTCTCCAAATCTCGGCTCCTAAGAGCTTACAACACGTATCCATTAGGATCTCTCAGTCTCTTCCAAGACCTACCTCAGGCACGAAGCCCTACCTCAGAGCAAGCTTGCTCCTACAACTCAGTGATCCAAAGATCACCTACCTTAGACTAAATTAATAGTCCTACAGCTCAGGCTAGGCGGATAGCCCTACAACTCAGAGAGGATGACTCTCTTACAGCTTAGGCACAAAGGCCCTACCTTAGATACACAGAAGGATCCTACAACTTAGGCCCAAAGGCCCTACCACTCAGAGAGAATGACTCTCCTACATAAGGCAAACTGCCTTACCTCAGATCCACAATAGGATCCTACCTCAGATCTACACAAGATCCTATACTTGGCCTTTATAATTCGGCCTACACTCAAATCCAAAGGATCTTACAAAAAGTAAAGAGTTTTGTAGATGTTGATTTGACTCCAGAGAAATATTCTCTGAGCCTTCTTCTTCCTGAGCAGAGATGAACTCAGCCCTAACTTCTTCTCAGCTACAAGAAATATGATTTCTGGAAACTGCTGCTTGTGCTGGAAGTAACTTGATTGCAGAAATCAGATAGCTATGCTTCTTCTTCTTTCTCAGAATATTTTTCTGAACTTGATGATGCCGGTGAAAATCGCAACAGCTAACTGCTTGAACTTTTAGATCAGTGGGTTACACTTTAGCTTCATTCTCTACAATAATGGCGAGAGGAAGAAGATGAAGTTGTGCCTCTTTATGAAAAGTAAAAAATCATAAAAGTTGATTTCTCTCTACCGATCTTAAGCCCTTTATCTTCTGCCGTCCATTGACTCTTAGCACCTTGGGACCACCAATATTTGTTGGCTGCAACTTTGCTTTAATAGTAAATGTCATACAGTAGGCTTCCGATGCCATTTGTCGTGTACTATAGCCTTCCTACAATAATTCAAAATTCTACTGACTTTTGTTGACGTAAGTATCTGTGGACTTGGCCAAATTAACAGTTTCATCCTAGGTGTTGAGTGAACATCCTTCACTCAGAGCAAAAACCCTTAGTCAGATAATCTGCACTGCCAGACATTGAGTGTGTTGAGTGAACCTTCATCAATCAACGAAATTGGGCTTAGACAATTACTTGTGTACTATCAGGCATTAAGTGCGTTGAGTTACGGTCTTCACTCAAAGCTTTTGTCCTTAGACAATCTTTCTGTACTGTCAGACATTGAGTGTGTTGAGTGCATCTAGACTTAGACAGATTTGTTCATGTCTATATCTTCTTAAGCTTTGACTGAACATTGTCCTGTCGATGCTTTCTTCTTTGGGTGTTGAGTGAGCTTTCCTCACTCAACGTTTCTGGGCTTAGTCAGAATTCTTGACAAACTCTTCAAAAGCTTTAAATGCTCGAGCTTGACTCAACGCTTCTTTATTCAGGCGTTGAGTGAGTTGTACTCACTCAACGCTTCTGAACTTAGTAAGATTTATTCCTTGCCAATGCTGGAGCTTTGACAGACTGAGCTTTACTCAACACATCTTGTTATATGGCATTGAGTGAACTGTCTTCACTCAATGCCTGTTGACTTATCCGAAAATCTACTTTGCAAACTGTTGGTCTTTTACTATCCATGATTTACTCAGCGCTTTTTGGCATTTGGTATTGAGTGAACTGGCTTCACTCATGCCTGTGGACTTAGATGAATTTTTGTCTCTCCACCTTTCTTCCTTGTGACCACTTGTCACAATCACTTAGACAACCTGTCTAAACTTGTTTCAAGGAACATCCTGCATATATTGAACTCTAACATACATCAAATACAATTATGCTCTAACGAACATTGAGGGCAATATTCCCAACAATCTCCTACTATTTGAAGAAGGTAGAACACACAGCAATACTAAGAAGCATTATCACATAAAGCATATTAATTTAATGCAGCTATAAGCTAGTAGATGTAGCTTTCACATACCACTTGAATTTCTGTCTCTCCATAATTCAATGTTCTCCATTTTACTGAATTGACTCAACATGTCAAGTCATTGCTTTCTCATACCACTCGAGGCACTTCCCTTATACCACTTGGAGGTGGGAAAGTAATATGCAATGGCTCAACATGTAGTCATTGCACACCTCATACTACTTGAATTTTTTCAAGTAATATGTACTAACTCAACATGACCTATTCATGTCAAGTATTTCCCACACCTCCCCCTTTCTGGCTTCTTCAAAAAAAACATTTTTCTAATGAGGGAGGTGAAAGGATCATGGGAGAATTTACCTCTTGATCTAAACCAGATACCACTACACTAGTGATCAAACTACTTGTCTAGAAATCATACCTCGTGTATTGATATCACTGAAATAGAACTTCACTGCAACCACTTGACACTTGAGTGGTCCATTAATCCACTTGAGCTAGCTGCTATCATTGATCCACTTGGAGCTAATATCACTCCCCCTTTTTTGACTTCTGCAAAAGCAGTTATAGTTAGAGAGGTGCTGACTTTTCCTCTTCTCCTGCAACACCTTTTTATTCTCAGTAGCATCAGTCCACTAGTGTTGATCTCCCCCTCAGTCTGTGCATTGTCCTAAGGACATACAGATCAATATTATTGATCTTTGATCCACTATTGCAACTGCTTTCTCTCCCACAATCAAGAGCATCTTGACTTGCTTCCCCTCAATAGGAGCATCTTCTACCATTCTCTCTACTGGACACTTGAATCCATTTAATTCTTGATACCAATTGAAAGACTTGAAAGTCTTGATACCACATGAGAGACTTATCATCCTGCAAGAAAAGTGATTCCTGCAACAAAAATGACATATGGAGCAACTGAAGCTATACCAAGTTCAACATACCCAACTCAAACTTGAAGGTGTTGAACTTGACTTCATCTAATGGCTTAGTAAAGATGTTAGCTACTTGCTTATTTGTTGGGAAAAACTCAAGACTAATATCTTCCTTCTCCACATATTCCCTAATAAAATGATACCTAATCTCCATGTGCTTAGTCCTGTTGTGTGAGACGGGATTTCTAGCAATCGAGATTGCACTAGTTGAATCACAATACATGGGGGTGTTACTTATCTTGAGGTTGTAGTCCTGGATCTGATGCTGGATCCACAACGACAGTGCACCACAATTTCCTACTGAGATATACTCTAAATCAGCTGTTGAGATTGCAATACTGGTCTGCTTCTTGCTGCTCCAAGACACAAGTCTTCATCCCAAGAACTGATATGTGCCTGATGTGCTCTTCCTGTCCTCTTTGCATCCTGTAAAATCTGCATCTGAATAGTATGTTAGTTCAAAATCTCTATTTTTAGGGTACCATAGACCAAGATCTGGTGTGCCCTTAAGATATCTTAAAATTCTCTTAGCATTATAGTTATGAGACTCTTTAGGGCTAGCCTGATACCTAGCACAAACACATATAACATACATGATGTCTGGCCTACTTGTAGTAAGATATATAAAGGAGTCCATTATCCCTCTATACAAAATTTCATCAACTGGTTTCCTTGCCTCATCTTTGTCTATAGGCATACTTGACCTCATGAGAGTTTTTATGGTGGAGGCATTCTCCATTCCAAACTTTTTAATCAATTCCCTGGTGAACTTAGATTGTGATATGGATAATTCATCTTCAGTCTGCCTTAATTGGAGGACCAAGAAGTACATAAGCTCGCCCATACTGCTCATCTCAAACTTCTCTTTCATAAGTTTGGCAAACTTCCTGCAAAGGTTGTCATTAGTAGACCCAAAAATTATGTCATCTACATAAATTTGGACTAGGATGATCTTGACCTTAGATTCCCTTAGGAATAGGGTCTTGTCTATCTTCCCCCTTGAGAATTTGTTCTCAATGAGGAAGCTAGACAATGTCTCATACCATGCTCTAGGGGCTTGCTTTAACTCATATAGAGCTTTCCTAAGTCTGTAAATAAAATCAGGAGAGTTAGAATCAACAAAACCTGAAGGTTGTTCAACATAAACTTCTTCCTTTAAGTCACCATTCAGGAAGGCTGACTTCACATCCATCTGGTAGACCCTGAATCCTTTGTAAGCAGAATATGCAAGGAAAAGTCTGATGGCTTCCAATCTTGCTTCAATGGCAAAAGTTTGATCAAAGTCAATACCTTCTTCTTGTTTGTACCCCTTAGCTACCAACATAGCCTTGTTCTTGATTATAATACCATTTTCATCAAGCTTATTCATGTAAATCCACTTGGTTCCAATGATATTATGTTCTTCTGGTCTGAGAACCAGCTTCCAGACCTTACACCTCTTAAACGGGTTCAGTTCCTCCTACATTGCTACAATCCAAAACTGATCTATGTTGTCCTCTTCAAATCTCTTGGGCTCAACCTATGATAAGAAGCTTGAGTATAATATTGTATTGAGACTTCTGCTCCTGATTATCACTCCTTTGTTGGCATCACCAATTATTTGGTGTCTTGTATGATCTCTTAAATGCATGACAGCTAGACACAATCTTTCTTCAGCATCTTGAGCTTCGATGGATGGAGCTTGCTGATCTTCATCCACATCAAGTGAGCTTTGAACTTCTTCTGGAATGTCCACTTTATCATCTTTATCTTGAGCATTTAGAGAAGCTTTCTTGATGGTTTACTTGGCCATCATCAGCTCTATACCTACAGTTCTAGAAGAGGAGCTTGACAACTCATTGTTAATTATAGCTGTCTCATAAAATACTACATTAACAGACTATTCTACAACTTGACTTGTCAAGTTGTAGATCCTATAGGCCTTACTATGATTGTTATACCCAACAAAAATTCCATCATAAGACATGGCAACAAACTTAGTCACATAGGACTTCCCATTATTTAGTACATAACATTTGAAACCAAAAATCCTGAGATAGTACAGGTTTGGTTTTTTACTCTTCATAATCTCATAGGGAGTATTCTTATGACTCTTGGTGATAGAAGCTTTATTTAGGACATGACATGTAGTATTTACTACCTCATCCCAAAAGTATTCTAGGAGAGATGTGTCACTTAACAAGGTCCTACCAGCCTCTATGAGAGTTCTATTCTTCCTCTCAGCAATCCCATTTTGTTGGGGTATTCTTGGAGAATAAAATTCTTAATGAATCTCTTGCTCTTCACAGAAACTTATCATGCCTTCAGACTGGAATTCAGTCTCATGGTCACTTCTGATTTTGACCATAGTACTGTCTAGCTCATTCTGAATTTGCTTGACAAAAGTTATGAAGATATCAAGGGTTTCAGACTTTTTTAAGAAAGAAAACCCAATCAAACCTAGAATAATCATCAACCACCACATGGGTGTAGACTTTCCTACCTAGACTATAAACTGGCACAGGACCAAACAAGTCCATATGCAGGAGGTATAAACACCACACAGAGTCTTTAGTCCTAATGCTTTTGAAGGAAGCTTTGGTCTGCATGCCCTTTTGGCATGCTGAGCAAATGCCTTCCTCGGTGCATTTCATCTTGGGACCATTCCTAACTAGCTCTTCACTAAAGAGCTTGTCAATGGTCTTATAGTTCAAATAAGATAGTCTCTTCTGGCATTGTACAATGTATGAGACTTTCTCATTTGCAACTAGACATATAGGGGAGTCTTTATTTAGACATAGAAAGTTTAAGCAATAAATATTTTTACTCCTAGTGCCCGTCAAGATGACCTTTTGGTCACTTGACATCTTAATTTGGCACTCATCCTTTTGGAATACAATAATATAGCCAAGATCACAGAGATGGCTTATGCTTATCAGGTTGTGTTGCAATCCTTCAACATAAGCCACTTTTGAGATGGTGACTATGACATTATTATTCTTACCAAAGCCTCTTGTCACTCGTCTATCTGACCCATCAAAGATTACTTTGGGTTCATCCTTCACCAGAGTGTACTCCTTTAAGTTGCTCATTGTTCCAGTCATGTGCCTGAAACAACCACTATCCAAGTACCATATGGGGGTATGGGCACTTGGACTAACCTGTATCACATAATTTATTTTACCTTAGGAACCCAATTTTTATTGGGTCCTAGGTTCTGGTTAGCCTACAAATGAAACTGCCTTCCTATAGATTTTCTAATATGAAGACTAACACTAGCTCTAGGCACAGTTGGATTTTACCAGCAATCTAAGACAAAATACCCCACTTTGCCATAGCACTAGAACTCATGAATATTGTATCTTCTTTTCTAAGAAAGTCTGACAGTTTGGTAAGCTGCTAACTGCACAGAAGGAAGAACAATAGTCTTACTTCTTATTTCTCTCAGCCACAATCTGAATGAAGATGAGTCTGCTAGTAGAAGGACTTGGTTTTTCTTGAGATCTACCAACAGAAGTATTCTTTACAGAAGACATACTATTGATGGCATTAGAAATTCCCAAGTCTGTCTTGATGACAGACTTGACCTTGGTCTGGCTGTGTGCAGGAAGATCCTTAGAAAATACCACTGTCATATTCTTGAGTGTGGGGGTTGCTGCACCAAATACAAATGGTCCATTATGGGTCATTTGAATTTCTTCGTGGGGAGCCTTAAAGGCACTCATCCCCTTACTATATCTTCCACCATAATTGTGAAAATCTTTGTTCACACTTGTGGATCAACCATGCATCTAGTGACCATAGATGCTTTCTTGGTCATACCTGTTTGAATGCAACATCACCTTCTTAAAAAGGATGGGAGGCTTAGATGTCAGGGGCTGAATTGGAACTTTCCCTTTCCCTTTGGGATGGGCAACTTTAGTGTCTCCTTTGAATCCCAACCCCTTCTTAATCTCTGAAGAGGAGAATGAGTCTATCAAAGGTAACATTGTATTGGGATTAGAGAAACTAACCACAATCCTTTTCTCCCTTTGGAGTTTCTCCTCAAGATCCCTAATGAGACTATTTTTGTAATTAATGGTCCCAATCTGGATGAGTGTAATGTTCTTTAGTTGGTTGACTTCCCTAGCCTTAAAATCCAGCAAGGATGTCGTCTCAGTCTGCTGGGAAGCAACTAGCTGATGGGAGGTGATCTCCTCAACTTGCTTCTTGGCCAACTTCTTGCTCTTTTTCAAGGCATCCAGAAGGGCACCATACATGTAAATCAATTGATTGACATCATCCTCAGATTCTGGCCCATCTTCATCACTGAGTGATGATGCATCAGAATTTGGATTAGCCTTATAATCTGAGTCAGAAGATGAGCTGGATAGCATGAATACCTTCTGGACCAGGATGTTCCTAGATGGATTTTTCATCATACCCGGTGAAAGTTGTTTAACTGAAGGTTTGCTAATCACCTAGAGGGGGGGGGGGGGGGTTAATAGGTCTATTGATTTTTTATCAGTTCTTTTGTTATTTTCAAATTAATCTATCTAGAGTTTGTCCTTAGATCCTGCAATAAGAAAGAAAAACAAGCACCACAACAAACACACAAAAATTTATAGTGGTTCCCCAATTTGGTACATCCACTTTCCCTCCCACCTATCCAACTTATTTATTGGACTAGGCACAAACTCCACCAATATGCTCCTCAGAGCTTACATCTCAGGCCCTCAGCCTTATACACAGATTCTTCACACAATCCAAACTAAAAATCACAAGGGTTCCTACCTCAGATCCCTACAGAGCTCCTACAACTCAGTGATCCACTGATCACCTACCTTAGCCTTATTTCTAAGGCCTATAACTCCGGCTCTTCAACCCTACAACATCAGGCACACAGCCCTACTCTCAGAGTGCTGCAACACTCCTTCAACTAAGTACCTTTCTAGGTACCTACAACTCAGTCTCCTCCAAGGCCTATAACTCAGTGACATACTTGTCACCTATAGCTCAGTGACTCTCCAGTCACCTACCTGAGGCACAAGGCCCTACACTTAGGATGGTAGGACAGCCCTACCTCAGATCCACACTTGGATCCTACCTCAGAGAGCAGCACTCTCCTACCTCCGGCAATTAAGCCCTACAGCTCAGATCCACTCTTGGATCCTACCTCAGTACCCCAACAGGGCACCTACCTCAGTGACTAATTAGTCACCTACCTCAGGCACAAACTGCCCTACACTCAAATTCAGATAAACTGAATCCTACAGGAAGTCAATACAGAATCATTAAGAAAAATAAAACAACTGACTCAGAGATAAATCTCTGAGTCTATCTTGCTGGACTGAGTAGATATCAGTCTAACACTCTTGCTGTAGAAGGAATTAGGCCTCTTCTACAGCTAACACTTTTTTGTTGCACAGATGAATAACTATCAGCTTGTTGAATTGATGAATCAGCTTCTTTGTTCTGGAGAGAACTATTTTGCTGAACTTGAAGAGCTTCAGCTATCTTCCTTTGCCTTCTAGCTATCTCTGCTAGACTTGAGCTTTCAAGCTTACTGGAGAAGAAGATGTTCAACCGTCTCTAGTTCCCTTTTTGTATTTTCTGCATTTGTTCTCTGTTTGTTTCCCTAATCCCCTTTTATTTTTCCTTTTTACATCCGTTGATTTGAATCAACGGTACAAATGTATGTGGGCCCAACCAAGGATTGGTGAGCTCCACCTCCATCAAAAAAGGACAAAGCAGCTTTCGATGCCACTACAGCCTTCCCGCAATGGCTACATGTAAGTTGACTTTGATGACATCCGCAATGATCATCACCATCTGGACTTAGAAAATATTTCAGAAATCCATAAAGCGTTAAGTGATGTTAAGTCACTCAACGCCATCTGTCTTGGCTCTCAGCACTTCTGGACTTGTGAATTTTCTCTGGATTTGTCTCAGCGGTTCTGTCTCAGCGATCTCAGCAGTTTCTTATTAACAGCTAAGACAAGCTTATGTCTCAGCACTTTCTTTCTCAGTGGTCTCAGTGGTTTCTTATTAATAGATGAGACAAACATCTATCTCAGTGCTTTCTTCTTAGTTGTCTCAGCGCTTTATTCTTAACTACTGAGATAACCTTCTGTCTCGACATTTTCTTCACAGCGGTCTCAACACGTTCTTCTCAGCTATCTCAGCACTTTCTTCTCAGCTATCTCAGTTGTCTCAGCGCTTTTTGCCTGAGTTAGTTTTTCTGGCTTTAGCTGCGTTCGACGATCTGTGAGCTGAGCTCGACGAACTCTGATCTTCTCAGCGGTCTCAGCATTTTTTGCCTTAGTTAATTTTTCTGGCTTTAACTTGACAAGTGTTTAGCTAAGCTCTATGATTTGTAAGCTGAGCTCGACGAATCGCAAACTGAGCTTGATGAACTTCAAGCTGAGCTCGACGAACTTTGAATCCTGAGCTCTTGAGCGTATCCCAAGGAATGTTGAGCTGAGCTCAACGACCATCGAGCTGAGCTCGACAAATTTCGAGTTTACTACCAAACTCATTTTTCTTCACCTGTCCAATCATGGACTACCTGCATGCATGAAGTAAGGCACACATCAAATACATTATGTTTGTATGTCATTGACCCATTTGACTTCTTATAAATATGGGATATTGGGATCAATAAACCAAACAATCTCCCCTATTTGAAGAAGTCAAAATAATACAGGTCATTGACAACACAACATATTCATCATAGATAAAATTTAACATTAGTAGAGTGTGGAAATGTTACCAAATTTCTCCATCCTGTGGAGAATTAATTACTCCGCCTGGCATGCTGACATTCTTACTATTCCACTTGTTTGTTCTTCTCAACCCTTGAATTATATACTCCCCTTTTTTGACTTCTGCAATAGGGAGCATACTGAGGGGTTTTTCTCCCCCTATCTGTCTGGAGTAGATTTTCTCACTGTGATTGAATCCAGTTCAGTTGTTGGGCTAGCTCCCCCTCAGTAGTTGAACATCATCTTCAGTATTTGGAGAAAGAGCTTGTACTACCTGCAAAATGGACAGTGCAACATATGGTAGAAGAGAGACTTGAAGATACAAAAGATTCAACATACCAAATTCAAATTTGAAGGTGTTGAACTTGACTTCATCTAGTGGCTTGGTGAAGATATCAGCCACTTGCTTGCCTGTGGAGACAAACTCAAGGCTGATGTCTTCCTTTTCCACATGTTCTCCAATGAAATGATACCTAATTTCTATATGCTTAGTCCTGCCATGGGAGACAGGATTCCTAGCTATATAAATTGCACTAGTAGAATTACAAAAAGTGGAGTTCTACTTATCTGAATATTGTATTACTGAAGTTGATGATGGATCCACAGCAACTGAGCACAGCAGATTCCAGTTGAAATATACTCTGACTCTATTGTTGATATTGCAACACTTGTTTGTTTCTTGCTGCTCTAAGAGACAAGCCTTCCACCTAGAAATTGACAGGAGCCTGAAGTGCTCTTTCTGTCCTCCTTGCAGCCTGCAAAATCTGCATCCGAATAGCCTGTTAGTTCAAATTCCCCATTCCTGGGGTACAACAGGCCAAGATCTGGGGTAACCTTAAGATATCTCAATATTTTTTTCACAACAATGTAGTGAGACTCTTTAGGGCAGACCTGATACCTAGCACAGACACATGTTGCATACATAATGTCAGGCCTACTTGCAGTAAGATAGAGAAGGGAGCCAACGATACCTCTATACAGAGTTTGATCAACATGCTCATAGGTGCCGAAGACCCTTCCATATGTTCTCAGTTCATTAACAATTCTGAAAAAGCTTTCAAAACTTTCAGCAATGCCCTCAGACTTTCCATGTCTGAAGGCCTCATACTCCTGGTTGAGCACAAATTTTTTGTCATCCCTCACCTCTTCTGAACCCTCCATGAACACAAATAGGGTGTCCCACATCTCCTTGGAGGTCTTTCAATGCACCAGATTCTGGAATATAGAATCATCTACTGCACTGACAATGATAGTTTGAGCTCTCTTATCCATGGAGGCAAGGAGGAACTCATCTTTGTTCATTTCTTCATAAGACTTAGGAGTCTGGATGTTGGCATCCAAAATTGAGAACATCATAGGGATGAAAGGTCCCTCTTTGACTATGATGTATATCCTAGGGTCAGCAGCTTCCATAAATAGCCTAACCCTTTCCTTCCAGAGGCCAAAGCCTTCCTTTCTGCAGATTGGTAACTTCATGGCTCTCAATTCCTTATAATTTACACCAGACCCCATTCTTTATCTTATAGCTACCTTGGAGGTATACTCTGATTGTTAAATCCCTTTTTGAGTAACCTCCCTCTGATGCCACTTGGAAGTTGTTTACCTGAAGGTTAGCTACTCACCTAGCGGGGGGGGGGGGGGGTGAATAGGTCTTTGATTTTTTATCAATTCTTTTGTTGTTTTCAAATTAATCTATCTAGATTTTGTCCTTAGATCCTGAAATAAGAAAGAAAACAAGCACCACAACAAACACGCAAAGATTTACAGTGGTTCCCCAATTGGGTACATCCACTTTCCCTCCCACCTATCCAACTTATTTGTTGGAGTAGGCACAAACTCCACCAATATGTTCCTCAGAGCTTACACCTCAGGCCCTCAGTCTTATACACAGATTCTTCATAGAATTGAAACTCAGAACTACAAGAGTTCCTACCTCAGAGCCCTGTAGAGCTCCTACAGCTAGGTGATCCATTGATCACCTACCTCAGCCTTATTTATAAGGCCTACAACTCAGGCTCTTTAGCCCTACAACTTCAGGCACACAGTCCTACTCTCAGAGTGCTACAACACTCCTATAACTTAGTGCCCTTCCAGGTACCTATAGCTCAGCCTCCTCCAAGGCCTATAACTTAGTGACATAATTATCACCTACAGCTTAGTGACTCTCCAGTCACCTATCTCAGGCATAAGGCCCTACACTGAGGCTGGGAGGACAACCCTACCTCAGATCCACCCTTGGATCTTACCTCAGAGAGAAGCACTCTCCTACCTCAGGCAATTAATCCCTATAGCTCAGATCCACTCTTGGATCCTACCTCAGTACCCCAACAGGGCACCTATCTTAGTGACTAATTAGTCACCTACCTCGGGCACAAAGTGCCCTACACTCCGATTCAGATAAACTGAATCCTACAGGAAGTGAATAAAGAATAATTAATAAAAATAAAACAACTGACTCAGAGATAAATCTCTGAGTCTACCTTGCTGGACTGAGCAGATATCGGTCCAGCAGTCTTGTTGTAGAAGAAATTAGTCCTCTTATATAGTTAACACTTTTATGCTGCACAGATGAACACCTATCAGCTTGCTGAATGGATGAATCAGCTTCTTTGTTCTGGAGAGAACTATTGTGCTGAACTTGAAGAGGTTCAGCTGTCTTCCTTTGCCTTCTGGCTATCGATGCTGGACTTGAGCTTTCAAGCTTAATGGAGAAGAAGATGTCAAGCCACCTCTAGTTCCTTTTTTGTATTTTCTGCGTTTGTTCTCCGTTCGTTGCACTAATCCCCTTTTCTTTTTCCTTTTTATATGCGTTGATTTGAATCAACGGTACAAATGTATGTGGGCCCAGCCAAGGATTGGTGAGCGCCACCTCCTCAGAAAAGGACAAAATAGCTTTTGGCGCCACTGCAACTTTCCCGCAACGGCTACATGTAAGTTGGCTTTGATGATGTTAGCAATGGTCATCACCATCTGAACTTGAAAAATATTTCAGAAATCCATAAAGCGTTGATTGATGTTAAGTCACTCAACGCCATCAATCTTGGCTCTCAGCGCTTCTGGACATGTGAATTTTCTATGGATTTGTCTAAGTGGTTCTATCTCAGCGGTCAGAGCGGTTTCTTATTAATAGCCAAGACAAGCTTTTGTCTCAACATTGTCTTTCTCAGTGGTCCCAGCGGTTCTTATTAATAGCTGAGATAAGCTTCTATCTCAGCGCTATCTTCTCAGCGGTCTCAGCGCTTTATTCTTACTTGTTGAGACAACCTTATGTATCAGCGCTTTCTTCTCAGCGGTCTCAATGCTTTCTTCTCAACTATCTCAGTGCTTTCTTCTCAGCTATCTCACCTATTTCAGCTTTTTTCCTTAGTCAGTTTTTCTGGCTTTAGCTGCGTTCAACGATCTGTGGGATGAACTCGACGAACTCTGATCTTCCCAGTGGTCTCAATGCTTTTTTGCCTTAGTTATTTTTTTTGGTTTTAGCTTGATAAGTGTTGAGCTGAGCTCAACGATCTCTAAGCTGAGCTCGACGAATCGCAAACTGAGCTCGACGAACTTCAAGCTGAGCTCGACGAACTTTGAATCCTGAGCCCTTGATCTTATCCCAAGGAATGTTGAACTGAGCTCGACGACCAGTGAGCTGAGCTCGACGAACTGCGAGCTGAGCTCGACGAATTTTGAGTCTACAACCTAACTCATTTTTCTTCACCTATCCAATCATGGACTACCTGCATGCATGAACTAAGACACACATTAAATACATTATGTGTGTATGTCATTGACCTGTTTGACTTCTTACAAATCTGAGATATTGAGATCAATAGACCCAACACCTGCCCATCTGCCCATAGTAGCTATTGGCATCTTCTTCATCATCATACTCCTCTGAGTCACTATCTGAGTGTGATATAGGGGCCCTGATACCTATCCTGGCAGCAGGATAGACTTCAGCTTCTTCTTCAGCTTCTTCTTCAGCAGCAAATAACCCTATGTAGTATTCTTCTTCTTCTGACTCAGAAGATGCTGAGACAGTCTGGCTCCAACTCTTCTCCTTCTTTGCAATGAAGGACTTTTCCTTCTCGCCCGTGTGCTGGTGGACCTTTTTCTCACCAGACCCTCTTCTCTTGATTGGGCAACCAGCAATTACAAGTTATGACTTGCTACAACAATAACAGACAACTTTAGAGGAAATATGTTTACTAGGTTTAGAGTCATACTTGTCTCCCTTGGAGTGGTTCTTCCTGTGATGAGAGGAGGAGGAGGGTCTGCTCATCCACTGCTTCCTCTTCATCAACTTTTGAAACGACATAGAGAATACAACAAATTCTTCATCAGAACTACTACAGTTTGATGAGCTTAGCCCCATGCTATTTGAATCAGCGGGCCTCCTTGGAGGAGAGGTAATCCTCTCCTGACTCTTCTTGGTGATCTCAGCTTTGAATGCCAAAGACTTTTCCATTGCCTGAGAACTGAAGCATCCTCTTCAGCCTTCCTGGAGTTCAGCTGCATCTTATGGGATAGTAGCTTCCCAAACAAATTCTGGGGCAATATGTTGGCCAGATTATCAACTTCTCTGATGGTACGGATCTTGATATCTCATTCCTTGTTAAGGGATCTCAAGAACTTGTCATTCAGCTCATAGTTAGAGAACTATCTATCACAGGTGATCAGACTGTTCACTATCTTGAAGAACTTCCTATAGCAATCAATTATGGAATCCTTCTTCCCCTACTTAAATGCTTCATATTGCTGATTCAGGAGGCATTTCCTATCATCCCTCACTTCCTCTATCCCTTCTGTGTAGAAAATAAGAGATTCCCACATCTCTTTGCCTGTCCTGTGATGGACTAGATTTTAGAAAGTAGAATCATCGATAGTACTAACTATGATGTTCTGAGCTCTCTTATCCATGGTGGCAAGAATGACCTCATCCTTGGTCATCTCTGAATATTTCTTTGGTGTCTGGACTGATGCATCTAGAACTGAGACTTTCATAGGGACAAAAGGTCCCTCTTTAACTATAATAAAGATCCTTGGGTCAGTTTCTTCCATGAAAACCCTGACCCTCTCCTTCCAGATCCCAAAGCTCTCCTTCCTGCAGATTGGAAGCTTCATGGAACTCAGCTCCTTATGGTTCTCTCCTGAATCCATAAGTACACTTATTTTAGCTACCCTTTGAGACCTAATCAGACTACTAAGTCCTTTTTGACCAACCTCGCTCTGATACCACTTGAAATTCCTTAGTTTCAAGGATAGCTAAACACATAGAGGGGTGAATAGATTTTTGGTCTCTTTATATTTTTCTTTCTTTAAGTTTGTTGTAAGTTAGTTATTTTCTGCTTTCAAGACAAACCATAAAAGCACACACAAGTTTTATAGTGGTTCCCCAGATTATGGGTATATCCACTGTCCCTCCCACCTTTCTAACAGTGTGTTAGATAAGGAACTCCTCCAAATCTCGGCTCCTAAGAGCTTATAACACAGATCCTTCAGAATCTCTCAGTCTTCTCCAAGACCTACCTCAGGAACAAAGCCATATCTTAGAGTAAGCTTGCTCCTACAACTCAGTGATCCAAAGATCACCTACCTCAGACTAAATTAATAGTCCTACAACTCAAGCTAGGAGGATAGCCCTACAACTCAGAGAGGATGACTCTCCTACAGCTCAGGCACAAAGTCCCTACCTCAGATCCACAGAAGGATCCTACAACTCAGGCCCAAAGGCCCTACCACTCAGAGAGAATGACTCTCCTACCTCAGGAAAATTGCCCTACCTCAGATCCACAACATGATCCTACCTCAGATCTACACAAGATCCTATACTCAGCCTTTATAATTAGGCCTACACTCAGATCCAAAGGATCTTACAAAAAGTAAAGAGTTTTGTTGATGTTGATTTGACTCCAGAGAAATATTCTCTGAGCCTTCTTCTTCCTGAGCAGAGATGAACTCAACCCTAACTCCTTCTCAGCTACAAGAAATATGATCTTCAGGAAACTGCTGCTTGTGTTGGAAGTAACTTGACTGCAGAAATCAGATAACTCTGCTTCTTCTTCATTCTCAGAATATTTTTCTAAACTTGTTGATGTCGATGAAATTTGCAATAGCTTATTGCTTGAACTTTTAGATCAGCGGGTTAAACTTTAGCTTCAGGCTTTGCAATAATGGCGAGAGGAAGAAAATGAAGTTGCGCCTCTTTACGAAAAGTAAAAAACCTAAAGTTGATTTATCTTCGCCGATCTCAGGCCCTTTATCTTCCGTCGTCCAACAGCTCTTAGAACCTCGGGACCACCAATAGTTGTTGGCTGCAACTTTGCTTTAAGAGTAAATGTCGTACTTTAGGCTTCTAACGCCATTTGTCGTGTACAGTAGCCTTCCCACAATAATTCAAAATTTTGCTAACTTTTGCTGACGTCAGCATCTGTGGACTTAGCCAAATTCACAGTTTCATCCCAAGCGTTGAGTGCGTTGAGTGAACATCCTTCACTCAACGCAAAAACCCTCAGTTAGATAATCTGCACCGCCATGCATTGAGTGCGTTGAGTGAACCTTCATCACTCAATGAATTTGGACTTAGCCAATTACTTTTGTACTATCAGGCGTTGAGTGAACGGTCTTCACTCAACGCTTTGTCCGTATACAATCTTTCTGCTGATTAGGCATTGAGTGTGTTGAGTGAACGACTTTCACTCAATGCTTTTGTACTTAGATAATATTTCTGTTGATTAGGAGTTGAGAGCATTGAGTGAGCCTTCATCATTCAACACATCTGGACTTAGCCACTTCTTTGAAGCCTGCCATCTTGCTGAGGTGTTGAGTGAACTGTCTTCACTCAACGCTTCTGTACATAGCCGATTTTCTTCTTCATGAATGCATTGAGTGAGCCTTCATCACTCAACTCTTCCGTACTTTGCATGTCTCCTTGATGAGGCGTTGAGTGAACTTCCTTCACTCAATGCTTCTATACTTAGTAGAATTTTCCTGTTGAGTTGGCATTCAGTGAGCTGTCCTCACTCAGCGCATCTGGACTTAGAAAGATTTTTTTCTGTCTATATCTTCTTAAGCTTTGACTGAACATTGTCCTGTCGATGATTTCTTCTTTGGGCATTGAGTGAGATGTCCTCACTCAACTCTTCTGGACTTAGCTCGAATTCTTGACAGATTCTTCAAATGCTTTGACTGTTTAGCTTGACTCAATGCTTCTTTGTTCAGGTGTTGCGTGAGTTGTCCTCACTCAACACTTCTGGACTTAGTCGAATTTCTTTCTTGCCAATGCTGAAGCTTTGACAGACTGAGCTTTACTCTAGCCTCTTGTTATAAGGGGTTGAGTGAACTGCCTTCACTCAACGCATATGAACTTAGCCGTAAATCTGCTTTGCAAGCTATTGGGCTTTGATTTCCCATGCTTTACTCAGTGCTTTTTGGCATCTGGCGTTGAGTGAACTGGCTTCACTCAATGCCTATGGACTTAGACAAATTTTTGTCTCTCCACCTTTCTTCCTTGTGACCACCTATCACAATCACTTAGACAACATTTCTAAACTTTTTCCAACGAACATCTTGCTCATATTGAACTTGAACATACATCAAATACAATTATACTCTTTGTATTTATTGTGATGCCTCTTCAAATCTAGGAAACATTGAGAGAAATATTCCCAACAAAAATATTTTGAAGGTATTTTCGTAGGTTATAGTAGCCATAATAAAGCATATAGGATTTTTAATAAGAAAACCCTGGTGGTAGAGGAGTCTATTAATATTGTATTTGATGAGACAAGCATGCTCCATAGCTGCTCGTCTAATTGTGTTGGTGCAGGTGCAGGTACCAGGTTCAAAGAATTAAGCTTGGAAGAAGCAGTCAAGTAAGATGCTCCAAGCTCAGTCAAGGTCATCGATCCAAGTATAGTGGATGAAGAACAACTAGATGAACCAACCATAGAGGATGCACCTGATGTGGCAGAACCAGGTAGTGAAAGAGGAAGAAACCTAGTGTTCAGACACCTCAGAGATCACCCTGTTGATCAAATCATTGGAGAACCAGACGACGGTGTTAGAACCAGAAGAGGTAGAACTAATGAGATATTGCATCTTAGTTTTCTATCTCAAGTTGAGCCAAAGAAAATTGAAGAAGCAAACAAGGATGCCTCTTGGATCATGACAATACAAGAAGAGCTCAACCAGTTCGAAAGGTGCAAAGTCTGGGAGTTGGTGCCCAGGGCCAAGGGATAGAATGTGATCGACACCAAATGGGTATTTGCAAACAAGCTAGACGAGAATGACATAATCATAAAGAACAAAGCCAGGCTTGTAGCACAAGGATACATACAAGAAGAAGTGATCGACTTTGACCGAACATTTTCTCCAGTGTCCAGGCTCGAGGCAATAAGGTTATTTCTTGCGTATGCTTCCTTCAAAGGATTCAACGTCTATCAAATGGATGTAAAATCAGCATTCCTCAACGAGAATATGAAAGATGAATTATACATAACTCAACCTCCAAGTTTTGTCAACTCTACTTTCCCTAAATACGTTTATTTTCTTAAAAAGCTCTTTACAGATTAAAACAAGCTCCTCAAGCTTGGTATGAGACATTGTCCAGCTTTCTTCTTGAGAACAAGTTTACAAGAGAAAGGATAGACAAGACATTATTTCTTAGGGAAGTAAAAGGCAAGATTTTGCAAGTGCAAATCTATGTCGTCGACATTATTTTTGGCTTTATGGAAGACAACCTTTGCAAGAACTTTTCCAAAGTTATGCATGGGAAGTTTGAAATGAGTAGTATGGGAGAGCTGAAGTATTTCTTAGGACTTCAGGTGAAACTATCTGAAGATGGGATTTTCATCTCTCAGACGAAGTTCACCAAGGAGTTACTAAAGAAATTCGGAATGGAGAACGCAACCTCGATGAGGACTCCAATGAGTTCAACTGTGTCTCTAGACAAGGATGAGAAAGGGAAACCTTTTGATGAAACCAAGTACATAAGCATAATTGGATCCTTGCTCTACCTTACTGCCAATAGACCTGACATAATGTTCTCGACATGTGTGTGTGTTTGTGTGTGAGATTTCAGGTAAATACAAAGGAATCTCATTACGTCGCTGCAAAGTGAATTTTAAGATACCTTAAGGGTACACCCAATCTTGGCTTATGATACCCAAGAAGTAATGATGCCGAGCTAATTGGATTTTCAGATGCAGATTTTGTAGGTAGTGGGGATGATAGGAAAAGCACTTCCGGGACATGCCAATTCCTCGAAAGAAGGCTTATCTCATGGAGCAGCAAGAAGCAGAATTGCGTGACAACTTCCACTGACGAATCAGAGTATATCTCTGCGGGTTGTTATTACGCACAGCTTCTATGGATCAGGAATCAGCTTGAGTATTACAACCAAAAGCTTAAAGAGATTCCAATGTATTGTGGCTCCTCCAGTGCAATAGCTATCATAAACAATCATGTCTCTCACAGCTAGACAAAGCGCATCGAAGTTCGATCACTTCATCTCGGAGCATGTGGAGAACAAGGACATAGCCCTTAGCTACGTCCTGACGGATGAACATGTCACATATATTTTCACGAAGCCGTTAGACGAGGTCAAGTTCTCGTTTTTCAAAACAAAACTTGGCATGATAAACAAGAACTCGTGAAGATGGCCAAGAGGACAGGAATTCACTAGGGAAATTCTTCAAAAAGCAGAAAAATTTGTCCAAGGAAATTTCGTCGAATATCGGCCAGCAGAACTCGGTGATTCGTTGGATATACAAGGCTAATCTCAACAAATCTGACTCTGCTTCCAGTTAATATCGCCGAATTTTACTGAGGTCAAAAATTTCTTTCCTATATTGGATCCGAAGAGTCACGACTTATCAGGTACGCGCCTTTCCCATGTCAAATTTAAATTATATATATATATATATATATATATATATATATATATATATATAAAGGGTTAGTGTCAAACCATCACATTTCGTCGAAGCCAGAAAGTCATCTCGCCAAACTTGTTAAGTGTTTGTTTTAGGATAATGAGTGACCTAGAGGGGGGGGGGGGGAATAGGTCCAATTTAAATCTTAACAACTTTTAAATCACAGAAATTAACTTAGAGTGTGAATTAACCCAATCATAGTATTCAAGAAAAGCAGAAAATATCTAAATATAACTATCACAACACAGCAAACAATTGAGCACAACGCACAATTCAGCACACCACAACACACAATAGTTTTATAGTGGTTACCCAATTTATGGGTACATCCACATTCCCCATTCTCATATCTAGCAAAGAACTAGATTCGGCCAAACTTCTTCTTTCTTTTCCTCAGATACTCAGATTTTGCACCTCAGAGCCCAGCTGGCTCCTACAACTCAGATAATGCAATGTCTTACCTCAGATCCTTAAGATCCTACAACTCAGGTTGCTCTTTAAGAACCCTACCTCAGAGTGCACCTCAACTCCCACTCCTCAGGCAAACCCTTGCCCTACAACCTCAAAACCTTCCAGTTCCTACAGCTCAGATAAATTGCACCTTCTCCTACCTCAGGCACACATCCCTGCCTCAACCTTTATAATATAGGCTTACAACACAGATAAATTAATCCCCTACCTCTCAAATTTACTAATAGATCTTACAAAGTTATTAAAAATAGAAGGAAATGTGTTTTGAAATGTCACCTAGAAAGAATGAGTCTGGTGACTTCTTCTTGATCAGATCTTGATGAGAATTCTTCTTCCTTAACAGTGGCTGTGAAGGACAAGAATCAACCCTTCTTAGCTTTTTCAAAGCTTCTTGAATGAGAAGTTAGGGTTGATTCTTGGCTAGAGATGATTGAAGTTGATCCACGATCTGCTTTCTCTCCACATTCAGAATTCTATTGAATTGATCTGACTGACTTGGATGAGAAGAATGAGAAAATCATTGCACTTCTGTTTCTGTTGAGTTGATCTCCTTAAATAGGCTTTGCCAAAAGTGACCGGCTGCCTCGATTAATCTATTGACATCTGATAGTTCGGACAGTTATCAGAACTTCAGGCTTTGAATTCTGGACTTAGAAGAAATTCTGTCTTGAAAGATCCTGCATGAAGGTGTTGACACTTCTGTACTTAGAATCTGTCGACACAAGTCCTAGGTGTCGACACTTCTCTTATAAGGATGTCGACATTAATAGAGTGTGTCGACACTGCTAGCTTCTTATCTCGACACTGCTTGTGTAACATGTGTCGACACTTGTCCTGAGTGTTGACACAGTTGGTTTCTTTTCTCGTCATGTCTTGTGTGAAATGTGTCGACACTAGTTTTGAGTGTCGACACAGCTGATTTCTTGACTAATGGTTTCGACCCAAGTCCTGGGTGTCGACACAGCTTGCATCCAGTCTCGACATAACTTGAGTGAAATGTGTCGACATTAGTCCTAAGTGTCGACACAACTGGTTCTTTGACTCACGATATCGACACAAGTCCCGGATGTCGACACAACTTGCTTCCAGTCTCGACACTTCTTGAATAAGGGTATCAACGCTAGTCCAGAGTGGTGACACTGCTTGATTCCTTGTCTCAGCACAGCTTTTACAAAGGTGTCGACACTTGTCTAGTGTCTCGACACTTTTGTACTTAGTTTATTTTTCCTGCACAAATAAACTCAACATACATCAAATATAAATTTATGTATATCATTGAGTTGAAAGGACTTCTTCAAATCAGGTACACAATTCCTAATGTACCCAACAATCTCCCCCTAGTTGGAGAAGACATAACCTCAATTCAATGATAAACACAATGATACCAAAATATGATGATAAAGATATGAAAATAACAGTGCTGAACAAAATATAAAGTAACACAATTGATAACACATATAGAATACAGTGCAACTAAAATTTTTCATTATATCTTGACAAAAGATTACAATTATCAGATTTGTTATACTATTCTTTTAAATCAAAATTTACATAAAGTTCAAAAGATAAAATATCCTAGGAAAGATCTGTCTCCTTGATGACAATGTCTTTTCCAGACTGAATTTGAGCTTTGATCTCTGACACTTTGTCATCAGCTATCTGTTTGCCTTTATCATTCTTAGCTTTAGAAATCTTTTCCTTCTTAAGCCTCTGTCTTTCGTAATAATGATATGGCTTAGGAAAGTATTTGCTGGGCTCAACAGAATTAGTTGGGATCTTCCCTGCCTTCAGATCATATCTGAATTTCTGGATGACCTCCTGTTGCTTTAAATGCTTAGCCCATTCTTGTTTTATATACCATTTTCCCCTATCACTAATATTAACATTGACTGATTTCCATGTAGTGAGTATAATTGATCTGGAGGTTGGGCTCCATTATTCAAAACCTGGCCTAGCTTCAGCTTGCTCCCTGAACCTTTTCTTTAACATCTGAGCTTCTTTTTCTTTCAGCAAAGCAGATGCAGTCATCTCCACCTTTTCATATACTATATTTTGAACTTGTGGTGAAGGACTGTATATGGTCTGGATAACAGTTTGAATGTCTTCAAATTGAGCTGTCTTGTACATGAATTGTCTAGGATTTTGAATGGTCTCAAATTAAGTTGGTTGACAACCAGACTCAGCAGTTGGTCTCCATCATACCATAGGGTAGGATGGCCTAAAGTGTCTCTGATGTTATTGGAAATCCAAGTAGCATGCTCAGAGCTATCATTTATCATTACCCTCTCTCCCTTTATGACTTCTCTCTCTATATGATCTCTCAAATCATTCTTGCGAAACCTTACTTATCCATCCAGATAATTTATTCCTGAGGTTAAAGTGGTCTTTACTTTCAGTAAGTGTTCATCTAAAGCCTTGTCAGAAGCTTTGATATCCTTAATCAGTGAGGCTGAATGAGTTGTCAGCTGAGTTTCCATGTCCTTCATGGCAGAAGTTATCTTATTTTCGAAAGCAGTAATCTGCTCAGTCAGCTTGACCATTGTTTCATTATGCATCACAGTCATGTTCTCATCCATTATTCTTTGATTCTCAAGGACATAGCCATGTTTTACAATCAGGTCATCTTTAGTTTTCTTTGCCTCCTGATGCTGTTTTGCAATATAAACCACAACATTTACTCTTTTCTGGAAGAAATCAGTCATATCTGTCTTTAGGTGATTTACTTCAAATATAATAAACTTAATTTCTTGTGCCAACTAAGTCTGCAACTCCTTGTTGCTTTCATATACATACTTTTCATGCTGTGTTCTTTGTTGGTCTAACATAATCTACATTTTTACTAGAATAGAACTTAAATCCTCAGCAGGAGCAGATGTTGATTCAGCATGAATAATCCTTTTGTAACTCCTACTTCTCGTTTTAAGTTTGGATAATTTCCTTTTCTTCAACAGAGAGACTTATTCCTCCTCAGATTCAGATGAACTTACTTCTTCAACAGATTTTGTCTCTAGAGCTGTTTTAGTATTTGGGGCCAACTCCCCCTCAATTCTTGCAGCTTCTTCACGAATGTTGGCGGTGTCCAGGTTAATCTCATCTTGATGAGCTTCAACATCTGCATCTGGAACAAGCTCCTCTGGAAGTTCAGTCATCTCCCCTTAGAAATTTATATTTGCATCCAGAAGTATTTCTTCTTCAATATCCTTGGGGATTTCATCCTCCATCTCTCTCTCAGGCATTTCCTTTTCAGGAACATATGTTTGTTCCAGCTCTTGTACAACTTCCATTATTATTGTATTTACTATATCTATGTCAAGTTCTGACAGATCATTGAGGTTCTCCCCCTCAATTTGATCCTTCTCTTATACAGTCTCCCCCTGCACCTGATCATCAATTATAGGTGAGGTCCTTGGAGAATTCTCAGCTATTGTATTATATTGTTTCTTTGAGCTTGAACTTTCCTTTTCTCCAGATTCACTAGAAGAATCTTCATCCACAACTATAGTCTTCTTCCTCTTCTCCTTCTTCTTTTCAGGTTTTGGTGTTTCCTTTGTCAAAACTCTGACCCATCTAGATATAATCCTCATGTTCATCCTTCGTATGTGGTTTATCTTTGATCAAAGTTTAAGATTGAGACTGTCAGGTATGACTTGGACTAGATAGAGACTCAGAATTCTGCCCATATTAGGCTTCTTGATACTTTCTACTATTTTATCAAAGACCATTATGATCCGGTTAGTCTTGATTTTGAAAATTATTCTGTTCATCAGCTCAAACATAACTGCTGAGATCATGTCATGTGCCCCTGTATTGCAGAGCAGCACTTTATCTATAACTTCAGACAAAAAATTTCATTGGGTATTCATACCCTTCCTGTTTAAGGTACTTCCAAACTTAGTGGTTGGAGCAATCCACACCACACTAATGCCTCAGCAAACCTGGTGGTGTCTATTGCATCTTCCGGATTGATTCTTCGTATATGAAACACCTTAGCCAATTTCCTGGTTGTGATTTTCACTTTTGCTCCATTTACCTTTGACTTGATCTTTTTTGAGTTAGAATCTAGTTTGACATTAGAGAAGAATTCTGAAACTTCTCTTTTCCAGATGTTTGTCGGTTCTGAAAGAAAATATTCTATTCCAGCTTCAGTGATTAGGTCAATAACATTCTTAATTTCCTCTTGCGCTGAGCCGAATCCATTTTGCACAAGCTCAAAGCCTTCAAATATGTTGTCGACATGCTTGGGAGCCATTGGAGTTGAAAGAAATTTTGAAGGGGTGTGCCGACTAAAGGAATTCTAGGTCTCGACACTCAGGGATCAATCTCTCGAAATTTCAAGAAAGCGTTGTCGACTTCTACTTTCACACCCTATTTATAGTGGATGTAGCTGAAGTTGAAAAGACATGCTCTATTTAGTCTATTCTAAGTGTTAGAAAATGACCTAGTGTCGACACAGGAAAACTATTCTATCAAGATGTGTCGACTCAAGTCGACACAAGTATTATGTCTCTCGACACATAACTTGGGGTCTCGACAACCTCATGTCTCTGTTAAAATTTTCTCAGCGTGGTCAGCAAGGTAGCCCAAACGCCAAATTAATATCTTCGGCACTACCCAGTTCTCACGTTGAACCAGCGAAAAACCAAGGAACAAAGGTTAATCCCAACAAACAATGGAAGCACAAGCAGATCTTTTACACATTCACTTCTTTACAACACGAGGCATACATAGCGAGACATGATTTCGCTAGTATAATAGTTGTAAATAGAAAGCACCAAAACCCAAGTCGGGCGGATAGCACCGGAGTCCGCCGAGACCGCCGAGGTTGCCGGGTCCGCTGAGATCGCCCGAACTAAGCTGCAATCCGCCGAATAGCCACGGAGTCCGCCGAAGCCGTGAGGCCGCGCGGACACACCGTTATTCGTCTCCTGCTGAAGCTAAACTGAGGAACACCCCCTACCCGTCTGAAGCCGACGGACAGGTTATTGAAGCTGGCAAAGTTGAAACAGAGTTGACAGGCCGCAGAGCGACCTCCTACTGAATCTGCAGAGACCACACAACTTCCAAGTACTTGACCGAGGTCAAAGCCAAACTCCTGGCTCCTTAAAGCTATCCGCGCGACCTACACACAGCAAACTGTCAGCCCTGAATCAATCCGCGCGGACAGACAAACTGAGACCGCAGCGCCTTGCCCAACCCAACTTACTGTTCACTCAAGTTACTGTAGATGTTCCAGGGGGTCCTATTTATAGGCGAGGTGAGGAGTGTGGTCACTGCCCTAGAGATAGCAACACCGCCCTAGCCCGCGCGATAGCAAAACACCGTCCTCCGAGTCCGCAAGGACTTAGCCGGATACCAAGGAAAACCGCCAAACAGCACAGGCTTGCAATGCGGCCACTGAGGAAAGCACCAGTCCGCAAGCCTCTATCCGCTCAGGCCGCTCCTTGGCAAAACCAAACAGCCAACGCCTTATCCGCAGATACCAGGCCGCATAGTCCGCGGACTTCACCCGTGGAATCCGCTCAGAATAACAGTCGGCTTCCACTAGACTTTCCACCAGGCCGCACACAACAGTCCGCCCAGTCCACCTAGTCCGCCAAAGCTGTCTGCCCAGGCCGCCCGGCCTGTCCCGTCAACCACTTCCACTTCACAAATTTCAACACTCCCCCTTGAAGTGGGGACTGGTGACCAAGCCCAACAAGCTGCGCAAACGCTCAAAGGGCCCCTTCGACAGTGGCTTCGTGAAGATGTCAGCAAGATTATCTTCACTCCGAACATGCCCAACCAGTAGAGACCCCTCCAACAACTTCTCCCTGATGAAGTGGTGATCAATCTTTATATGCTTGGTCTTGGCGTGACACACTGGATTGTTAACCAGTTTGAGAGCACTCTCGTAATCACCCCGAAGTAAAGTAGGCCCTTGCACTTCTTCATGAACATCCTCTATAAGCCTCCTCAACGAGATGGCTTCCCGAGCAGCCAAGGAAGAAGCCTTATACTCTGCCTCCGTAGTTGAGACGGACACCGAGTCCTGCTTCTTGCTACACCACGAGATGCTAGCTGAACCGCAAGTGAACACATAACCTGAAGTAGACCTTCGATCATCCGAATCACCGCCATAGTCAGCATCCGTGTACCCAAGCAACGCAAACTCCGAGTGCCTTCCATAGAGGAGTCCCATGTCAGAAGTCACCTTGACATACTTCAGAATACCCTTTGCCGCCACTAGATGAGATGGCCTTGGTTCAGCCATATACCGACTTACTCGGCCAACAGCATAAGCAATGTCTGGCCTTGTAATCGTCAGGTATATCAAGCTCCCAACAAGAGCCCTGAACACCAAGGGATCATGAAGAACCCTTCCCTCATCTCGTCGAAGCTTCAGCCCAGGTTCTAGTGGAGTAGAGCACTTCTTCCCTTCGCCCATGCTGAACCGCTTCACAATGCGATTAGCATACCCTTTCTGGCAAATGAGAACCCCGCACTCCTTCCTCTCCACTTCCAGACCGAGAAAGTGATGCAACTCTCCCAAGTCTTTCATCTCGAAGCGTATAGCAAGCTCAGCCCTGAGCCTTGCTACTTCCCCCTCTGAATTCCCTGTGATGATCATGTCATCCACATACAGCAGGACCAAGACTTGTAGCTCCCCCTTCTTCTTGACGAACAAGCTTGAATCCGAGTTGGAAGCAAGGTATCCACAGAATTGCAAGTACTCTGCAATCTTCCCATACCACGCTCTAGGAGCTTGCTTCAACCCATAGAGAGCCTTCCTAAGTTTGCAGACATAGTTTGGATGCTTTTCAGAGACAAAACCAAGGGGCGGATCCATGAAGATGTCCTTGTCAATCTCTCCGTAAAGAAAGACGTTCTTCACATCGAGTTGCCACAACCTCCATCCGTTGCTAACAGACAAGGCGATCACCACTCTTACTGAAGTCATCTTCGCAACTGGACTGAATGTCTCCTCATAGTCTTCTCCATACTGTTGTGAGAATCGTCTAGCGACCAGGCGAGCCTTGAACCTATCAATGCTCCCATCAGCCTTCTTCTTCAACTTATACACCCACTTGCAAGTAACCGGAGTAATGCCATCAACCTTGGGCACAAGGTCCCAGGTTTCATTCTTCTTCAGAGCATCAATCTCTTCTTTCATGGCACCTTCCCACTCCTTCACTCTAGTGGCCTCGTTGAAGGTTGCAGGCTCTCGCTCATCCAGAGGACCTGCAAAGAAGCAGGAGACAAAGCTCACTGCTTTCCCATCACAGTACCGAGCCGGTGGCTTAACCACCCTCTTCGATCTCCGTAGGGTCGGCTCCTTGCTCACTGCTTTCGTTGCTTCTTCGGGCTCAACTCCTACCTGGGGCAAGTATTGAGCAGTGCTTCCCCTGCTTCCTGAGCCAGAAGGCTCAGCCTCAGAGTTAGAAGCAATAGGAGCTGCTGGTGAAACAACAAGCTCCTCTTCCAAGCCTTCAACAGCCACCATCGGTGCTTCATCAACCTTGCTACTTCTGGTTAGCTCAACCGAGCCACCTAGATATGACGTCAACTCGTCAAAGACAACGTCTCTTGACACCACAAACTTCTTCGTCACAGGGTCCATGCATTTCCATCCCTTCTTCCGCTCATCGTAGCCAACAAAGACAAGCTTCCTTACCTTCGCATCCAGCTTAGTCCGTGAAGCATCCAGGACATGGGCGTAGTAAGTTGAACCGAACACCCGAAGGTGTCCAACACTCAACTTCTCCTTCAGCAACAGCTCAATAGGAGTCTTCATGTTGATAGGGCTGAGTGGCATCCGGTTGATGACATAAGTTGCACAAGACATCCACTCCGCCCAAAAGGACCTTGGGATATCTTTCGCATGAAGCCAGCATTTGCAGGTCTCCGTCAGATGACGGATCTTCCGCTCCGCTACCCCATTTTGTTATGGAGTGTGAGCATAAGTAAGCTCCCGTTGGATCTCGTGCTTCATGCAGAAGTTAGAAAACTCAGAGGAGACAAACTCACCCCCGTTATCAGTTCTAAGCTTCTTAATCTGCAAGCCAAGCCGGCCTTCTACCAACTCCTTGAACTCCACAAACAAACGGAAGGCTTCTGACTTCTCCTCTAAGAAGTACACCCAAGTATACCTTGAGTAGTCATCAACCAAGAAAAGCATGTATCTGCTTCCACCAAGGCTGGCAGTAACCATCTGTCCCATCAGGTCGCCATGAATGCACTCCAATGGTTTCTTGCTCCTTGTTTGTGATTTATCAAACGGAAGGCGATGTGCCTTACCGTATTGACAGCCTGCACAAACATGCCTATCACCAAAGGAAGACAACTTAGGCAACCCCTTCACCAGACTTCTACTCGTCATCGCCTTCAGCTTGTTCATGCCAACATGCCCCAGCCTCTCATGCCAGATAGCAACGCTATCATTGGCGCTACATATATATATATTTATATAAGACAGCCGAACTAGCTGCTGGCGTCGAGGAGGTTAACCGAACACGACGGTGGTGTTGAGGAAGTTAGCCGAGCACGGCGATGGCGTTGAGGAAGTTAGCCGAGCACGGAGATGGCGTTGAGGAAGTTAGCCGGGCACGGAGATGGCGTTGAGGAAGTTATCCGAGCACGTCGATGGCGTTGAGGAAGTTAGCCGAGCACGGTGATGGCGTCGAGCCTGCTGGTAACATATAGATGTATATATATATATACACACACACACACACATCGTATATACATATATATGTATTCATAAAAATTCATATATATGCATATGTATATACATATAAATTGCATGGGTGGAGGTGGATGCGAACTATTGAATACGGTAGCGGGACATTGCACGTAAATTCTCATAAGACCTGTCGTAATCCTACAAAATAGAAAATATAATATTTAGAACGTGAAATATTGTTTTTACACAATATTGTAACAAAACAATGAACAAATATGATAATTTATTTAAATATTAAATAACAAATTAAACTAAAATGATGACTAAATTACTAATCATCAAACACCTACATACTTGAGTTTTGCTCGTCCCGAGCAAACCATTCTCATAAGGGTAGGAAATTCTAATGCTACATAGAATCTTGAAAGCTAGAGTAAAAATGCGAAGTCTTATCCCGATATGCGTAGACATTTTTGTAGAAAAACGTTCTTGGCATAAATACTAATTCATGAAATAATTAAAATGCGTTTCAATTATTTATTATTACTTTTAAAGAGAGTCAATCGGTTCATCTCAAAGTTATGTAAAGAGAGAAAATAGCATGATCACTGAAATTTAAATTACTAGATGTTGACACTCGGGGTGTCCTCCCAAGAAATCCATCAATGACGATGGTCATAGGCTTGCCTACTGCACCTTCTCCACTACACTTCATACTCAATCAACTTTATGGATCTTTAGTACTTAAATAGGATGTAACTTAAGGCTTGAGTTTAAGGGCGAGATGAACAATGATAAACATGAAGACGTATTCCACTTAAACAAAGAGTTTTAAGCTAAACTTTTATTTTTCTTTTTCATCATAATTGAGATCATTCTAAGTATGCACGTGCATACCTAGGCCGCATATCATTATGAAATTTTACTTTTTCACCCATATTATTTTCCTTTTCACAGTTGGGATCATTCCAAGTACGCATGTGCATACCTAGGCCGCATATCACTATGAAATATTTTTCTTTTTGAAATATATTTTTTTTTCGACACCCGTATTTTTCCAATGTTTTGGCTCTTCACCGCATCACCAAAAATGAAACCTCCAAGTTTAGCTGAAAATTTAATTGTTCTTGGGTTTGGCTTTTTAGCTTTGGTGGTGAAGTGGTGAGGGTGGATCAAAAAAAAGGGTAAGAGGCTCAAGTTGTGTCAACAAAGATAGTATTTTAAGGATTGGAATGCAATGGCTCAAACTATCCAAATAAAGGTCTAAATCATTTCTGAAAGATAATTATTCTAAAGTGCAAATGTTCTGGAGTTTGCTGAGGGCAAATCCTAGACGACGAGAAAAGACACCCTTCCATTCGAGTCGAGTAATAGCTTTCTAACGATCTTCTATACACTCTTCTAAACTACTTTTGGATAAAAACGGATTCAAATTAGAAGTAAAATAAATTTTTTCTACGCAAAATATAAGATCACAATTTTAGATCTGTGACAAAAAATTAATTATACACCAATACTACTCAAACACATGCATTTAACTAGAAGCACTGCATGAGTCAATAATTTTACTCAAATGTTTCAAAAACTATTTTAGCACGAAAAATTCATATTCCACATGAAAAATAAAATTTACTTAGAACTTACAATTGAGTAAGTTAGGAAAGTGTTGATAGATAAAGCAAAAAAAATCCTAATATTTTTGTTAATTCCTAGACTTCCCGAGGTCTATCCTGTGAGGGGTTCGCACCAGTACTAGGAGATATGATGGGATGACAGGCCCAAACCTCCCTTTCTAGGAAATTACATTTTGATTTTTATATTTTTTTATAGTTTTTTTATGTAATTTTTTTTTAAATGATGCAAGAAATAAGACTAGATTTTTTTAAAAAACAACCTAAGTTAAAAATTAGAACTAACTTATGTTACCCCTCCATACTTAAAGATAAACATTATCCCCAATGTTTAAAACTAAGTATGAAGATTACAAATCTATTTTAAAAGAAATGCAAAATAAATTAAAATTAAATGTTATAAGGAAACTTCTCTTATTATTTGTCGGGGCAGCCGCTTTATAACATCAACCCAAACCCTGCAAAAGTTGTTAGGAAGGGAAACAAGAAAAAAAATAATAGAAATGAAAAGGGATAACTATGAGGTGCCTCCCACAAGCGCTTTGTTTACCGTCATGTAGCTTGACTAAGTGGCGATTTTAAATATTTGGAAGATTTAGTGATTCAATTTTTCCGGTCGCCGAGGTGATATAGTTTTAATCGCTGCCCATTAACTTTGAATGAGCTGTTTTCCGGGCGTTCAATTAGTACGGTCTCATATGGCCAAATCTCTTTCACGACAAAGGGGTCGGACCATCGGGACTTCAATTTTTCCGGAAAAAGCCTAAGTCTAGAATTACAAAGAAGGACTAGATCTCCCAGTGAATAAGATTTTGGATTTTTAATATTTTTATCGTGATAGAACTTAGTTCTCTCCTTATAGAATTTGTTATTTTCATAGGCGTTTGCACGTTATTCATCTAATTCATTTAATTGAAATTTTCTTTGTTCGAACGCTAAGTTTTGATCTAAATTTAAAAATTTGAGCGCCCAATATGCGCGGTGTTCTAATTCTACCGGTAAATGACAAGCTTTTCCGTAGACTAATTGGTACGGTGTACAACCGATTGCGGTCTTGTACGCCATTCGATAAGCCCATAAAGCATCGTTTAATTTAAGTGACCAATCCTTCCTATTAACAGACACCATTTTTTCTAAAATTCTCGTAAGTTCACGATTTACCACATCCACTTGGTCATTTGCTTGTGGGTGATAGGCGGTAGAGAGTTTGTGGGTAATGCCATACTTGGCTAAATTTTTAACAAGTTGTCATTACAGAAGTCAGTGCCCCTATCACTAATTAGTGCTCGTGGTGTGCCAAATCATGAAAATAATTTTTTCAAAAATTTTACGACGACTCTCGCATCGTTAGTGGGGAAAGCTTGCGCCTCTGCCTACCTTGACACGTAGTCGACCGCAACATGGATGTACTTATTATTATGAGACGGTGGTAGTGGACCTACGAAATCTAACCCCCATAAATCAAAAATTTCACATTCTAAAAATATATTTTGGGGCATTTCGTCCCAGTTAAAAATGTTACCTGACCGTTGGCAGCTATCGCATTTGCTCACAAACATGTGAGCATCTTTGAATAAAGTGGGCCAATAGAAGCCCGCCTCTAGCACCTTCCTAGCGGTCCGGTTTGCTTGATAATGTTCACCGGTTAGTCCTTCATGGCAGTGCAGCAAAATTTTGACGCCTTCCTCGCCCGATACACACCTTCTTATCACCTGGTTCGCGCAAACACGAAATAAAAAAGGATCTTTCCAAAAGTAAATTTTCA
Organism: Platanthera guangdongensis; assembly: GCA_039583875.1. Taxonomy (NCBI): domain Eukaryota; kingdom Viridiplantae; phylum Streptophyta; class Magnoliopsida; order Asparagales; family Orchidaceae; genus Platanthera; species Platanthera guangdongensis. Next base: position 35,631,476 of record CM077164.1, on the reverse strand, counting down.
AGTCCGAAAAGAATTTCTCCTTTTGTTGACTTGAAAAATCTTTTGGAAGGACCCATGCCACTAAATAGTTGGCAGGATCTGCGTACCAAGGGGTGCAAGAAGTTATTACCTTATTCATGATGAGGAGGCACTCTTCAGGAAATTCGTCATCTATTTCGGACTCCAATAGCACTCCTGCAGCCGGATTCTCAAATCTTGAGAGTGGTCGACCGCCAAGTTCTCCGCTCCCTTCTTATCTCGGATCTCCAAATCGAACTCTTGTAGAAGGAGAATCCATCTTAGTAATCGGGGCTTGACGTCCCCTTTTTCCATTAGATACCTGAGAGCAGAGTGGTCAGTAAAAACAATAATTTTTGATAGCGTTATATAAGATCGAAATTTATCAAATGCAAAAACAATCGCCAAAAGTTCTTTCTCTGTCGTTGTATAATTAGCTTGGGCGGACGTGAGCATTTTGCTCGCGTAATAAATCGGGTGAAAATATTTATTCATCCGTTGGCCTAAAACAACCCCTACAGCAAAATCACTCGCATCACACATTATTTCAAACGACAAAGACCAATTTGGCGCAATTAAAATCAGCGAGTTTATTAGTTCTTTTTTTATTTTTTTTCAAAAGCTTTCAAACATTCATCGTCAAAAATAAACGCAGACTCTTTTTCTAAGAGATGAGTTAAAGGTTTTGTAATTTTAGAAAAATCTCGAATGAATCGCCCATAGAATCCTACGTGTCCTAGAAAACTCCTAATAGATTTGATATTTGTGGGCGGAGGAAGTTTTTCTATGACTTCGATCTTGGCCCGATCGACCTCGATCCCCTTACTAGATATTTTATGTCCGAGGACCAACCCCTCTCGGACCATAAAATGGCACTTCTCCCAGTTGAGTGCCAAATTTGTGTCTTCGCAACGTTGAAGAACACGGTCAAGATTATTAAGACAATTTTCAAATGAATCGCCAAATACAGAAATATCGTCCATAAACACCTCAATGTTCTCCTCTATTAACTCTGCGAAACCAGCCAACATACATCTTTGAAATGTAGTCGGCATGTTACAAAGACCAAAAGGCATCCTCCGATAGGCGAAGGTGCCGAACGGGCAAGAGAATGTGATTTTCTCTTGATCTTTGGGCGCAATTGGGATTTGAAAGTATCACAAAAGACCATCAAGAAAACAATTGTGTGAGTGACTGGATAAGCATTCTAAGATTTGGTCAATGAAGGGTAACGAGAAGTGATCCTTACGGGTGATATCATTTAATTTTTTATAATCGATGCATACCCGCCAACCCGTAACGGTACGGGTTGGGATTAACTCATTATTTTCATTAGAAACTACCGTTATGCCGCCCTTCTTAGGCACGACTTGCACCGGGCTAACCTAAGTGTTATCCAAAATATGATAAATAATTCCCGCGTCTAATAGTTTTATTATTTTGGCCATAACAACGACCTTCATATTTGGATTAAGGCGTCGATGAGGCTGAAAAGTACCGCGAGAATTATTTTCTAAATTTATTTTATGAATGCAAAAAATGGGCTTATCCCTTTAATATCAAAAATTTGTCACGCAATTACATGACGATGCTTATTTAAAATTTTTGTTAATTCAGAAATTTTTGAATCGTTAAGCGCGGATGAAATAATCACGGACAATTTTGAGTCTTTTTCTAAAAATAAATATTTTAAATGTTCCAACAATTGTTTTAATTCTAAACTCGACGACTCCTCATAAGATGTTTTTACTTTAAAATTATTCGATTTTATTTCTTCAAATTTGAGCGGACGAGTTATTTCTTTTAAACAATATAAGTTTGCAATGTCCGGATTTTCAAATGAAGGAGAAATAATATCAGAAGATGATGTTATTTCCTCTTCAAAATTTATTTCTAACATAAAGTAAGAGTCGTCATTAGAAAAAGAGTTTTTCATGGAAGAGTCAATACTAAAAGTAACTTCTTCATCCCTCACTCGTAGGAGAAGCTTTCTGTTACTTACGTCTATTATTGCCTTAGAGGTAGCAAGGAATGGACGACCGAGTATAAGGGACACTTCGGCGTCTTCCTCGATGTCTAGAATGACAAAGTATACCGGGAAGATAAACTTGTCTACTTTAACTAAAACATCCTCTACGACTCCAATTGGATATTTAATAGACCGATCTGCTAGTTGGATGCTAATTTTTGTTGGACTAGGATTGCCCAACCCAAGTTTTTAAAATAAAGAATATGGCATGAGGTTAATACTAGCGCCCAAATCGGCCAAGGCGTGTTTTATTAATAAATTACCGAATAAGCAAGGGTTGGAAAACCGCCCCGGATCGTTAAGTTTTTCCGACAATTTATTTAATACAAACGCCGAGCATTCTGCGTTTAAAAAAACACGCGAAATATCCTCAAGTTTCTTTTTATTAGAGAGTAATTCTTTGAGGTATTTCGCGTATTTAGGCATATTAAAGATTGTTTCGCAGAATGGGATGTTTATTTGAATTTGTTTTAAAATTTCAATAAATTTTTTGTATTGCTCCTCATTGCGCTCATTTTTAAATTTTGAAGGATAAGACATTGAAGGTTTTAAGTTATTGCGCGGAGCTAGAGTAGAAGAAGGTAAAGTAGAAGAACTAACTTGTGGAGAAGTAAATTGCAGGGGTGAAGATGAAACGTTTACCTCAGGTCCAGCCAAATTTGTAGAAGTTACCTCCTTTCCGCTGCGGAGGTTTATTACGTTGGCGCTCTCCCTTGGATTAGGCTCGGTGTTGCCCGACAGTGTTCCTTGTTGGCGCTCGGAGACTAATTTGGCTAATTGTCCAATTTGATTTTCTAAATTTTTTATAGATCCGGTAAGATTCCGGATATTGGACTCATTTGAGACTACGTATTTAGTGAAGACTTCTTCAAGTGAAGAAGGCTTGTGTGATGGTGGTGGAGTGAATCCGGGAGGATTCACTTGTAGTGGACGTTGAGCATTATTAGGGTTGCTCCATGAAAAGTTTGGGTGATTCCACAAACCCGGATTATAACTATTTTTGAACGGAATATTATTATTCGAGTTATACGGAGGACGATAGGAGTTCCCCATATAATCTACTTGCTCATGAAAATTATTATTAAAATTATTATTATTATTATTATTAGCCCAATTGGTAGCGGAGGAAGCAGACATCTTCGCCACTTGCTTAGTGAGTCATTCTACTTGATGTGCTAAATTAGGGGTGACCTCGACTTCGAAGAGTCCAGTCGGCTTGTTAGGGCGCGACCGTAGCACATTCCATTGATAAGCATTCATGGCCATCTCCTCGAAAAGCTCTTGAGCGGCCTCAGGGGTTTTGTTATTAAGAGTTCCCCCTGCGACTGCATCAATCATTTGCCTCGTTTGGAGATTCAAACCATTGTAAAAAGTTTGAACTTGTTGCCACGTAGGAAGGGAATGATGAGGCCATCTCCGCAAAAGTTCCTTGAAGCGCTCTCATGTGTCATAGAGAGACTCTGAGTCTATTTGCGTGAACGAGAGAATGTCCGTACATAATTTAGCGGACTTTGCCGGAGGAAAATATTTCGTTAAAAATCTTTCCGTCATTTCGGCCCATGTAGTGATGGAACCTCTAGGAAGAGAACCCAACCACTGCTTGGCCTTGGTCTGCAAAGAAAACGGAAATAAACGCAAACGGATGGCTTCATCGGTGACGCCATTTATTTTAAACGTATCGCAAATTTCCAAAAAAATTTAGCAGATGTAAATTTGGATCTTCATCTGGTAAGCCATCAAATACAACAGATTGATGTACCATCTGAATGATACTCGTTTTAATTTCAAAATTATTATTCGCTACTACTGGAAGAATAATACTAGATTGTGTTCTCTCCAAATTCGGTCTCGCATAATAGGACATATTCCGTAGCGGCGACGCATTAAGGTTAGAAACTTCCATTATTTTCTCGTTAGTTTCTCCGATTGATTCTTCGCGAATTATTAGTAGATCACTAAATCAGAGACGTCGCCGAAAGGTGCGCTCGATTTCCGGATCAAAACCGAATTCAAAATTATTTGAAGAGTTTATTCGGGTCATAAACTAAAAAAACAGAAGAGAAGCGATAAAATTAATAACTATTTTTTTTTCAAATTATCGATCAATTGTCCACGACAATGGAGCCAAAAACTTGATTGCTCAAAACTATGTCCGCAAACGATAACGACAAGTGTATCGTATCGGAAGTGGTATAGGTTTATAAAAAACTAAGGTTATATTAGACTCAGGGTGGTCGAGTAACTCTACTTTGAAAATCGTTATTATTTTATCAATAGGAATTGGGTTGGAGGTTGCGAATAGCAAAAACAAAAAAATGCTAATGGATTTAATTTGATGGGTTAAAAGCTTGTGCTCGATCTTTGAATCACCTTGGAAAAAGAAAATATCAAAATGAAAATAGAGTGCAATTATCTTGTTGAAGAGGAAAGCGACTTTGTTAGCTTTCCCGGGGTGATATTGGAGAGTGAAGTCGTAATTGCATAGGAATTCTAGCCATCGGCGCTGCCGGAGATTCAGCTCTTTCTGCGTGGAGATATACCTGAGGCTCTTGTGGTCGGAGAATATCTCGCATCTTACTCCATACAGATAATGCCTCCAGATTTTAAGGGCGGAGACGACGACGCCTAACTCTAAATCGTGTGCTGCGTAATTTAATTCGTGCGACTTTAATTGCCCAGATGTGTAGGCCACTACCCTGCCATGCTGTATTAGAACAGCTCCCAATCCCTTCAGGGATGCATCAGTGTAGATTTGGAATCCCTCGGTCCCTGTGGGGATCGTAAGGATTGGCGCAGAAGTCAGCCGCTTCTTCAGTTCGACGAACGCAGCCTCATACTCCGACGTCCATCAGAATGCGACGTCTTTCCTGGTGAGAGCAGTTAGGGGTTGGGCAATCATGGAAAAACCTTCGACGAACTTCCTATAGTATCCGGTAAGACCGAGAAAACTCTGGATCTCTGCAACCGTCCTGAGTGGCGGCCAATTTTGTACTGCCTGGGTCTTGGCTTGGTCTACTTCTACTCCTTCCTTATTTATTATGTGGCCCAAGAATCCAACTTCTTGTAGCCAAAACTCGCACTTATTGAATTTGGCGAAGAGAGAGTGCTCCCGGAGTTTTAATAGCACCATCTGCAGGTGTCGAGTATGGTCTGTCTTGGTCTTCGAGTAGATTAAAATGTCGTCTATGAAGACGATGACAAAGTGATCCAAGAAGGTTTGAAGACTTTATTCATCAGGGCATTGAAGGCGGAGGGTGCATTGGTGAGCCCGAAGGGCATCACTAGGAACTCATATAGACCGTATCAGGAGCTGAAGACAGTCTTGGGAATATCTTCCTCTCGGATTCGAAGCTGATAATAGCCGGATCTCAGGTTCATCTTGGAGAACACAGATGCACCTTACAACTGATCGAACAGTTCGTCGATCCTAGGGAGGGAGTATGTGTTGCGTATAGTAAGCTTATTTAGTTCCCTGTAGTCGATGCACAGTCGCAGTGTCCCGTCCATCTTCTTGACGAAAAGCACCGAGGCTCCCCAGGGCGAGGCACTAGGACGGAAGAATCCAGCATCTATCAGTTCCTGTAGTTGGATTTTCTATTCAGTCAGCTCTCTTGGGGCCATCCAGTAGGGGGCTCATGATACTGGCCGTGCTTCGGACACGAGCTCAATCTGAAAGTCGACATCTCGCTGGGGTGGCAATCCCGGGAGGGACTCAGGGAAAATATCTGGAAAGTCGCGGACTACTAGAACTTTGGCGAGCACCTGGGTTTTGTCTTCCATATCGAAATAGATAAGGCATACTTCATTCTTCTGTCGGACTGATTTCACAATCTGCGTAGAAGTCAGAATAATGTGCGAGACAGAGGGAACACCTATCAACGTGACGCTCTGGCCATTTGGGTTCTGTAGCCGGACTTCTCATGTGGAACAGTTTATCTGTGCTTGGTGCTCGACCAGCCTGTCCATCCCCAGAATAATGTCAAATCTGGTTATTGCTAGGATGGTTGCGTAGATCTCAAATTCTACTTCTCCCAGCACAGCCTGGAACGAGCACTTTTCCGTAGATGTCATATCTGACCCGTCCGGTAAACGGATTCGTATAGATAGTCCGGTTGAACAAATAACGTTCTCTTTTGTTGTGATGAATTCATGGGAAACGAAAGAATGTATCGCTCCTGTGTCGAAAAGGGTCTTGACAGGGTGTCCTTCTACCAACAAGATTCCTGACGATAAGGGAAGTATATACATATATATCATCTAACTAATGCAGAAGATGTAAGCACATATATACACGTAATATACAACATCAGTAGTAAGATCTGGTATCTCCCTATCGCCTAAAGTATATACCTATAACTATGTCAGGGGCCATTCCGTGCTACAAGTCCAGTGCGTAGGCCTCCAGGGGCGCTGCTCGGCCCTGCTGGCCTCTCCTGCCAGCTCTGCCTCTGCGGCCTCTCTGACCCTATCCCTGTGTTAGCTGTCCACCCTGAACTGCTCCTAATCCCGGTCTCCCTATCGCCTGTGGGCAGAAAGCTCTCATATGACCCGACTGCTGACATAAGAAGTAGTTCCCTGCGAAGGAAATATCTCGTCGGGCCACTGTTGTGGGATGTAGTGCTGGAGCTGGTCTGATGTCTGGCTGCATGCTTGGGGGTGTCCGGGGTACTGGTGGGCGCCTATAGGGCTGTCTGCAGCGTCGCTGCCATCACTCTCTATCCTGTCTATGGGGAGCGACTCCTCTGTCTCGCCTCTAGTCTCATGGAATCTCTACCTGGCCTCTGCGCTGCGGAGCCACTGTCCGCTGGTCCAACTCTAATACTGCTGCATGGGTGGCTATGGTGTGAAAGGTGGCCAGAGAGAGCATGATCAGGGTCGGCCTCAGGTCATCTCGTAATCCTCGGTAGAACCGAGAAGCTCTATCACTATCGGAGGCAGCCAGATTCCCGGCGAAGCGTGCCAGGTGTATAAACTCTCTCTCGTACTCCGCCATTATGCGGTTGCCCTATCAAATGAGCAAGAAACTCTCCTGCAGCGCGGCTCTGTTTGCATCCGTGATGAAGAACTATAGTAGAGCCTCGGAGAATTCCCCCCAAAGAATCGCGCTCAACGACCGACCTCAAAAAGTAGAGCGACTAGCCGTTCTCCACCAATCCCTCGTGTATCCCTCCAAAAGGGTCACCACTAAAGAGACTGCAGCCACAGCTGGGCACATCATTCCCACTAATAGCTCCTCCACCCTCTCCACCCACTCCTTTATCGGGATGGCCATCTCCATACCTCTGAAAGGGGGAGGCCTTAGTCCTCGGAAAGTCAATAGCAGATCGGTGGGTGTTGTCATCTCTCGCGGTGGTTGTGTCAGGGCATCACGGAAAGTTGATAGAATAGCCATCAGTGTCTGCCCCATATCTGTCTCGGCAAACGTTACGGTCGTGGGAGCGACAGGGTCTGGAGGTGGGGTAGCTGGAGCATATCCTCTGGACGAGGATCCCTTGTTACTGTACTCTGGTATCTAGAGAAGTAACATGAAAGAGTGTCAGTATTTTGCAAAAGTAGGGGCAATTTGCAAAAATGACAAACAAAGCGGAAATAACGGTGTATCGGCATACTATCATACAGTCTAGAATCCCTAAGACTCTACATTAGGTCCACCAGGCTTCCGCTGCAAGGTTCATCCCGAACCCGGGACGAAGCGAGGGATGTAGAGATCTTGAGACTGCTCCACAAGGACGAATCGTGATCACTCTAATCCACTTGTAGGACCCCCCCCCCCCCCCGCCCCCACCTTTTGCCCTGTCGGGCCAGAGGGGTACTACTGGCCCAATACGTCCACCCAGATGCTCCTTAGGGGAAAGGCTCCACCCTATCTAAGCAATAGTTGGCCGCCTTGCTCGGCTCGAATCACAACATTCACAACCCATCAGAGTATAGCGAAAGCATTATCAGGAAACCACTGCAGATATATATAACACATCATATAATAATACAAAGGTTTTATGGTCGAATCCTAAGTGTTTATATAAGCCAGTGGGCTATACACACACTATATATAACCCTCACACTCACTCTCCCTATGCTACTCGGCGGTACTTACGTCTCTAAACTCCGAGGACGTCGGGGGTGCATCTGCTCGAGTAGTCCCAGCCGCTGGCATAATCTCCTGCGGCAGCGCATCACTACGATGCTCCATTTCCTATGAATGGTTATTTAGATAAACGTTAGTCATAGAAGTAAGTGGAAATAAATCTCCTCCCCGGATCCATATCTTGGGGACGAGCACACACCCACCCAACAGTAGTAAATAGCCAAAGCAAGAGAGGGTTAGCACAACATTTCATATATGTATAGCTAGGAGCAACTATAAAAGAGTGCAGGATAGTATAACCGGGAAAAGCAGCAGACATATAAATCAGTTATAACAAGGTTCCACTAGCACATCAGCACATCAAGTTTTCATATCTTGTATTCTGTTGCAAGCATTCATAGCCGCGCACACACCTCAGGCATTCATAGCCGCGCACACAAACCCTATGTTGACATAGGTTGGGCCGCTTCTGTTCTAGCAGGGTAGCGAGCCCCGCGGGCCTCACCGAGGTGGCCATCGGTGACAGTGGCCAGTCTTGCCACTTCTGGGGGTGGTCGTACAGCACATCCCCAGGCCCTAACGTACAAACTTGTGTACTCCTGGATGTGAGCGACATCCGGCGAATCGTTTTGTCCGACCAGCGAAGAAAAACCCATCGGGGAATAATATAGTGGTCGGTCACCCGTGGTACCCATCTCCATATCGTCTTGAGTCATCGACCTTCCCACAACAGTACGAACGGTCTATGGGAGGGATTGACCTGCTACTATTTCACCGCAAGCAATTTACAACAATAAAACAAATGGCAATCATAAAACACACCGGGTCTACGTCGGCTTGCCCTACTAGGTTTAAACTTCGGGCGGCGGTGTCAGCTCTACTTTCATCAAGGAGCGTGGGAGCGCATTATTTGGAGCTAGACTTAGAGGACTACTTCAACTCCGGTTATCCCCAACTAAGGGTTTGGTTGGTTGGGCTGTTGCTGATAAAAAGCTACTGATAAAAAAAATGCTGATTCCGGAAGATAGAGTTTTGTTAAAAAACTGTTTGGGTGAAATGAAGTTTCCAGAGCTTATTGACATGCTGTTTTAACAAAACTGTTTGGCAAAAATGGAGTTTTCATATGTGAATTCTTTTTTAATTCAGTTAACTTTTATTGATACCTAAAATAGTTTTACATTTATAAGACCAACATTACATGACATAACATAATAAAATATGAACGCTTTCCGGATATTAATGTTATAACAATTTGTAAACTCTCATCATACGAATCCCTCAGCTGCATACAAGTAGTTCGGTGTATCACCTGCATGATTGAAAATATTTTAATTAGAACCTTACTTTAAAATAATTAAAATATATCAATATGGCAAATAAATATTACCTTCTTGCCTGTTGGGTATTGTATCCACAACGTACCTGATTTGAAGAAGCCCCTGAACAAGCTAAGGTAAATAGACAATGTATTTGACAAAATCTTTCAAGTTGTGCTTGCAGTTATTCTATGCTAAGTGCACACCAATGTCAGGGTGCAGTAGGTCAATATGCACGGGTCTGCACGACGTAATCCCTCGTTGAGCAGATCAGTGTGTTGGCCTACGTGTACTCTCTCTATTGGAGTGTACTTATTTTCAAGTACAGAGGTGTGTCAAGGCAGGAGCAGACAAGGAGCAAGGATGGGTAAAGGAGCACCTCATGGGTGGAAAGACGAAAAATCATCTAAGTATAAATCGACGAGAATCACCAAGTGATTCTCGCCGATTCGGCGAGAATCACTAGTGATTCTCGCCGAATCGTCGAGAATCATTGGCTGATTCTCGCCGACTCGATCCGGCTACTTCAAAGCGAGCAACTCTGATTCTAAGTAAGAATCGACGAGAATCACCAAGTGATTCTCGCCGATTCGGCGAGAATCACTTGGTGATTCTCGCCGAATCGTCGAGAATCACTGGCTGATTCTCGCCGTCTCGACCAGGCTTAATCAGAGCGTGCAATCAAGTCAACATCGACGAGAATCATCTTTGATTCTCGCCTAATCGACGAGAATCACCTTTGATTCTCGCCGATTCGACGAGAATCACCTTCGATTCTCGCCGATTTTGACTTAGGCGATTTTCTGGAAACCGCTGGACCGGATTCTGCCGCTGGCACTGTTTTGAACCGGATTTAGGGTTTCTTCTGGTGGGACCCATAACGGTCATAAAAGAGTATTTCACTGTATAAATACACAGGTATTTTTGAACAGTAGATACACAGAGAAAAAGACGAAACACGAGCCGCCGACCGTGACCTAGATCGTGATTCCTGCTCCACCTCCATCGCCGCTCGTGCAAGTTGTTCGCCGACCTTGATCGAGACTTCTTCCCGATCTTCCGGTGATAGAAGCTTAGTCAAGCTTAGAGTCTCACGCGTCTAACCAGAGATCCTTTGTCTCTTGATTTGTTGATCGGGAAAACCTTCCCCGTCCGAATCGATCGAGACGATTGATCCTAGTGTGACCGTTGGAAGACCTAGATAGCTTCGCTACAAAGTTTGGATCTCCAAAGTACAGCAGCCGCACATCATTGTCGCCGCCGATCCCGTGAACCAAGCCGCCGCCCATCTAGCCGCCGCCGGTTCCGGGGAGATTCTCTCCAAGAGAGATCTAGGGTTGTGGACTCTTCGTGGACTTCAAGAACACGTCGTCAACGAAGAGGGACACCTTAGTCTCCAAAAGTAGTTTGTATTTCTTGTACATTCTAGTTTATTTTTGTTGTAACGGAATGTTGGTTCCTAGTTGTAAGGGTTGGGTGCAACCCGTGTTGTGGGAGTGTTGACTCCTACGTGTGGAAGGGTTCCTTCCGATAGTGCAAGGATTGGATTTCAATCCTGCTAGTGAAGAGACCGAGTCGTCCCTTGTTGGGAGATAGGTCGAAGGAGGAAAGTGGATGTACCCAAATCGGGGAACCACTATAAATTGCCTGTGTGCTTTTTGTGCAGTGCTGTTTTGTTTTCTTGTGCAGGTACAATTTTAAATTCCGCAAAAACGCTGCACGTCACCTATTCCCCCCCCCCCCATAGGTGAATATAGTTGACACTAGCTGGACTTTCAAGTGGTATCAGAACCAAGTTTCTCATCAAAAAGGTTAACACCTTGAGTTGAATCCTGCCGCTAGTGTCAAGAAGAAGGCAATCATCTACTATGGACGGGCTCAAGTTCACAGGCAAGATCCCAGTGTGCACCAGACTCAACTTTCCTATCTGGAAGGAAAGGATCAGGTTCTACATGAAAGCAGTTGATCCTAGACTCTTCATGATCGTGGAGGAGGGACCTTATGTCCCCACTAAGGTCTCCACCATAGATCCTACCAAGAAAGTGCCAAAGAAAATTTCTGAAATGGACAAGGACGAGATGGTGCTGGTGGGACTTGACAAGAAAGCACAGAACATTCTGGTCAGTGCGGTCGATGACTCAATGATGCAGAACTTCAGCAACTGCAGGACAGCAAAGGAGATCTGGCACTGCCTGATTATCCTAATGGAGGGCACTGATGAAGTGAGGGATGATCGGAGATCCCTTCTGAACCAGAAATATGAGGCCTTCAGACAAGGGCCTAAGGAAGAGATCGGAGTCACCTTCGAGAACTTCCTCAAGATTGTCAATGCGCTCAAAGGATATGGAAGAGTGTTCACTGATGGTGAACTTAATGACAAATTCCTTAGGTCCCTCACTAAGGAGTGGGACACAAAGATCTGCGCCATCCGAGAGTTTGGCAGACTAGCTGAAACAGACCCGCAAATTCTGTTTGGGAAGCTGATGTCCTATGAGCTTCAACTGAACACCAGGAAAGCTGAAGAGGAAGCAGAGAAGGCTGCAGCAAAAAAAAAGACTATGGCTCTAAAAGCCATTCACTCCAGAAAAGGCAAGGGTGCGGTTTCATACCATGCCAGGAAAAGGAATGAGGAGGAGGACTCCGAGCCATGCTCCTCCAGCTCAGAGCTGTCGGAGGAGGATTTCTCCCTCATCACCCGAGAATTCAAGAAGTTCCTCAAGATGAGGAATCAAAGAAAGAAAAATGGCTCCTCCTCCAGGCATCAGAAGAAAAATTACTCTTCTGACAGGTATGCTTCTAAACCAAACAAACATCGCTCCTCTGACATCATTTGTTTTGGATGCAATAAGCCAGGACACGTCGTGGCTGACTGCTACCAAGGCAAGAGAGAAAAGGGGAAAGGAGAGGAGCTCAAATCCTCTAGAGATAAGAAGAAAGAGCGGAGCTACATCGCCAAAAGTCCAAAGACACTGAGTGAGTCGGATTGCTCAGACTCCAGTGATGATGAGGAAGCCTACTTCGGGCTGGTGGGTCGCTCCGACTCAGAAGGAGAATGTCCCCCATTTACTGGGAAGGTAAAAGCTCACACCCCTCTCTCCGACTCTGACTCTGATCCTGAGTCTCAGGATGAGGAACCTGAGGATAGCCTTTCGGCCCGTGAAGCTGAGCTCCTCGAGAAGTATGAGCTTCTGCTCAACACTTTTGAGGAGTGCCGTAAGAGACTGAAGGCTGAGAAAAAGGAAGTAAAATTCCTTAAGGGTGAGTGTGTTTCCCTAAGGGAAGAGGTCACCAGTTTGATTTCTCTCCGACAGGAGCACCTTGACCTGACTTCAAAGCACTCAGAGTCTCTTAAGCTCCTTGATCTTAAGCAGGAGGAAGTCGACAAGTTGGAAGAACAACTTGCGGTAGAAAGGAAGATCGTCAAGAGCTTCTCTATGCCAAAAACAGTTTTTCCAGTTGTTGATACCTTCTCTGCTCAGGCCAAAGGAGCTGGCTTGGGGCATGTAGGGGTATCTGGGTCCTCATCTAGGAGAAACAGGAACCAGAGGAAGAATAAGGCCGCCAAGAAGGCCTCTGCTGCTGAAAAGGGAAAGGCTCCGCTCAGTCCTGTTGCGTTCAGAAAGCCTAGCTTTCCTTGCAACCAACATGACTTTGAATCAACCTTTGGTCATCATTTCCGGCCCTCGGTTGCAAAGCCAAAGAGCCGATATGATGGTTGGACCTTTCCCCGAAACTTCGGTGAGAGTGCCTTCAAGGCACCTTATGAGGAAATCCACATGGAAAATTATGGTCAATTCTCTAGCGGCCATAATGGAAAGCAGGCACCAAGAGTCAAGCCTGTTATACTGACGAAACAGGAGGTGAAGAAGTCATGTGACTGCAATCACCATGAGGCCTCCACTTCCAGATCCAAGGCCCCGGCTGTACCTCCCAGAGTAAGGAAGGAGCCTAGGAAGAGGTACAACAGATTTGAATGCTGGTGTTGTGGCAAAGTCGGTCACTTTGCCGTGTATTGTTGGTTTAACCCGAGGTATAACGAGACTCCCTATGTTAGCACTGCGAGGCCGACCACTCGTAAGGTTAACCAACCGAGGGGGAGTATGCTAACCAGGAATCTAGGACCCAAGTTCGATTGGGTTCCTAAGGGAAATTAATCTTGTTTTGCAGGAATGTCCAAAGGCCACCAAAACGCCAATCTGGTACTTGGACAGTGGATGCTCCCGGCACATGACTGAGACAAGAAGCCTGCTGCGTGATTACACTCCAGTCGATAATGGACCCAAAGTCATCTTTGGAGGGTCTGATCGAGGAGTCACCAGAGGTTACGGTATGATTTCCAACGGTATAATCTCTATCACCGACGTGGCTTATGTTGAAGGGTTAAACCATAACCTGATCAGTGTAAGTCAGTTATGTGACAAAGGTTATGACGTTAAGTTCTGCAAGGATAAATGTCTGATAATTTCATGCGCCTCTTCTGAGATGGTATTAACAGGCATTAGGAGCAGAAACATCTTCTGCTTAAATTTTCTCAGTTTAGATTCATCTACCCCCGTATGCCTGGTGACAACAGACAGTGCATCTCTTTGTGAACAATGGCACAAGAGATTGACACATATTAATTTCAAAACAATTAGTATGTTGTTTTCTAAAAACTTAGTAAGGGATGCTCCCATTATCAAGTGCATCAAAGATAGCCCCTGTCCTGCATGCCAGATGGGCAAACAGACTCGGGCTACCTTTAAGAGCATTGCAGACAAAGACTCTTCCCGATGTCTTTACCTTCTACATATGGACTTGTTTGGTCCAATGCAAGTTCATAGCTTGGGAGGCAAGTCCTATACGCTAGTGATAGTTGATGATCATTCTCGGTTTACATGGATGTTCTTCTTAAAATGAAAGTCGGATACGTTTGACATCTTCACTAGTTTTGTCAAGCAGGTTCAGAACGAATTTAACTGCCCAGTGGTCAAAATCAGAAGTGACCATGGAACAGAATTCGAATCTGGTGCTATGACAGAGTTTTGTGAAGAACAAGGTATCTTTCATGAGTTTTCCTCCCCGCGCACTCCTCAGCAAAATGGAGTTGCGGAGAGGAGAAATAGAACTCTCATTGAAGCCTGCACGACAATGTTGAAAGACGCTTCTCTCTCAGAATACTTCTGGGCAGAAGCTGTCAATACAGCTTGTCATGTACAAAACCGAGCATTGATCAACAAGCATCATCATAAGACGCCTTATGAGCTACTGAGAGGCAGGAAACCAACCATGTCCTACTTGAGGATCTTTGGTTGCAGATGCTATGTACTGAATAATGGTAAGTACACGCGTACTAAATTTGGTGAAAAATGCTTCGAAGGCATATTCATGGGCTATAGTTCCCACAGTCGGGCATATAGGGTCTTCAATAAGAAAACCCTAGTGGTAGAAGAATCAATTAATGTTGTATTTGATGAAGGAAGTTTGCTTAACAGCAATTCTTCCAGTGGTATTCTTGAAGATGCAGGTGCACGACTTGAACAGCTGGATCTCGATGAGTCAACTAAAGATGAAACTCCTAAGTACGTCAAAGTTTCCACCTCCACGTCATCTAGAAATGTTGAAGATCAAAATGGAACTAATCTCTTAGAAGAAGGAGAAGCCCATGAAGTAGTCGAAGCTCCAGACGCCAGACTTCTGGAGCTCCGGCACGTGAGGAATCACCCTAGAGATCAGATCATTGGAGATCCTCGTGTCGGTGTCAGAACTCGAAGAGGTACTATTAACGAAATTTTGCATCTCAGCTTCCAGTCACAGGTTGAGCCAAAGAAGTTCGACGAAGCGAACAAAGATGCGGCATGGATTCTGGCCATGCAAGATGAACTACATCAATTCGAACGTTGCAACGTTTGGACACTGGTTCCCAGACCACACAAGCAGAATGTGATTGGCACCAAGTGGATCTTCAGAAATAAACTGGATGAACATGGTGTCATCATAAAGAACAAGGCAAGGCTTGTGGCTCAAGGATACAGACAGGAAGAGGGGATTGACTTCGACCAGACCTTCGCACTAGTAGCAAGGCTCGAGGCAATCAGATTGTTCCTGGCGTATGCTTCTCACAAAGGATTCACAGTCTATCAAATGGATGTGAAATCAGCATTCTTGAACGGAGACCTGAAAGAGGAAGTATACGTCGCTCAACCCCCAGGTTTTGTCAATTCTACTTATCCCACTCATGTATATTTTCTTAATAAAGCTTTATATGGGTTAAAACAAGCTCCACGAGCTTGGTATGAGACTTTATCTAGTTTTCTTCTTGAGAACAAGTTCTCTAGAGGTAAAATAGATAAGACATTGTTTCTCAGGGAAGTCAAAGGAAATATTTTGCTGGTGCAAATCTATGTCGATGACATAATATTCGGCTCAATGGATAACAATCTTTGCAAAAAGTTTTCCAAACTTATGCAAGGAAAGTTTGAAATGAGCAGTATGGGAGAGCTAAAGTATTTCTTGGGACTTCAAGTGAAACAGTCTGAGGATGGGATCTTCATCTCTCAGACGAAGTTCACAAATGAACTCCTCAAGAAATTCGGCATGGAGAGTGCAACCTCTATGAGGACTCCAATGGGATCAACTATGTCTCTGGATAAGGATGAGAAAGGTAAACCTTTCGATGAAACCAAATACAGAAGCATCATTGGATCCCTGCTCTACCTTACTGCAAGTAGACCGGATATTATGTTCTCCACATGTGTCTGTGCCCGATATCAGGTGAACACTAAGGAATCTCACTATGTCGCTGCAAAGCGAATTCTAAGATACCTTAAAGGTACTCCCAATCTTGGCTTGTGGTACCCGAGAAATAATGATGTTGAGCTAATAGGTTTTTCAGATGCTGATTTTGTAGGGAGTAGGGATGACAGGAAAAGCACTTCCGGGACGTGTCAATTCATCGGAAGAAGGCTTATCTCATGGAACATCAAGAAGTAGAATTGTGTAGCTACCTCCACAACAGAGTCTGAGTACATCTCGGCTGGCAGTTGTTACGCACAACTCCTATGGATCAGAAATTAGTTAGCCGACTACGACCTTCAGTTCAAGGAGGTACCAATGTACTGCGACTCCTCCAGTGCAATTGCGATTGCCAACAATCCGGTATCGCACATCAGAATGAAGCATATTGAAGTGCGCTACCACTTCATTCGGGAGCACGTGGAGAACAAGGACATCTCTCTCTGTTATGTTCCCACGGACAAGCAGATTGCAGATATTTTCACAAAGCCCTTAGACGAAGCCAAGTTCAGTCTGTTCAAAACTGAATTGGGGATGCTAAACTATGAGGAATGAAGACTACAGAAGCTCCAGGCTCGTGCATCTAGGGGGAGCCTCTGCCAGGAACTCAAGTGTGAGCACAGGTGCACGTGCTGAGGGGGAGCAAGGGGTCACATGCAACAGACCCAGATTTGCAGAAGCCGAAAAGGGGGAGATTATCCTCTCGGCTAAGGCTAAGGTGACTCCAAGTTTGCTCTCACGAAATTGGTAATGAATCTCTCTCTCAACTCAATTTCAGGGTTATGCTTTTCATTCCCATACACTTTATTCACCTTAGCTTGTAGGGTTTAGGCTTCTTCAAATAGGGGGAGATTGTTGGGTATTGTATCCACAACGTACCTGATTTGAAGAAGCCCCTGAACAAGCTAAGGTAAATAGACAATGTATTTGACAAAATCTTTCAAGTTGTGCTTGCAGTTATTCTATGCTAAGTGCACACCAATGTCAGGGTGCAGTAGGTCAATATACACGGGTCTGCACGACGTAATCCCTCGTTAAGCAGATCAGTGTGTTGGCCTACGTGTACTCTCTCTATTGGAGTGTACTTATTTTCAAGTACAAAGGTGTGTCAAGGCAAGAGCAGACAAGGAGCAAGGATGGGTCAAGGAGCACCTCATGGGTGGAAATACGAAAAATCGTCTAAGTATAAATCGACGATAATCACCAAGTGATTCTCGCCGATTCGGCGAGAATCACTAGTGATTCTCGCCGAATCGTCGAGAATCACTGGCTGATTCTCGCCGTCTCGACCAGGCTTAATCAGAGCGTGCAATCAAGTCAACATCGACGAGAATCATCTTTGATTCTCGCCAAATCGACGAGAATCACCTTCGATTCTCGCCGATTCGACGAGAATCACCTTCGATTCTCGCCGATTTTGACTTAGGCGATTTTCTGGAAACCGCTGGACCGGATTCTGCCGCTGGCACTGTTTTGAACCGGATTTAGGGTTTCTTCTGGTGGGACCCATAACGGTCATAAAAGGGTATTTCACTGTATAAATACACGGGTATTTTTGAACAGTAGATACACGGAGAAAAAGACGAAACACGACCCGCCGACCGTGACCTAGATCGCGATTCCTGCTCCGCCTCCGTCGCCGCTCATGCAAGTTGTTCGCCGACCTTGATCGAGACTTCTTCCCGATCTTCCGGCGACAGAAGCTTAGTCAAGCTTAGAGTCTCACGCGTCTAACCAGAGATCCTTTGTCTATTGATTTGTTGATCGGGAAAACCTTCCCCGTCCGAATCGATCGAGACGATTGATCCTAGTGTGACCGTTGGAAGACCTAGCTAGCTTCGCTACGAAGTTTGGATCTCCAAAGTATAGCAGCCGCACATCGTTGTCGCCGCCGATCCCGTGAACCAAGCCGCCGCCCATCTAGCCGCCGCCAGTTCCGGGGAGATTCTCTCCAAGAGAGATCTAGGGTTGTGGACTCTTCGTGGACTTCAAGAACACGTCGTCAACGAAGAGGGACACCTTAGTCTCCAAAAGTAGTTTGTATTTCTTGTACATTCTAGTTTATTTTTGTTGTAACGGAACATTGGTTCCTAGTTGTAAGGGTTGGGTGCAACCCGTGTTGTGGGAGTGTTGACTCCTACATGTGGAAGGGTTCCTTCCGATAGTGCAAGGATTGGATTTCAATCCTGCTGGTGAAGAGACCGAGTCGTCCCTTGTTGGGAGATAGGTCGAAGGGGGAAAGTGGATGTACCCAAATCGGGGAACCACTATAAATTGCCTGTGTGCTTTCTGTGCTATGCTGTTTTGTTTTCTTGTGCAGGTACAATTTTAAATTCCGCAAAAACGCTACACGTCACCTATTCCCCCCCCCATAGGTGAATATAGTTGACACTAGGTGGAATTTCATTGCCTCATAGAGTTGTTGCGCTATAGACTCACACAGTGTTATCATCTCGTCAACACCATTAGATGTATCAATGTATGTATCATGTTGTCTCTGTGAGTCTACTCCGCCATGCGTGCGCATTCTTTCACTTTCAGTAAAATCAGGATCTATACGTGATGGATGTCTCCGTATAAAATTATGCAAAGCCATAGTCGCCAGGACAATGTGTGTATGTTTCTCAAAACTATAGTTTGGCATATAACGTAATATTGCCCACTTTTTCTTCCATACCCCAAATGTGCGTTCAATGACGCTCCTAAGGGAAGAATGTGCTTGATTAAAAATCTCCCGAATTCCTTCAAGTGGACGATTACCATGAGCAAAATCAGGAAGATGGTACCTGATGCTTAAGATCACGGCAGTGAACCGGTCGCACAAGTAATATAAAATGGGGGTTTTCCCAAGTATCGATCTCACAAGGAACACAGTAAGGTGGAGTTAATTTCGAGGAGGACTTGAGATTGAAGTCCTTAGGTCGGAGCTAACTAAAGGAGCTTTGACGTTTGCGAAAAAAGAAAATAAAAGGCTAACAACTACTCCTATGCAACGCCGCTATGCGATGCTTCACCAAGCGGGATGGAAGACTAGTCGGGCCGCTATGCTCCGAATCGCTAGGCAGATGGGCGAGTAGGCTAGCGGATGAGGTGGTTAGAACGGCAAAATGAGGGTCGTGAGCACCTCTTCGCAACGCACGCCACTAGCAATTGCTAGTGCGGCAAGGGTGGATGGTGGTGGATGGAATATGGCGCAACTCAAGTAAATAACGAAAACATACAAAATCACATAGACATGATTGTATAAAATCGTTTTATAAACTAAGCATACTTCATCAATATAACTAAAGTTAAACACCTATATTCAACAATAAAGCAAGAACAAGTCAAGAGATCGACCGAATCCGAAGCCTTGCTGAGGATTCACGGTTGGAATCGTCGGGTTGTCATTCCGCGTCCAAGATCGGTCCTCAACTGCGTCCGGGATAGAGAAGGGCTGTCACCACCTTCCAATGGCCCGTCTTCTTCGTCTCACGATAGCGGACGAAGTTTGCTAGCTTTCCTTTGCTTGATGGCAATGGCGTCAAACCCTACTTGAAGCTCACGGATGAAGGAGAAGGCCGAGAGGAAGCTCCGGCTTGGATTTGGCGGTGAAATCTTGCCCGAACCACCTCCCTAGGGTGGAAGATGAAGGGGAACTGCGGAGAAGGTGGAAAACGGCGGAGAAATGTCGAGCTCCGGATCCTCTCTTGAATTAGGGCGAGACCTGCACTATTTATACAAAAGCAGAAATGAACAATGTGCACGATCACAGCCGCACGACCAGTGGTCGTGCGCACTATGTCATGTGCTCGTGCGCACTGGCATGGAATATCAGGAAGAAGAACTGGGATAACGCGCACGAGTAGTGGCGCACGACCAGTGGTCGTGCGCACTAAGTCCAATGGTCGTGCGATTACCCTAGACAGGACTCCAGAAAAGAGGAATCAATGCATATGATCAGTGGCGCACGACCGGTGGTCGTGCGCATTATGTCCAGTGGTCGTGCGCTTACCCCAGACTGATTCTGGAAAACAAAGAGTAGTGCGCACGATCAGGGGCGCACGACCAGTGGTCGTGCGCATTAGATCCCATGATCGTGCGCAGTATTCCTGTTTCACAATCATCCCGGAACACGCACACGCCCCCTGTGCCGAAGGAAAAACAAATCACTAATCTGTGCAGACATTCCAGGCAATCACAAAAAGGAGTGCAGACTATAAGAATAACAAAATACACAACCACGGGCATAAATGTGCACTTCCTATGGAAATAATGATTAGATGAAATAGGAACGATAAAGAACTAAAAGTGAAGTGCAAACGCGTGAAAACTAGCCCAGATGAGTCCGAAAATAGGTATATAAAGTGGACTCATCACACCCCCAGACTTAACTGTTTGCGCGTCCCGAGCAAACAAAATCTAAGCAGATAGGGAAAAATACTAGTTAACAAAGAAATTGCGATACGAAGTACCATGCGAAGTCGCATGCTCGCGCGCGTAAAAATATAATAGAAGAAATTTCTAAGTATACAAAATAGTTTATACTTTTCACAATGCGTATCAACATTTTATTATTACTCAAAAATAGAATCACGGTGAATCATCCGGTCATGCGTAGGGTGAAAGTAGACTAATCGCTAGGCGAGCATGGCCAAAGATCAGGGCTCAGGATAACCTCCAAAGGAATCCACCAATGTCGGTGACCATATGCTTGCCTTTTCGCATTCTCTCCACGGCACTGGTTTGGTTCACACACGAATCAGTAGGAATTTAGGTGAAGAGATGGGGCTTGGGTTTCGGTGAGGTAAACAAGGATAAACAAGAAGGCTATGCACCTAACCCAAATGAGCTAGTATAAAGGGAATCCATCAGCTAACCAAAACATATGCGGGTACACCACACCCCCAGACTTAACTTTTAACATATGGGTGTGTGCACCACCTACTCCAAAAATACTCACATCTCAAATAGGATTTTCAATTTTACTTTTACTTTTCACTTTTTCACTTTAACATCATTTTTTTACTTTTCTTTTTCTTTTTCAAATTACTTTTCTTTTAACAAATTCAGCAAATATAAGCTTTGTAGCACATCCATATTTTCACAAGTAAAATCACCACATCACACCCCAACATTAAAATGTAAACACTAAAGCTCAACTTGGGTGTGCGACTAGGATTGGCTATGAGGCTTTGGTGAAATCATGGTGGAGCTGAATCAAAAGGAGGGGTAGGCACAACGGGGCTAGCGAGGATAAGACGTTAGGAATGGTACAACGCTCAACCGGGCCAAAATGATGGCCTACATCACGCTCGTGCATGACTAGCCTATACCCATGCTTCAAGAATAGCTTGGGGCAAGTTCTTAGCCAACGAGAAAGACTATCGATCCTCCCGACTCGAGCAATACGAACCTAACGGCCGTCTACACACATCCCTAAGCTACCGTCGGATTCACACCGGATTCACCAACTTTTGAGTAGAATAAAAAGTCTTTACGCAAATAGAAAGATATAAAACTATAAGCATACAGAAAAATTAAATCTACTTAAATTTCTACACGAGACGAGAGCAGTTGACTAGGAGCACAGCAAGGTCAACATTTTACTCTGTCTCATAATTCTATGTCGGCACCATAATTTTTCCAAATCTAACGAAGAAATGAGTTTAACTCGCGGCACACTAACAGCTAAGCACACGCTTATGTGGGTGCAGTGGTGTGTGATGCAATGAACTAATCAAAATAAAACTATAAAAGCTTCTAGTATGCACATGAGATGTGCACGTGCAATAGGTAACAGATCTCTCCCCCGGACTTAAACTAAGCAAAACCGCATATAATAGAGAAATTAAAATCATAAAGAGCTAAGGGAAGAGGTTACCTAATGCTCAGCTAGTGAGCATACCAGAAGACGCGTGGAAACCGAAGCAGGCCCACCATACGAAAAATCACAACCCCGCCAATGCGATTTGCTATGAATACCTGCAGGGGTGAGCTCCGCAAAAAAAAGAAAAATAGAAAATACAAAGAAATGCTAAAACTAAAATAGACATGAAAATAAAAATGCAGGAAATAAAAGATAAGTACTGGGGTTATTGTCATCCCAGCACGACTTATTAAATTCTAAACAGTTCTAGCTTATAGGCCTATGAAATAAAAAATGCACAGGTAACTGTTCCAATATCCGTTTCGGTAACGGGTACCGATACGGTGATAGAGCAGTTACCCCTCTACCTAAATAATAATACCTTCCCAACACAGGTAGAGGAAATAGGAAATAAGAAGAGGAGGAGCACTGGTCCTCGCTCATCTTATCACAAAATAAATCCTTGCCTAGTAAGGTATCGTCTATCACAGGCCCGCAGGAGGCGATGGCAACGACATGAGCACAAAGCTCATCGTCATCCCAACGTACCTGTGGAGACTCATCCTGCACAGGCTCAGATAAGGAAGGGGGATCAAGTAATAAAAGAGAAGAAGAACTAAAAGAATCAGAAAATGAGAGAGTGATCCCGGTCTCACTCTCAGCAGGATCCAAGCAGAGATCATCGTCGGTATCATACGAGTCGTACCGAGGGGAATCCGAGAACTAGAGGTCCACGGTGATAAGAGGAACGGCCTCATCCAATAAGGAGGTGCAAGCCTCCGCATCGGAAAGGGGATATTCCTCATCCCACCGGGGTGCGTAAAAGTGTTCCGAAGATCCACCTTCTCCGTCAGAGATAGAGGAATCATCATCCCACTTCGGTGCAACCTTGGACACCGAATCATCAACAAATACGGCATCATCAACCGACTCACAAGAAAGAGGAATAGCACAATCCGGCAAAAATTGCGGAGGGTCAAGGCTGCTCTCAAAATTAAGCACTAAATGAGCAGGCCCCATCGCAAAAACATTCGCTGAAGCCACCCTGTCGACGATCGGAACAATCTCATCGTCCCATACAGGAGTGCCCATGAGTTCCTGCTCCTCTTTTTATTGGCTAACACCAGAGTGATCATCATCACTCGAGGAAAGCTCGTAAAATGGGATCGAGGGACCCATGAAAGAGCTGTATGTGGGCAGAGATTCTTCAGTAATCTCAACGGGTAAAGAATGAGCAAAGTGCATTATATCAGTGTATGGGCCAGACAACACCCTGGTAGGCCTGTCCACAACAGTCTTCCGCGAATGGGAGGTTGTTGTGCACACGCCCTCAGAGGGAGAAGGCTTGCACAAACGAGGGCAATCCTTCAACATGTGTCCCACACCTTGACATAACAAACACCGAATGCAATGCTCGGCATTCATAGCAGCAATGGCATCGATGGATCGGCGCAAAGTGTCAAGGATACGGCACTCAGCATCAGGATCCATCATGAACAAAAATAATTGTTGAAAAAGTGCTACACAGCTAAAATAAAAAATAGCATGGATCTGCTATCTAAATCAAAAATCAGAAAAGGGTAAAAAGAAATAAGCAAAATAAAAATTCTAATAACAAAAGCAAATAAAAAAAATGATATGCACAAATGGAAAAGGGCTTCAATTTATTATCTCCCTCTCCACAAACTCACACGACTGTGTTCCCCGACAACGGCGCCAAAAACTTGATGCTTAAGATCACGGCAGTGAACCGGTCGCACAAGTAATATAAAATGGGGGTTTTCCCAAGTATCGATCTCATAAGGAACACAGTAAGGTGGAGTTAATTTCGAGGAGGACTTGAGATTGAAGTCCTTAGGTCGGAGCTAACAAAAGGGGCTTTGATGTTTGCGGAAAAAGAAAATAAAAGGCTAACAACTACTCTTATGCAACGCCGCTATGCGATGCTTCGCCAGGCGGGATGGAAGACTAGTCGGGCCGCTATGCACCGAATCGCTAGGAGGATGGGCGAGAAGGCTAGCAGATGAGGTGGTTAGAACGGCGGAATGAGGGTCGTGAGCACCTCTTCGCAACGCACGCCACTAGCAATTGCTAGTGCGGCAAGGGTGGATGGTGGTGGATGGAATATGGCGCAACTCAAGTAAATAACGAAAACATACAAAATCACATAGACATGATTGTATAAAATCGTTTTACAAACTAAGCATACTACATCAATATAACTAAAGTTAAACACCTATATTCAACAATAAAGCAAGAACAAGTCAAGAGATTTGAAAGGGCAACTAGATCTGATATACTCTAGAGGGGGTGAATAGAGTATATGGGCTTTAAAAACTTTTTACAAGCTTTTACAACAATTGTTGTAATAGTGTCAGCAGGGAAGCAAAAATAAATCTAATCACAATACTGAGCTATGCAAAAAACTAAGCACAGAGAAATCTAGGCCAGAAACAAAAAGTAAACAAGCAGAACCAGAGGACACAAGGAAATATAGTGGTTCCCCAAACTTGGGTACATCCACTCTTCTACCACCCTAGGTAGGAATCCACTGCAGGATGAGTTGATCAGGTGTCCTGGGCACCAATGAGCTTTTGATAAGGTGCTCAAAAACCAAAGTAGATTTTTTGATCAGGTGTCTTGCCACCAATGAGCTTTTGACAAGGTGCTCAAAAACCAGATTCAAACTTTTGAAGGGAGTTTGAGAAACCCTTTACAGAGTGGGGGGTGAGAGAGTGATGGCAGTCTTCTCTTTCTCAAACAACTGAGAAGACTATGTGGATTGATGTCAAAGCTCCCCCTGAGTCCTTGAGATCTTCAGGAAGAAGAGCTTTGCTGAGGGTGATAGGCCTTCAAAGATAGAACTCCAGCAATAAATGATTTCAGCAAGCTGAAATGTTGAGTGTCTGGAGTCTTGAAATGATGTTGGCCTTGAACACTTTGAGAGCTGAAGAGATCTGAAGATTTGAGAAAGCTTGATCTCTTTGATAAGTGTTCTTCAGAATTCTTTTTGACAGAAAACTTTTTGAGTATCTTTCTGTATTCTGTATATTGTGTGTGTCCTTTCTTCTGGTTCATGTAGATTCAAAAAACATCCTGTCTTTTATTCTATGTTCCAGAATAGAATATCATTATCTGTCAAGGATAGTCGTTGGCCTGCATTGATTGCAGCCTTAATTGCATAATTTCTTCTGGAGGAAAGTCCACAGAATTATTCCTTGAAAAATCCCTTGAAACTTGGTCCAGAAATAAATGAAAACGGCTAGCAAATCTCTGAATTAATTGCAGAATAACTCCTGTCTGATTTGAATTTGAATTCTGGAAGTTATCTGAAATCGTCGAACTGAGCTCTGCTATCGTCGAGCTGAGCTCAGCGAACTGGAAAACTTAAGCAGCAAAACAATCGTCGATCTGAGCTCAAAGATCGTCGAACTGAGCTCAGAGATAAAGATCCAAAGCAGAGTCAAAATCGTCGAACTGAGCTCACCGATCGTCGAATGGAGTTCGACGATATTATGAAGTTGAGCTCAGCGATCGTCGAGTGGAGCTCGACGATCTGTCGAAGTTGAGCTAGACGATCGTCGATCGGAGTTCGACGAATCGTCGTGCTGAGCTCGACGATCAGACTTAGTCTCCAGACAGAAAAACTTGGTCTTCAGGGCAGCTTCCAAACCTAGACTTCTAACCCTTAGACACAGTTCTAATTGACCTATTAAGCTATACAGAAGGTCAAACAAAGGTTCCTAGAGACATAGTGATCCTGACCTAAATTAGTAATAGGGTGTTCCAACAATCTCCCCCTATTTGGGTTAGGATTACTATTTACAGACTTTGGAAAAGTCAAATAACAACATACAATCAGAAAAGCATAAAAACAACAGCTAGACATTGCAGAAACATCACAGAGATATATATATATATGTATATATGGCATCCAGATAGCAGTCAGAAAATCCAAAGATTGTCACCTTACAAAGTCACTTCTTCTCTTTGCCTTTAACCATTTTGATTTCTCTGTTAGGGTTCAGGGCTTCTTTGTTGGATCTGGTGTCATCTGCTGCACCCAAGTATGTTTGCTTTGAAGACCTGGGAACCACAGCAGCAGGATGCAACTCCATATATCTGTCAGCGTCAAAGAATTTACTGGAGGCATATCTTTCTAATTCTTTTTGCCTTTGCTCAGACATTGTAGAAATGTTGGAAGTATCTAGCCCTTGTTCTTTGGCCTTCTTAATCTGATCTAGTGTAGCCAATTCCTTCATCCTGGCAGTCCAAGCAGCTGGATTCTTTTCAGGGTCCTCAAATGGTACAGGTGGCTCATACCTGTTGGAAGAATTGTCTTGAGGAGGCCTAGCAGACACTGTCTCTTTTAGCTTGTAGGGGAATGGACCAGAAGTAGTATCAGATGAAACATGTCCTCCCCTGGAGTATGGGTGCTACCTGGAATACCCTTTAGAATAAACCTGAAAATCTCTTTGACTACCCCTGTATCCTCCTCTCCTAAAATAAGAACCCATAGATTGGCTTTCCCTTTGGTAGGATCTGGCATGGGGTTGATAGGGAGCCTGGCTTCTAGCTGGGGCTTGACTTGCAGAGCTTCCACCTGCACCTGCATCAGGAGGAGGTGGTGGAGGAGGATGAGGGTGCTGGAACTGGGAGGAGCCCTTCTCATACTTTCTCTTCTTCTTCATGGCTTTCAGCTGGTTTTCGGAATACTGCATCCAATGTTCAGTAATTTGGCAGTTATGCATAATATAATAAGGAATATCATTATTATCCTTGACTTTTAAAGGAGGAACCCTTTTCATTACCTTGCTCCTTGCCTTCCTTTTTCTGGCAATGGTAGAAGCAGAATCATCAGAGTCTGTTTTGAATTCATCAGTCTCAGAACTCTGGTCATCATATATAGCATCTATTTTCTTCATCAATTCTTTCTTCAGCTGAACAGCAACAGATACAAGAGGTGAAGCAGGAACAACAACAACAGCAACTGTAACAGTCTCACTCACAGTAGTAACAACATCAAACTCTGCAGCAGGCTCAACATCAATGGCCTCTGTCATCAGAAGATCCTTGGATGTTTGCTCATCAGAAGCAATTGGGATTTCAGCAGCAGTGTGAACAATCTCAGCAGTATCAACAGTTTCAGAAGCAAAGTCAGTGTTTTCTTTATCAACAGCAGCAGCAACAACTTCAGTAGCAGCAATCACTGAATGTACAAATGCAGAGATAATGCTAGGGTCACAGCAAGAGACAGGCACCAGTGCCTTGGACAAATCTTCTGGGGGCTGGACAGCATTAACCTCTGGGAGATAGCTGAAGAAGGTAGGATCAAAGGCAGAAAGCAAAGACCTTAGGTCTATTGCAAGAACTGCAGTAGGAGCCTGACATTCTGGAGGCACAGCAATAGTGGCAGAAGAGGTAGCAGACACAGAAACATCAGCAGCAGCAGCAGTATCATCAGCAGCAGGAGCAGAAACAGCAGAAATAGCAGCAGCAACATCATGAAGGCTTGCTTCATATGGCATCTCCCCCTGCCTAGATGCAGAGACATCTGTATCAAGGCAAACTGCTGGTGGTGCTGCTTGAGGAAGGAGGGAGGAAAGCCTGGCAGAGAGGGCTGCCACTGACAAGTGTAGAGGAGCCAATGAGGTCTCCAAGAGTAGAGAGAGTCTGGGAGCAATTAGCTCATACAACTTGTCAGCTAGGACTGAGAGGTCTACTTACTCAATAACATGAGCAGAGGTAGAGGGAATAGGGATAGCTGAGGATGCTGGAAGTGGAGGGCTGGAGAGTGGAATGGATGGCTCAGGTGTTGGGATGGTGGAAATGGAGGACAAGGGGATGGATATGGATGGGGTGAAAGTGGGTTGGTCAATGATATGGTGGAGGAGATCTTGGAATGATGTGGAGGAGGAGGGTAACTCAGGAGGAGATGAGGGGGAATCATCCATGTAGGAGTCATCCAGAAGGGTGAAGGATGGTATGGATGGTGATGATGTGATATCTGGTGGAGGGTAAGAGAACAGTGGGTGGAAATGGTCTTCTGGTGGAGGTAGAATGGGTGCTGGAGATGGAGTTGAGGTTGGAGATGGGCTGGATATGGTAATGGGGGGTGGAGCTGGAATGGTGGATGGTAGAGGTAGGGTTGGACTTGGAGGAGGAGGAGAGACAGCAACAGCAGCAGCCAGGTCTTCTGCAGGAGTAGAGACCTGTGGGAGAGTGACTCTTTGAGTCCTGGTGCCTGAAGGAGCACTAGAGGAGGGCCTGCTTGGCTTGATTATTTGCCTGTCTCACTTGCCAAAGAGGGCACAGGTAAGTCTCTTGGAGGCATTAATGTGAACTCCAGAGGAGACCAGCAAGGCAGGGCACTTTGTCTGCAGAAAAACTCCAAGAATCCTGTCAAAGTTAACAAAGCTTTTGTTGATTTTCTTCTTGATTAGTTCAAAGAAGACCTCTCCCCAGTTCAAACTTTTCTTATCCACCAGAGCTCCCATGAGGCAGAGCTGATGTCTGGATATAGTGTCATGAGCAGAGTGCTTTGCCAGCAGCACTTTTCCCTACAACATCTGCTAGGAACCTGTATTCAACAGACAGGTTCCTCTTGAATAACTTGCTAGGGTTTCCCTCTGGATGACCCATCCTGGCAAGCATGTCAGAAAACTCCTCCCCAGATAACTCAGCAGATTCTTCTCCATTTCTCAGTCCAAAAACCTCTGTTAAAACTGTGGGGGTCAAGGGTACCTGGTTTCCAGCAATAGACCCAACTATTGTGTTATTGTCTAGATTATGAGCAGTGTAAACCCATTCCTTGATTTCATCTGAGGCCAGCTTTATCCTGGTGGTCATGAGGGCAGACAGATTCTGATCCTTGAATAAACTCAGAATGTCTTGGAAAACTTGGTCAGTAGTGCTGAATGATTCCATATCAATGTCGAAGCCTGCATCAAACTTCATTGCGGCTAGGACAGCAACTGATACAGCCATTGTACCTGCAAAAACTTAACAAACAAAACGACCAAGCGTAGAACTGTTTGGAGGGAAGAAAATTCTTGCAGAGAAATCGAAAGCGCAAAAGAGAACGACGGCGAAAAATGAGTTTTATATTAGGGTTCGACGCAAAATTGGAAAGATCGTTGAACTCAGTTCGACGATCGAGGCTTCTAAAGGAATCTGAAGAGACTCCAACATCGTCGATCTCCGTTCGACGATCTTGAAAGGCGTCGAGCTCCGTTCGACGATCGTTCAGTGAACAAAATCGTCGAGCGTCGTTCGACGATCGTTGACCGGAAGAGATAGTTCATACTATCTGAGAGGCGCTGAACTCAGTTCGACGATTCTAGAAATCGTCGAACTCCGTTCGACGATCTTTGGGGAAATCGTCGAGCGCAGTTCAGAGATCAGAAAATTCTAGACACTAAGAAAAATCAGAATTTTTGCCTAGTCTTGGTCAATTTTTAGCTTTCAAAATCTTGGATATTATTTAAGGCTTCCTCCATCTAACATTCCTAACTGATTTAGGAAGAAAGTGTGTTTCTTTTCATCCAAAGGCTTGGTGAAAATATCTCCCCTTTGTAAATCAGTTAGGATATATTGCAATTCAATTTTATTCTTTTCAACATTGTCCCTTAAGAAGTGATGTCTAATCTCTATGTGTTTTGTCCTACTATGGAGGACTGGATTTTGAGCTATGGAAATAGCACTTGTATTATCACAAAAGATTTTTGACTTCACTAAGTTGTAACCATAGTCTAGGAGTTGGTTTTGAATCCACAGTATTTGTGAACAACAACTGCCTGCAGCCATATATTCAGCTTCAGCAGTTGAAGTTGACACAGATGTTTGTTTCTTACAAAACCAAGAGACAAGTCTGTCACCAAGGAACTGACAAGTTCCACTGGTGCTTTTCCTGTCAATTCTGCATCCAGCATAATCAGCATCTGAGAATCCAGTTAAATCAAATGCTGAATCTTTTGGATACCAGAGACCTAGATTTGGACAACTTTTAACATACCTGAGAATCCTCTTTACTAAAGTGAGGTGTGACTCTCTAGGGCTAACTTGGAACCTAGCACATATACATGTAGCAAACATTATATCTGGTCTACTAGCTATAAGATACAGTAAAGAGCTAATCATTGCTCTATATGTGGTCTGATCAACAGGTTTCCCATGTTCATCAGCATCCAATACAACATTGGTAGGCATGGGTGTTCTCATACAAGATGCCTCAGACATACCAAATTTCTTAACCAACTCATTTTCATATTTGGTTTGAGAAATGAAGATGCCTTCAGCATGTTGCTTGACTTGCAATCCTAGGAAGAAGGATAGCTCACTCATGCTACTCATCTCAAATTTAGAATGCATTAGGTTAGAAAATCTTCTGCACAATTTTGAGTCAGTAGAACCAAAAATGATATCGTCTACATAAATTTGTACTAGTAGGGTGTGGGACTTATGGGTTCTAATAAAAAGATTTTGGTCTACTCTACCCCTTATAAAACCATTTTCCAAGAGAAAGCATGCTAGGGTCTCATACCATGCTCTAGGAGCTTGCTTGAGACCATATAATGCTTTATTTAATCTAAAAACATAATCAGGATAAGTTGGAGAGATAAAACCTGGAGGTTGTCTGATATAAACTTCCTCTTTGATGTCTCCATTCAAGAAAGCACTTTTGACATCCATCTGATAGACTTTGAAACCTTTGTGAGCTGCATAAGCTAGAAATATCATGATGGCTTCCAGTCTTGCAACTGGTGCAAAGGTCTGGTCGTAGTCAATTCCTTCTTCTTGAGAGTATCCCTGAGCAACTAGCCTTGCCTTGTTCCTTATTATTACTCCTTGATCATCCAGTTTGTTTCTGAATACCCATTTTGTTCCAACAATGGAATGATCCTTAGGCTTTGGCACTAGTTCCCATACTTTGTTCCTCTCAAATTGATGCAATTCCTATTGCATTGCAATGATCCAATGTGGATCTTGCTCTGCATCTTGAATGGACTGAGGTTCAATTTGAGATAGGAAGCAGGTGTGCAACAGGTTTTGGTTGACCTGATTTTTGGTTTGCACACCAGCTGAGATTTCTCCAATTATTTGGGAAATTGGATGGTCTCTTGATGTTACTAAATCAACAGGGGGTGTTGATTGTTCACCAACCTGTGTTGTTGTTTCCTCTTGTGGTACAACAACTGGCTCTTCAGGTTGTGCTTCAATGTGTTGAGCATTCCCTTCATCTTCACTGCTTTCATTATCTTGAGCAACCTGCAACTTGTTCATATCTTCAACTAGAGAGTGTTCCTGCAAAGGTTCTATGGTAGAATAAATCTTCTCCTTGAAAGACATGTTAGTTTCATCAAAAGAAACATGAACAGATTCCTCAATTTTCAAAGATGATTTATTATAGACCCTATAGGCCTTGCTGATCATGGAGTATCCCAGAAACACTCCTTCATCAGCTTTGGCTTGAAATTTTGCTAAATATCTCTTGTCATTATTGTGAATATAGCAAATACAACCAAAAATTCTAAAGTAGTCAATTTTAGGTTTCTTCCCTTTGAGTAGTTCATAGGGAGTCTTTCCCTTTAGTTTATGTATCAGACTTCTGTTCAACACATAGTTGGAGGTGTTCACTGCCTCTGCCCAAAAGGATAGAGGTAGATGAGCATCTGACAACAATGTAGTGGCAGATTCAATAAGGGTTCTATTTTTCCTTTCAGCTACCCCATTTTGTTGAGGAGTTCTAGGAGCTGAGAAAGTATGCCTGATCCCTTCACTCTGACAGAACTCTTGCATAAGAAGAGAATCAAACTCTATCCCATGATCACTTCTGAGCAGGGCAATGTGAGTATTGAACTCAATCTGTATACATTTGAGAAACTCTGTCAGGCACTTAAAGTTATCAGACTTCTTCCTTAGAAAGAACACCCAAGTGAATCTAGAGAAGTCATCTACAACTACTAAAGTGTAGGATTTCCCTCCTAGGCTTTGTACTGTGATGGGTCCAAACAGATCCATGTGTAACAGATACAATATCCTAGGTGAATCACTCTTATTAAGTGACTTAAAACTATTTTTAGTTTGCTTGCCTAATTGACAAGCCCTGCAGAGTCCTTCCTTCTTGTAGGGGCCAGAAGGTAGTCCTCTAACAAGGTTGTCCTTGGATAGCCTAGCAATAGTTCTAAGGTTTAGGTGTCCTAGTCTCTTATGTCATAAAACATTTGGTCTACAGACTGAATTAAACAAGCAGATATCTACATTGGTTGAAAGAAAATCTACTAGGTAGATGTTACCTTTCCTTTTACCTGTCAACACAGTTGTGTTGTCCTCTGACTTGATTTTGCATAAGGTTTTGCTGAAGGTCACCTGGTAGCCTTCATCACACAGCTGACTGATGCTGATCAGGTTGTGCTTCAGTCCTTCCACATATGCTACCTTCTTGAAGGTTACTGATCCAATCTGTACTGCACCATATCCCTTAGTTTGTCCAAAGTTGGAATCACCAAAGATAACTTTGGGTCCAAGCTTGGCTCTGAAGGATGTGAGGTTGTCCTTATTCCCTGTCATGTGCTTAGAGCACTCACTATCCAAATACCATTGCTGGTTAGATGTTGGATAGGTCTTCACCTGCACATAAAACAATTCACTTGTTTTTGACCCATTTTACCTTGGGCCTAGGTTGATAACCTTTAAATTCAGAAATGAAAGACATCCCTGGCTGACTCTTATATCCTTCAGGATGATATCTCCTTGGAGGTAGAATCCATTCAGTATAAGGGTTAAAGGTTTGGGATGAAGAACCCTTAGGATTCAATTTTGACTTGCCTTTGAAAAAGTTTCCAGAGCTCTGACCTCTGTTCGACGATCTTGGAGCTGCGTTCGACGATCTTGGGTCAGATCGTCGAGCTCCGTTCGACGGTCGACTATGTCTGAGGTTAGGTATATGAGATCGTCGACCTGCGTTCGACGACTTTGGCTGAGATCGTCGATCTGCGTTCGACGATTTTTCTTGAGATCGTCGAGCTGCGTTCGGCGATCGTCGATCTTCATTCGGCGATCGTCGATCTTCGTTCGACGATTTCTGCTGTGACTTAGTTTTCTGAGGCAAATCAGAATTTTTCCTAGCAACCTCTACAACTCCCTTTCCCTTGTCAGAAATAAACTTGATGGGAGTTGTTAGGACTATAGGTTGGCTGGATGAAGCACCCAAGCCCAGTGTACTATTAAATCTAGAGTTCATTGTGCTTGTGATGTCCATCAGCTTGATGCTTCTCCCATTAAGGGATTCTTCAAGCTTCTTGGCCTCAGAGAGCTCACTTTTCAGTGTAGCTATCTGTTCCCTACAGTTCTCCAACTCCTGAGAGAGTTTGAGGTTTTCTGACTTTAAAATATTGTGTTCAGATAATTGATTTCTGAGAGAGATAATCTCTTTCTCAGACTTTAGCAGGTCCAAACACAGTGCTTTAAATTCAGATTTAAAATCTTCTGAACTAAAGTCAAAAGTGCTAATTACCTGATCTTCTTCAGGTTGAGTCTCTGAGTCTGACTCTGACTCTTCTTCCTCTGAATTGTGCTGTGAGGCATTGATTGCCATCATGCAGAACTCCTTTTCCTCTGCATCATCCTCATCATCACTGGAGCTGGAAGAGGCTTCTGACTCCTCTTCAGTCTCACTCCAGGATTCAGCAACAAACCCTTTCCTTGTATGCTTATTTTTGCTTGAGGAAGGTTTGCTATTGCCAATTCTTTTGGAGTCTTTCTCCTTCCTTCTTTCTTTTATGTCCCTTCTATCCTTGTTCTTGTTCTCTGGACAGTCAGGAACTATGTGCCCTGGTTTCCTGCAACCAAAGCAAATAATGTCTTTGTTATTACCAGTGGACTTGTCATACCTTGGCTTGTCCTGCTCCTTGTATGATCTTCTTCTGAAGTCCTTTCTGGCCATTTTGTAGAATCTTTTGGCCAACAAGCTGAGAAGTTCATCATTGCCTGTAGCTTTATCTTCAGGCAGATCCTCAGTTGCCTTGAATGTTATGGTCTTCTCCTTTCTTGTGGCTGGTGAAGCAGCCTTCTGTTCTTCCTCTCTATTCTTGATGAGCAGCTCATAAGATTTGAGCTTACCCAACAAGGCTTCAGTGGTGATCTCATTCAAACTTCTGGCATCTTTAATTGGCCAGATTCTTGAATCCCAAGTGCTGGAGAAGCATATTAGGATCTTGTCATTAAGTTCTGTTAGAGAGATCTCTTTCTCTAATGTCCTCAGTTCACTGACAATTAGACTCAGTCTATTGTACATGTCTCCCACTGACTCAGTCTCTCCCTTCTTGAAGTTCTCATATTGAGTGATGAGATGGGATCTTCTGTCCTTTCTCTCGTCAGCTGAGCCTGAGACTATTTCTGAGAGTCTATCCCAAATTTCCTTGGTTGAATTACATTCAGCTACCTTTTGAAAAATGTCATCTGACATTGTCTGAGCTAGAATGTTCATAGCCTTGGCATCAGCTACTTTCCATTTTTTGATGTCAACATCTGTTCCTGATGGAGGTGGAACAGCATTTGTACTTGTACTTTCTGGGGGTCTTGGACACACTGTCAAAACAGAATTAAATATGTCTTCATCAATAGAATTCATGTAAAGTCTAATCCTTGCTTTCCAAAGTGCAAACTTTGACAGATTGCACACTGGAGGTCTGGTGCTAGCATAATCTTTGTTTTGGGCCATGATTTGTGCAAACAGAATCTAATGATAAAATACAAAAAGGATCTAGTTTAGGATCTTGAGGTTCAGGTGTTAGCCTGTACAACCAATCAGATATGGTATGTTTAACCAACCTGGCTCTGATACCAATTGAAAGGACAACTAGATCTGATATACTCTAGAGGGGGGTGAATAGAGTATATGGGCTTTAAAAACTTTTTACAAGCTTTTACAACAATTGTTGTAATAGTGTCAGCAGGGAAGCAAAAATAAATCTAATCACAATACTGAGCTATGCAAAAAACTAAGCACAGAGAAATCTAGGCCAGAAACAAAAAGTAAACAAGCAGAACCAGAGGACACAAGGAAATATAGTGGTTCCCCAAACTTGGGTACATCCACTCTTCTACCACCCTAGGTAGGAATCCACTGCAGGATGAGTTGATCAGGTGTCCTGGGCACCAATGAGCTTTTGATAAGGTGCTCAAAAACCAAAGCAGATTTTTTGATCAGGTGTCTTGCCACCAATGAGCTTTTGACAAGGTGCTCAAAAACCAGATTCAAACTTTTGAAGGGAGTTTGAGAAACCCTTTACAGAGTGGGGGGTGAGAGAGTGATGGCAGTCTTCTCTTTCTCAAACAACTGAGAAGACTATGTGGATTGATGTCAAAGCTCCCCCTGAGTCCTTGAGATCTTCAGAAAGAAGAGCTTTGCTGAGGGTGATAGGCCTTAAAAGATAGAACTCCAGCAATAAATGATTTCAGCAAGCTGAAATGTTGAGTGTCTGGAGTCTTGAAATGATGTTGGCCTTGAACACTTTGAGAGCTGAAGAGATCTGAAGATTTGAGAAAGCTTGATCTCTTTGATGAGTGTTCTTCAGAATTCTTTTTGACAGAAAACTTTTTGAGTATCTTTCTGTATTCTGTATATTGTGTGTGTCCTTTCTTCTGGTTCATGTAGATTCAAAAAACATCCTGTCTTTTATTCTCTGTTCTAGAATAGAATATCATTCTCTGTCAAGGATAGCCGTTGGCCTGCATTGATTGCAGCCTTAATTGCATAATTTCTTCTGGAGGAAAGTCCACAGAATTATTCCTTGAAAAATCCCTTGAAACTTGGTCCTGAAATAAATGAAAGCGCCTAACAAATCTCTGAATTAATTGCAGAATAACTCCTGTCTGATTTGAATTTGAATTCTAGAAGTTATCTGAAATCGTCGAACTGAGCTCTGCTATTGTCGAGCTGAGCTCAGCGAACTGGAAAACTTAAGCAGCAAAACAATCGTCGATCTGAGCTCAAAGATCGTCGAACTGAGCTCAGAGATAAAGATCCAAAGCAGAGTCAAAATCGTCGAACTGAGCTCACCGATCGTCGAATGGAGTTCGACGATATTATGAAGTTGAGCTCAGCGATCGTCGAGTGGAGCTCGACGATCTGTCGAAGTTGAGCTAGACGATCGTCGATCGGAGTTCGACGAATCGTCGTGCTGAGCTCGACGATCAGACTTAGTCTCCAGACAGAAAAACTTGGTCTTCAGGGCAGCTTCCAAACCTAGACTTCTAACCCTTAGACACAGTTCTAATTGACCTATTAAGCTATACAGAAGGTCAAACAAAGGTTCCTAGAGACATAGTGATCCTGACCCAAATTAGTAATAGGGTGTTCCAACAAGATTGACCGAATCCGAAGCCTTGCTGAGGATTCACGGTTGGAATCGTCGGGTTGTCATTCCGCGTCCAAGCTCGGTCCTCAACTGCGTTCGGGATAGAGAAGGGCTGTCACCACCTTCCAATGGCCCGTCTTCTTCGTCTCACGATAGCGGACGAAGTTTGCTAGCTTTCTTTTGCTTGATGGATATGGCGTCAAACCCTACTTGAAGCTCACGGATGAAGGAGAAGGCCGAGAGGAAGCTCCGGCTTGGATTTGGCGGTGAAAGCTTGCCCGGACCACCTCCCTAGGGTGGAAGATGAAGGGGAACGGCGGAGAAGTCGGAAAACGGCAGAGAAATGTCGAGCTCCGGATCCTCTCTTGAATTAGGGCGAGACCTGCACTATTTATACAAAAGCAGAAATGAACAATGCACGCGATCACAGGCGCACGACCAGTGATCGTGCGCACTATGTCCTGTGCTCGTGCGCACTGGCATGGAATATTAGGAAGAAGAACTGGGATAACGCGCACGAGTAGTGGCGCACGACCAGTGGTTGTGCGCACTAAGTCCAATGGTCGTGTGATTACCCCAGACAGGACTCCAGAAAAGAGGAATCAATGCACACGATCAGTGGCGCACGACCGATGGTCGTGCTCATTATGTCCAGTGATCGTGCGCTTACCCCAGGCTGATTCTGGAAAATGAAGAGTAGTGCGCACGATTAGGGGCGCACGACCAGTGGTCGTGCGCATTAGATCCCATGATCGTGCGCAGTATTCCTGTTTCACAACCATCCCGGAACACGCACACGACCCCTATGCCGAAGGAAAAACAAATCACTAATCTGTGCAGACATTCCAGGCAATCACAAAAAGGAGTGCAGACTATAAGAATAACAAAATACACAACCACGGGCATAAATGTGCACTTCCTATGGAAATAATGATTAGATGAAATAGGAACGATAAAGAACTAAAAGTGAAGTGCAAACGCGTGAAAACTAGCTCAGATGAGTCCGAAAATAGGTATATAAAGTGGACTCATCAGTACTGTGTATCTAAATATGATTTTATATACCCTCTTTGTAGTGGATATCCAGCGTCTACCAAATAATACTTTCCTGCATTGGCGACACACAATTTTAATGAAGAGATATTGAGGAAAAAAATAATATATAAACATTATAATTGAAGCTTCATTACCTCTGGGGGGTGAGGGAAGTTGAACTTGGGATTGCTTATAGTAAAATTAAATATTTGACTTCATGTGCATATCCCTCCCAACCAGCCATGGCGAAAGTAAAACACTTGTTGAAATCGCAAATAGCCATTACATTCTGTGTAGTAGTTCCATGATGCCCAATGTATGGTACTTGTTTTTTAACCGGAATACGTGCATCAACATGTGTTTTGACTATGACACCAATGCAATCTTTAAAAAATGGCATGTAACGTGCATCATGAATAATTTCTTGTGGAGTAGTAGCAAAATATCCCTCTTGCGGCACTATAATATCTTCTGCGAGCCGCAACAAAGCACGAAGACCTTCAATAAAATATCTGCTAGCAGTCTCGGTTGAATGTTGAAACCGCTCAGTTGTTTTTCTAATAGTTTCGTTATGTGATAAAACATATAGGGTATTTGCAAGGACCGCTCTACTTGCGGTTCTTCGCAAACCTTTCAATTCGTAGTCTCGTTCCAAAGTTTGTAGTAGATAAAAAACTATTCATTTCGGCATTCTGAAAGCATTATGAAATCTAACTGGATGCCCACCAACCAATTCAGCCAACCATTTATCACCCGTTTGTTTTGACGTCATGCATGGTGTGTTTGAATTGAATAAACCGGTGCGTACGACGAAGACATATATTGTTGAAGTTAAAACATGATGATAAGCAGCAACATGACGCCTTCTAACTATCTCGCACTCATCACTAGAATAATCTGAGTCTTCACTAGACATTCTCTGCTTCACACATGAAGTAAATTAATACTATTATAAGGATAGGCAAGATAGGAAATAAGGAAATTCAAAATAAATTAACAAAAAATAACTTGTTACATATAGAATTCTTGAACATGATTGCATAGTTCTACATAAAAGAAACTGGCGTAACCAAACATACAGTCTTACGAGTACACTAGAATAACAGAGCAGTAAGATACATTGGTGTCAACATAACAATTCCTACTGTGATCCTTTCTCATAGCGAGTACGTAGCCATTTAACTCTGATCTCCTCCCTGAGGCATATAAATGTCTCCCTATGGTTCTTATCCATCAGCAACATTGAAGCAAAATCAAAAAAATCATAATCACAACATATTTCAGGATAAGATTCTAGTTTCTTTAAAGTTTGGGCAATAGAGAATGGGCAAGTCCTCCTTGGCGGCTCTCAGAGAGATGCCCTGATCTCCTCAGTTGATTCCACCAAATCAATTAAGACTGAGTTTGTGACTTTGCTTTTCCCCTTCTTCCGACATTTACGAGATTCAGATGCAATTGATGGATCAATACTGTCTACATGCTCACTGATGTCATGTTCATCCTCAGACATAGCTCCCTCATCTGTTGGCACACGAGTTTGGGAAGTAATGTTCGGGGTACACGCATGCACTCCAGTAGCGACAATCGAACTAAACATCATGTTCATTTTTTCCTCAAGCTCTGGGACTATACCTCCATACTTGAACTTTTTGGCTGCAGGTACAACCTAAAAAAAGAAGCATAAATAGTTTTTCAGAACTAGATTGTTTAAATTAGTAATGAAAAACTTTAAACATAAGGCATTTTAAATTTAAATGTTTACCTTCAACCTCTCATCCCACCATTCATCTGATGCATCAATGGTTTTTCTAGAGGCATTCCACCCCAGGCCAGTTTCCCCTCTTTTAAGCTCAACCCACAGCTTCCACTCCTTTTTCAGGTGATCCCATTTATTTTTCATTTGAATCTGATCGTACTTCCTTTTGGTCTTCTCCTCAAATTTCACAACTAGATTGTTCCACCCCTCTTTGTTGAAATGTATAGTCGGCCGATTATCGAGCTCAATTTCGGTAATGTACAGGTCACAAAATAGAAATGTATCATTTTGATCCCATATGGCTGATAACCCTCCATCCTTTGGTTTTCCCATCTACAATTACTTAAAATTTGAAAAACAAATAAATAAAACACATTCACAATCACACACACATTAATACACACACACACACACACACACACACTCATACACAAACACACACACATACGCACACACACTCATACACAAGCACATACACACACACACACACTCATATATAAACACACATACACATTTAGAGCAAAACCTACCAACATTGAAATATGGAGAAAATAAAAACAGGAGCTTGGAGCTTGCAAAAAAATTGGGAGAATGGAGATCTGAACCTGAGGTTGCAGAGGTTAGTGGTATTGCTTCAGATCTGCAGCTCCAAAAATCCTAGGTATAGAGAAAATTACACACTTTCAGTTTAGGGAAGATCCTATGCTCCTATGGAGGAAATGTACATAGGAAGTAGAGAATAAAAACAGAAAGAGAAGGATGGATGTTGGTTTACCCGAAAGGTGGTCGTCGGAGGAAGCTTCCTCCGTCAGGCCGTCGTCGGGAGGTGGCGCAAGCGTGCGCACGATGATGAGAAGGAAGAAGGCGGAGCAGTTGTTGGTTTACGAAATCGCACCGGATGTAAATGTCGTCGTAGTTGGAGCTTCGCATGGTTCGGGAAATCGCCAGGAAGAGGAAGACGAAGCGGAGGAGCTGCGGCGCGACTTTGCTGGAGAAAAAAATCGCGGTTGAAGCCCTAGGTATAAAGGGCAGATATTTAGAAATGCCATTTGGAGCTTTTTCATACCAAACAAAGCTTATTTGCAAAACTCCGCTTTCAGGCTGCCGCACCAGAGCAAATAAGCTATCCCAAACACACACTAAGGCTCAACTTTAACAATGACTGCTCGTCAGAGCAGGACCCGGGATTATAATAGTAAATTGCAATGGGGACTAGTGCGTTGATTATGCTGCTTATTTAAAGTGCTGGAATGAAATGTGACCAGTACGAGACTGGAGTAGTACTGAATAGAAAGTACTGAGAAAAGCTTGACTAGTACAAGACTGGAGGAGTACTGAATAGAAAGTACTGAAATAAGCTTGACCAGTGCAAGACTGGAGTAGTACTGAATTGAAAGTATTGAAATAAGCTTGACCAACATAAGACTAGAGTAGTACTGAACCGAAATTACTGAAATAAGCTTGACCAGTGCGAGACTGGAGTAGTACTGAACCAAAAGTACTGAAATAAGATTGACTAGTGCGAGACTGGAGAAGTACTGAACCGAAAGTACTGAAATAAGTTTGACCAGTTCGAGACTGGAGTAGTACTGAATTGAAAGTATTGAAATAAGCTTGACTAGTGCGAGACTGGAGAAAACACAAAGAAAATGGTTAGTAGTCCAATCACTCATATTCAGGAGGCTTCAATTCCATCTCAGATTTAAAGGAGATTTCATTGGGTTACACCAATTATTAGGATCCAATTAATTTGGTTGCACCATATTTATTATGGCTTAATCAGATCAAGCACTTGTTAGGAGTCACATTCTTGTTATTCGTTGAGAACAACTCCTAACTCATCACTCGTAATCTCACCTTCCGAGCATGCCCAATTCACCCGAGAGTCGAGGCACTCGACGGTTTTACAAAATCTCGGAATTTCCGGAGCTTAGTCACTTGCCTCAACCACTCTCATCGATAAGATAGTTTGAATTACTTATTTGATTATAAATGGGTGGTCGCACGCTCCAATTTTCACCTTCGAGGGAAAATGAGCGGAAAACATTCTGAGCGCGACCCTAGGCTTCTAAATTTTAGGAAAAATATCAAAACCTATCCCCATGACCCCAAATTTTGATACAAACCTTAGGAGGGTCTGAAATGAGTCTAGTAATTTGTTTATAATCTTCCCAAGTATTTTGGGCTTGTAATTTGGCCAAACAAATTTTATTTTGGCTTTTAAAAATACTAATTCAACTCCAAAAATTCTCAAAATATTTGTGGAGAAAGCCCTCATCATGGGGAACAGTTTTCATGTTGATCACTTTTCCCTTAGGGGCCTAGGTTTGGCCTAGAAATTTCTACAATTTTTTGATAATGAAATGGTCTGCAATTAGCAGATAAAATAGGATCCTGCGGTTGAGATCGAGCCGCACAGCACAAAAGTCCAGCGCTTCCCTACGGCGGATTGACCACGAATCCGCTGTGGGGGGCACAGAAGAGGAGGGGGGGGGGGGATTAAGGTAAATAGGGTCGTCCGATCTCATCTTGAGATCGGACGGCTACTGTGCTTCCAATCGGTGTGGAGGGTGGCAGCCTCCACCACCGCCGGCCAGCCTCTGCTAGCCATTGTAGCCGGCCTCGATCGACTCGCTGGGGGCTGGTGACCCTCTGGGCGGTGGTCCGACGGCCTGGCGCCGCCGGCCGCCGTCGGAAAACCTAACCCGAGAGCCTGGTGTGGCAGGGGCTCTACTCCCGGCGACATCGTGCCACCCCCGCTCCCCGAGTGGTTGGCCACCTACGGCTCCACCCCTGGTCGGTGTGTCGGGGGTCGGGCTTCTCGATGGTGGTGGCCCACCAGCCTTACGCCGTCGGCCACCGCCGCCAGCTCTAAATATAGCATTGCTTTATTTTGATGCTGCTGCCGGAGCTGTGTTTTCCAGCGGCACTGCTGCTCTCCTCAGCTGGGGGTCACCACCCTCAGTGGTCTAGAACTCCCCAGCACCACCACTGATACTGGGGGAGGAGCTTTCCTCCTTGGGCACCACCTGGCCTAGAGCATGACTCGGGTGGCGTCGGCG
Source organism: Platanthera guangdongensis (assembly GCA_039583875.1). Lineage (NCBI taxonomy): Eukaryota > Viridiplantae > Streptophyta > Magnoliopsida > Asparagales > Orchidaceae > Platanthera > Platanthera guangdongensis. The sequence goes on along the minus strand of CM077164.1, from coordinate 35,589,214 downwards.
GCGCTCCGGCCACCGGGAGGCGCATGCAAGTCATCTAGAATAGGGAAGGGGAGGGAGAAAGTCTCCACCTGAGTTTGGTGGGCTCGGGAGGGGTCGTCCTGTTCGGCCATGCCAAAGGTGGCAGTGGTGGAGGGGGAGGCCCCTTGGCTTGCCTTTTCCGACCGCCTGGGCTCCAGCAGAGGGTTGGGCAGGGGGAGTGAGTTGCTCAAAGAGCTTGATGGGGAAGAGGAGGAGGGGGGTTTTTTATAGGCTTGGGGAGGAGGGGCTCTCCTCCCCTATCCAATTTGGTATTAATCCCTCCTTAGGGAGGGATTAATCCCCACCCTCCAGCTTTCCAAGGACAGCTGGAGGCCCCAACATTTCCCCCATGCGGTTAAAAAGGGCTAAGACATTATGGGCTTGGGCTTTTAAATAAGAGAGGGAAAAAGAGAGGAGAGGAGAGGTAGTGGTGAGCCTCCACTTGTAGTGGGTTGTTTGCTGGTTGGGGGCCCAAAGTGGGTGAGGGGCAAGATCCTAAGTGGTCATGAAGAGGGGGTGCCCCCCCCCCCATTTGGAGAAAAATCCAAAAATGGGTTTTTAGGGGGGGTCTGACCAAGTCAACTCTATGGTGGGTCCCCCTTGCTGGTCAAAGTGAAAGTGGGTCCAAGTCATCGGGGTCGGGTCAAAGTTCAGGTGTCGTGTTTCAATTGGTGTGCTCATGCTTTTCGGTGCACGATTATGCTTGATTTGACCTCGGGTTGACCAATTGTCGTCGAAATTGACTGGGACGACTTTCGTTGACTTCGTATTGATCACACTAGTCCAACGCCACTGATTGGGGTTGAATTAGAGTCCATTTGACGAAAGTCCAAATTTTGTGCGTCGCAGCGCGCTAAAGCGGTCAAAGTGTCTAAATCTGTCGTTAGATCTCGGATTGTGATGCGATGGGTTCCGATGCACCCATCTAGGTTATATGAGGTCACCGGAATCGACAGAACTCAATTCAGAGTTCTCTAGCTCGATATCTAAAATCTTGCTCTCGTTGCGTTTTACGAGTAATAGTCACATCCACTATATAACCTTGGGGTCCAACTAAACGAGTTCTGGTGCACTCGTATCGTCTATACGAGGTCATATGAATTGACAGAACTCAATTCGGAGTTCTCTAGCACTATTTCTGCCTAGGGTTATCTCCCACCGGGTCATGGGTAAGGTTCAGGCCACTTTTATTGGGCCCACTAGGGATCTGGTGGCCCAATAAAAGTCGGGATGTCACACTCTTACCTTTTAGGCTTAAGTGTCGTACATTGGGACCAGATCCAAGAATTCCTTGGCTCCTTGTATTGTTCACTCCTTGTGGTGGTCTATGGGCCTTATAGCCATTAGGTTTTTGTCCTTTCTAGCAAAACTCTTTATAGACCTTGTTGGTAGTGCACTCAGAACTCATGTGTCCAGGAACACATGTTCCCTTACATTTGTTAGAAAACAGATCCTTGGTTTGTTTCTTAGCTAGACCCATTAGGGCTTTACCCTTAGGCTCAAGTTTCTTATTGACCTTATTATTCTCAATATATCCTACACCACTTTTAAATGGTTCAAAAAAATGTATCAATAATAGGTAGCACGGACTTAGGTCTTGAGAACTGTTTCAGAAGATGTCTTTCTTGAAGAAGCTTTGCTTCGAGATTATTGAGTACATTGGTCTCAATGTACTTGATTTGAAGAAGTCTTCTCAGCTCAATGAAATACACATTGTTGTATTTGATGGTTGGTAAGTTTATTTGTGCAGGGTAATACAGCTAAGTACAATGTGTCGACACTTAGGACTAGTGTCGACACACATTGAACAAGTTGTGTCGAGAAAAAAAAAAGCTGTGTCGACACTAAGGACAACTGTAACGACACACTGTGTCGAAACTAAAGACAACTGCATCGACACTTAGGACCAGTGTCGACACACTCTATACATATTGTATCAAGACTGAAGACAACTGTGTCGACACTCAGGACTAGTGTCGACACACTCTATTCAAGCCGTGTCTAGACTGAAGACAACTGTGCCAACACTCAGGACTAGTGTCGACATACTATAATCAAGCTGTAACGAGACTGAAGACAACTGTGTCGACACACATGACTTGTGTCGACATATTCCACATAAGTTGTATTGAGACATGTTAAAGAGATTTGTCGACACATTCAGAAGTGTGTCGACACCACTATAGGAGCAGTGTCGAAACCCAGGACTTGTGTCAACACATTTAACAGCCAAGTCTCAACACTTCAGCAGACTTATTTCCTAAGTACAGATATCAAGACGGAGGTACAGACAGCTGTCAGAACTGTCATGTGATTAATCCTATGAGGAGAATGGATCTAAGAATCTTGAGGATACTACTTCCTCAAGTGATTCTAAAGAAGAGGTGAGCTTCAGTTCTGATGACAATCCAGAGGAAGTTCAAGGTGGGTCTCCTAGGCAATTCCCTGAGACCAGTGCACAAGTGCAGGGGGAGATCATCCCAGAAATAGAATTAGCTGAGGGGGAGAACCTCACAGAATTGTCAATGGATACAAACACAACAATCATCATGGATGTAGTTCAAGACCTAGAAAAGTAACAAGATACTGCACATGAAATATCTGATCATGTAATGGAAGAAGCAACTCTCCAAGAGACTGAAGAAGTAGTTCTAAAGACAAAGGATACCAATATTCAAGAAGAGAGAATTGCATATTCTAAGATTGACATACCCGATGCTGAAGTTCTGCATGCAGATATTAAAGTGGATAATATTCCTATTCATCACGAAGATACAAAAATTGTGGGGGGGGGAGTTGGCCCCTATTACTGAGAAAAATAAATATACACCTCCAGTTGATGAGGTTAGTTCTTCTGAATCTGAGGATGCAGATGCTTCTCAACAGAAGAAAAGAAAACTTCCTGCAATGAAGAAGAAGAGCAAGAGCTACAAATAATATCTTCAGTCTGGGCCACAAGCTACTACTACAATAGATCACAGATCTTTGCTTGTGCAACTACAGCTCATGCTTGATAAGCAAAGGCAAGATTTAGAGAAGTATGTTGATGAAAGCAACAAGGAGTTGCAATTTCAGCTTGCCTAAGAGATCAAATCAATAAGATTTGAAGTAAATCTTCTGAAAATTGAAATGACTACATTCTTTGAGAAAGAGGCTCATGCAGTTGTTTATCTGGCAAAGCAACAACAGGATGCCAAGCAAATCCAAGATGATGTAGCAATAAAGCAAGGTTGTGTCCTAGAAAATCAGAACAGACTGAATGAAAATCTGATAGTAATGCATGAAACTACCTTAGGTGAAATTAAAACTCAAACTAATGCTTTGGAAAGCAAAATAGATTCTACTGGAATAGACATTAATGACAAACTACAAAGTCATTCTGAATCTATCCTTAAGGATATAAAAGATTCTTACAAAACTTTGGACAATAATTTACTGAGGGTTAAGAATACAGTGACTACAGACATCAATTATGTTGAAGGACAAGTCAGATTTCAAAAGAATGATCTAAGAGATCACATTGAGAGATGTCATAAAGAGGGAGAGAGTCATGATTCAGGCAAGTGCTGAACAAGCTACCTGGATTGTAAACAATATCAGAGATACTTTAGGATTTCCTCCCCTATGGTATGAGGGTGATCAAATCGCTGAATCTGGTTGTCAACAACCACCTCTACTTCAAGCACCTCATGCTGAATTATTTACTCCTACTGCCCCAGCCAACTTTGAGTCTGTTCAAGTAGCTGTTCACCACATGTATAGTCCTCCTCAAGGCATAAATAAGAATGTGATATTTGAGAAAGTGGACAGGCCTGCTACTGCTATAGAGACTGAGGCTAAGTTATCAAAGAAAAGGTTTAAAAAACACGCACTCAAAAGGATGGGGATTAGGTTCAAATCCCTAACATGGGTGCAGTAGTAGGACAACACGGGTGCAGTAGCAGGCTGAGAAGATTTTAGGCTTTGGGTTCATAGTAGGGATCATTCCAACTGGGTGCAAATATACATGCACTCAGGCCACATATCACTATGAACAACTCATTCCAAGAAGGTCTCAATGATAGGTGTGCTAATAGGTAAGGATTTGGCCTTGGTGAATTTTGGTGGTAGAGCATCAAAAGGATGGGGATTAGGTTCAAATTGGGTGTCCAAGAAGGTCTCAATGATATCTATCCAATAGGAGGCCTAAGTCATTTCACACCTTACTAATTAACCTATGTAATGTTTTGAGGAATGCTAAAGGGTAAGTCCTAGACATCAATAGAGAGTATTTTTCATTTTAAACCCCTAATACCAAATTATAAAAATGTTACACTCATCGACTCACTTTATTATAGATAAGTATATTTTCTAAAATAGAGTGTTGGATAGTTACTAATATAGAGGAGTAATCTTAAAGGTAAATTATATAGAGAAAATTAAGCTAATGAATTTCTATGCTTAATTACGAAATCAACAAAGTTGAACACTCTATGAGTCTACATCAATTCATTTTAATCAGCGTGCGAAGTTAAATTAGATAGTTATAATCCCAACTGAATGAATAATGAGAGCTTAAAGATTAAACAAAAATTTGAAGGGGGGGGGGGTATAACAAAGAGCGCATGAGTGTGTGTACTTGCACACTCAGGTACACACACTCAGTTTTTTTCGTATTTTTGCTCTATCAACTTGGATTCCTTGGCTTGAGATTTTATGGCCAAGTACTAACACGGGTCATTCCAAGTGGGTGCAAATATACACGCACTCAGACCACATATCACTATGAACAACTCATTCCAAGAAGTTCTCAAATATGACACGGGTAGGCACACGGGCTGTGTTCCTACCCGTGTACTATGCACCCTGGAGCTAAAGAAATTGGACGCATGAGACAGAGACTCACACGGGTAGAACACACGCCCGTGTGCCTACCCGTGTCATATTTGAACACGACTGCCGACCAACCCGTGTCTGAAGAATACGGCCCGACACACGGCCGTGTCCAAACCCGTTCATCTGACATGGCCCACTACCAGACACAACTACTCGTGGGGAACCGTCCACACGGCCTGACACACGGCCGTGTGTGAACCCGTGTCATCTGAAATTGGACGCATGATTGCTTTGCTAACAAGTAATAACTCAATGCGATTTCATTCTACATTCTAGTATAACTATGTAGATGGGCATAAGCTAGATTGAATTAACATTCAGGCAAGTGCACCTATTAATCATTGTACAGGAGGAATCTACATCTCGTGTCGTATTCCGCAGGGCCCTTTCAAGTATTCTTACTCATCCTCACTCTATTATCGTACCTATAAGTAAAATTGATTTCTAACTTAAATTAACCTAACTATGATTATTGAATAAATCAGCATTAGAGAAGTAAAAATGATAAAAGGCATGAAGCTTTTAAGCGTTTACATGAACGAACTCATTTATTAGTTCAATTCTAAGTGATCATGAAATGAAAAGACTATTAAATTCGTTGTAATGTAAAAGTTAAATGTTCATCAAATTCTCTCTCGAGCAATTCCAAATCTAAACCTAAGATAGTAAATTTTCTCTCGAACAATTTACAACACTCAAGTTCGCATTAAGTAAAGTACTCTTATTACTACATAAATTCATGAACTTTATCTCGAAATTACCATGAATCCTTTTACTCGTGTTCTAATTTTGCAAACAACATATCTCTCGATCATAGAGTTTGATTCACAAAGAGAGTTAACACCACAATATGAATATACAAATATCATTACAAAGAACCAATTTCTCAATCTAACAATTTGCAAATTATATAAAGCAAAGAAGCAATTCATAATGAAGATTAAACTCTTTATTTTCAAGCCTAAACACGAATAAAATACCACAAATTTAACATAGACAAAATGATACATGATTACTAGAATGTTCAAATAGAATTTTATGCAAATTAAAACAATAAACAAAGTTGAATCACCAAGAGAAAGGAAAGATTAAAAGGGATTAATGATTAGATAAAAATACATATAAAATACCATTCAATCCTCCTTCTCTTGGATGCTCCACTTCGGCCTTCAGCAGTTCTCCAATCCCAGAAATGATCCAAAAGTTCTCCACAAATTTTTCTACAGGAAATATATAGTCCCTTTGCAAACAGGTCGGACACGTGTTCGTACATGGCCGTGTGTCAGGCCGTGTGGATGGTTCCTAGGCGGTTCCCCACGAGCAGTTGTGTCTGGTAGTGGGTCGTGTCAGATGACACGGGCTTCGACACGGCCGTGTGTCGGGCCGTGTTCTTCAGACACGGGTTGGTCGGCAGTCGTGTTCAAATATGACATGGGTAGGCACACAGGCGTGTGTTCTACCCGTGCGAGTCTCTGTCTCCTGCATCCAATTTCTTCAGCTCCAGGGTGCATAGGATACGGGTAGGAACACGGCCGTGTGTCAGGCCGTGTGCGCCAAATTTTCGTCCTGTCATCAGCCATGTTGACTCCGTGAACTCCTCTGTTTGCTCCAAGACTTTTGGGTCCATTGGTTGGCATTACCTGCAATAGAAAAATGAGGGAATCAGTAAATAGTTTATTACCATGAATGCCAAAGACTTCTAAATTCGCTCTTCTATCTATGATACGACAATTTCTTTACTATTATCGTGAAATCACCACAAAAAGGGGTAGGAAATTGTAGACATGATTACAATTATGATAGTAAAAAGTCTATCATAATCGTACTCATCAAATACCCCCAGACTTAGATGTTTGCTTGTCCCTAAGCAAACTAATTCAAAAATTCGGGTTACTAATAAATAATTTTGCCTCTGCACACTGATTGCTATGAATTTAAGAGAACTTTGATGATGTAATCGCATAGGAAATAGTTTAGCAGACTTTTCTAAATATAGATTTATCTTAAAATTCCTCTAATATATCTTTTAACTATCCTCCACTCTTTCTTAGAAATACAAGTATAGCCATCTAAAACAAATGTGAGGAGAAAATAACAATCTCAATAAGATACGTATTAGTATTTCAAAACTTATAAGTACCCATATTGATAATCATGAGCTTACCCTTTTTACACCCTCATCACTGCACTAGTTAGAATTAGTAAGGTCGGATCCTTAGGACTTGTATGATGGTGTATCCTTTTTAGCTTAGGATAGAGGATTATAGGTGAGGTAATCAAGGATAAATGCGATGGGTTTTCCACACCGAAATCACGATTGAGCCTTTTGTTGGTATATACCTTAACATACATCGGTGTTATAAAGGCACCCCCAGACTTTGCAATTAGCCTACTTCCCATATTTCTTTTTTTGAAAGATACTCCAAACTTTAATTGTTCTTAACCAAGGGACCATAGTAGGGATTATTCCGAGTGGGTGCAAGTATACACACACTCAGGCCACATATCACTGTCTTTTTTTTTCTTGCTTAATGCGAACTCCGGCAACGGCGCCAAAAACGGCGCCAAAAACTCAAGCCAAGGAATCTCAAGACTTCATCCCCCGGCAACGACGCCAAAAACTTGATGATTGCTTTGCTAACAAGTAATAAATCAATGCGATTTCAATCTCCATTCTAGTATAACTATGTAGATGGGCATAAGCTAGATTGAATTAACATTCAGGCAAGTGCACCTATCAATCATAGTACAGGAGAAACCTACATCTCGTGTCGTATTCCACAGGGCCCTTTCAAGTATTCTTACTCATCCTCACTCTATTATCGTACCTATAAGTAAAATTGATTTCTAACCTAAATTAACCTAACTATGACTATTGGATAAATTAGCATTAGAGAAGTAAAAATGATAAAAGGCATGAAGCTTTTAAGCGATTACATGAACGAACTCATTTATTATTTCAATTCTAAGTGATCATGAAATAAAAAGACTATTAAATTCGTTGTAATGTAAACGTTAAATGTTCATCAAATTCTCTCTCGAGCAATTCCAAATCTAAACCTAAGATAGTAAATTTTCTCTCAAACAATTTACAACACTCAAGTTCACATTAAGTAAAGTGCCCTTATTACTACATAAATTCATGAACTTTATCTCTAAATTACCATGAATCCTTTTACTCGTGTTATAATTTTCCAAACAACATATCTCTCGATCATAGAGTTTGATTCACAAAGAGAGTTAACACCACAATATGAATATACAAATATCATTATAAAGAACCAGTTTCTCAATCTAGCAATTTGCAAATTATGTAAAGCAAAGAAGCAATTCATAATGAAGATTAAACTCTTTGTTTGCAAGCCTAAACACGAATAAAATACCACAAATTTAACATAGACAAAACGATACATGATTAATAGAATGTTCAAATAGAAGTTCATGCAAATTAAAACAATAAACAAAGTTGAATCACCAAGAGAAAGGAAAGATTAAAATGGATTAATGATTAGATAAAAATACATATAAAATACCCTTCAATCCTGCTTCTCTTGGATGCTCCACTTCGGCCTTCAGCAGTTCTCCAATCCCAGAAATGATCCAAAAATTCTCCACAAATTTTTCTACAGGAAATATATAGTCCCTTTGCAAACAGGTCGGACACGGGTTCGCACACGGCCGTGTGTCACGCCGTGTGGACGGTTCCTAGGTGGTTCCCCACGAGCAGTTGTGTCTAGTAGTGGGCCATGTCAGATGACACGGGTTTGGACACGGCCGTGTGTCGGGCCGTATTCTTCAGACACGGGTTGGTCGGCAGTCATGTTCAAATATGACACGGGTAGGCACACGGGCGTATGTTGTACCCGTGAGAGTCTTTGTCTCCTGCGTCAAATTTCTTCAGCTTCAGGGTGCATAGGACACGGGTAGGAACACGGCCGTGTGTCAGGCTGTGTGCGCCAAATTTTCATCCTGTCATCAGCTATGTTGACTCCATGAACTCCTCTGTTTGCTCCAAGACTTTTAGGTCCATTGGTTGGCATTACCTGCAATAGAAAAATGAGGGAATCAGTAAATAGTTTATTACCAGGAATGTCAAAGACTTCTAAATGCGCTCTTCTATCTATAATACGACAATTTCTTTACTATTATCGTGAAATCACCATAAAAAGGGGCAGGAAATAGTAGACATGATTATAATTATGATAGTAAAAAGCCTATCATAATCGTACTCATCAAATACCCCCAGACTTAGATGTTTGCTTGTCCCTAAGCAAACTAATTCAAAAATTCGGGTTACTAATAAATAATTTTGCCTCCGCACACTGGTTGCTATGAATTTAAGAGAACTTTGATGATGTAATCGCATAGGAAATAGTTTAGCAGACTTTTCTAAATATAGATTTATCTTAAAATTCCTCTAATATATCTTTTAACTATCCTCCACTCTTTCTTAGAAATAAAAGTATAGCCATCTAAAACAAATGTGAGGAGAAAATAACAATCTCAATAAGATACGTATTAGTATTTCAAAACTTATAAGTACCCATATTGATAATCATGAGCTTACCCTTTTTACACCCTCATCACAACACTAGTTAGAATTAGTAAGGTCGGATCCTTAGGACTTGTATGATGGTGTAGCCTTTTTGGCTTAGGATAGAGGATTATAGGCGAGTTAATCAAGGATAAATGTGATGGGTTTTCCACACCTAAATCATGATTGAGCATTTTGTTGGTATATACCTTAACATACATCAGTGTTATAAAGGCACCCCCAGACTTTGCAATTAGCCTACTTCCCATATTTGTTTTTTGAAAGATACTTCAAACTTTTATTGTTCTTAACCAAGGGACCATAGTAGGGATCATTCCGAGTGGGTGTAAGTATACACACACTCAGGCCACATATCACTATGTCTTCTTTTTTTTCTTGCTTAATGCGAACTCCGGCAACGGCGCCAAAAATGGCGCCAAAAACTCAAGCCAAGGAATCTCAAGCCTTCGTCCTCCGGCAACAGTTCCAAAAACTTGATGATTGCTTTGCTAACAAGTAATAACTCAATGCAATTTCATTCTACATTCTAGTATAACTATGTAGATGGGCATAAGCTAGATAGAATTAACATTCAGGCAAGTGCACCTATCAATCATAGTACAGGAGAAATCTACATCTCGTGTCGTATTCCACAGGGCCCTTTCAAGTATTCTTACTCATCCTCACTCTATTATCGTACCTATAAGTAAAATTGATTTCTAACCTAAATTAATCTAACTATGACTATTGGATAAATCATCATTAGAGAAGTAAAAATGATAAAAGGCATGAAGCTTTTAAGCGATTACATGAACGAACTCGTTTATTAGTTCAATTCTAAGTGATCATGAAATGAAAAGACTATTAAATTCATTGTAATGTAAAGGTTAAATGTTCATCAAATTCTCTCTTGAGCAATTCCAAATATAAACCTAAGATAGTAAATTTTCTCTCGAACAATTTACAACACTCAAGTTCGCATTAAGTAAAGTACCCTTATTACTACATAAATTCATGAACTTTATCTCTAAATTACCATGAATCCTTTTACTCGTGTTCTAATTTTCCAAACAACATATCTCTCGATCATGAAGTTTGATTCACAAAGAGAGTTAACACCACAATATGAATATACAAATATCATTACAAAGAACCAATTTCTCAATCTAGCAATTTGCAAATTATGTAAAGCAAAGAAGCAATTCATAATGAAGATTAAACTCTTTGTTTGCAAGCCTAAACACGAATAAAATACCACAAATTTAACATAGACAAAACGATACATGATTACTAGAATGTTCAAATAGAAGTTCATGCAAATTAAAACAATAAACAAAGTTGAATCACCAAGAGAAAGGAAAGATTAAAAGGGATTAATGATTAGATAAAAATACATATAAAATACCCTTCAATACTCCTTCTCTTGGATGCTCCACTTCGGCCTTCAGCAGTTCTCCAATCCCAGAAATGATCCAAAAGTTCTCCACAAATTTTTCTACAGGAAATATATAGTCCCTTTGCAAACAGGTCGGACACAGGTTCGCACACAGCCGTGTGTCAGGCCGTGTGGATGGTTCCTAGGCGGTTCCCCACGAGCAGTTGTGTCTGGTAGTGGGCCGTGTCAGATGACATGGGTTTGGACATGGCCGTGTGTCGGGCCGTGTTCTTCAGACACGTGTTGGTCGGCAGTCGTGTTCAAATATGACATGGGTAGGCACACGGGCGTGTGTTCTACCTGTGTGAGTCTCTGTCTCCTGCGTCCAATTTCTTCAGATCCAGGGTGTATAGGACACGGGTAGGAACACGGTCTTGTGTCAGGCCGTGTGCGCAAAATTTTTGTCCTGTCATCAGCCATGTTGACTTCGTGAACTCCTCTGTTTGCTCCAAGACTTTTAGGTCCATTGGTTGGCATTACCTGCAATAGAAAAATGAGGGAATCAGTAAATAGTTTATTACCAGGAATGCCAAAGACTTCTAAATGCGCTTTTTTATCTATGATAGGACAATTTCTTTACTATTATCATGAAATCACCACAAAAAGGGGCAGGAAATAGTAGACATGATTACAATTATGATAGTAAAAAGCCTATCATAATCGTACTCATCAAATACCCCCAGACTTAGATGTTTGCTTGTCCCTAAGCAAACTAATTCAAAAATTCGGGTTACTAATAAATAATTTTGCCTCCGCACACTGGTTGCTATGAATTTAAGAGAACTTTGATGATGTAATCGCATAGGAAATAGTTTAGCAGACTTTTCTAAATATAGATTTATCTTAAAATTCCTCTAATATATCTTTTAACTATCCTCCACTCTTTCTTAGAAATAAAAGTATAGCCATCTAAAACAAATGTGAGGAGAAAATAACAATCTCAATAAGATACGTATTAGTATTTCAAAACTTATAAGTACCCATATTGATAATCATGAGCTTACCCTTTTTACACCCTCATCACAGCACTAGTTAGAATTAGTAAGGTCGGATCCTTACGACTTGTATGATGGTGTAGACTTTTTGGCTTAGGATAGAGGATTATAGGCGAGGTAATCAAGGATAAATGTGATGGGTTTTCCACACCTAAATCACGATTGAGCCTTTTGTTGGTATATACCTTAACATACATCGGTGTTATAAAGGCACCCCCAGACTTTGCAATTAGCCTACTTCCCATATTTTTTTTTGAAAGATACTCCAAACTTTTATTGTTCTTAACCAAGGGACCATAGTAGGGATCATTCCGAGTGGGGGCAAGTATACACACACTCAGGCCACATATCACTATGTCTTCTTTTTTTTCTTGCTTAATGCGAACTCCGGCAACGACACCAAAAACGGTGCCAAAAACTCAAGCCAAGGAATCTCAAGCCTTCGTCCCCCGGCAACGGCGCCAAAAACTTGAAGATTGCTTTGCTAACAAGTAATAACTCAATATGATTTCATTCTACATTCTAGTATAACTATGTAGATGGGCATAAGATAGATTGAATTAACATTCAGCCAAGTGCACCTATCAATCATAATATAGGAGAAATCTACATCTCGTGTCGTATTCCACGGGGCCCTTTCAAGTATTCTTACTCATCCTCACTCTATTATCGTACCTATAAGTAAAATTGATTTCTAATCTAAATTAACCTAACTATGACTATTGGATAAATCAGCATTAGAGAAGTAAAAATGATAAAAGGCATGAAGCTTTTAAGCGATTACATGAACGAACTCATTTATTAGTTCAATTCTAAGTGATCATGAAATGAAAAGAATATTAAATTCGTTGTAATGTAAACATTAAATGTTCATCAAATTCTCTCTCGAGCAATTCCAAATCTAAACCTAAGATAGTAAATTTTCTCTCAAACAATTTACAACACTCAAGTTCGCATTAAGTAAAGTACCCTTATTACTACATAAATTCATGAACTTTATCTCTAAATTACCATGAATCATTTTACTCGTGTTCTAATTTTCCAAACAACATATCTCTCGATCATAGAGTTTGATTCACAAAGAGAGTTAACACCACAATATGAATATACAAACATCATTACAAAGAACCAATTTCTCAATCTAGCAATTTGCAAATTATGTAAAGCAAAGAAGCAATTCATAATGAAGATTAAACTCTTTGTTTGCAAGCCTAAACACGAATAAAATACCACAAATTTAACATAGACAAAACGATACATGATTACTAGAATGTTCAAATAGAAGTTCATGCAAATTAAAACAATAAACAAAGTTGAATCACCAAGAGAAAGGAAAGATTAAAAGGGATTAAAGATTAGATAAAAATACATATAAAATACCCTTCAATCCTCCTTCTCTTGGATGCTCCACTTCGGCCTTCGGCAGTTCTCCAATCCCAGAAATGATCCAAAAGTTCTCCACAAATTTTTCTACAGGAAATATATAGTCCCTTTGCAAACAGGTCGGACATGGGTAGGCACACGGCCGTGTGTCAGGCCGTGTGGACGGTTCCTAGGCGGTTCCCCACGAGCAGTTGTGTCTGGTAGTGGTGTCAGATGACATGGGTTTGGACACGGCCGTGTGTCGGGTCGTGTTCTTCAGACACGGGTCGGTCGGCAGTCGTGTTCAAATATGACATGGGTAGGCACACGGGCGTGTGTTCTATCCGTGTGAGTCTCTGTCTCCTGCGTCCAATTTCTTCAGCTCCATGGTGCATAGGACACGGGTAGGAACACGGCCTTGTGCCAGTTTGTGTGCGCCAAATTTTCGTCCTGTCATCAGCCATGTTGACTCCGTGAACTCCTCTATTTGCTCCAAGACTTTTAGGTCCATTGGTTGGCATTACCTGCAATAGAAAAATGAGGGAATCAGTAAATAGTTTATTACCTGGAATGCCAAAGACTTCTAAATACGCTCTTCTATCTATGATACGACAATTTCTTTACTATTATCGTGAAATCACCACAAAAAAGGGCAGGAAATTGTAGACATGATTACAATTATGATAGTAAAAAGCCTATCATAATCGTACTCATCAAATACCCCCAGACTTAGATGTTTGCTTGTCCCTAAGCAAACTAATTCAAAAATTCGGGTTACTAATAAATAATTTTGCCTCCGCACACTGGTTGCTATGAATTTGAGAGAACTTTGATGATGTAATCGCATAGGAAATAGTTTAGCAGACTTTTCTAAATATAGATTTATCTTAAAATTCCTCTAATATATCTTTTAACTATCCTCCACTCTTTCTTAGAAATAAAAGTATAGCCATCTAAAACAAATGTGAGGAGAAAATAACAATCTCAATAAGATACGTATTAGTATTTCAAAACTTATAAGTATCCATATTGATAATCATGAGCTTACCCTTTTTACACCCTCATTACAACACTAGTTAGAATTAGTAAGGTCGGATCCTTAGGACTTGTATGATGGTGTAGCCTTTTTGGCTTAGGATAGAGGATTATAGGCGAGGTAATCAAGGATAAATTTTATGGGTTTTCCACATCTAAATCACGATTGAGCCTTTTTTTGGTATATACCTTAACATACATCGGTGTTATAAAGGCACCCCCAGACTTTTCAATTAGCCTACTTCCCATATTTTTTTTTGAAAGAAACTCCAAACTTTTATTATTCTTAACCAAGGGACCATAGTAGGAATCATTCCGAGTGGGTGCAAGTATACACACACTCAGGCCACATATCACTATGTCTTCTTTTTTTCTTGCTTAATGCGAACTCCGACAACGGCGCCAAAAACTCAAGCCAAGGAATCTCAAACCTTCGTCCCCCGGCAACGGTGCCAAAACCTTGATGATTGCTTTGCTAACAAGTAATAACTCAATGCGATTTCATTCTACATTCTAGTATAACTATGTAGATGGGCATAAGCTAATTTGAATTAACATTCAGGCAAGTGCACCTATCAACCATAGTACAGGAGAAATCTACATCTCGTGTCGTATTCCACAGGGCCCTTTCAAGTATTCTTACTCATCCTCACTCTATTATCGTACCTATAAGTAAAATTGATTTCTAACCTAAATTAACCTAACTATGACTATTGGATAAATCAGCATTAGAGAAGTAAAAAATGATAAAAGGCATGAAGCTTTTAAGCGATTACATGAACGAACTCATTTTTTAGTTCAATTCTAAGTGATCATGAAATGAAAAGACTATTAAATTCGTTGTAATGTAAAGGTTAAATGTTTATCAAATTCTCTCTCGAGCAATTCCAAATCTAAACCTAAGATAGTAAATTTTCTCTCGAACAATTTACAACACTCAAGTTCACATTAAGTAAAGTACCCTTATTACTACATAAATTCATGAACTTTATCTCTAAATTACCATGAATCTTTTGACTCGTGTTCTAATTTCCCAAACAACATATCTCTCGATCATAGAGTTTGATTCACAAAGAGAGTTAACACCACAATATGAATATACAAATATCATTACAAAGAACCAATTTCTCAATCTAGCAGTTTGCAAATTATGTAAAGCAAAGAAGCAATTCATAATGAAGATTAAACTCTTTGTTTGCAAGCCTAAACAGGAATAAAATAACACAAATTTAACATAGACAAAACGATACATGATTACTAGAATGTTCAAATAGAAGTTCATGCAAATTAAAACAATAAACAAAGTTGAATCACCAAGAGAAAGGAAAGATTAAAAGGGATTCATGATTAGATAAAAATACATATAAAATACCCTTCAATCCTCCTTCTCGTGGATGCTCCACTTCGGCCTTCAGCAGTTCTCCAATCCCAGAAATTATCCAAAAGTTCTCCACAAATTTTTCTATAGGAAATATATAGTCCCTTTGCAAACAGGTCGGACAAGGGTTCGCACACGGCCGTGTGTCAGGCCGTGTGGACGGTTCCTAGGCGGTTCCCCACAAGCAGTTGTGTCTGGTAGTGGGTCGTATCAGATGACACGGGTTTGGACACGGCCGTGTGTCGGGTCGTGTTCTTCAGACACTGGTTGGTCGGTAGTCGTGTTCAAATATGACACGGGTAGGCACACGGGCGTGTGTTCTACCAGTGTGAGTCTCTGCCTCCTATGTCCAATTTCTTCAGCTCCAGGGTGCATAGGACACGGGTAGGAACACGGCCGTGTGTCAGGCCGTTTGCGCCAAATTTTCGTCCTGTCATCAGCCATGTTGACTCTGTGAACTCCTCTGTTTGCTCCAAGACTTTTAGGTCCATTGTTTGGCATTACCTGCAATAGAAAAATGAGGGAATGAGTAAATAGTTTATTACCAAGAATTCCAAAGACTTCTAAATGCGCTCTTCTATCTATGATATGACAATTTCTTTACTATTATCGTGAAATCACCGCAAAAATGGGCAGGAAATAGTAGATATGATTACAATTATGATAGTAAAAAGCCTATCATAATCGCACTCATCAAATACCCCCAGACTTAGATGTTTGCTTGTGCCTAAGCAAACTAATTCAAAAATTCAGGTTACTAATAAATAATTTTGCCTCCGCACACTGGTTGCTATGAATTTAAGAGAACTTTGATGATGTAATCGCATAAGAAATAGTTTAGCAGACTTTTCTAAATATAGATTTATCTTAAAATTCCTCTAATATATCTTTTAACTATCCTCCACTCTTTCTTAGAAATAAAAGTATAGTCATCTAAAACAAATATGAGGAGAAAATAACAATCTCAATAAGATATGTATTAGTATTTCAAAACTTATAAGTACTCATATTGATAATCATGAGCTTACCCTTTTTACACCCTCACAGCACTAGTTAGAATTAGTAAGGTCGGATCCTTAGGAATTGTATGATGGTGTAGCCTTTTTGGCTTAGGATAGAGGATTATAGGCGAGGTAATCAAGGATAAATGCGATGGGTTTTCCACACCTAAATCACGATTGAGCCTTTTGTTGGTATATACCTTAACATACATCGGTGTTATAAAGGCACCCCCAGACTTTACAATTAGCCTACTTCCCATATTTTTTTTTGAAAGATACTCCAAACTTTTATTGTTCTTAACCAAGGGACCATAGTAGGGATCATTCCGAGTGGGTGCAAGTATACACACACTCAGGCCACATATCACTATGTCTTCTTCTTTTTTCTTGCTTAATGCGAACTCCGGCAACGGCGCCAAAAACGGCGCCAAAAACTCAAGCCAAGGAATCTCAAGCCTTTGTCCCCCGGCAACGGCGCCAAAAACTTGATGATTGCTTTGCTAACAAGTAATAACTCAATGCGATTTCATTCTACATTCTAGTATAACTATGTAGATGGGCATAAGCTAGATTGAATTAACATTCAGGCAAGTGCGCCTATCAATCATAGTACAGGAGAAATCAACATCTCATGTCGTATTCCGCAGGGCCCTTTCAAGTATTCTCACTCATCCTCACTCTATTATCATACCTATAAGTAAAATTGATTTCTAACCTAAATTAACCTAACTATGACTATTGGATAAATCAGCATTAGAGAAGTAAAAATGATAAAAGGCATGAAGCTTTTAAGCGATTACATGAACGAACTCATTTATTAGTTCAATTCTAAGTGATCATGAAATGAAAAGACTATTAAATTCGTTGTAATGTAAAGGTTAAATGTTCATCAAATTCTCTCTCGAGCAATTCCAAATCTAAACCTAAGATAGTAAATTTTCTCTCGAACAATTTACAACACTCAAGTTCGCATTAAGTAAAGTACCCTTATTACTACATAAATTCATGAACTTTATCTCTAAATTACCATGAATCCTTTTACTCGTGTTCTAATTTTCCAAACAACATATCTCTCGATCATATAGTTTGATTCACAAAGAGAGTTAACACCACAATATGAATATACAAATATCATTACAAAGAACCAATTTCTCAATATAGCAATTTGCAAATTATGTAAAGCAAAGAAGAAATTCATAATGAAGATTAAACTCTTTGTTTGCAAGCCTAAACACGAATAAAATACCACAAATTTAACATAGACAAAACGATACATGATTACTAGAATGTTCAAATAGAAGTTCATGCAAATTAAAACAATAAACAAAGTTGAATCACCAAGAGAAAGGAAAGATTAAAAGGGATTAATGATTGGATAAAAATACATATAAAATACCCTTCAATCCTCCTTCTCTTAGATGCTCCACTTCGGCCTTCAGCAGTTCTCCAATCCCAGAAATGATCCAAAAGTTCTCCACAAATTTTTTTACAGGAAATATATAGTCCCTTTGCACACGGCCGTATGTCAGGCCGTGTGGACGGTTCCTAGGCGGTTCCCAATGAGCAGTTGTGTCTGGTAGTGGGCCGTGTCAGATGACACAGGTTTGGACACGGCCGTGTGTCGGGCCGTGTTTTTCAAACACGGGTTGGTCGGCAGTCGTGTTCAAATATGACACGGGTAGGCACACGGGCGTGTGTTCTAGCCGTGTGAGTCTCTGTCTCCTGCGTCCAATTTCTTCAGCTCCAGGGTGTATAGGACACGGGTAGGAACACGGTCGTGTGTCAGGCCGTGTGCGCCAAATTTTCATCCTGTCATCAGCCATATTGACTCCGTGAACTCCTCTGTTTGCTCCAAGACTTTTAGGTCCATTGGTTGGCATTACCTGCAATAGAAAAATGAGGGAATCAGTAAATAGTTTATTACCAGGAATGCCAAAGACTTCTAAATGCGCTCTTCTATCTATGATACGACAATTTCTTTACTATTATCGTGAAATCACCACAAAAGGGGGCAAAAAATAGTAGACATGATTACAATTATGATAGTAAAAAGCCCATCATAATCGTACTCATCACTAAGACTAAACCTGATTTTGAGAAATGGAGTCCAACCTTTAGATCAATCATTCTTACTGCATGGAAAGCTGTGAATGATAATATTACTGATAGAGAGAAATGGTATTCTAAACAGAAATGGGCTAAACACCTAAAACAGCAAGATGTGATTCAGAAATTCAGGCAAGATTTGAAAAGATGAAAGCTTCCTGCTAATTCCATAGAGCCCAGCAAGTATTTCCCAAAGCTATATCATTATTTTTAGAGGCAAAGGCTGAAGGATGAAGAAATAGCTAAAGCTAAGGAAGCCAAAGGTAAGGAAGTTGCTATGGACAAGAAGCCTGAAATGAAAGCCAAGATACAATCAGGAAAAGGCATAGTGATTAAGGAACCTGAGCTGCATTAGGATTTTCTTTGCTTTATATTTTTGATGGACAATTTGATCTGTAACTATGTAACACCTCCCCTGTAATGACCGTATAATATGGGTCCGGTCGGGGCCCCACAACATACGAACGCCACAGCTTTAGTATTTTAAGTTGATATAGCTACCCAACCTCAAAACACTTGCACAACACAGCGGAAACAAAGCACAACTAGAAGTTATCCACTAACCAAAAGAGTTACAACTAAGGCCTTAAGGCCTACCACAAAAGTCCATACTCAAGTAAAATTACAATCATGAATGTGCATAGCACTCCTAGTCTACCTCGGCATGCAAGCCAGACAAAAGAGTCTCAAACAAACATCATCATAAATGTAGTGCTACAAAAGAGGGAAACACTTCATGGGGCTTAGGCCTTTCTGGCCGGCGTGCTAGCTCCTGCATGCGATCCTTGCTGTTGGGTACATTGGTCAAATGTACCTGATTTGAAGAAGCCTCACCTAACTCAATGAAATACATCAGAATGTATTTGATGTTTGTTTGAGTTACTTGTGCAGGTTAGATATACACTGGACTGAAGCTGAAAATTTCTAAGTCCATGTGTCGACACCCAGAGGCAAAGTGTCGACACTTGAGAAAGCTTGTGTCGACACCCAGACATGCAGTGTCGACACTTGGAGTCATTGTGTCGACACCTGGGAAGAAGTGTCGACACCAGTCAGAAAGTGTCGACACTTGGCGCTGTGTCGACACTCAGTATAGAAGGATGCAGAAAAGTTGTGTCGACACTTAGCAGAAGTGTCGACACCTTGAAGAGCTAAGTCAACACCAGAAAGTGTCGACACTTGGAGTTGTGTCGACACTCAGCATAATTCTGCAGAGACTAAGTACAAGTGTCGACACTCAACACAATGTGTCGACACTCATTCAGCAGAGTCAACACATGAAGAATGTGTCGACACTCAGCACAATGTGTCGACACACACTCAAAGAAGTCAACACTTAAAGAATGTGTCGACACTCAGCACAATGTGTCGACACATAACCAGAAGACTCAACACTTGAAGAAAGTGTCGACACAAGGAGCAGTGTCGACACTTAGCAAAGAACAGGAAATTGTAAAAAATATTCTAAGTATAAGTGTCGACACTAAGGGAATGTGTCGACACTCAGCTGAAGAATCAAGAATGAAGACTTGTGTCGACACCAAGAATCAGTGTCGACACTTGACAGTTTCAACACATGAAGATGTGTCGACACAAAGGAGATGTGTCGACACTTAGAAGAATAACAGATAAAGAATGAAGTACAAGTACTTGTGTCGACACTCAATTTTAGTGTCGACACATGCAGAAGAAACTGTGTCGAGACATACAAGGAATTGTGTCGACACCTTGTAGACTTGTGTCGACACTTACACAACATGTGTCGACACTTGGTCTATAAGTGTCGACACTTAAGAACAGAAAGTCTCGACACTAACTGACAGTTAGCAGAATTTCAAGAAGTGACTGGTTGACATGACAGCTGCCAATCCAGCCGGTCTACAGCAACTGTCAGAGAAGTCAAAAGTCTGTTATAAACCGGATCAGCCGGTTACCATAAAGGAAGCCTATAAATAGGCACCCACAGTTTAAAGTGCAAAAGGAGTAGATATAGAAGGTTGTTCATTATCAATACAGGTGTGAGAATAACTGAAGTGGTTGATCAGATTAAATCAAGAAGTGATACACTGAGGATCAACACAAGAAGATCAGGCAGTCCAACTGCAGATCTAAGAAGTTGGAGAGAGAGAGCTCCAACTAAGGATTCAGTCTTTGGAACTAAGGCTGAGAAGAACAATTCAGAGTCATCTGGGTTTCAAGAAGCAGAGATCAAGGATCAACTGCAGAAGATTCAGACTAATTCAGTTCTACTCAAGAAGCTTTGAAGAAAGCTAAGTCAGTTTGGATCAAGCTGAGTTCTTCCAAGAACTCTTCAAGAAACTCTCAACTCCTCTCATCCTTTCTGAGTTGTAGAGTTAGCATTTGTAATTTCTATTTTAAACTTGTAAGATCCATAGGATCTGAGTGATTGTAAGCCTATTTTATAAAGGCTGAGGGTAGGGCTTGGTGCCTGAGTGTAGGAGTTGAAGAACTCTGAGTGTAGGCCTTGATTGGCTGAGTGTAGGCCTGGGTGGCTGAGTGTAGGCCTTTTGGCTGAGTGTAAGGCTTTGGGCCTGAGGTAGGAACCTTGTTGGGTTCTGAGCTAGTGGAGAAGTTTGGCCGAATCTAGTACACTGCTAGATAGGCGAAGGGGGAAAGTGGATGTACCCAAAGATTGGGGAACCACTATAAAATTAGTGTGTCTGCTATGCTGTGCTGTGTTGTGGCTTTACTGTGTGATTTCTGTAATTGCTGTTAACTGTAATAATCTGTGAAAAACTGTTGTGCTGCCAAACAAAAGTTAAAAAGGTTTAGGTCACCTATTCACCCCCCCCCCCCCTCTAGGTGTTTAGGTACCATATCTTTCAAGTGGTATCAGAGCCAGGTTCCTCAAAATCAGGACTAACTGTCTGAGGAGATCCTGTTTGGCAGATTCAGTATAAGTCAGGAAACAGGAAACAGTTTCAAGAAAATCAAGAACATGGGTTCTTCAGAGAATCATAAGGAGTTGGGTTCAATGAAACTACCTATATGCAGAAAAGAGATTTTTGGGATCTGGAAAGAGAGGGTTAGGCTTTTTATGGAAGCCTCTGACCCTAGGATATACATCACAGTCAAAGAAGGGCCATATGTGCCCATGAAGATTTCAGTATTGGATGCAAATCAGAGGACTCCAAAGGATTTCTCTGAAATGACCAAGGATGAGATTGTCCTAGCAACCATGGACAAAAGAGCACAGAATATAATAGTTAGTGCAATTGATGATGCCACCTTCCAGAACCTTATTCACTGTAAAACTGCAAAAGAAATGTGGGACACCCTCATTGTCTATATGGAAGGTTCTGAAGAAGTAAGGCAAGATAGGAAGTCCTTGCTTAATCAAGAATATGAGAGTTTTAGGCAAGGAAGAGGGGATAGCATCACTGAATGCTACAAGAAATTTTATAGAATTGTAAATGAACTCATGTCATATGGAAGAGAGTTCACAAACTATGAGTTGAATGATAAATTCTTAAGGTCCCTCACCAAAGACTGGGACACCAAGATCTGTGCCATCAGAGAAATGGCAAAGTTGGGAGAAATTCCTCCTCCCACACTTTTTGGCAAGTTGTTATCTTATGAGATGCAATTGTCAGTGAGAAAAGAAGAAGAAAAGTCAACAAGGACTGAATATAGAGAAAAGACTGTTGCCTTTAAGTCAGATGTACCCAGAAAGAGCAGGACCAAGTCATCAACTCCTCCTCCTGAGGTAGTTGAATCAGAATCTGAAGAGTCAGAAAGTACAAAATCTACAAGCAGTGAAGTGATGAAGACTTTGCTGCATTCACCAGACATTTTCAGAAGTTCCTTAAGAAGAAACAGTGGAGGTCTAGACCTTCATCTTCCAAAGGGAAAGAGGTTCAGTATCAGGAAAAGAAGCCTTCAAAGAAGGACAAGAAAAGGACCAAGACAAGTAAGGCAACTGGATCCAAGATAATTTGTTACTGCTGCAATAGACAGGGCCATGTTATTGCAGACTGTCCTGAAAGAAGGAAGGAATCCAGTGACAAGAAGAAAACACACTTCAAAGGAAAGAAGGAGAAGTCCTTTGTTGCAAAGAATGAGAAGACTCTCTCAGATATGTCTTCTTCAGACACTGATGAAGATGCTGAAGCCTATATTGGGCTATTTGCTGAAGAAGAAGAAGAGTTCATGCAGATCATGGAATCTATCTATGAGCAAGAAGACTGTCAAAGCCAAGGACTGATGGCTTTGACTGAAAGTACCAAAAACCTGGAGCAGCCAGGACCCAGTCAGGTACAAGGTTTAACTCAAAGTTCTGATTCCAGTTCTAGTTCAGAGTCAGAGTATTCTTCATCAAGTGATGAGAATATATCTGAGTCTGAGGGTGACATTCATCAACTCCTAGATGAATATCAAGTACTATTGCAAGCCTATAAGAAAAGCAAGACCCTAGCCAAAAATTTGGCTAAGGAAATTGCTGATCTCAAGGCAGCTGTAATAGATTATGAGAAGAATTATGATCAAAAACTGAATGAAGTGGCCAGGCTGAAACACATTACTGTGATTCAGATGGGTACCATTGCATTTAAGAATGATCAAATTAAGAAACTGGAGATTAATCTTCAGAAGGAGAAAGAGCTAGTAGCTAGGTTTTCAAAACCTAAATCAGTGCTACCCTTGATTGATGACTTTGTTCATCATAAAGGAAAGACTGGAGTGGGATTTGTTAATCCAGCAAGGACTGTTCAGAATCAGTCTAAGTCCAAGGGCAAAGCCCCAACATTCACTAAGACTGCTGTAGTTAAGACAGCCAAGTCTGTACCTAAG
The DNA here is from genome assembly GCA_039583875.1 of Platanthera guangdongensis. Taxonomy (NCBI): domain Eukaryota; kingdom Viridiplantae; phylum Streptophyta; class Magnoliopsida; order Asparagales; family Orchidaceae; genus Platanthera; species Platanthera guangdongensis. The sequence continues at coordinate 35,565,666 of CM077164.1, read as the reverse complement.
CAAAGGTACAACAAATTTGAATGTTGGTGCTGTGGCAAAGTTGGCCACTTTGCTTTGGACTGTTGGCACAATGCCAGTGCCAAGTTGAGTAGCAAGTTACCTGTTGGAAAGACAGCAGGTAGCTATGTCAATTTGCAAACTAACAATCACCAAGGACCCAAGTTTACTTTGGGTTCTAAGGTTCATTAATTTGTTTTGCAGGAGAATCCAAGTGGCCATACCCCTACATGGTACTTGGATAGTGGATGTTCCAGACACATGACTGGAACTAGGGGACTACTGAAGGATTTCACTCCAATCAAGAATGGTCCAAAGGTGACCTTTGGTGGTTCAGAAAAAGGAATCATCAAAGGGTTTGGTAACATATCCTCCAACTTAGTTACCATTACTCAAGTGGCTTATGTTAAAGGGTTGAAACATAACCTCATTAGTATAAGTCAATTAAGTGATGTAGGGTATGACATCTCATTTGTTAAAAATGGTTGTCATATCAAGAGGTCAAGTGATCAAGAGATCATTTTGACAGGTTATAGGAAGAGAAATGTCTATTGTTTAGACATTATGGTTGAGAACAATAGTTCTCCAGTTTGTCTTGTAGCTGATGAGACAGTCTCTCAATGTGTCAAGTGGCACAAGAGGCTTGCTCATCTAAATTACAAGACTATTGGCAAACTCTTTAGTAAAGAGTTAGTGAGGAATGGTCCTCAAGTTAAGTGTGTCAAAGATGGCATTTGCTCAGCTTGTCAAAAGGGCAAGCAGACTAAATCCACCTTTAGAAGCATTGACAACAAGGATGCTGTGAGGTGTTTATACCTCTTGCATATGGATCTATTTGGTCCAATGCCAGTTCACAGCTTAGGTAGGAAGGTCTACACCTTTGTAGTTGTTGATGACTACTCAAGGTTTTCCTGGGTGTTCTTCTTAAAGCAGAAATCTGAAACACCTAGTGTCTTACACAGTTTTGTTAAGCAAATTCAGAATGAATTGAACTGTACAGTGGTCAAAATTAGAAGTGACCATGGTACAGAGTTTCAATCTGAAAGCATGACAAAACTATGTGAAGACTATGGGATATTTCAAGAATTCTCTTCACCTAGAACACCTCAGCAAAATGGCATTGCTGAAAGGAAAAATAGAACCTTGATAGAAGCTGGTAGGACTCTATTAAGTGATTCTTCACTACCAGAATATTTCTGGGCTGAAGCAGTTAACACTGCATGCCATGTGATAAATAGAGCTACCATAACTAAAAGGTTAAACAAGACCCCCTATGAAGTAGTGAAAGGCAGGAAACCAAACCTATCCTATTTCAGGATTTTTGGTTGTAAATGCTTCATACTTAACAATGGGAAGACTTACTTAACTAAGTTTGCTGCCAAATCCCAAGAGGGAGTGTTTGTTGGGTACAGCAGTAATAGTAAGTCTTATAGAGTCTACAACTTGACTACACAAGTTGTAGAGGAGTCTGTGCATGTAGTTTTTGATGAGACACTTCTTATTAACAATGAGTTGTCTAGTAGTGTGTGCAGCCCCACAGGTCTTTCTAAGAAGATGGACAAGCTTACCATAGAAGATGTACCTGCTGCAAGACAGCAAGTAGAAGAAGATGGCTTATGTCCAGGGGGAGAACTACATGTACCAGGAGCTGAAGAAGTTCAAGGAACTCAGCATGATGAAGATGCTGATGAAGTACAATAAGAAGTAAGGATGCCTCCAGCCAACAGGCATCTAAGAGATCATCCAGTGGAGCTGATCATTGGAGATCCAAGACAAGGTGTTCAGACAAGGAGCAGAAATCAGAATGCTGCAATATATTCAAGTTTTCTGTCTCAAATAGAACCTAAGAAATTTGAAGAAGCTATACAAGATCCACAGTGGACTGAAGCTATGCAGGAAGAGCTAAACCAGTTCAAGAGGTGCAAGGTTTGGGACTTAGTTCCTAAGCCTAAAGATCACAATGTGATAGGAACAAAGTGGATCTACAGAAACAAGTTAGATGAACAAGGAGTCATCATTAAGAATAAGGCAAGATTGGTTGCAAAAGGATATAGGCAAGAAGAAGGTATTGATTTTGATCAAACCTTTGCTCCAGTAGCCAGACTGGAAGCCATAAGGATGTTCTTGGCCTATGCAACCTACCAAGGATTCAAAGTATACCAAATGGATGTGAAGTCAGCATTCCTTAATGGTAATTTAAAAGAAGAAGTATATGTGGAGCAGCCTTCAGGTTTTGTTGATCCTACTTTTCAACATTATGTCTATAGACTTAGGAAAGCATTGTATGGGTTAAAGCAAGCTCCTAGAGCTTGGTATGAAACCCTATCTAGTTTCCTCATTGAGAACAAGTTCACAAGGGGGAAAATAGATAAGACTCTATTCCTTAGGGAATCTAGAGGCAAAGTAATACTTGTCCAAATATATGTAGATGACATTATATTTGGGTCTACTGAAAGTAGCCTTTGCAAAAAGTTTGCAAAGCTTATGCAAAGTCAATTTGAAATGAGTAGTATGGGAGAGCTGAAGTTTTTCCTGGGTCTCCAAGTTAAACAGACTGAAAGTGGCTTGTCCATATGTCAGTCAAAGTTCACCCTAGAACTCATAAGGAAGTATGGTATGGATTCCTCCAGTACCATGAAGACTCCTATGGGGTCAAGTATGTCTCTAAGCAAGGATGATGCAGGGAAACCTGTAGATGAAACCTTGTATAGAGGGATAGTTGGCTCCCTACTATACTTGACTGCAAGTAGGCCTGACATTATGTATGCTACATGTGTTTGTGCCAGGTATCAAGCCTGCCCCAAAGAATCTCACTTGACTGCAGTCAAGAGAATCTTGAGATATCTAAAGGGCACACCCTATCTAGGCCTCTGGTACCCTAGGAATGGAGATTTTGATCTAACAGGCTATTCAGATGCAGACTTTGCAGGATGCAAAGAAGATAGAAAAAGCACAACTGGATCATGTCAATTCCTAGGTGGAAGACTCATTTCATGGAGTAGTAAGAAGCAAACCAGTGTGGCCATCTCCACAGCTGAGTCAGAGTATATAGCTGCAGGAAGTTGCTGTGCTCAACTTCTGTGGATTCAACATCAGCTAAAAGACTATGGATGTCAGGTAAGTAGAACTCCACTTTATTGTGATTCTACTAGTGCTATTTCCATAGCTAATAATCCTGTTTCACATAGTAGAACTAAACATATTGAGATTAAATATCACTTTCTTAGGGAGCATGTAGAAAGAAATGATATTGCACTTGAATATGTTAAAACAGATAATCAGATAGCTGATATGTTCACTAAGCCCTTAGAAGAAGCTAAGTTTAATAGGTTCAAAATTGAACTGGGTATGATAAACTTAGACTAAGTATACAGAACAAAAATTGGCTAAGTAAAAAGGTGTCGACACATAGACAAGTCTATGTCGACACAGAATAGTAAGTGTCGACACTTCAGGAAAATGGTGTCGACACATCTAGGAAGTTTGTGTCGACACTTCAGAATGTTAGTGTCGACACATGTCGAGTAGGTGTCGACACATCCAATAAAGTGTCGACACTTAAGTTTTACTCAGAATTTTTCTAAGTAAAGTCTCGACACATGTCGAGTATAGTGGTGTCGACACTTAACCAAGTGTCGACACATAAAATCTGTTGACTAAATTTGTGTCGACACATGAGTGTCGAGACATTATAAGTCAGTGTCGACACTTATTGACAGTGTCGACACATCATTAGAAATTCATCCCGCCTGTTCGTCTTCAAACAGGAAAGGTATAAATAGGGTTCTGTCTTTGATTGTCGACACGCTTTCAAAGTTTCGAGACCTAAACTCTTGTGTCGACATTTCTCTTATCTCAAGACTAATTCTCAAAACCCTAATGGCTCCCAAGCTGGAAGAGAATGTTAACGAAGGGTATGAGCTCGTGCGAGGCGCATTTGACGACAGCGATCAAGAATTCAAATCAGTAATTACCCTAGTCAGCGATTCAGGACTAGAATACTTGGTTTCAGAGCCAACCAAGATATGGAAGAAAGAAGTGATTGAATTTCTTACTGGAGCAACTGTGGACGACTCTGGATTCAGGATTAAGTCCAGGGTGCATGGCACCAAAGTCAAACTATCCCCCAAGTCTTTAAGAAAGGTACTTCAGCTACCTAAGATTCAAGAAGAAGAGGAGGTAACTGCTTCCAAGACCAGGGAAGCTCTTACTTGGTGTGGCCTGGATCCAAAAATGAAGGTGGGATCAGTCTTCAACAGGAAGGGGATGAACAATCAAGGCAAGTTCTTGTCTGAAGTAGTGGGCAAGGTAATCCTGTGCAAACCAGGAGGGCATGACAGGGTGTCTGCCTCCATGTTTGAAATCATGACCAGGATCATCTTCACTCTGAAGACAGATTGGTCAATGGTGGTTTATGAGAAAGTAAAAGAAAGCCTGAAGAAGCCCAATCTGGGCAGGATAATAAGTCTCTACCTGGCTGGATCAATTCCAGAGGTAATGAGCTCTGCAGCAGGAACAAAGATCAATCATATGAGGAGAATGGACTCCCGGATATTCTCAAGATGGGAAAGGGTGCTGGTGTCAAAGGACTTGGCCACCCCTGAGAAACAAGCTTCTAATAGAGACTCTCCTCCCAGGAAGAAGAGGAAGACAGCTGCTGTGCCTCAAGAGACCTCCAGCAGCTCAGGCAGTGAAGAACATGTGGTCTTCACTCCTGAAAGTCCAGTTGATGTGACTGCAGAGAAGACACCTGCTCCTCAGGAGGCAGCTGACATTCAGGGGGAGCTTCCAGGTGTAGCAGTACCATCTACACTAGAGAGTGAACAAGCCACCCTCCTCATTCAAGAGGTACTTGTTGACCTTAAAACTTTCAATTTTTCTATAATAAATTCTGATTTGTCTGATGACCATCAGCAATATCAGCCAGCACACCAAGAACCAGATGTTGTTCTTCCAGACACATCTGTTGTGGTACCTGATCAAGTGGTTGAAGAACCAAGTACATCTCCTGCACAGTCTCCAGCAGAGTATACCATGGAAGATCTCTTTTTGAACTTAGATCAAGAAGATTTTGATATGGAAAAGAATACTGCTGATACAGGAAAGGATGCTGCTGCTGAGGGGGAGAACATGGAAATTGAGGAAGAGCCTATAAGGCTAGATTCTGAGAAGGCACAAGATGTGCATACTGAAAAACCATCCAGCCCTAAGGATAGGGTGGATATAGCAAGTACATCTGAATCTGAAGATGATGAAGCTGAGCAAGCTCAGAAAAAGAAGTTCTTTGTATTTAAGAGAAGGAGCCAGAGCTATAAGAAGGCTCTACAAACAGTTGCTCAGCATTCCTTAGTTCAACAATCACCATCCACTGATTACAGTGCTCTATTGCTTGCCTTGCAAATCAAGATGGATGAACAAAGGAAGGCCTTGGAAACTTATGTTGATGAAGGACACAAAGCTCTCCAATCTGATCTGGGACAGGAAATGAAGTCAATAAGGTTTGAAATGAACCTTAATAAAAAGGAGATGACTGATAATTTTACCAAGGGTGCTAATGCTGTGGTATATCTGGCTAAACATCAAGAAACTATTAAAGAGAAAGTGGATGATATAGCAGTCAAACAAGGCTATGTGCTAGAGAATCAGTTGAGGATGAATGATAACTTGACTGCATCTCACAATGCAATAGTCACTGAAATCAAGAATAAGTCAGATGAACCTTCAACTTCATCTGCTGCTGCCAAAGCTGATTTTGATAAGCTATTTCAAGCAGAGCTTGCTGCTGTAAAGAATGCCATAACAGATTCCCAGAAGGTCATATTAGAACAGCTTACAAAGCTTAGACCTTTCTTTAAAGAGGGCATAAGATATTTGGATAGCCAAATCAGATTTCAGAAAGATGATGTAAGGGATCATATGGCTCAAGAAGTCATAAAGGGGGAGAGAGTGTTAGTCAAGGCCAGTTCTGAGCATGCAAAATGGATTTCAAATTCCATCAGGGCTACACTTGGATATCCTCCCCTGTGTGATGACAATGAAGTGGCTGAATCTGGTATTCAAGGAACATATCTTGGAGGTGAGCAACAAGCAGTGGCTGATGTAATCTATCCACCTCCAGACTTTGAAATGATTCATGCAGATATAAGCACTATGTATAGTCCACTTGCTGGCAAGCCAAATGTTATTTTGGAAAAGGTTGTTCAACCTATCACAGCTGCAATGCAAGAGGCTTTGGACAAGGAAGAAGAAACTAGGCTGTCAAAGAAGAAGTTTAGGGAAATTGCTGAGCAAAAGCCAGATTTTGAACACTGGAGCCCTACTTCTAGGAACATAATTCTTACAGCCTGGAAAGCAGCCAAGGACAATGCCCATGAGAGGAACAAGTGGTTCTCAGAGGCTGAATGGAGAAAGCATGAAAGTAGGCAAGAAGCCATTGTCCAACATAGAAGGAAGGCCAAGTTAGGAAAGCTACCTCCCACAGCTGTTGAGCCTAGCAAGTACTTTCCTAAGCCTTATCAATATTTTGAAAGGCAAAAGATCAAGGCTGAAGAACAGAAGAAGAAAGATCTAAAAGGGAAGAAGACTGCTGAAGCTGAGCCTGCTGCTGCTGCTGCTGTGAAAGCTCAAGTTAAAGCTAGAAAAGGGATTGTTATCAAAGAACCTGATCAGCACTAGATTAGGAATTAACTTGATGCTTATTGTAATTTGTTAAATGATAAACATTGTAATACTTCATTGAAAATGTATAAGAAACATTATTGGAACAGTATATGATAAATATAGTATGAATGTTCTGAAATATGTGTGGTTCTTAATTGTTCTGCAATGTTTAATAAGTATACATGTGTGCTTTACTACATGTTCAAGTTTACCCTGTTGTCATTTATATGTTTTACATCATTTTGTAATTTTTAAATTATGAGTGGTGTATATCATTGACTAAGGGTTATGACTTCTCCAAATAGGGGGAGATTGTTGGGTACATTGGTCAAATGTACCTGATTTGAAGAAGCCTCACCTAACTCAATGAAATACATCAGAATGTATTTGATGTTTGTTTGAGTTACTTGTGCAGGTTAGATATACACTGGACTGAAGCTGAAAATTTCTAAGTCCATGTGTCGACACCCAGAGGCAAAGTGTCGACACTTGAGAAAGCTTGTGTCGACACCCAGACATGCAGTGTCGACACTTGGAGTCATTGTGTCGACACCTGGGAAGAAGTGTCGACACCAGTCAGAAAGTGTCGACACTTGGCGCTGTGTCGACACTCAGTATAGAAGGATGCAGAAAAGTTGTGTCGACACTTAGCAGAAGTGTCGACACCTTGAAGAGCTAAGTCAACACCAGAAAGTGTCGACACTTGGAGTTGTGTCGACACTCAGCATAATTCTGCAGAGACTAAGTACAAGTGTCGACACTCAACACAATGTGTCGACACTCATTCAGCAGAGTCAACACATGAAGAATGTGTCGACACTCAGCACAATGTGTCGACACACACTCAAAGAAGTCAACACTTAAAGAATGTGTCGACACTCAGCACAATGTGTCGACACATAACCAGAAGACTCAACACTTGAAGAAAGTGTCGACACAAGGAGCAGTGTCGACACTTAGCAAAGAACAGGAAATTATAAAAAATATTCTAAGTATAAGTGTCGACACTAAGGGAATGTGTCGACACTCAGCTGAAGAATCAAGAATGAAGACTTGTGTCGACACCAAGAATCAGTGTCGACACTTGACAGTTTCAACACATGAAGATGTGTCGACACAAAGGAGATGTGTCGACACTTAGAAGAATAACAGATAAAGAATGAAGTACAAGTACTTGTGTCGACACTCAATTTTAGTGTCGACACATGCAGAAGAAACTGTGTCGAGACATACAAGGAATTGTGTCGACACCTTGTAGACTTGTGTCGACACTTACACAACATGTGTCGACACTTGGTCTATAAGTGTCGACACTTAAGAACAGAAAGTCTCGACACTAACTGACAGTTAGCAGAATTTCAAGAAGTGACTGGTTGATATGACAGCTGCCAATCCAGCCGGTCTACAGCAACTGTCAGAGAAGTCAAAAGTCTGTTATAAACCGGATCAGCCGGTTACCATAAAGGAAGCCTATAAATAGGCACCCACAGTTTAAAGTGCAAAAGGAGTAGATATAGAAGGTTGTTCATTATCAATACAGGTGTGAGAATAACTGAAGTGGTTGATCAGATTAAATCAAGAAGTGATACACTGAGGATCAACACAAGAAGATCAGGCAGTGCAACTGCAGATCTAAGAAGTTGGAGAGAGAGAGAGCTCCAACTAAGGATTCAGTCTTTGGAACTAAGGCTGAGAAGAACAATTCAGAGTCATCTGGGTTTCAAGAAGCAGAGATCAAGGATCAACTGCAGAAGATTCAGACTAATTCAGTTCTACTCAAGAAGCTTTGAAGAAAGCTAAGTCAGTTTGGATCAAGCTGAGTTCTTCCAAGAACTCTTCAAGAAACTCTCAACTCCTCTCATCCTTTCTGAGTTGTAGAGTTAGCATTTGTAATTTCTATTTTAAACTTGTAAGATCCATAGGATCTGAGTGATTGTAAGCCTATTTTATAAAGGCTGAGGGTAGGGCTTGGTGCCTGAGTGTAGGAGTTGAAGAACTCTGAGTGTAGGCCTTGATTGGCTGAGTGTAGGCCTGGGTGGCTGAGTGTAGGCCTTTTGGCTGAGTGTAAGGCTTTGGGCCTGAGGTAGGAACCTTGTTGGGTTCTGAGCTAGTGGAGAAGTTTGGCCGAATCTAGTACACTGCTAGATAGGCGAAGGGGGAAAGTGGATGTACCCAAAGATTGGGGAACCACTATAAAATTAGTGTGTCTGCTATGCTGTGCTGTGTTGTGGCTTTACTGTGTGATTTCTGTAATTGCTGTTAACTGTAATAATCTGTGAAAAACTGTTGTGCTGCCAAACAAAAGTTAAAAAGGTTTAGGTCACCTATTCACCCCCCCCCCCCTCTAGGTGTTTAGGTACCATATCTTTCACTTGCCCTGTAAAAATTATTAGTAACGTGGGTCAGCAAAGGCTGACCTCAAACTGTGTAATAACACATCTCCTTCCGGCCGTCCCTAACGGACCCCGGGGAACCCTCCAACCTGCAAGTCAGCACTTCATATGCAATATAAATATCTATAACAGAAAAGCTTTAAAACAGGCTTAGATGTCTCAATCATCAAACATGTTCTCTATTGGTTGAGCATATAAGAAAAGGGTCTACTATGCAACATGAATGCAACACCAGGGCTTCACCCAAGGCACCCTACTGCGTATGCATCTAGCACAACATCACAACATTTGGGTACTCATATTTCCCCATTGGCATAAAGCCGCAAACACTAAGGGAGACACGACTCCCTCAAACGGCACACAGGCCGCCACATGGAATTCTTGCCAAGGCCCCACCCGCTCGAGGGCTTAGCCCCGGGCTTGCCTGCAAGCTCTGACGTCTCATGTCAGGATTCCAACAAACACAGACTGACCGATTCTAAGAAGCCTTGCTGGACCCCACCCACTCATGGCCTCATTGCCCGGGCTTGCCCCAAGCTTGGCATTCTCGTCAGTCTCACAGAAGGGGACTAGTCTTGCCGGGACACTCTCCACACATGACGCACATGTCATGGGATAGCCAGCTGACCACGGAGACATAGACACGCCTTGGCACATCACAATCCAAGACTAAAATCACCATAATCCCTCATTTGTACTGCAGTGTTCCCGCGCACCAAGGAAACCATCTCCAACTCGTGCGGAGCTAACCTTGTCCACCAAGGAAACCATCTCCAACTCATACGGAGCTAACCTTGTCCCTCAAGGAAACCATCTACCGCCACGAGGAGCTAACCTTGTCCGGTTCCTACCACACGTACTCTTTCAAACAAAAGGGAATCACCACCACATCAAAAACGGCTTCTTGCCGCAACGAAATCTCTATGAATCCCTAAGTTTGTATGCAACATCACCAAGTCGGACTAACGGTCGCGACTACGGCTTCACCCACCATGCCTAATCCACTAGTGAAGCGGATCTCTAATGCAAAGTATGTCGGGGATGGACTCAATCGACCCGGAGGTTCCTCTTAAACCTCGGCAACCAAAACACCTCTCATTCGAGTGGTTGGTGCCCAAAATCTAGAAGAAAACGATGCTAAAAACATGCATCCTAAGGACCGAGAGGAGAGATGTCGTTACCTTCCGACTCCTCTTCCTTGCCATGGTAAAATAGCCGGATGAAAACCTTCGCAACGATCTAAGCTCCACGGATCTGGACTCGGTTCGCGATTTGGAACACCGAAACCCTTCCTACAGCCCAAGACCTTCTTCTCCTTCCTCCTTGCTCTAGCTTCTCTCAAGAACTTAGAAAGAGAAGACTTGGAAAACAATGAGGGTTTCCAACCCTAAAATCGGACTTAACTTCCCAAGAGATGGCCTGAACCGTTAGATCCCAAAACCAGAAAAGAATGGCCACGATTCGCCTGGAAAATAGAAAATCTGGGCCGAACACGGCCTGGCACACGCCCGTGTCCAGGGCCGTGTGCCTCATTCGCCGTCTCAAATCGACGCGCCTGGAATCGCACACGGGCATCTGACACGCCCGTGTTCAATCCGACACGCTCGTGTCCCCAGTGACACGGCCGTGTGGCCGGCCGTGTGCCTCCAACGACACGGCCCCAAAACCAACCCGAGAGGTGACACGGCCTGGGACACACCCGTGTCCCAAGCTGTGTGCCAAGTCTTGACACTCGTCGACAGGCTTTGTGTCGACACCGCGGAAAAACTTCGAGCGAAGATCGTCGACCAAGCGGGACACGCCCTGTGACACGCCCGTGTCACAGGCCGTGTGCCCAAGTCTCGACACGTTGTCGAGCGAAAGTGTCAACACTTGGGCCGAGTGTCGACACGGCCTCGACACGCCCCGCGACATGCCCGTGTCGCAGGCTGTGTGCCCCACTCTCGATACTTTGTCGAGCGAAAGTGTCGACACTTGGGCCGAGTGTCGACACGGCCTCGACACGCCCTGCGACACGCCCGTGTCGCAGGCCGTGTGCCCTACTCTCGACACTTTGTCGAGCGAAAGTGTCGACACTTGGGCCAAGTGTCGACACGGCCTCGACACGCCCTGCGACACGCCCGTGTCGCAGGCCGTGTGCCTCCTGCCAGAAACCCAAAATTCTTCCAGAACTGCACACTGACTCTCTTGCAAAACTGGGGTGTTACAACTCTCCCCCACTTAACAGAATTTCGTTCCGAAATTTCAAAACAAAAGAGGTACAAAACTTAAATTATACCTGACAAAAAGAGTTCTGGATAGTCTTCTAGCATGGCCTGTTCTCTCTCCCAAGAGAATTCCTCATGACCGCAGTTGTCCCATCGAACTTTCACGAGTCTAACTTCTTTATTTCGCAACTATCGAGTCTCTGAATCCTCTATAGCAATTGGGAGGACTCGCGTTCTCAAGTCTTCCTCAATCGGCACCGATGCCGGCTCAATCACTATGCTAGCCTCCACCAAGGCCTTCCTCAAAACGGAGATGTGGAAGATGTCATGTAATCCACTCAAATTTGCGGCCAACGCCAACCGATAGGCTGCTTCTCCTACCCGCTCAACAATTTCAAAAGGCCCCAAAAACCTTGGACTCAACTTCTTGAGTCGGCGAATCCGTGAGACGCCTTTGAACGGCTTGACCTTCAGATAAACCCAATCACCAACTGCAAATTCCAACTTCCGGTGACGAGCATTAAAATATTTTGCTTGCCTGTCTTGCGCCACCTTCATACGCTCTTGGATGGTCTGTACCAACTCACAAGCGTCAACTACCACATCCTTTCCCAAAAGTTTGGTGTCTCCCGCCTCTGCCCAAGACATTGGCGTTCGACACCGCCTCCCATACAAAGCTTCGTATGGCGCCATTTTTATGCTTGCTTGAAAACTATTGTTGTACGTGAATTCTACCATGAAGAGGTGATCCTCCCACTTCTTGCCAAAATCAAGAACGCACATCCTTAACATATCCTCCATAGTACGGTTCGTTCTTTCAGTTTGCCCATCAGTTTGAGGATGGAACGCTGTACTGAACTTTAGCTTCGTGCCCAAGCTCTTCTGAACCAATCTCCAGTCCTTGGACGTAAACCGTCCATCGCGATCACTGACTATGCTTTTAGGAATTCCGTGCAGTCGCATGATGTTGCGAACATACAACTCCACCAGCTTCTCTACGCTGTCCTCTTTCCGATTTGGGATGAAGTGAGCCACCTTGGTTAGGCGATCCACGATCACCCAAATAGCATCATTACCATGCTGCGATCTAGGCAAACCATGCACAAAGTCCATGGAGATGTCCTCAAATTTCCACTCAGGAATTGGAAGGGGCTTCAGGAACCCGCCCGGTTTCTGACATTCGGCCTTCACCAAGGCACATGTTTGGCAACGATTCACATATAAAGCTACATCTCGCTTCAACCCCGGCCACCAAAAGGATTTCTTCATATCCAAGTACATCTTTGTACTGCCCGGGTGAATGGAGTACTTTGAGAAGTGAGCCTCAAACATCAACTCCTCACGGAGATTGCCAAACTGCGGTACACAAACCCTTCCATCCTTTCTCAAGATTCCACCAATCATCTCCCAGGCGCTGCTCTCGCCCTTTTGAGCCTCCAACACAAAAGGTTGAAACTCCACATCCAATCGAGTCGCTTCCCGAATACGATCGGACAAGTCGTTTTGCACTTCAATCCAGTTCAACCGAGCCACGCTAGACTCGCCTCTCGCAACACATTCCAATCCAAGGGACACCCATTCTCGTACCAACCGCTCATCATGAGCTTCGATCCAATTTGCTTGCCCCGAGTACTTCCTACTCAAGGCATCCGCCACCACATTGGCTCTACCCGGCGTATACTGAATCGCCACTTCGTAGTCTCCAAGAAACTCAACCCATCTGCGTTGCTGCATGTTCAAGTCCTTTTGGTCCAGAAGGTACTTCAGACTTTTGTGATCCGTGAAGATCTCCACCCTTGCGCCATACACATAGTGTCGCCATATTTTCAACGCGAAGATTACCGCCGCCAACTCCAAGTCATGGACGGGGTAATTCCTCTCATAAGGTTTCAGCTGTCTAGACCCAAAAGCTATCGCCTTCCCATGTTGCACCAAAACGCAACCCAAACCGCATCCCGATGCGTCACTGAAGATCTGAAATCCCTCGGTCCCTTACGGTAGACTCAGGATTGGAGCCATCATAAGCCTCTCCTTCAGTGCCTCGAATGTTTGACTGCACTCTTGGGTCCACACAAACTTATGGTCTTTACGAGTGAGAGAGGTGAGGGGTAGAGCTATCTTCGAGAAATTCTCCATGAATCTCCTATAATACCCGGCTAGTCCAAGAAAACTTCGGACTTCCTCCACGGTCCTCAACACCGGCCAATCTCTGATGGCCTCCACTTTCGCTGGATCCACTGCCACCCCATCACCACTAATCACGTGGCCCAAAAATGCCACCTTGGCTAACCAGAACTCGCACTTTGAGAACTTTGCAAACAATTGGTTCTCCCTCAACACTTGCAGGACCACTCTCAAGTGGGTCTCATGCTCCACTTCAGACTTGGAGTACACCAAGATGTCATCAATGAAGACAACCATAAACGAATCCAAGTAATCCTGAAATACTCGATTCATCAGATCCATGAACACCGATGGTGCGTTCGTCAACCCGAACGGCATCACCGTAAACTCAAAGTGTCCGTACCTTGTCCCAAAAGCAGTCTTGGGTATGTCCTCGTCCCGAATTCGCAGCTGATAATAGCCCGACTTCAAGTCCAGTTTTGAATATACCACTGACCCCACCAATTGGTCAAACAAATCATCTATCCGAGGAATCGGATACTTATTCTTGATGGTCAATTTATTCCGCTCTCGGTAGTCTATGCATAGGCGCATGCTACCGTCTTTCTTCTTTACAAACAACACTGGTGCGCTCCACGGTGAAGAACTGGGTCTAATATACCCTTGCTCCAACAGTTCCTGTAACTGTACCTTAAGTTCCTCCAACTCCTTTGGTGGCCATCCTAAATGGAGGATGCGACACCGGTCTAGCCTCCGGCACTAACTCGATCGAGAAGTCGATCTCCCACCGAGGAGGCGCTCCAGGAAGTTCATCCGGAAACATATCCTTGAACTCTGCCACAACGGGCACTTCCTCAATAGATAGTTGGGAGAGACGAACCTCCAACAACGCTACTAGCGCCACACCACCCTGGTTAACCGCCCGCATCATTTGCATGGCCGTAATTAGGGAATGGGCTACTCCACAAAGGCCCACAAATTTGACTTCCGCTTGCCCCTTACTCTTTAGGGTCACTACCTTGGATAAACAATCAATGCTGGCGCGCTGCTCTGCAAGCCAGTCCATGCCCAAAATGACATCGAACCCTACTAACGGTAACACTGCTGCTTCCAAAACGAAGACAACTCCGTCTAGCTCCCAAAAAATGTGCCCTTTAGCCCCGGTGGTCATAGATGACCCATTGGGCATGCGCACTTTCAGCTATGCTCCCGACGAGAAAGACCCAACTCCTATTTTTCGGACGAAGCTCTCCGCAAGAAAGGAGTGCGATGATCCCGTATCGAACAATACCCTAGCGGGGTATCCGGAAACTAACACGAAGCCTACAACAAGACATCTCACAAAAGGGGGTCTAAAAGTATGAAGCACAAATGCAAACTTAAATTTTCTTCATACATGTCACCACATCGGTTTGACGGATCGCTTCTTGTTGTCCAAGGTTGTAAGCCCTTGGTTGCATCGGTTGGAACCGAGAAGCGCTCGACTCCGCCATCTTTCCTTTCTCTGCAGCACTAGGGCCCGAGCGCACAGACTGCTCCTGCTTTGTCTCTTGCCCCGCTCCCCCTTGCTGACAAGCACGGGCTATGTGCCCAACCTTCCCGCAGTTGTAGCACGTCGGTGGTCCCCTAGAGTGAGAACCTCCTGGCGCCCACTTGCTCTTTTCACCGGACCCGGAAAAGTGAGGCTTCTTCCTCCACCTACTCCCATCAGACTTTACATGAGATTAGGAAGGCTTCCCTTCCCCTTTCTTGGGAGTAAAACCCTTTCGACGCTGGGTTCTCTCCAGATCATTCTCCAAACTCCTGGCGGCTTCAACTAGATCATTAAATCCCGCCCTCTTCATGGAGATGAGGGGTTGTCTCAGATTTTCCCTCAACCCTTGGTAGAAGAGATTATCCCTCTCTACATCATCCGTCATTGTCGTTCTCGCATAACGACCCAAACGGGTGAACTCTTGCACGTATTCGTCCACCGTCTTGTCTCGCTGCATTAGATGCAGAAACTGCCTCTGCAGGGCCAACCGCGTAGAAACTGGAATATATCTCTTTAGAAAAGCGTCCCCAAATTCCTCCGCCGACGGGGTGCGTCCAGGGAACTGGCGGCCACTAAGGCTCACCCACCACAACTTGGCTCCCCCTGAATCCTTGAGATCTTCAGGAAGAAAAGCTTTGCTGAGGGTGATAGGCCTTCAAAGATTGAACTCCAGCAATGGATGATTTCAGCAATAGCTGAAATGTTGAATGTCTGGAGTCTTGAAAATATGTTGGCCTTGAACACTTTGAAAACTAAAGAGATCTGAAGATTTGAGAAAACTTGATCTCCTTGGATGTGTGTTCTTGAGAATTCTTTGAGACAGAATATTTTGAATGTATCTCTGTAATCTGTATTCTCTCTCTGTATTCCTGTATAAGACTCAAAGAAAATTCTATCTTTTATTCTCTAGTACAGAATAGAGTAACATTCTCTGTCAAGTATAGCTGTTAGCCTGCATTAAATGCATCCTTAATTGCAAAATCTCTTCTAGAGGAAAGTCCACAGAAATATTCCTTGAAAATCCCTTGAAACTTGGTCCAGAATTGAATGAAAACGGCTAGGAAATCTCTGAATTAATTGCAGAATAACTCCTTAACTGATTTGAATTTGAATCTGGAAACATTCTGGAAGTTATCTGATATACTCCTTAACCTTGCTTTAATACCAATTGAAAGTGCAGTTAGATCTGATATACTCTAGAAGGGGGGTGAATAGAGTATATGGTGCTTTGAAACTTTTTACAACAGTTGTTGTAATAAGTGTGAGCAGGGAAGCAGAATAAAACTAATCACAGCACTAAGTTAAACAAAAGCTAATCACAGAAAAATCAAGGCCAGAAACAAACATAAAAACAAGCAAAACCAGAAGACACAAGGAAATATAGTGGTTCCCCTAAACTTGGGTACATCCACTCTTCTACCACCCTAGGTAGGAATCCACTGCAGGATGAGTTGATCAGGTGTCCTGGCACCAATGAGCTTTTGATAAGGTGCTCAAAAACCAAAGCAGATTTTTTGATCAGGTGTCTTGCCACCAATGAGCTTTTGACAAGGTGCTCAAAAACCAAGCTTAAACTTTTGAATGGAGTTTGAGAAACCCTTTACAGAGACGGGGTGAGAGAGTGATGGAAGTCTTCTCTTTTTCAAACAACTGAGAAGACTATGTGGATTGATGTTGTCAAAGCTCTCCCTGAATCCTTAAGATCTTCAGGAAGAAAAGCTTTGCTGAGGGTGATAGGCCTTCAAAGATTGAACTCCAGCAATGGATGATTTCAGCAATAGCTGAAATGTTGAATGTCTGGAGTCTTGAAAATATGTTGGCCTTGAACACTTTGAAAACTAAAGATATCTGAAGATTTAAGAAAACTTGATCTCCTTGGATGTGTGTTCTTGAGAATTCTTTGAGACAAAATATTTTGAATGTATCTCTGTAATCTGTGTTCTCTCTCTGTATTCCTGTATAAGACTCAAAGAAAATTCTATCTTTTTTTCTCTAGTACAGAATAGAGTAACATTCTCTGTCAAGTATAGCTGTTAGCCTGCATTAAATGCATCCTTAATTGCAAAATCTCTTCTAGAGGGAAGTCCACAGAAATATTCCTTGAAAAATCCCTTCAAACTTGGCCCAGAATTGAATGAAAACGGCTAGGAAATCTCTGAATTAATTGCAGAATAACTCCTTAACTGATTTGAATTTGAATCTGGAAACATCTGGAAGTTATCTGAAATCGTCGAACTGAGCTCTGCTATCGTCGAGCTGAGCTCAGCAATCTGGAAAAATACAGCAGCAAAATATCGTCGATCTGAGCTCAAAGATCGTCGAACTGAGCTCAGAGATAAAGATCCAAAGCAGAGCCAAAATCGTCGACCTGAGCTCACTGATCGTCGAATGGAGTTCGATGATATAATGAAGTTGAGCTCAGCGATCGTCGAATGGAGTTCGACGATCTATCGAAGTTGAGCTAGACGATCGTCGACCGGAGTTCGACGAATCGTCGTGCTGAGCTCGACGATCAGACTTAGTCTCCAAACAGAAAATCTTGGTCTTCAGGGCAGCTTCCAAACCTAGACTTCTAACCCTTAGACTCAATTCTAATTGACCTATTAAGCTATACAGGAGGTCAAGTAAAGGTTCCTAGAGACATAGTGATCCTGACCCAAATTAGTAATAGGGTGTTCCAACAGTATTCGTCCACCGTCTTGTCTCGCTGCATTAGATGCAGAAACTGCCTCTGTAGGGCCAACTGCGTAGAAACTGGAATATATCTCTTTAGAAAAGCGTCCCCAAATTCCTCCGCCGACGGGGTGCGTCCAGGGAACTGGCGGCCACTAAGGCTCACCCACCACAACTTGGCGTCTCCTTCCAACATGAACGCCGCATACTCAGATTTCTTTTCCTCTGGCGTCTCCGCCGCCCTCAAAAGTTCTTGAATACGAACCCACCAATCCTCCACATCCGTTGGCGTTCCAACACCCTTGAAAGACGGGGGATGGAAACTCAGGAAATACTTCATGTGTAGGTCTCCATGTCCTACCACCACCCTTTCCGCCAAAGGCTCCACTCGCCTGGCTTCTCCGCCTGGCACGGCCGTTGCCGTGTCCGGTGTAGCAGGGGTTGCTACCTGGGCTGCAGCCGCCGCTTGGGCTGCCACCATCGCTTCTGCAAGCATACGGCAGAAGTCGGCTGGGTTTACACCCGTGCCCAGAAGACCTGGAGCAGTGGCACTGCTCGTCGAGAGTTCATCCCTTGCTCTTGAAGTGACCGCCTCGTTGCTTGCACTCTTCAGGAAAACAAGAAATAAGGGATTAGACTCCAATCTCAAGACTGAAACATAAGGACACTCACAGTCCCGCGTTACTCTTGTGTGGATAACTTCTCTACGCACTGAGCTTGAATCTAACCTCGCTTTGATACTAAATTGTAACACCTCCCCTGTAATGACCGTATAATATGGGTCCGGCCGGGGCCCCACAACATACGAACGCCACAGCTTTAGTATTATAAGTTGATATAGCTACCCAACCTCAAAACACTTGTACAACACAGCGGAAACAAAGCATAACTAGAAGTTATCCACTAACCAAAAGAGTTACAACTAAGGCCTTAAGGCCTACCACAAAAGTCCATACTCAAGTAAAATTACAATCATGAATGTGCATAGCACTCCTAGTCTACCTCGGCATGCAAGCCGGACAAAAGAGTCTCAAACAAACATCATCATAAATGTAGTGCTACAAAAGAGGGAAACACTTCATGGGGCTTAGGCCTTTCTGGCTGGCGTGCTAGCTCCTGCATGCGATCCTTGCCCTGTAAAAATTATTAGTAACGTGGGTCAGCAAAGGCTGACCTCAAACTGTGTAACAATACATCTCCTCCCGGCCGTCCCTAACGGACCCCGGGGAACCCTCCAACCTGCAAGTCAGCACTTCTTATGCAATATAAATATCTATAACAGAAAAGCTTTAAAACAGGCTTGGATATCTCAATCATCAAACATGTTCTCTATTGGTTGAGCATATAATAAAAGGGCCTACTATACAACATGAATGCAACACCCGGGCTTCACCCAAGGCACCCTACTGCGTATGCATCTAGCACAACATCACAACATTTGGGTACTCACATTTCCCCATTGGCATAAAGCCGCAAACACTAAGGGAGACACAACTCCCTCAAACGGCACACAGGCCGCCACATGGAATTCTTGCCAAGGCCCCACCCGCTCTAGGGCTTAGCCCCGGGCTTGCCTGCAAGCTCTGACGTCTCATGTCAGGATTCCAACAAACACAGACTGACCGATTCTAAGAAGCCTTGCTGGACCCCACCCACTCATGGCCTCATTGCCCGGGCTTGCCCCAAGCTTGGCATTCTCGTCAGTCTCACAGAAGGGGACTAGTCTCGCTAGGACACTCTCCACACATGATGTACATGTCACGGGATAGCCAGCCGAGCACGGAGACATATCCACGCCTTGGCACATCACAATCCAAGACTAAAATCACCATAATCCCTCATTTGTACTGCAGCGTTCCCGCGCACCAAGGAAACCATCTCCAACTCGTGCGGAGCTAACCTTGTCCACCAAGGAAACCATCTCCAACTCATATGGAGCTAACCTTATCCCTCAAGGAAACCATCTACCGCCACGAGGAGCTAACCTTGTCCGGTTTCAACCACACGTACTCTTTCAAACAAAAGGGAATCACCACCACATCAAAAACGGCTTCTTGCCGCAACGGAATCTCTATGAATCCCTAAGTTCGTATGCAACATCACCGAGTCGGACTAACGGTCGCGACTACGGCTTCACCTACCATGCCTAATCCACTAGCGAAGCGGATCTCTAATGCAAAGTATGCCGGGGATGGACTCAATCGACCCGGAGGTTCCTCTTGAACCTCGGGAACCAAAACACCTCTCATTCGAGTGGTTGGTGCCCAAAATCTAGAAGAAAACGATGTTAAAAACATGCATCCTAAGGACCGAGAGGAGAGATGTCGTTACCTTCCGACTCCTCTTCCTTGCCATGATAAAATAGCCGGATGAAAACCTTCGCAACGATCTAAGCTCCACGGATCTGGACTCGGTTCGCGATTTGGAACACTGAAACCCTTCCTACAGCCCAAGACCTTCTTCTCCTTCCTCCTTGCTCTAGCTTCTCTCAAGAACTTAGAAAGAGAAGACTTGGAAAACAATGAGGGTTTCCAACCCTAAAATCGGACTTAACTTCCCAAGAGATGGCCTGAACCGTTAGATCCCAAAACCAGAAAAGAATGGCCACGATTCGCCTGGAAAATAGAAAATCTGGGCCGAACACGGCCTGGCACACGCCCGTGTCCAGGGCCGTGTGCCTCATTCGCCGTCTCAAATCGATGCGCCTGGAATCGCACACGGGCATCCGACACGCCCGTGTTCAATCTGACACGCCCGTGTCCCCAGTGACACGGCCGTGTGGCCGGCCGTGTGCCTCCAACGACACGGCCCCAAAACCAACCCGAGAGGTGACACGACCTGGGACACGCCCGTGTCCCAAGCCGTGTGCCAAGTCTGGACACTCGTCGACAGGCTTTGTGTCGACACCGCGGAAAAACTTCGAGCGAAGATCGTCGACCAAGCGGGACACGCCCTGTGACACGCCCGTGTCACAGGCCGTGTGCCCCAGTCTTGACACATTATCGAGCGAAAGTGTCAACACTTGGGCCGAGTGTCGACACGGCCTCGACACGCCCTGCGACACGCCCGTGTCGCAAGCTGTGTGCCCCACTCTCGACACTTTGTCGAGCGAAAGTGTCGACACTTGGGCCGAGTGTCGACACGGCCTCGACACGCCCTGCGACACGCCCATGTCGCAGGCCGTGTGCCCTACTCTCGACACTTTGTCGAGCGAGAGTGTCGACACTTGGGCCAAGTGTCGACACGGCCTCGACACGCCCTGCGACACGCCCATGTCGCTGGCCGTGTGCCTCCTGCCAGAAACCCAAAATTCTTCCAGAACTGCACACTGACTCTCTTGCAAAACTGGGGTGTTACAAACTATTAAAAACTTGTATCAGTAAATTTTATGATAAACAAGTAATGAAAATTAAGGCTTATTCTTCATTTCATGTGTTGATTAAAAAGGACTGAAATTGTTTGCCTTATGCTCTACTAAGCATTATTATTAAGTTTGTATATTTATCTGTGTTAATTCACTTACTTAATTGCACTATATTTTTAAATGTCTTTATTTTTATTATTGTGGTATCTTGTTGTATATCAAATTTTTGGGGTTATGACTTCTCCAAATAGTGGGAGATTGTTGAGTACATTGGTCTAAATATACTTGATTTAAAGAAGTATTCTCAGCTCAATAATATACACATTATTGTATTTGATAGCTATTAATTTTATTTATACAGGGTAATACATCTAAGTACAATGTGTCGACACTTAGGACTAGTGTCGACACATATTGAACAAGTTGTGTCGAGATAAATAAAAGTTGTGTCGATACTAAGGATAACTGTGTTGACACACTGTGTCGAGACTGAAGGCAACTATGTCGACACTCAGGACTAGTGTCGACACACTCTATACAAGCTGTGTCGAGACTAAAGACAACTGTGTCGACACTCAGTACTAGTGTCGACACACTATAATCAAGTTGTAATAAGACTGAAGAAAACTGTGTAGACACACAGGACTTGTGTCGACATATTCCACAGAAGTTGTGTCAAGACAAGTTGAAGAGCTTTATCGACACATTCAGAAGTGTGTTGACACCACTACAGTGCTGTGTCGACACCCAGGACTTATATCAACACATTTCAAGGCCAAGTCTCAACACTTCAGCAGACATATTTCCTAATTACAGATACCAAGACTAAGGTACTCACAGCTGTCAGAACTCTCAATTATTAACCGGATCAGCCGGTTACTCCTGTCAGAGCTTATTTAAAGGGATGCAGTCTTCAGAAGAAATGGAACACACACAGAGAGAGATAAAAAAAATAAAAGAAGCAGCACAACCTTGAAGCTTCGACTACAATTAAAAAGGTGGAGAGAGGTCTGATCAAGAATCATCTACAACATCTCTCCAGCCTAGATCAACCCTAATTTCTACTTCAAGAAGCTTTGAAAAGCTAAGAAGGGTTTGATCAGATCTATCTTGTCAGAATCAAAGGAAGCATAATCATCAAGATTAGATCAAGAAAAAGTTATTCAGATTTCATACTAGGTGACTTATTCTGATTTCATTTCTCTGTTAATTTTAGTTTATAAGATCTGTCTATAGAACTGAGTGGAGGAGATTATTGTAAGCCCGTGTTATAAAAGTTGAGGTAGGGCTGGGATTGCCTGAGGTAGGAGAAGTTGAAAATTTCTCGGAGTTGTAGGGCATTCATTGCCTGAGAAATAGGAGTGAGGATTCATTCTGAGGTAGATTTCTTGGGAAGAACTTGAGGTATAGGATCTTGTTGATCTGATTGGTAAGACTTGTGAAGTCTGAGTTATAGGAGCCGGGTGGGCTCTGAGCTGTAAGATCTATTAATCTGAGTAAAGGAAAGAGGAGGAGATTGGCCGAATCTAGTTCATTGCTAGATAGGTGAAGGGAGAATGTGGGTGTACCCATAAATTGGGGAACCACTATAAAACTATGTGCATTGTACTATGTGTGTTAATTTGCTGTGCCATGTTAATTTAGTTGATTTCTATTTAGTTTCTTTGGTATTATTAGATTTTAGTTAATCATTTCAATTAGAATAGTACTCTGATTAAAGAAAAGGGGGACCATATTTAAATTGGACCTATTCACCCCCCTCTAGGTCACTTTCAATCCTACAGTAAACATTTACACACGTCTTTAACAGTCTTAGCTTGTCCTGCAATAGTCTCAGTTTGACTATCTATTTTATTGGTTAAGTCTATGAGCTTCAGTTTTTGAAGGTCCAACTTAATGTTGGCCCTCTCCGACTGTAGTGATACTGCTCTCAAAGACTCTAGTTCTTTGGCTTGTTCCTTAACAAGCACTTTGCTTGTAATCAAGGTCTTTAACAACTTCTCATATCTGTTGATGAGTGTGTTAAAATCTGCTTCAGAATCTGAATCATGTTCACTATTATTAGAAGAGCGTGAACATAATTCATTCTCTGATGATGATCTATAACCTGAGGCAAAATTAGTAGTGAGATGTTTTAACTTGGCAGGATTTGAACAATTCTGATCTTCTTCTTCTACTAGGGTCATCAGCCCTTGATCTGTACAGTCTTCATTATCATTGGCTGACAGTGTGGTTTTTTTTTTGATGTTGGCCTCCTCAATGGCCATTAAACCCATAAGAGTCTCCTCTTTTGGTTCAGATGAATCTGTCTCACTGTCTGAAAGAGTGAACTGCTTCTTGGCCAATAGGCTTTTGTCAAACTTCTTGTGTTGTCCAGTCTTCCAATTTCCAGACTTTTTATACTTCCTTTTTACTGGGCAGTCATTAATAACATGCCCTTGCATGTTACAGTAATAGCAAACAAGATTAGTTTTAATGTGTTTATTCTGAGAAGAACCATACCTATCCCCAGATTTCTATTTTTAGGTTTCTCTGAGTGTCTGTCTTCTTGTGTGAAGAGTCTCCAGCTGGACCTTTCCAGCGGCCCTGCCTTCTTCTCCTCAAAATCTTCTTGAATTATCTTGAGAAGAGTGATAGTTCTTCTTCAGTCATGTCCCCCCCTAATGAGGAAGATTTTGTGCATTCTGAGACTGTATCCTGCCTTCCTGAGGGAGCAGATTTCTCCCTAATTTTCTTGGATGTCTCAACCTTTAGGGCCAAAGACTTTTCTCTGTTAAGTGCCCTTGCTGAGTCTTCTTTGTACTTCATGAGATTCAGTTGTAGCTCATGAGAAAGCAGCTTACCAAATAGAGCCTGGGGGTCTATATTGGCTAAGTTTCCCATTTCTCAAATTGCACAAATCTTGATGTCTCATTCCTTATTCAGGGACCTCAAGAACTTATCATTGAGTTCATAATTGGTGAAGCTCCTGCCATAAGTTCTCAGGTTATTCACTATTCTAAAGAATTTCTCAAAACTCTCAGCCACTGTGTCATTCTTGTCTTGCCTGAAGGATTCATACTGCTGGTTTAATAAAAAAAATTTGTCATCTCTAACCTCATCAGTGCCTTCCATATATACAGTCAGTGATTCCCATATTTCTTTAAATGTTTTGCAATGAATCAAGTTTTGGAATGTGGAGTCATCTATAATACTGACTATTATATTCTAAACCCTCTTGTTCATAGAGGCCAAAATTATCTAATCCTTGTCCATCTCTATGTAGGACTTAGGTGTCTTTATGTTGGCATCAAGAATTGACACTTTCATGGGTATGAAAGGTCCTTCCAATACAGTGATGTATATTCTTGGATCTGCAGCCTCCATGAATAGTCTAACTCTTTCCTTCCAAATCTCAAAGTTTTCTTTGGAGCGGACCGAGAGTTTGATGGAATTGTTTTCTCTATGAGTCATGATTTATTCTCAGTTAATCCTTAGGATTCTCACTAGGTTGTTATACCTTTTCAGTGAACCTCCCTCTGATACCAATTGTAAAGTGTTTGTTTTAGGATAGTGAGTGACCTAGAGGGGGGTGAATAGGTCCAATTTAAATATTGACAACTTTTAAATCACAGAAATTAACTTAGAGTGTGAATTAACCCAATCACAGTATTCAAGAAAAGAAGAACATATCTAAATATAACTGTCACAGTACAGCACAACAAACAACTGAGCACAACACACAATTTCGCACAGCACATCACACAATAGTTTTTAGTGGTTCCCCAATTTATGGGTACATCCACTTTCCCCCTTCACCTATCTATCAATGAACTAGATTCGGCCAAACTTCATCTTTCTTTTCCTCAGATCCTCAGATCTTACACCTCAGAACCCAGTTCGCTCCTACAACTTAGACAATGCATTGTCCTACCTCAGATCCTCAAGATCCTATAACTAAGGTTTCTCTTCAAGAACCCTACCTCAGAGTGCACCTCCACTCCTACTCCTCAGGCAAACCCTTGCCCTACAACCTCAGAACCTTCCAGTTCTTATAACATAGAGAAATTACACCTTATCCTACCTCAGGAACACAGCCCTATCTTATCCTTTATAATATAGGCTTACAACTCAGAGAAATTAATCTCCTACCCCTCAGATCTACTAATAGATCTTACAAAGTTATTAAAAATAGAAGGAAAATGTGTTTTGAAATGTCACCCAAAAAGAATGAGTCCGGTGAATTCTTCTTGATCATATCCTGATGATAATTCTTCTTCCTTAACCTTGACTGTGAAGGACAAGGTTTAACCCTTCTTAGCTTTTTAAAAGCTTCTTGGATGAGAAGTTAGGGTTGATTCTTATCTGGAGATGATTGAAGTTGATCCACGATCTGCCTTCTCTCTACCTTCAGAATTCTATTGAAATGATATGACTGACTTGGATGAGAAGATTGAGAAAATAATTGCACTTCTGTTTCTGTTGAGTTGATCTCCTTAAATAGGCTTTGGCAAAAGTGACTGTCTGCCCCAGTTAATCTACTGACATCTGACAGTTCTGATAGTTGTCAGAACTTCAAGCTTTGAATTCTAGACTTAGAAGAAATTATGTCTTAAAAGATTCTGCATGAAGGTGTTGACACTTCTGTACTTAGAATCTGTCGACACCAGTCCTGGGTGTCAACACTCCTCTTATAGGAATGTCGACAATAATAGAGTGTGTCATCACTACTAGCTTCTTGTCTCGACACAGCTTATGTAACATGTGTCGACACTTCTCCTGAGTGTCGACACAGCTGGTTTCTTGTCTCGGCATGTCTTGTGTGAAATGTGTCGACACTAGTCCTGAGTGTCGACACAGCTGATTTCTTGACTAATGGTGTCGAACCAAGTCCTAGGTGTCGACACATCTTGCATCCAGTCTCGACATAACTTGAGTGAAATATGTCGACACTTGTCCTAAGTGTCGACACAGTTGGTTCTTTGACACACAGTGTCGACACAAGTCCAGGGTATCGACACAACTTGCTTTCAGTCTCGACACTTCTTGATTAAGGGTGTTGACACTAGTCCTGAGTGTCGACATTGCTTGATTTCTTATCTCAGCACATTTTTTACAAAGGTGTCAACACTTGTCTAGTGTCTTGACACTTTTGTACTCAGTTTATTTTTCCTGCATAAATAAACTCAACATATATCAAATACAAATTTGTGTATATCATTGAGTTGAAATGGCTTCTCCAAATCAGGTACACAATTCCCAATATACCCAACAAAACTGTCTTCCTCCCCACGATTCGTTATCGTAGTACTATTCATCGTCTTCCTCTCATCGCACTGGTTTCATTCTTCTTTGACTAGATCAGTACAAGTCGTTCGAGTAAAGTTAGATATTCCAGCAGTGACTCCTGGCCATTTCATCCAGAGGTTGGATCCCGCCTTTGACTTGTTCTCGCCATTTCTGTTAGTAGAAGAAATCTAGTTCTAGTCTGACAGATAAGTCCATAGCCATTTCCTCATTCTATTTGCTATTTGATTCACCATGGCCCCTAGAAGCACCAACGGTTTGCTAAGTGGTGGAGAACTAGTTCGGATAGGATTTGCGTCAACTCCAGATGAGTTCAGAAATGTCATTCTCATGTTGGAAACAGCAGGCCACTCTTTCGTGCTAGATCACCCCTACAAGGTATTGGATAAAGACATTCTTGAGTTCTTTCAGATTGCCAAACTTCATAGGGAAGATACTGTTGTTACGAGCAAAGTTCATCAGACCAAGGTCAAGGTGAAGGCATCCCTCCTGACAAGGTATTTGAGGCTTCCTACTTGTGAAGGGGCTGATCACCTCGAAGAGGAGGACTTAACTAGAGCTCTATTGTTCTATGGACTGCTCAGACGCAGAAAAGCGGTTAAGTGAAAAGGGATGAATGAGGAAGGAAAGTTACTTTCAAATATCATTGGTAAAGTTATGCTCTACAAGACCAACTCTCACGACTATCTCTCTTCAAAAATGTTCAAGACAATTGTGGCTATCATCTACAAAATAGAATGGATTGGGGTGCACTATTGTTTGAAAAGTCAGGATAGTCTGCGCACACCTAATTTTGTATGAATACTCAGCCTATATCTGAACCAGATGGACATGGACAAATTTGATATGTCCAAGGGAGTACCCATCCACCACTTGAAGAAGATCGATGCTTCCATCTTCTCAAGGTGGGATAGGAGGATCATGAGGCCAGGGGGAGCAAGAGATTTGCATGTTGATGAGTCCCATTTATATAGGGCTTTGTGGACTCATCTGGGCCGATTTTCATGATTTTCACTTCACTTTTTTGTTGTTTTCGTTGATATTTTGTTCCTACTGCGTTTCAAGTTTAGTGCACTTTTATAGCCCGTGGGTGCGCAATTGCGCATTCGTTTGCTGGGGGTATGCACTTGGTGCTCCCCAGGGCTCATTCTAGTAGTTTTTATTGCATTTTGTTGATTGATGGAGGGTCCTCCTTTGTGAGTTTTAATTTTGTGCAGGTGGTGCGTTTTCCTCCAAGGCAGGAATTCTTTCTTAAGGAAAACGCACGGTTGTGCATTTCTTTCACGTACGGTTTGCGTGAAATCGTGCATTTTAGTCAGCTGGAAGAACGTCGAGCTGAGATCGACGAATTTCCTCTCGCACGGTTGACGCACTGTTTCTTCGAAACCGTGCACGAAGGAAACACACGGATTTCCTGTAGCTTCCCAGTTTATTCCGTTCTGTGGCTAATCGTGTTGTTCATGCACTGGCGGCTGCGCCCATGCTCGAGTAAAACGCACGGTTTTCCTGTATGTTTCAATTTTCCAGCACTCTGTCGCTACCCGTGCGATGTTGTTCATGCACGGGCGGAACCGCCCGTGCGTGAAGGAAACACACGGGTCAACGCTTCTTCTTCCTCAGGCATTTTTCTGGATATTAATATCACACGGTTCACACACGGTCGTGCGCCAGTCCGTGCGTGACCATTTTTTCTGACTTTTACTATTTAAGCCACAGATTTCTTCTGGACCGGGATATCTCCATTTTCCCCCTCCATTTCCGCCCCTTTGAGCGGGAACTCGTCCCTCCAGCTGCCATTTTCTCTCTCTCTCTCCTCCTTGGAGGGTTGATCCGGCCACCCATTCTCCTCCAAAGATCTTGCTAAAGCTTTATCTCTGACCGCCATCGCCATTACCAACCTCCAAGCTACTGTTTGAGTTCTTAGTTGCAAAACTTGAGAAGCATTTCGCTCTGATCCGAATCAGCGACCACAACACGAAGAAGACGGGTGTGAAGAAGGAAGTGACAGCCCTTCGGGATCCTGGATACCTTCCAAAGACCGAGCTAGGACAAGGCTCCACAACCCTCGCTTTCGACCGAGAATCTTGGAGAGCCTTCGAGTGCTTGGTTGTGTTTCACCCCCTCTTCTCTTGGATTTGCTTTAACCTGAACTTGTGCTAGTTTGCTTAAGGTTTAATAACCATGTTTTGCTCAAGATCTTGTTATGGTCTTGTGTGGTGATTTCTTGATCATGATGTGGGTTGATGAGCTTCATATTTGTTTGAGAAAGTTTTGTTTGAGCCGTTCTAGCGACTGCTAGAAGCGCGCGATGTGAAGAGGTGTTTACGACCCTCGATAATTTGTTCGTCTCTGCTATTACTCTTTGGAGTAATTCACCCTGGCGATGCGGTGACAGTGACCCGCACTAGATTATTACTGCTTAGTGTAGGAAACCCAAAATCAAACCCCTCGTTTTTACTTAAACTTTCATTCATTTCTTTGAAAGCTGAATCCATGCTCCCTACTTGCACTCCGCGTTAGATCGATACTTGGGGAAGCTACTCCTCCCTTTTATTACTTGGTCGTGAACGGTAATATTACCGCCAACGTATCAAGTTTTTTGGCGCCGTTGCCGGGGAGTGCAACTGTTGCGTGGATTTTGTTTCTTTTGGGAAAAGTTTGAGAGTGTTTTGGTGTTTTTAGTGTTTTCTTTTTGTAAGTGTTGTATGACAGATCTGAACTCTGGTGGAAGGGGCGAAGATTTGGGTGTTGATCCTGAGACTGCACGAGCAAGGAGAGCTCGCTTGCGTGCTGCTGCAGCTGAGGGAAGGATGGATGACTTGGGCCATTTGGGAAATGGCCAAGGGGAATGAATTGTTGAGAACCAGGATGTGGCCCAGCCTCGCATTAGGACAATGCGGGATTTCACTACCCCTACAGTGGGGAGTGTTTATCCAGGGTTCGGGCCAACCATAGCTAATAATCATTTTGAGATCAAGACTGCGATTTTGAATATGATTAGGAACAATACACAGTACTCAGGTCTGTCGAGCGAGGATCCTCAGTTATATTTGGCTGAGTTTTCTGAGATATGTGGTACTTTCTACTATGCGGGCATTGCAGATGAAGTTGTGAAACTTAAGTTGTTCCCTTTTTCACTAAGGGATAGGGCCAAGACGTGGCTGTATACGATCGCGCCTAGCACCACTGCCACCTGGGAAGCTTTATCTTCCATGTTTTTGGCTAAGTTTCATCATGTTGATAAAATTGTTAATGCTCGCAGGGAAATAGCCACGTTAAGACAGCTGGATCAAGAAACTCTTTCTGAGGCATGGGAGAGATTTGCCGACCTGCAGCGTCATTGTCCTCAACATGGTTGTGAGCCTTGGAATTTGGTGGAGATATTTTATTTCGCCATTGAGCTAAATTTCAGGGCAATGATCGATGTGGCGGCGGGTGGCACGATCATGAACTTATCTCTTGAGGAAGCATTGAGACTCCTTAAATACACGGCCTCCCACAGCACGTACTGGACAGCAGGCAGGAATCCTCCTAGAGGGACGAGAAATTTGTTTGATGTAAATATGGTGGGACTGCACGCCGAATCGAGCCATCCTGCCTTGGATGGGAAGATGATGTTGACCTGATCGACCCCACTGCCTGCCCCTGTGATGAGCATATCGTGCCAGGGTTGTGCTCTAGCCACCATGATTATGAGTGCCCCACGGGTGAGCTGTTTGCTGACCAGGCAGGTATGGCTTGTGAAGAAATGTTAATTTTACAAATAATCAAAATTGTGTTATGCTTTACAATAATATTTATAACCCTAACGCGAGAAACCATCCTAATTTCTCGTGGAACCAAAATGCGCCCGGTCAAAGATGGCAGGGGTGCCAGCATCAATTCGATGCTCAGGCTTCTGGTAGCCAGCTGCGACCGTCTCAGCCGGGTTATAATCAGAATTTTTAAGGGACGTGCAAGAGCGCGTTAGAGGAGATGATGGAAAAGTTCGTTGAAATGGCTCAGTCTAATATGGCTACTCAGACTGCTTCCATGAGGAATTTGGAAATGCAATTGGGACAATTGACCCACGTATTTTTTGAGCGCACCCGCGACACTCTTCCTAACGACACGGAGAAGAATCCCCGTAAGCAAGGGAAGAGTGTTGAGGATGTGGGGGAATGTAATGCCCGTGAAATGACTATTAAATGTGAGATTAATGCCATAGAAAATCTAGCACTATGTGATTCTGGTTCATCTTGCAACATTCTTGCTTTGCAAGATGTTGAAAAGATGAAATTTAATGTCGAATCCGATGGAAGGAAATCCTTAATGCTAGTTTATGGATCTGTGGTTGAGACTAATGGAGAGGTGAAGGTTGTAGAAGTGGTTTTGAATGGTGCGGCTGTCTTCAAAGACTTTCAGGTGCTTGGACCCCGGGGTAACACGTCAAAATCCATCCTTGGGGTCCCCTTCCTTAAATCCAGTGAGGCGACGTTGCATTTTGATGCTAGTGGCGTCACTATTGTGCCCAAAGTTAATGAACCTTTACCACCTTCGCCACCTCAATTAATTTTTGTTGACCTCGTAAAACCAGTGAACTTAACTATCGTGTCATCTAATGATGTTTCTAGTGGTGTTAAGGCAGATTTTCAATCAACCGGACAAGCACAGGTTGAGGAAGTTTTTGAAACGCCAATGATAACTAAAGGGAAAGAAGTGACACAGGTCCTTGATGTGATGCATGATGCTGCTGCAAAGATGGATGTGTTGTGCACGTCGAATGTGGGCGTGCAGAATTTCGATTTAAAAACTGCAATTTGTTTAGCCAAAGTTTGTAAAACTATAAAATAGGTAACATGGGTTGATCTTTCATCCTCAACGGGTGAAGAAAGGATGCCACTAGCTTTGGATGTTACTCTAGCTGCTGAAGACCAGGGTGTGACCTTACCTTCCTGGTGCTCCTCTTCTGTGGAATTAAAACGAAAGGAGTTGCATGCTTTTGCACAAAGCGTAGAGTTTTGCAGGCAGGCGTGGGATGGAGGAGGGTAGGGGCAGGGGAGACTTGTCTTCCTTGGGCCCTAAATCTCTCTCCTCTTCCTCATCTCGCGTGTCTGGGGGGATCTATCACAAATCGGCGTTTAGCTGAAAAGTGAGGGATCTCCGGGGCCGTCTCCTTTTGTCTTGTTACTGCTAGCGTTTTATTTACTTAATGTTGTGTGTGACTTTGAATTGTCTTTCTCTGCGTATTAAACTTTTGCTACCTGAACATTGTATAAAACTGTTAATACAGGTATTTGGTCCACCTTAAGAACGGTAAAGAAAAGGGCTTCTGGGAGACAACCCAATTTAGCTGCGTTTAATTTGTTTGTTTAGCTTTTTGAGTGTGCATGCCTATTATTTGCTTGGTTGGAGATGTGCTTCTTGCAGGTGATTTTGTCTGGGTCGTGGGCTTATTGATCAAGTTTAAAGCCAATCTTCCGGTATGCTCATCTTCTGAGCATTTGGTAACTTCTCCCCTTATCTCATTTTGATTTTAACTTCAACATATTTTGCTATGCTTCTTAGCTTAAGTCTTGGGGAGAGCTTGTCGATGTTACCTTTACACGTGCACTTCATTTGCATACCAGTAGCTGTTTTAATTTATTTGTTTAGTTCATTGCATTGTGCATCGTTGCACCCACATGAGCACGTACTTAACTTTTTGCGTACGGCGAGTCAAACTTGTTCCTTTCGTTAGATTTAGGAAAATTACCTTGCTAACATAGGATTGTGAGACGGGGTAAAATGTTGACCTTGCTGTGCTCCTAGTCGAGTGCTTCCGTCTCGTGTAGAAATTAGAGTAGAATTAATTTTTCTGCATGCTTCTAGTTTTATATTTTTCAAATTGCGTAAATTCTTTTTATTTCACTCAAAAATTGTGCAAAAGAAAGAAGAATTACGAAGAAAATGTATAAAAATAAAATTTGAAAAAGAAAGAAGAAGAGAAAGGAAATGTATAACTGAAAATCTGATTTGAGTTGATATATTTTTTGGAGTAGGCGGTACGCACACCCGTATTTTAAAAATTAAGTCTAAGGGTGTGGTGTACCCGCGTGTTTTGTGGGTAGCGGATAGACTCTTTTTGTGCTAGCTCAGTTGGGTTTTTTGCGTAGCCTTCATTTTTATCCTTGATTACCTCGCCTTAACCCAAGCCCCATTACTACCAGAAGTCCTGCGGACTCGCGCTTAAAGCAAATTAGTGTCGTGGAGAGAGTGCGAATGAGCAAGCATATGGTTACCGACATTGGTGGATTCCTTTGGAGGTTGTCCTGAATCACAATCTTTGGCAATACTCGCCTTAGCGATTAGTCTATTTTCTCCCTACGTGTGACCAGAGGATTCACCGCGATTCTGTTTTTGAGTAGTCATAGAATTTTTGTTACGCAGGCTGAAAAATATAAATTATTTTGCATGCTTAGAAACTTTCTCTACTATATTTTTACGCCCGCGAGCGTGCGACTTTGCATGGTACTCCGGATCATAATTACTGTGTTAGTTAGTTCTTTTTCTAATCTGCAAGGATCTTCTTTGCTCGGGACGCGCAAATAGGTAAGTCTGGGGGTGTGATGAGTCCCGTTTATATAGGACTTTGCGGACTCATCTTGGCCGGTTTTCATGACTTTGCACTTCACTTTTCGGTTGTTTTTATTGATATTTCATTCCTATTGCGTTTCAAGTTTATTGCACTTTTCTAGCCCGTGGGTGCGCAATTGCGCATTCGTTTGCTGGGGTATGCACTTGGTGCTCCCCAGGGCTCGTTCCAGTAGTTTTTATTGCATTTTGTTGATTGCTGGAGGGTCCTCCTTTGTGAGTTTTAATTTTGTGCAGGTGGTGCGTTTTCCCCCAAGGCAGGAATTCTGTCTCAAGGAAAATGCACGGTCGTGCGTTTCTTTCACGCACGGTTTGCGTGAAATCGTGCGTTGTAGTCGGCTGTAAGAACGTCGAACTGAGCTCGACGAATTTCCTCTCACACGGTTGACGCACAGTTTCTTCGAAACCCTGCACGAAGGAAATGCACGGATTTCCTGTAGCTTCCCAGTTTATTCCATTGTGGCTAATCGTGTGTGTTGTTCACGCACGGGCGGTTGCGCCCGTGCGCGAGTAAAACGTACGGTTTTCCTGTATGTTTCGATTTTCCAGCACTCTGTCGCTACCCGTGCGATGTCGTTCATGCACGGGTGGAACCGCCCGTGCTCGAAGGAAACGCACGGGTCAACGCTTCTTCTTCCTCGGGCGTTTTTCTGGATATTAATATCGCACGGTTCATGCACGGTCGTGCACCAGACCGTGCGTGACCATTTTTCTGACTTTTACTATTTAAGCCACAGATTTCTTCTAGACCAGGATATCTCTATTTTCCCCCGCCATTTCCGCCTCTTTGAGCGGGAACTCGTCCCTCCAGCCGTCATTTTCTCTCTCCTCCTTGGAGGGTTGATCCGGCCACCCATTCTCCTCCAAAGAGCTTGCTAATGCCTTATCTACGAACAACATCGCCACTGCCAACCTCCAAGCTATTGTTTGAGTTCTTAGTTGCAGAACTTGTGAAGCATTTCACTCTGATCCGAATCAACGACCACAACACGAAGAAGACGGGTGTGAAGAAGGAAGTGACAGCCCTTCGGGATCTCGGATACCTTCCAAAGACCGAGCAAGGACGAGGCTCGACAACCCTCGCTTCCGGCCGAGATTCTTGGAGAGCCTTCGAGTGCTTGGTTATGTTTCACCCCTTCTTTTCTTGGATTTGCTTTAACCTGAACTTGTGCTAGTATGCTTAAGGTTTAATAATCATGTTTTGCTCAAGGTCTTGCTATGGTTTTGTGTGGTGATTTCTTGATCATGATGTGTGTTGATGAGCTTCATATTTGTTAGAGAAAGTTGTGTTTGAGCCGTTCTAGCGACTGCTAGAGGCGCGCGATGCGAAGAGGTGTTTACGACCATCGATAGTTTGTTCGTCTCGGTTATTACTCTTTGGAGTAAATCACCCTAGCGATGCGGTGACGACGACCCGCACTAGATTATTCACCCTCCTCCATCCCACGCCTGCGGGCAAAACTCTGCGCTTTGCGCAAAAGCAACTCCTTTCGTTTTAATTCCACAGAATAGGAGCGCCAGGGAGGTAAGGTCACACCCGGGTCTTCAGCAGCTATAGTAACATCCAAAGCCGGGGGGATCCTTTCTTCACCCGCCGAGGGTGAGAGATCAGCCCATGTTACCTATTTCATAGTTTTACAGACTTTGGCTAAACAAATTGCAGTTTTTAAGTCGAAATTCTACATGCCCACATCCGGCGTGCACATCACATCCATCTTTGCAGCAGCATCATGCATCACATCAAGGACCTGTGTCACTTCTTTCCCTTTAGTTGTCATTGGCAGGTGAGACTTGTCTTCCTTGGGCCCTAAATTTCTCTCATCTTCCTCATCTCACGTGTCTGGGGGGATCTATCACAAATCGGCGTTTAGCTGAAAAGTGAGGGATCTCTGCGGCCGTCTCCTTTTGTCTTGTTGTTGCTAGCGTTTTATTTGCTTAATGTTGTGTGTGACTTTGAATTGTCTTTCTCTGCATATTAAACTTTTGCTACTTGAACATTGTATAAAACTGTTAATACAGGTATTTGGTCCACCTTAAGGACGGTAAAGAAAAGGGCTTCTGGGAGACAACCCAATTTAGTTGCGTTTAATTTATTTGTTTAGCTTTTTGAGTGTGCATGCCTATTATTTGCTTGGTTGGAGATGTACTTCTTGCAGGTGATTTTGTCTGGGTCGTGGGCTTATTGATCAAGTTTAAAGGCAATCTTCTGGTATGCTCATCTTCTGAGCATTGGGTAACTTCTCCCCTTATCTCATTTTGATTTTAACTTCAACATATTTTGTTGTGCTTCTTAGCTTAAGTCTTGGGGAGAGCTTGTCGATGTTACCTTTGCACGTGCACTTCATTTGCATACCAGTAGCTGTTTTTAATTTATTTGTTTAGTTCATTACAGTGCGCATCGTTTCACCCACATGAGCGCGTACTTAACTTTTTGCGTACGGCGAGTCAAACTTGTTTCTTTCATTAGATATAGGAAAATTACCTTACTAACATAGGATTGTGAGATTGGGTAAAATGTTGATCTTGATGTGCTCCTAGTCGAGTGCTCTCGTCTCGTGTAGAAATTAGAGTAGAATTATTTTTTCTGCATGCTTCTAGTTTTATATTTTTCTAATTGCGTAAATTCTTTTTATTTTACTCAAAAATTGTTGAATCCGGTGTGAATCCAACGGTAGCATAGGGATGTGTGTAGACAGCCGTTAGATTCATATTGCTCGAGTCTGGAGGATGGATAGTCTTTTTCGTTGGCTAAGAACTTCCCCCAAGCTACTCTCGAAGCATTGGTGCGTGGTTAGTTAAGCGTGAGCATGATGTAGGCCATCATTTTGGCCAGGTTGAGCTTTGTACCCATTCCTAACATCTTATCCTCGCTAACCGACCCTAGTCGCACACCCAAGTCTAGCTTTACTGTTTTCTAATTTCAGGATGGGGGTGTTGATGCGGTGTATTTCTTTGTGAAATTTGTGGTTGTGCTCCCATGAATTTATTTGCTGGAATTGTGTAAAAGAAAAAGAAGAATTAAGAAGAAAATGTATAAAAAGAAAATTTGAAAAAGAAAGAAGAAGAGAAAGGAAAAGTATAACTGAAAATCTGATTTGAGTTGATATATTTTTTGGAGTAGGCGGTACGCACACCCGTATTTTAAAAATTAAGTCCAGGGTTGTGGTGTACCCGCGTGTTTTGTGGGTAGCGGATAGACTCTTTTTGTGCTAGCTCAGTTGGGTTTTTTGCGTAGCCTTCATTTTTATCCTTGATTACCTCGCCTTAACCCAAGCACCATTACTACCAGAAGTCCTACGGACTCACGCTTAAAGCAAACTAGTGTCGTGGAGAGAGTGCGAATGAGCAAGCATATGGTCACCGACATTGGTGGATTACTTTGGAGGTTGTCCCGAATCCAGATCTTTGGCAATACTCGCCTTAGCGGTTAGTCTATTTTCTCCCTACGTGTGACCGGAGGATTCACCGCGATTCTGTTTTTGAGTAGTCATAGAATTTTTGTTACGCAGGCTGAAGAGTATAAATTATTTTGCATGCTTAGAAATTTTCTCTACTATATTTTTACACCCGCGAGCGTGCGACTTCGCATGGTAATCCGAATCATAATTACTGTGTTAGTTAGTTCTTTTTCTAGTCTGCAAGGATCTTCTTTGCTCGGGACGCGCAAATAGGTAAGTCTGCGGGTGTGATGAGTCTCGTTTATATAGGACTTTGCGGACTCATCTGGGCCGGTTTTCATTACTTTGCAAATCACTTTTCAGTTGTTTTTATTGATATTTCATTCCTACTGCGTTTCAAGTTTAGTGCACTTTTCTAGCCCATGGGTGCGCAATTGCGCATTCGTTTGTTGGGGGTATACACTTGGTGCTCCCCAGGGCTCGTTCCAGTAGTTTTTATTGCATTTTGTTGATTGCTGGAGGGTCCTCCTTTGTGAGTTTTAATTTTGTGCAGGTGGTGCGTTTTCCCCCAAGGCAGGAATTCTGTCTCAAGGAAAATGCACGGTTGTGCGTTTCTTTCACGCACGGTTTGCGTGAAATCGTGCGTTGTAGTCGGCTGGAAGAAAGTCGAGCTGAGCATGACGAATTTCCTCTCGCACGGTTGACGCACGGTTTCTTCGAAACTGTGCACGAAGGAAACACACGGATTTCCTGTAGCTTCCCAGTTTATTCTGTTGTGGCTAATCGTGTGTGTTGTTCACGCACGGGTGGTTGTGCCCGTACGCGAGTAAAACGTACGGTTTTCCTGTATGTTTCAATTTTCCAGCACTTTATCGCTACCCGTACAGTGTCGTTCACACACGGGCGGAACAGCCCATGCGCGAAGGAAACGCACGGGTCAACGCTTCTTCTTCCTCAGGCGTTTTTCTGGATATTAATATCGCATGGTTCACGCACGGTCGTGTGCCAGACCGTGCGTGACCATTTTTTCTGACTTTTACTATTTAAGCCGCAGATTTCTTCTGGACCGGGATATCTCCATTTTCCCCCGCCATTTCTGCCCCTTTGAGCGGTAACTCGTCCCTCCAACTGTCATTTTAGCTCTCCTCCTTGGAGGGTTGATCCGACCACCCATTCTCCTCCAAAGAGCTTGCTAAAGCCTTGTCTACGACCACCATCTCCATTGCCGACCTCCAAGCTACTGTTTGAGTTCTTAGTTGAAGAACTTGTGAAGCATTTCACTCTGATCCGAATCAACGACCACAACACGAAGAAGACGGGTGTGAATAAGGAAGTGACAGCCCTTCGGGATCCTGGATACCTTCCAAAGACCGAGCTGGGGCGAGGCTCGACAACCCTCGCTTCCGGCCGAGAATCTTGGAGAGCCTTTGAGTGCTTGGTTGTGTTTCACCCCCTCTTTTCTTGGATTTGCTTTAACCTGAACTTGTGCAAGTATA
This sequence comes from Platanthera guangdongensis, assembly GCA_039583875.1. Taxonomy (NCBI): domain Eukaryota; kingdom Viridiplantae; phylum Streptophyta; class Magnoliopsida; order Asparagales; family Orchidaceae; genus Platanthera; species Platanthera guangdongensis. The sequence goes on along the minus strand of CM077164.1, from coordinate 35,527,922 downwards.
CTTAAGGTTTAATAAAAATATTTTGCTCAAGGTCTTGTTATGATTTTGTGTGGTGATTTCTTGATCATGATGTGTGTTGATGAGCTTCATATTTGTTAGAGAAAGTTGTGTTTGAGCCGTTCTAGTGACTGCTAGAAGCGCGCTATGCGAAGAGGTGTTTATGACCCTCGATAGTTTGTTCGTCTTCGCTATTACTCTTTGGAGTAATTCACCCTGGCGACGCGGTGACGGTGACCCGCACTAGATTATTGCTTCTTAGTGTAGGAAACCCAAAATTAAACCACTCATTTTTACGTAGCACTTTCGTTCAGTTCTCTGAAAGCTGAATCCATGCTCCCTCCTTGCACTCCACGTGAGATTGATACTTGGGGAAGCTACTCCTCCATTTTATTACTTGGCCGTGAACGGTAATCTTACTGCCAGCGCATCACCTGTGGAGGAGGAAGAACATGTTCCGGAGGATAGGATTCCTTCTCCAACCCCCAGGGAAACTCTTGAGAGATTGAATACAGGATCTGAGGGGGAGACAGTTGATACACAAGTGGCCACTAAATCAGTGCCCTTGAGTGTTACTTCAGTTACAGAGATTCCAGTTTCAGTTCTAGCTGCCGAGATTATAGTTCTAGAGATAGTGGATATTCTGACATAGGTTGCTGAGATAGCTCAGGCTGCAGTTGAGGAGTTAGTGCCTGATGTGTCTGAGGATGAGATTGTTGCTGAGGATATTCCAGTGACTTCTGATGTTGTTATTGTTAGTGTACCTGATGCTGCTGATGTGAATGAGCCAGTAGATGATATTGCACTAGATGTGGCTGATTATGAGATTGATGAAGATGAGCTTGAAGTTGCTGATAACGTAAATGATTCCTCTGCACTCACTATTTCAGAGAATCTACTTACACCTCTCCCGGATGTTCTACCATTAAGGTCTGAGGGGGAGCAGAGCCATCCATCTGTATCCATACAAACCGAGTTGGATTGATTTGTAAGAAAGCTTCAGAAAAGGATTGTTGCAACCTCAGGTGGACCTCTAATGGAGGAGGTAGATATAATTGACTTGTCAGATGAGGAAGGAGATGTTGAGCTACACCCTACTGTACTAGAAGCTGTTCTTGCTCCCATGGAAGAGTCCTCCTGTGACTTCGACGGAAATGCAGATCCCCCACCCCTCCCAGTGTTCAGGATGAAGATATACCATCTACCAGTGGAGAGGTATCCATTCTGAAAATAATTGAAACTGTACTGGGGAGACAACAAGCGCAGTTTGAAGCCTCATTGCAAAAGGTTCTGAAAAAGGCTAAAGAAACAGAGAGAGATTTAAACAACGGCCTTGCAACTGTCAACGTGCATTTCGACAAATTAGATGAAAGGTTGGACTCCTGGTTTGTGTAGTGTCATGAAGCTCTCTTTCAGAATATGGACAGGCTAAAAAGTAATGTAAAAGTTCTTCAAAATGTTGATAAGAATGCAATAACCATGATTGATGCTCAAAATTGATCAATAGATCATTTTGACAAGACAATGGAATCTTATATAAATGTTATAGTTGATGAAGTCAGAAAGGGGGAGGATGCCCATAAAGCTAAGATAGATGTTATCGAGGTTGTCATGCTTACAAACTTTAAAGTAGTCAACGACTACAGCTATGACAACTTCTCCTGGCTAAATAATGAGATTTTTGGTAGACCCAGTCAAGTAGATCCAAGATTTCAAGTACCTATTGTGCCTATACTAGTAAATTATGAGGTTCATCCTGCTCAGGATTACTCTCAATATTGGTCAGACTCACAGGATTTCTCCCATGACAGACCTGCTGCTACTGTGTTGACAGATGTTCAAGTGACTGAAGATATACCTCCTCCTATGTACAAATGGAGAGGATATGGTGAAGGCACATCTGCTGTCAGGTTAGAGTCAGTCAGGTCAAAGCTAATCAAAGAAGAGCCAGTCAGAGAGATGGCTAAGGTGTGGAGTCCAATTTCAAGAGGAGTTATCTTAGACTAATTCACCATGGTTGACATTGGAGGAGAAAACAGGTGTGACCAATATGATAGAGATGAGTGGCACAAGTATGAGGTGGCCAGCATAAAGAGAAGGATTCACTTCAGGAACCACAAGCATGATGATCCAGTTACACCTCTAGCCCCTCCTAGATATTATCCAAAGCCCAAGGCATATTTCGCTAGACAAGGTCAGAAGAGCCAGGGCAGGCAGGGCTGATGGTTTTAGTTGTTGTGGATTATTATGTGTGGTTGTGGTTTCCCCCAATCATGAACTCTATATATATATATATATATATATATATATATATATATATATATATATATATATATGATTTAAACATTTTGACTAGAATGTGCGCTATGTTTAATTTCCTTTAATTCATATATCATTTTTGTTTTATGCTTTATCATTATTTTTTGTGCAATTCACCTTAGTTTATAGGATTCTAACTTCGTCAAATAGGGGGAGATTGTTGGGTATTGTATCCACAATAACCCTGATTTGAAGAAGGGTCTAGTAAAGCTAAGATGAATTGAGATTGTATTTGATGCTTTATTTTAGGTATATACTTGCAGGTCTACATTGTTAAGTAGACACCAATGTCAGGTTACAGTAGGTCAGTAAACACATGATTATATAATGTAATCCTTCATTGTAAAGGCCAATGTACTGAATCATGTGTATTCTCTCTATTGGGGTATACTTATATCCCAATTGCATGAGGAGTGTCAAGGGAGGAGACGGACTTAAGTTCAGAAGAACAGAAATTTTATCCAAGTAAAATTCATCGAGTATTGTATGGGATACCCGTCGAATTCGTCGAGTATACTAGTTGACACTCGTCGAATTCATCGGATATACTTACTAGTTCCCGTCAAATTCATCATATGTGCTTGTGGTAGAATATCTGACAGTAAAAATAGTTAAGTAAAATTCGTCGAGTATCATCAAGTATACTCATCGAATTCGTCGAATATACATGTCGATACAAGCTAAATTTGAATCATCTCGACACTACTTCTTTGGTGTTTCCAAGGCATTTTCACCAACTTTTATGACGTCGACGGCGTTGATTGCGCCAAGTGCGTCGATGGCGTCAAGTGCGTCGACTGCGTCGATGGCATCGAGTGCACCGAGTGCGTAGACAGTGTCGAATGCATCGACAGTGTGGATGGAGTCGAGTGTGCCAAGTGCGTAGACAGTGTCGAGTGTATCAACAAAGTCGAGTGCGTAGAGTCAGTCAGCTGATACTCATCGAATTCATTGAGTATACTAGCTGATACTCGTCGAATTCGTCGAGTATGACTTCAGCATGGCGTTAAGTGGCTAGCTGGTTTGAGCTAAATTTCTCTAAGTAAATTTGTCGAATATCACTACTAGTTTCGCGAGTATACTCAACTATATTCGGCGATACTCGACGAAAAGGACTTAGGTTATTTTTCAATATATTTTTCAAATTTCGGCTAGGGTTGAACGACGGTCATGCATAGTAATTTCACAAGTCTCGTTTTGGAAATTCTTTTATAACTGTTACTATCGAGGATGCCTATAAATACCTCGGGTGGATTTTCATCAACCCTAATCGTGCTAATTGTCCAAAAATTTAAAATCGCAAAAGATTCCAAAAGTGAAACCGACGGCTCATGTGTGATTCACGACCTTTGTTTTGTCGATGCTAGCAGTGCTAGATTTGATCTTCCTCTTCTGATTTGACTAGATCTTTGCAATCTGAAGGCTTATATTCTCCTAGATCTAGTCGATTCAAGATTTAAAGTCTTCATGGTTTCTGATTTTCCATGCTCTACAAGCCATTCAAGTTCAACCTAATCGAAGAACGACGGATAAAAGACTTCAGATCTTGTCAAGTTTTATTTGTAATACTTTTGTGTAATTTTCTTTTACATATGTAAGAGATTTTATCTTCGAGTTGTAGAACCGTTTGTGTATCGAGTTGTAGATCCGTTTGTGAATTGAGTTGTAGATTCGTTTGTGGATCGAGTTGTAGGAGAGGTTGTTCTCCGAGAGGTAGGAGTGTTGTCTCCGAGTTGTAGGAGTTGTGGCTCTGAGGTGTAAGATTTGTTGAAATCTGAGAAAGGTGAAGTAGCCAAATCTATCCCTTCATGGTATATAGGCGAGGAGGGATAGTGGGCGTACCCAACTTGGGGAACAACTATATATCTTTGTATTTGTGTGATCTTATTTTTAAAGTATTTTTATTCCGTAAAATGACACAGACATCACCTATTCACCCTCCTCTAGGTGATTTAGGTACACAATATATATTTTCAAAAAGGCTTTCGCTAGTCTCGTTTGGGATGGCTCATTCACTTGATCAGACTCTCCATTGGGATATTTTAACATCCCATTTAGGAGAGGCCGGAGTCTCCACTTGGGATGTCCGAACATTCTGTTTAGGAGAGGCCTGAATCTCCAACTTGGGATATCCTAACACTCTGTTTAGGAGAGATCAAAAATCTCCATCTTGGGATATCCCAACACTCTATTTATGAGAGGTCCAAATCTCCATCCTGGGACATTCGAACACTTTATTTAGGAGAGGCTGAAATCTCCACCTTGGGATATTATAACACTCTGTTTAGGAGAGGCCAGAATCTCTACCTTGGGATATCCGAACACTCTATTGTTTGAGCATAAGATGAGAAATTCGGTTCTTATTTCATTGATGTCAAAAAATGAGATACAAGTACATGTGTCAGATGTCTTGGAAGTCTTACAGATTGAGAATAAGTTATCTATTTGGACGGTCGACCTGAGGATCGTCCTAATGTGGGCTTACTTTAGATTGGCTAATTTGGGGCTCTCGTTGTGCAGAAGTTTTCCAAGGAGACCCTGGCGAAGAAACCATTCGATCTCTATCTTCAACCGAGTGCAGTTCTCTAAGCCATGCGCACATCCTGGGTGGAATTCATAGTATTTAGATTGATCTCCAGAGTTGGGTGTCAGGGCTCTTAGCCTTTGAAGTGAGGGATGATCGTGGATGGTGAGCAGTACTTCCACTCACAAAGTGTTGAGGAGAGATAAGGCCTGATCATGGCGGCACCCCCTGATTCGGCGGGAGTTATCGTGGCACTTGTGGCTTCCCATGGGACTTGGTAGTGACTCCTGATCCCTTTCCTTTTAAATCTTCCTTTGAACTGTAGTCGGTGCGCTTCGATTGTTTTGTCTGCTGTGATTTGATCCTTGACTCCATAGATGAGGTCACAGTAGTTGGACGGTGTTTTGCTCATCAGCATGGAGTGGAATTTTCCTAGTCGGAGCTCCCGAGGAAGGTTCTACGCAGGAGCTCGAGGCTAACCCCCAAATCAGTCGTGCAACTACGGTGAAGCGACAAAAGAAATCCTTGAGCAATTCTCCCCTGGCCTGCCAGAATCCTACGAGGTGTGAGGTGTCCCAAAAGATCCGCTAGTTGTCATTAAACTGATCTACGAAGAGTTGGGTAAGTTCTGAAAATTTTTTGACTTCTCCCACTTTCAAAGAACGGAATCAGGTGTGAGCTTCTCCTTTCAGTGTTGTCGGGAACATTTGACAGGGTTTTGTGGCCTTGTAGATGCAGATGATATCTACAAAGTGTCTGACATGCTCCGGAGGGTCGCTTGACCCATCATGTACAACCCCGTATTCGCGGAGTGGGGTCCACAGGCAGGCGCAAGACTTGCTACACATTTGTAAGCTTTTATGCGGTTTTGTACTATTGGGGACAAATTTATTGTTGATCTGCATGATATACTAGTAGGGGAACGAAACATTTGCCTAGCTTACTAGTGCTTGGTTTACTCTTCAGGCGGCGAGTGCGGCGGGAGGCTGGCACTCGCCCCGGCCCCTCCATCAGGGGGCATGTGCGGCGCGAGGCCGTCACCCACCCCAGCCCCTCTTCGGGGAGCGAGTGCGGTGGGAGGTCGGCACTCACCCCGGCCCCTCCTTCAGGGCGCGGGTGCGGTACGAGGCCGACACCCGCCCCGACCCATCTTTGGGGCGGGGGGGGGGGGGGGGGGGGGCGAGTGCAGCAGCAGGCCGACACTCGCCCCGGCCCCTCCATCAGGGGGAGTGTACGGCGCGAGGCTGGCACCCAACCCGGCCCCTCTTTGGGGGGCGAGTGTGGCAGGAGTCTGGCACTTGCCCCGGCCCCTCATTCTGGGGGTGGGTGCGTCTGAAGGCCGACACATGCCCCTGCCTGTTTTAGGGGGGACAGGTGCGATGCGAGGTCAGCACCCGCCCCGGCCCTAGTTCTTGACCGGCTTGAAGGTCTTGCCTGGCTTGAGGGTCTCGCCCGACTTGAGGGTCTACTATTTTTCTCCTAGTGGGTTGCAAATAACTGCTCAAAATAGCATAGTTTGGTTGGTTGTTGGCAGACCAGCCCCGGGGTATTTCAGTAATTTCAGAGCAGCGAGATTGCGCTATTGACAGACTATCTCTAGAAATTTATAAACACACCCTTGGGGTGCCTTGGAGAGGGATCCGTTTTCAACACTCCTCATCCTCTTCCTTCTTCCTCCAAGACACCTAGCTCAACATTGGCTACGGATGGGTAGATGTCCAAGGTCTTCCGGGTGTTAGGGGGGACCTCCACGCTGGAGCCAAGGGTCATTTCCCAAATTCAGGTCTCTTACCAAGAGATGGCTTGGGATAAGTAGGTGTGAGCTACACCCTAGGTCCGAACTCTAGGTGGAATCGAATCTCAGTTTCAACACTTCAAATGTCTCGAAGTCATTGAGCTTGATTCGAGGGGGAATGAGATGTGTTAGGACCTGCGGTGCTAAAGGGAAGATATGGTGAATGGGGTGTTGCCCTTTCGCATCGTGGTGCCCCCTGGTACCTGTACTCCTCCTTGATCATGTGTCTTACTTCTTTTTTAGTGAGTCCTTTGTTAGTCATAGTGACAGCTTCTTTTGTTGCATGATAGATTTCATACGCACGCTTAGAAATTTTATAGGGAATTGCGAGGTGCATGAAGTTATTGGCATCAGATGGTTTGTTTGTGGTGGGATCCAAAAAGCGGGCAGCCTCTTCAGAGACTATCTGGCCTGGGATCTGCATTGATTGCCTTCCTACACTATGTCTATGTTGGGGGCGCGACGAGCGTTTATATCTTTTAGCAAGGTGAGAACCTTTATATGGTGCTCCCTTATCAGGCAACTACATTCTTCCTTTGACGCCTGGGATGTGGTGATGGTGGCCCTTAATGAAGCATGGAGTTGGTAGCGGGTGAGTTGGTGGTGGCATGTTTGGCGTGTGGAGCCTCCCCATGAGAAGTATTGAGCGAAGCGAAATATGGATTATGTGGTTGTTCCCCGGGTTGTAAGGTTTCACTGAGGTGTCTAGCTCCTTCTCCATACGTTAGACTCATGTTCTTTTCCTTCTTCCTCCCTTATTCATGGTGATGGAGTTCTCTGTTGGGAGTGATGCCTCCTGTGCCCGTTGCCCCGTGAGTCCGTTCACAGTACGTGGCGAAGGTCACTCTGCTAAGCGAGCCATGACTTGAAGGTAATGATGGCGGGTTTGGGGCCGAGAGATATGCCCCGGGGACTTAGAACTCCCTAAGTACCCTCATGGGGCGGGAGTCAGGCCCTGATGTTGCATTCATTCTTTCCCTGAGGATGTTATCATGGTTCTTATACCCTCACGCCGCAACATGTCATTGGTTGGTGAGTTGCTTGAGGCTTGATGGTCAGATCCCTTGCAAGTCACACGTTCTATTGTGTGCGCACCTCCTTTTGCCATTGTTGCTGGTGTTGCGATCTTGAAATTTGCTAAAGCTTTTGGTAACACTTTCTCACAGACAACACAACATTATTGCGGGTTGCCCGGTTTTCCCTGGTTCGGATAAATCGGACCACCTTAGCTCGGAGTCAGACCAGGCACACAAACAGTCAAAGAAAATCGTAGCAATGGACAATAGACGTTTTTTGATGTGGAAAACCCAAAAAGGGTGAAAAACACATTGCTGGAACTATGCCGAGTCAAAATCCACTAACTTCTTGGGGTGTTACAAAGATTGATTTGATCTCTGAGAGTGACAAACTGCTACTCTATTACAAGTATAGAAAATGAGAAAAATGGCTAAGTCCTCATGCCTCGATGGGAGCGCTTCGGTCTTGAGATGGCGTCTAACTCACAGAACTTTGGTAGAAACATTCCAGCTAAAAATATCTTCTAAGTCCACAAATATTCTATAGGTAGCACTATCTTTTATATGAACCCTAGATGGGAGCGCTCTCGCTGAGGCGATTGACATCACTTGAGGTGTGCGAAATCTGTAACGCAGGGTGAAGAGCGCAGTGAATTCCTGTGTGGAGAATTAGCCTAAATCCACGATCTCGCCAAAAAACCTCAGAGCTCTCTCTTGCCTCGAGAGTTGATTGGCTTGAAATGAAGGTATGAGGGCCTATTTTTAGTTTTCTGGAGGGGTGCGTCGGCAATTACACCGGGGAGTAATTTGTGTTGGCGAATGGTGTCCCTCCATTTTGGTCCCGCGGATCACCATTTTTGCGGAAATGACAGGGGTCCCCCCTTCCCCTGGGCAGTTTGGGCATCCCGGATAAGGTGCGTAGAGGCGTTGGCGGCAACCAGAGGTGGCGGAGGTGGCTGGAGGTGGCGGAGGTGGACGGAGACGGCGAGGGTCGTTGGAGACTGGCTTGGTCGGCTCATCTTTTGTGCCTTTAGTCGATATACCCTGAGTTTGACTTGGGGATTTCAGGGGGATCCTTATCACGAATAATATAGGTTGTAGAAAAAACTAGAGGGAGCCGAGTTATTACAAAAGTACCAAACGTAATTCGTCATTATTTGAGCATATCTTGAAAGAATCCAAAACTACACACAAAAGGATGTCAGAATCATCAAGGGAGCAAAGTCTGTGTAGAAATCGAATCTATGACAGTGTTCGCAGACAACTACCAAATTGTGTTGCAAATTACTTCATTGATGTTTGTAATGTCGCCACAAATGAGCATTGTGAATTTCGAGTTATTAGTGAATCACTACATATGGGTGATAATTGGCAACAAGTTAGAGTTGATTTATTGAATGAGTTGGGAAAGATAACTATGTTTGAAATTTAATGTATAAAACATTATAATTAAATGTTACTTTGCAGTCAAATGGTGTTTGGAGTTTGGGGTCCTCATTTGATGGAAAAGCTCCAAAACCAAATTGGCAGGAATCAAAATTCATTTAGAGGGAAATCTTTCATGAAGAAAGGATGAAACCTTTTAGTCCCATATTGTTTATCATCACTCTTGATAGTGAGTATATAAATGAATTCGATCTTCTTAGTTTGTTCAAAAGAACATAAGGAGAAACCATGAACCAGAAACGCGTGCGCGCACACCGCACCGGATCTGGATTTCAGATTTGAGGAATAATTGAATTGAATTGTATTTTTTGTTCAAAATAGTTTTGACTTATTTTGAATCCTAAAAATCAGAGTTGTCGACATGCGTCGAATTGATCTCGACGCATGCATTGACTTTGCCGTATTGCGTCGAATCAAACTCGACGCGCATTTTTTTGCGTCTTCATACATCAAATTGATCTTGACACATGCGTCGACTTAGTCGTGTTGTGTTGAATAGAACTCGACGCTATCTCCTATGTCGAATAGAAATCGAAGCATGCATCAACTTCTCATTTTTTTTATAAATCAAAATGATCTTGACGAGCGTCGATAAGAAGTCGACGCATGTTAAGTCAACTTGTCCGCTAATTTCTATTACGCGTTTTCCTCTCCATTACTCCTCTACGTTGGAACTCCAATGTTCACCTGTATGATTAAATTTTCTAATTAGTATCATTGAGATTTAGTACATGTTTATTTTCTTGCCATTTTTGAGACTCCTATTTAAGAGAATTTTTATTATTCGTGCACACACACCTTTTGGAAAACATTATGTCGATCTTATCACTTTCTCGCTCTCACGATACTTACGTGATTTCATTTTCTTCACATTTGCTTCATCAAGTGAGAGTTTGGGTGTTTTATGCTTCTTCGGTGTCTGCGCACATCAGAGTTTTTTAGATCTAGCCGGGTATTGTTCCATTGAGGAGTAAGCATCATTTGAAAGCCCTGTCGGAGGGTGGTGCAACTTCTTCGGGGTAGTTATCATACGTCTTACCTAGGCTCAATTCTAAACCTATATTATTCTGATCTCTTTTATGTCTCACCCTTCTATTTATATAAGTTTTTTTAAAAATCTTGTTACACAAGATCTGATATTGCCATGTTATACAATAATTTTTAAAATAAAAAAATATTCATTATTTTGGAATATACACAAAAATATTTCAACAATCTAAAGAATTTGTTATATCTACAACACATAATCTCTTGCGAAAGGGCCGTGTTGGGCTATCACTCATAAACCACCTAGTATCAGTGAGAGCCCGTCATTGGGTATTCTTTGGAAAGTTCAAAAAAAATAAGATAAATAAAATCAAATAATCAAAATGATTTTCTCTCTTTTCATTTGTACATGTACATCAATTTATTGCCTGTTTTTTAAATTCCAAAAATTTTAATGGCAACTAGATCTGAAGACTCTACCAAGATTAAACCCGAGAAATTTAACGGAAAACATTTTCGTTGTTTATAGACCCAAGTAGAATATTGGTTTAATACTTTAGGTTTTTTACATGCTATCTTTGGTGCCCCTGTTGCTGAAACCAAAAACCTCAACGCTGCAAATGCAGTCGCCTCAACCCTTCCTTCGTCATCATCTTCTAGTACCAATACCTTTAGAACTTATGTTAGACGTACTCCCTATAGAGATCTGGTAGGTATAGAATATCATTGCCATAATTGAATCCTTAGTGCCTTGTATGACAACTTTTACGTTGTTTTCCTTCAATATGGTACGACTAAAGAATTGTGGCATGCTCTTGAAGCACCCTATAACCATGACAATGCAGGTATAAAATGCTATAATATTTCCAATCTTCACAAATTCAAGATTGATGTCTCTATGCCCATCAATTATCGATTTCATCAACTTGATGAGATATTGTCGAAGATCCTAGCAAAGGGCTCAATCCTTTCCCAAAACTATTTAGTAACATGTCTCATCGACTCTCTTCCTGATTCTTGGTCGGACTTTAGCACTAGACTAAGGCATGACCAATCAAACCTCACTTTTGTTCAAATCCAAAATATTATCCACGTAGAGGAGAAACGTACGAGTAAAAATTCTAAAACTCCCAAAGATCATGCTCCAAAAATAAATTTGTCTGAATCTCATGGAAATCAATCCTCTCACCATCACTTCAAAGATAAGGGAAAGAACTATAAGAAACCCTTATGTCCAGGTTCCCACCATCAAAAACTCAATCATCCCAAGCCTAGCTCTTCAAGCCAAAATATGGGTAAAGGTAAATGGTGCTTCATCTGCGGCCGCACAGATCATTTGTCTACCAACTGCTTCTACAAGAAGACTGAACCCATGGTAGGCAAATCTCATGGCTCCAAGCCTCAGGCCAATATGGTTCAAGCACTAGATCAACCTATCTTCAGGTTAGATTATACTACTAATCTTCTTCTCACTTGTTCATCAGATTGATGGCTTGATTCTGAAGCAAATGTTCATACTTGTTTTGATCGTTTTTGCTTTACCATCTTTCAGGACATCAATGGAGGAAGCATGATCTTAGGGAATGCTTCATCATCATGAATACTTGGACGGAGGCGAGTGGATCTTAGGTTGACATCTGGGAAGACGCTAGCCTTGCATGATGTTCTTCATGTGTCGAGAGTTAGGAAGAATATTTTGAGCGATATTTTATTAGTAAAGAAAGGCTATAAAATTATCATAGACTCAAATAAAGTTGTAATAACTCTTAATGACATTTTTATTGGTAAAGGATTTGTATGTGATGGTCTATTCAAACTAAATATTGTTGATGATTTGGAAGTAAATCAAATTTCTTCTTCATTAATTCCTATTTCTTCTCCTAATTTTTGGCATGCTATATCAGGACATGTAAATTCTGACTGCATGAAAAGAATGATGTCCTTGAATCTAATTTCTAAAATACATATTGTTCCAAGTGTTAAATGTGAAATATGCAAGCCAAATTTTCTAGAAAGCCTTTTAAATCAATTGATAGAACTTCAAAACTTTTAGTGTTAATTCATTCGGATGTATGTAACTCAAACCGACAACCTACTAGAGGTGGAAATAAATATTTTGTAACTTTCATAGATGATTTTACCAAGTATTGTTACATATAATTATTAAAAACTAAAGATGAGGTATTTTCATATTTCAAGAGTTTCAAAGCCGAGGTGGAAAATCAATTAGGATCATCCATTAAAATTCTTAAATCTGGCCGAGATGGAGAATACAATTCGAATGAACTAACCCAATTTTGTCAATAACATGGAATAATTCATTAAGTGATTATTCCATATTCACCCCAATCGAATGGTGTAGTTGAACGTAAAAAATCGGACCTTAATGAACATGGTCAATGCTATGTTATCTTAGTCCGGTGATCCAGAAAAACTTTGGGAAGAAGCGTTGCACACCTCATTTTTCATCCTTAATAGGATTCCTTCAAAACATAATGATAAAACACTTTTTGAATTATTTTAATTAAGGAAGTCTAACCTCTAAATTCTTTGAGTGTGGGGGTGTTTGGCTAATGTTTCAATTCTTGAACACAAAAGAAAGAAAATAGGACCTAAAATAATAAATTACATTTTTATAGGATATGCTTCTGATAGTAATGCTAATAGATTCCTTATAACTAATTCTCTTATTTGTGAAATCTCTAATAACACACTTATAGAAGATAGAGACATTCTCACATAAATTAAATAATTCATCTAGTTCAAACCAACCTTCCTCTTCTTCTTTAGACCCATTAAAAAATGATGAACTTAAAAGAAGTAAAAGAGTTAGAACTGAAAAAACTTTTTGGGATGACTACTTCCCTTATCTAGTTGAAGGACAACCTAATACATTATGAGGAAGCTATGACCTCATCTGATTACCCCTTTTGGAAAGAAGCAATAAACTTGAAAATTAATTCCATTCTAGAAAATAAAACATGGATCCTAACTGATCTACCTCTCGATGCCAAAGTCATAAGTTGTAAATGGATCTTTAGGTAAAAACTAAATCTAGATGACACCATAGATAAGTATAAGGCTCGCCTTGTTGCTAAAGGATATGCTCAAAAACAAGGAATAAATTATTTAGATACATATGCTCCTGTAGCTATAATCACTTCTCTTCGTGTTCTAGTCGTCTTAGCTTCGATCCACGAGATGATCATTCATCAAATGGATGTCAAGACCACTTTCTTGCATGGAGACTTAGATGAAGAAGTCTACATGTCTCAACTCGGAGGTTTTGTGGTCAAAAGCCAAGAAACTAAGGTTTGTAAATTAATTAAATCAATTTATAGATTAAAACAAGCTCCTAAGCAATGACATCAAAAAATTTGATTTTGTAGTCTCATCCTTTGGTTTAAATTCCAATGAATTCGACAAATGTATCTATGCTAAACAAGACGAAAATGGTATTGTCTTGTTATGCCTCTATGTAGATGATATATTAATATTTGGAAATTCTATAAAAATTATTAATAAAACTAAAAAAAATTTGTCTTTCAAATTTGATATGAAAGATTTAGGAGTGGCCAACATCATTTTAGGAATGAAATTAGTTAAAACTGATTCTAGTGCATTATTATCTCTATCACACACGATTGAGAAAATGTTGAATAAATTTAACTTGCTTGATTCCGCTCCCGCATCTACGCCTTATGACGCTAACACAAAACTTTGTAAAAATAATTGTGAACCTGTTAATCAACATAGGTATGCATAAATGATATGATCACTATTATATATTGTTAACCGCACAAGGCGCGATATTTCTAATGTTGCAGGCCGGTTAAGTAGATATACTAGTAATCCATGCAATGAACATTGCATAGCGTTAATTAGAATATTTAAATACCTCTGAGGCATTATAGATTATAGTTTAGTATATACGAGTTTCCCCGAAGTACTAGAAGGATATTCATATGTCAATTTCGAAACTAATTCTTTAGACGTTAAGTCAACTATAGGTTTTGTATTCCACCTTGGAGGAGCTGCTATCTCATGGGTTTCTATAAAACAAACTATAATTTCAAGAAGCACCATGGAATCAGAGCTTATAGCTTCGGACACTGCATGTGCCGAAGTGGAATGGCTTAAGAATATACTTGCTGAAATTCCTTTATGTGAAAAACCTATGTCTGTTATTTGTTTGTACTGTGATAACAAATCTGTTATAAATTTAACTGCTTCTAATTGTACTAATTCCAAAATAAATAAGTTCATGAGAATCAGGTACAAATCAGTGAAGCAAAAAAGAAAATAAGCGATATCACTCCACTATGTAAAGTCAGAATTGAATCTGGCTTATCAAGGGATTATCTTGAAGAGAGATTTTATTGTCATCGAGAGGAATGAGGCTTAAGCCCGCATAATTTGCTGCCAATAGTGGATACCCAACTCATGTGATTGAAAATCCCATGAATTAAGTTCAATGTGATAGAAACGAAGCTATTGTTATAGCATAGTTGGGAGCACAAAATTTAAAATTGAGAAAACCTTCTCCTTATTCCTATGATGTGCTCTACGTAATAAGTTAGAATGAACTAATTTAAGTTCTTAATGGTTGTTAAAGGCGTATATTTTTGCGAGATATTAGTTACGAATATCTCTTGAGACACCGCCGATGTGGGGGTAGTCGTAAGGCCGCGACTTTGGGATCCGGGCTGCACCCTAATAACCCTAATGAAAAATCAAGGAATGTGCATGACCAAAACGCGCCCACCGCCAAAACCAAAGAACAGCCAATCTTTGGTGTGTTTATCTAATTTACCGGTCAAAAGTTTATAATTCAAAGTCTCTTGTTATACTCTTAGGTAGAGGAAATAAGTACTAATTATAAGTTCAAGGTAACCATTACACCTATACTCATTGCATTAGATACAACTTGATAAAACAAATTTGTATTGATTTTATTTATTATTACAAAATTTATGAAGTTTGTTTTTTTTATTTTCGCTTTTGTGGGGGATTGTTAGAAAATTAATGTATAAAACATTATAATTAAATGTTTCTTTGGATCAAAATGGTGTTTGGTGTTTGGGCTCCCTATTTGATGAGAAAACTCTAAAATCAAATTGAAGGAAATCCAAATTCATTTGGTGGGAGACCATTCAAGAAGAAAAGGATGAAACCTTTTAGTCCCACCTTGTTTATCACCACTATTAGTAGTGAGTATATACAAGAATTCACACTTTCTTATTTATTCAAAAGAACATAAGGAGAAACCATGAACCACGCACACACACACGCGTGCGCACTGCACCGGATCCGGATTTCGAAATTGGGGAATAATTGAATTAAATTCTATTTTTTGTTCCAAATAGTTTTGACTCCTTTTGAATCCTAAAAATTCAGAGGTGCATCGACATGAGTCGAATTGATCTCGATGCATGCGTCGACTTTGCGTGTTGCGTCGAATCAAACTCGATGCACATTTCTTTCATGTTTATTTTATTATCGCTTTTGAAACTCCTATTTAAGAGAATTTTCTGATTCCTACACACACATATTTTTGTAAAATATTTTGTTGATCTTTTCACTTTCTTGCTCTCAAAATACTTACGTGATTTCAATTTCTTCACATTTGTTTCGCCAAGTGGGAGTTCAGGTGCTCTGTGCTTCTTCGATGTCTGCGCACATCGGAGTTTTCAGGATCTAGCTGGTTGTTGTACCTTGGAGGAGTGAGCATCAATTGAGCCATATAGGAGGGTGGCGCAACTTCTTTAGAGAAGTGATCACACGTCTAACCTGGCTCGATTCTAAACATATATTATTTTGATCTCTTTTATTTCTCACTCCTTCTATTTATGCAAGTTTTTTTATAATCCTGGTACATAAGATCTGATATTATCATATTATACAACAATTTTTAAAATAAAAAAATATTCATTATTTTGGAATCTACATAAAAATATTATAACAAACTATTATGTATGAATCAATATTCAGAAGCACGAGAAAGCAAGCCATATTCAACTCTCTTGATGGCAAAAGCACTCAGACATCATATGATAAGTGGATGACGATGTCAGATATGAGTTTGGTAATTTCAAGTTGCTACAATGTATGTGTGGCTCTAATTTCAAAAAAACAAAATCTAACGTTTTTATCATTGGACGCGCCGCTTCCCCACGTACCAAATACTATTTGGATCAGATTTGATAGGAATAAGACTCCTTTTACAAGAGTTTTGGGGTGTGGATAGCCCACTCATGTCCCCTCTATCATAGTGGGGAGATGGGTTTGACCGACGCACGTAATCCGCACACGGAAACGCGCGCGATGCGCGTGCGTGATCCCACTCCCAACGGCCAACCGGGGCCGGCTAAATGGCTGGCCCCTCTCCCTCTCCTCTCCGCTGGCCGGCTGGCCCAAGTCAACCTTGCTTCTGGCCGGCAAGGAGGTCACGCCTTGCGCCCGCGCCTCTGTCGCATGGCGCGGCCACCCCGTCGGGCTCCCACACAGGCGGGGGCGCCCCCATCCTACGGTAGCCATTGCGGCCATGGGAGGTCGTGGGTGGAGGTCGACCGTGCTCGGGCCTCCGGTAGGGCACACTTGGCCGGCAGCGCCCTGCGCGCATCGGCTCCAGCTAGCCGCACCTTGCGACCGGCTGGTGCTGGATTCTCAATCGGTGCAAACCGCTCAACCGGCGCTCGGCGCCAGGGGTGAACCCAGCCCCCGCCGGATCTGGCCGGCTCTCCCGCGCCCGACCGGTGCCCCACCGGTGGTTGGAGGGCGGTCGAAACCTTGTCAGCGGGAAGTGGCCGGCTGCCTCCCCCACATGTGAGTGGCATCTTTCTTGTTGGCCATGGCGTCGCGCCCTTCCTCCAGCTTCTGATCGACTCGTCACAGTCAAAACCGTTTGTTCTGAAGAAAACCGCTCGCGTAACTTCCACTGTTAGTGGGGGCATCATGTTCATAATGGCGGGTTGCATTTATCAAGTATTATACACTGTAAAACTATGATGAAAATATTAATGTGGGTGGTTACTGTGTGCGGATAGCAGGATAACTACCGTAACTACCCTCTAGAGGCTATAAAAGGAGCCACAAACCCCTCATTTCTTACCTTTCTCCTTCATGCTTTCTTCTTCCTCGGGTCAAAGCTCTGTCATAATTCTCCTATGAGCCACTGTTCCTCCACCAGCATTCTCCAACGAGCCACAATTCATCCACCAAAATTCTCCTACGAGCCATTGTTTCTCCACTAGAATTCTCCAACAAGCCACCGTCCCTCCACCAGAATCCCCCCACGTGCCATCGTCGCTCTACCAAAAACTCAGCAAAGTCGGCAGCATCACCATGAAGAATACACTCTGCTTGTTGTAGGAAGAAAACCTCGTTCGTGCTTAGCCTCCAGAAAGCCCGCTCCAGCCTCACTCTACGTGTTCCGCGCCCATCCACGCATTAAGATTATGAAAGCTGAACCTTGTGCGGAGCAACCTGTTGCTCGTCAAGTGCTGAAGATTCTCTTTCATCTCCCAAGTGTAACGAGGAGAGACATGTCACCCTCAATTCTAGAAACAAGTTGTAACCTAAGCTGATAATGGAGTTTGACCGACATAGATCCGGTCACGTGATTGTTTACCCGATTGAGGAGTTTTTCCATGTAAAAATTGTCTTGTGCACTTACTTCTTACTCTATGATTGATTGTACACTCGACCTGTAACACCCCCACCTATCACATGACATAGAACAGTGGGTCTGGTCGGGGCCCCACGCCATATAGCACAGACAAGCGAAGGAATTATGTGTGGAAATCAAACTCTACGCGTATCCGTAACTCATTTCATTCTAGCGCAGCATTTTTATTGTTAGTACGAACTCACACCAGAATGTCCACCAACATATAAATATCACATTGATATATATAACAACACCAGGAATGTATACAACTCACACACCCTGGCCTTACGGCCTTACAGGTTCCTCATTTACACATCAATCATTTCGTACATCGGCACGCAGGCCGGCCACACATGAAATCCAAACACAGCTCTTCACATGGCCTTCAAGGGCCTATAGCAGCAAGCTAGCCCTTCCACTTATTCATTTCAAGCTGCAACACCTGCAATTCCACATCCAAGCCAACACAGAAAACAAAGTAACGGTCAGCATTTGGCTGACCCATTATAACGATCCTACCCCCTACCCGGGGTAGTGGTTCCTTCCCTGTATACAGTGCTATCATCTATCATCAAGTATCATCAAACATCATATGTATATCATGCTTTATTCCGCTAGCAAACACATTCCATCACAAATGCTGGAATCCACCAGACGCTCCGTGCACTCAGGGCACCTTCTTGGTGTACCGGAATCCACCAGTCGTACACCGCCGATCCGAGGTGTTAACTTGTTGGTTGACCGGACCTAGTCCACCAGTTTCGCAAGCTGGCGACATCCCGTCCAAACCACGCAGAGGTCCAACCTCACAGCATCCAATAAATAACCAGAGTAGGTCGACCCACACCATGTGGTGTAGCACGCCGGGTTTATCCAAGCTCCCCAGGCAATGTCTACCCATCGACCCCCCTCCTAATCCGATCGACCCACACATGTGGTGCAGCAAGCCGGGTTTAACTCGGCTCCCCAGGCGTTGCCACCAATCGATCCCTACCTAACTAGATCAACCCACCCTAGTGGTGTAACAGGCCGGGTTTATCACGAGCTCCCCAGGCGTGCTACCAATTGATCATTTCATAACCAGGAGCTTTGCCAAAGCCTCCTCAACATCACATCCATACATTCATCACAATAGAAATCCATTTAACATAGCATCAAAACCACGGAGTCTTCTCCGGTTTACCCATGAACATCACCAATCTAGACTACTGGTCCAGATGGGCTTCACACAGCATGCCTAACCGAAATCCATATTTCCGGCTCTAAATGCAGACTCAACAAAGGAATCTCTTCCGCAAATCCACCTCTTGGTGGAGGATTCCAAGCACATGCATAAAGAAAGGAGATCGATGTCCAAGAAGGAGATCGTTACCCTTGAAGATCGCTTCGGTGCCATGAAGTAGCCGGATGGAAATCACCGCCTCGGCTCTGCCTTCACGAATCCGCTCTCGGATCTTTGCTCTGCACTCCGCAGCTCCTACAGCAGCTGGTAGACTCCTCCCTTCTCTCTCCCTTAGGCCTTTCTCCTCTCTCTCTTGGAATAAGGATGAAGAAGAAGAAGAGAAAAGAGGGTTTAAATCCCCTTTTTCTCGGCCTTCACAACACCTGGACAGAGCCCAACCATTGGATCCAGGAAGAGGGAAACAAACGGCTCAGATTTGGCCAGAAAAGCTTGAACACGGCCTGACATGCCCTGTGACACGCCCGTGTCACAGGCCGTGTCCCTCTAAGCGACAGACAACCGACTCAATCCAGCCAGTACACGGCCGTGTGACACGCCCGTGTCACGTGCCGTGTCCCCGACACGCCCACAGACACGCACGTGTCTGAGGTCGTGTGCCTCCACGAAAATAATCCCCAAACAACCCGAGACTTCACACGGCCTGGCACACGCCCGTGTTCCTGGCCGTGTGCACCTGGACACACCCGTGTCCCGCAAACACGCCCCTGCTCAAGACGCCGAGCTGAGTTCGACGACTGACACGCCCTGTGACACGCCCGTGTCACAGGCCGTGTCCTCACTGGAAACGCGACACTCGACGATCGTCGAGTAACATTCGTCGAGCATACGACACGGCCTTGGACACGCCCGTATCCTGGGCTGTGTGCCCCTCCCGACGATGTCAAGCGAAAACTCATCGACACCAAGGTCGATCGTCGACACAACCTCGACACGCCCTGCGACACGCCCGTGTCGCAGGCCGTGTCGGCTGACACGCCCTGGGACACGCACGTGTCCCAGGCCGTGTCACCCAAAAATTGCCTGTTTCAGAAATTTGGCATGTTACAATCCTCCCCTCCTTCAAATAATTTCGTCCTCGAAATTTGACTCCAAGCAGCCAATC
Source organism: Platanthera guangdongensis (assembly GCA_039583875.1). NCBI lineage: Eukaryota > Viridiplantae > Streptophyta > Magnoliopsida > Asparagales > Orchidaceae > Platanthera > Platanthera guangdongensis. Next base: position 35,507,824 of record CM077164.1, on the reverse strand, counting down.
AGTCACAATCATCACAAAATCGTACACCCCAAGCCTTCGCACACACTAACAAACAGACAGCACAACAAACATCCCAAACTTCCACTTGTGCATATTCAGCCACAGACGACCGCAAAAGAACATAACATAATTGATTTATCTCTTCACAAGCACACGTGTACCAAACTTTGATTGATATGTACACCAGCTAGGATTCATCACAACTATATATCTATAACCATATCCAACAGTCATAGCATCAACGTGATGCACATCACAGTTCACTTCCGCTCAGCCTCCCGATTTTGAAATTCGCGATTTAGAGACAAATTATACACCCGAGGCTGAATCTCACCAACTGAGCTTTGCGGCTCTTGCACTTCCATAGCATGAAAGCACGGTTGCGTCCGGGGTGCAGATGATTCGGCCACTGTTTTACCCTTTTCTTCATATGACGCACCGGTCTTTTTCTCACTCCTTGGCGGGGCATTCCAACAAAATTTTGCGATATGTCCTTGCTGCCCACATTTATAGCATATACTGTATCCACACGTCCTGGCCCATACGTCGCCCCCGAAGAAACAGTCGACGGAGCTAATTCCGCTGGCCTAAATCTTTTCTTCTCTTGTCGTCTAAACTCCGATTGATCCGATGGTGACATTTTAAACTCTGACTTTTCCGTTGCCCGTCTCTTATTTGCTTGTACTCGCTTCATATCTTTCTCCAAGGCACGGGCTGTATCGACCAATGCTTGGAAGCCTTGGCTCACTGAACTCGGAAGTGCCAACCTCAATTCATCCCGCAACCCTTCATAAAACCGATTTGTCTTTCGCGCTTCCTCCGCAAAGGTAGATCCCGCATATCGCCCCAATCTCGTAAACTCATGCAGGTAGGTATCAATATCTCGCTCACCCTGCACCAGACGGAGAAACTCATTTTCCATCGCAATCCTCTGCGACAATGGCACATACTTGGCTAAAACGAGTTGGGAGAATTCCTCCATGGAAACTTCTGTTAAACCTCGACCTGCCAAGTGATGCACTTCAATTTCATCCCACCACAATCTCGCATCGCCTTCCAACAGAAAAGTGGCCAACATCACTTTCTGTTCCTCGACCGTCCGGATTGCAGTTAGGATCCTTTTTACCCTTGCCAACCAATCTTCCGCCTGCGTTGGAGAAAGCGCTCCACCAAACATCGGGGGATGAAAGTGCATAAAACGTGTCAATGACTCGTCACTTGCTTGCGCCTCCACCACCACTTGCTCTTATCTTGCACCATGCCTTGCCTGTCCCATAGGTTGTGCTTGTAACACTGCAAGCACTGTCTCCGTCACCACCCGTATGGCTTCTGCCGAGGGAGGCATAGGCGCTTCCATGGGTGCGGCACTCTCATCCGACCGCTGGGGCTCAGATGGGCCAGATCCATCCCTCGCCACCTATCAATGTACAGAACACCATTAATACTTCCAATCATAACGGTCCTGGTACATTGACTACACCCTCACGCACAGCATGTGCATGACATACATTCCTAGTGGACATTCCTAGTGGACATTCATGATTTCACTATGTTCTCTCCTCCCAAACAATCTCAACCTGGCTCTGATACCACTTTGTAACACCCTCACCTGTCACATGACATAGAACAGTGGGTCCGGCCGGGGCCCCACGCCATATAGCACAGACAAGCGAAGGAATTACGTGTGGAAATCAAACTCTACGCGTCTCTGTAACTCATTTCATTCTAGCGCAACATTTTTATTGTTAGCACGAACTCACACCAGAATGTCCACCAACATATAAATATCACATTGATATATATAACAACACCAGGAATGTATACAACTCACACACCCTGGCCTTACGGCCTTACAGGTTCCTCTTTTACACATCAATCATTTCGTACATCGGCACGCAGGCCGGCCACACATGAAATCCAAACACAGCTCTTCACATGGCTTTCAAGGGCCTATAGCAGCAAGCTAGCCCTTCCACTTATTCATTTCAAGCTGCAACACCTGCAATTCCACATCCAAGACAACACAGAAAACAAAGTAACGGTCAGCATTTGGCTGACCCATTATAACGATCCTACCCCCTACCCGGGGTAGTGGTTCCTTCCCTGTATACAGTGCTATCATCTATCATCAAGTATCATCAAACATCATATGTATATCATGCTTTATTCCGCTAGCAAACACATTCCATCACAAATGCTGGAATCCACCAGACGCTCCGTGCACTCAGGGCACCTTCTTGGTGTACCGGAATCCACCAATCGTACACCGCCGATCCGAGGTGTTAACTTGTTGGTTGACCGGACCTAGTCCACCAGTCTCGCAAGCTGGCGACATCCCGCCCAAACCACGCAGAGGTCCAACCTCACAGCATCCAATAAACAACCAGAGTAGGTCGACCCACACCATGTGGTGTAGCACGCCGGGTTTATCCAAGCTCCCCAGGCAATGTCTACCCATCGACCCCCCTCCTAATCCGATCGACCCACCCATGTGGTGCAGCAAGCCGGGTTTAACTCGGCTCCCCAGGCGTTGCCACCAATCGATCCCTACCTAACTAGATCAACCCACCCTAGTGGTGTAACAGGCCGGGTTTATCACGATCTCCCCAGGCGTGCTACCAATTGATCATTTCATAACCAGGAGCTTTGCCAAAGCCTCCTCAACATCACATCCATACATTCATCACAATAGAAATCCATTTAACATAGCATCAAAACCACGGAGTCTTCTCCGGTTTACCCATGAACATCACCAATCTAGACTACCGGTCCAGATGGGCTTCACACAGCATGCCTAACCGAAATCCATATTTCTGGCTCTAAATGCAGACTCAACAAAGGAATCTCTTCCGCAAATCCACCTCTTGGTGGAGGATTCCAAGCACATGCATAAAGAAAGGAGATCGATGTCCAAGAAGGAGATCGTTACCCTTGAAGATCGCTTCGGTGCCATGAAGTAGCCGGATGGAAATCACCGCCTCGGCTCTGCCTTCACGAATCTGCTCTCGGATCTTTGCTCCGCACTCCGCAGCTCCTACAGTAGCTGGTAGACTCCTCCCTTCTCTCTCCCTTAGGCCTTTCTCCTCTCTCTCTAGGAATAAGGATGAAGAAGAAGAAGAAGAGAAAAGAGGGTTTAAATCCCCTTTTTCTCGGCCTTCACAACACCTGGACAGAGCCCAACCATTGGATCCAGGAAGAGGGAAACAAACGGCTCAGATTTGGCCAGAAAAGCTTGAACACGGCCTGACACGCCCTGTGACACGCCCGTGTCACAGGCCGTGTCCCTCTAAGCGGCAGACAACCGACTCAATCCAGCCAGTACACGGCCGTGTGACACGCCCGTGTCACGTGTCGTGTCCCCGACACGCCCACAGACACGCCCGTGTCTGAGACCGTGTGCCTCCACGAAAATAATCCCCAAACAACCCGAGACTTCACACGGCCTGGCACACGCCCGTGTTCCTGGTCGTGTGCACCTGGACACACCCGTGTCCCGCAAACACGCCCCGGCTCAAGACGCCGAGCTGAGTTCGACGAATGACACGCCCTATGACACGCCCGTGTCACAGGCCGTGTCCTCACTGGAAACGCGACACTCGACGATCGTCGAGTAACATTCGTCGAGCATACGACACGGCCTTGGACACGCCCGTGTCCTGGGCCGTGTGCCCCCTCCCAACGATGTCGAGCAAAAACTCGTCGACACCAAGGCCGATCATCGACACAACCTCGACACGCCCTGCGACACGCCCGTGTCGCAGGCCGTGTCGGCTGACACGCCCTGGGACACGCCCATGTCCCAGGCCGTGTCACCCAAAAATTGTCTGTTTCAGAAATTTGGCCTGTTACACGACCGCTCCCGGGCTAAGATGATCATGTCCAAACTGATTTAGGAGCGTTGAGTTAGACCGCAAAAGGATTCATCAACAATAATCATTTAGTGAGATTATGCATGAAAGAAGAAACGCCACTACCACCATTATACTCTCATTGGATGTGATATCAAATAAAGTAAGAAGTTCATGGGACTGCATCCTCAATAAAAATGAATGAAATGTAAGTGAAAAGTTGTTCATATAATTTCTTATATTAGCTTAGCTTAAGATGAAATATAAATGATTTACTTTTTTGATGTAGACAAAAGCATAACCTCCACTTCTTTACTTTTGTATTCAATATCTTGGCAAAATGTAGATGATAATTTCCTAAAAAAAGGTGAGATTCAAGTTTTAAGATAACATATCATGGCACTTGTTCGGGATGAACCCCATTGTATAGGTAAAGGGTGGGCACATAGCCACCCCTTCATGATCTCCACTAAAATTAGTGAGATCATGGGTTTGACCGCGCGCACGATCACCGCGCACGATCCCCAACGCGCCGATCCCACTACTCGTGTTGGGGAAACCGCCACGCCTCACCGGTGGCGGGTGGCCGACCTCCTCCCCGGACACCGGCCGCCCTCCCCCATTCATGCGGCCAAGGGGGGGCGGCCGTCTGGGCCACCCCCTCCTCGACCGCTCAAACGGCTATTGGGTATTATATCCACAATAACCAGGATTTGAAGAAGGGCCTGGTTAAGCTAAGATGAATTGTGATTGTATTTGATGTTATTTTTTAGTTATGTACTTGCAGGTCTACAATGCCAAGTACACGCCAATGTCAGGTTACAATGGCTCAGTAAACACAGGACTATACAATGTAATTCCTCATTGTGTAGGCCAAGGTGTTAACTCATGTGTAATCTCTCTATTGGGGTGTACTTCTATCCCAAGTATAAGAGAAGGCTCAATGATCGTCAAGGGTTAGACCCAGGAAAAATAGGAATTTTACCTAAGTAAAATTCGGCGAGTATGGTTAAGCATACACGTCGAATTCGTCGAGTATCGTCGTCGATACACGCCGAATTCGTCGAGTATACTTACCAATACCCGTCGAATTCGTTGTATATACTTAGGGTAAATTCATTGGATAAGTGAAAAATCTATCAAGTAAAATTTGTCGAGTATCATCGTGCATACTCGTCGAATTCGTCGAACGTATCTAACGATACTCGCTGAATTCATCGAATATGCTAAGTGATACACGTCGAATTCGTCGAGTCCAGTCGACACTACTTCTCTAGATTTTTTTAAGTAGAATTCGTCGAATATCAAAGTGTTGGGTACGTTGAGTTAACTCGACGATATTCGACGAATGCAGCTCAAGGCATTGAGCGAGCAAAAAGCATTTAGTGCAATGGCATTGAGTGCGTTGAGTCAGTTCACCTATACTCGACGAATTTGTCGAGTATGCCTGGTGAAACTCGATGAATTCGTCAAGTATGACTCTTCACCATGGCGTTGAGTGACCAGCCAGCCTGGGATGTTTTGTCTAAGTCCTTTTCGTTGTATATCAAGATGTATTCGACGAGTATCATTATGACACTTGACGACACTAGACAAATTTGACTAAGGTCATTTTTCCTAAAATTTTCAAAAACCAGTCACTGGTTGTGTGGCCATGCATAGTACTTCTTACTTTCATTTTTGGAAAATTTCTTCTTACTGTTGGAGGGTTTATCTCTATAAATACCTAGGGATATTCTTCTTTATTGTAATCTTGTTATTATGCTAATTTGCTCACTGATTCAAAACGAGAAAAAGTTTCCAAAATCAGTAACATGTCGGTCTCCTGTTCGCACATCTGGGTTGCTATCTTCTAAAGACTTCTATTCCTCTAGATTTAGACATATGAAGACTCAAGATTAAAGTTTTTCAAGATTTCAACTTTTCGAGTTCTCCAAGATTAAAGATCAACCCTTTCGAAGAATGTCGGAGCAAAGACTTGTAATTGTTGTTGTATTGTAATATTAATTTACATATTGTAGAAGATTTTTCTCTGAGTTTGTAGATCCGTTTGTGGATCGAGAGAGAAGATCCGTTTGTGGATAGAGTAGTAGATCCGGTTTGTGAATCGAGTTGTAGGAGAGGTTGTAATGCCCCCTATCCGTCGCATAGCATATAGCAGTAGGTCCGGCCGGGGCCCGACGCCATATACCACAGACAGACCGGGTGGTTACTTATGGAAACCATCCAACCAATCTCAACGTCCTACACAGAGCATTCTAGCGGAAGCAGTTTGTATAGGTTGTAAACAAGAACCCAGCATTAGAGCACGAATGTCCACTATTACAATAGTTAGGAATGTATACAAAATACCCAAAATCGGCCTTAAGGCCTTACAAAGTGTTTCACTTGAAAATTACATGTTTTACAAACCACGGCACGCAGGCCGGTCATACATGAATAAAGCAGTAAACACTTCTTCTTGGGCCTTCGAGGGCCAGCTTCGCAAAAAGGGCTTTAGCCCGCTATTGACCGCTTGGTCCAGCTGCACCTGCAAGCAACAATCCACCGCACGGTGGCAAAACAAGGCAACGGTCAGCAATGCTGACCAAATTATAACGATCTCGCCCCCAACTCGGGGCGGCGATGCTCCTTCCCTGCATTTCCTTAGCATAAGCGAGTAACATAAAACCATAGCCATAACATCACAGACGTTGGCTCGTAAGGCCAACGCCCCGTGCACTCAGGGCACATTCTCGGTGAACCGGTCGATGATACGTCAATTAAAGCCATTAACATTCCGGACTCACCACCGCCACTAGACGGCCATTCCTATGAGCAATTCGTCTTCTTGGTATTGGTCACGTCAATTTAAGCCATTGACCACCGAAGACTCCCATTTATGCCAACGGCGAGTTCCACGTAACCTTAGGTCGCTCTAACTGGACGACATAAAGCGGGTACGGCTCCATCTAACCCGTGCTCACTTCGCAACGACAATTTAAGCCATTTGCGCGGGTCAAACTTTCACCGAGTCCCATTCTACCGCAAGTCACATAACTCAGTTATGTTCGAGTTGGCTCTCGGGCCACCAAGTTGGCAAGATCTCGTATCCGCCCAGTTTTCCGGGTGCACCTTTGGGTTAGTCCCCAAGGCTCCCTGCTGCAATCTACCGCGTAGAAAACCCGAAAACACCCAATAGCACGGAGTCTTCTCCGGCCTTATGCAATGCAACATCACCGATCCGGACTAACATGTCCGGGTAGGCTTCAACCAAAATGCCTACGTCCGTTCTCGCATACGGACTCTAAACAACGGGGACTTTACATATCTACCCGAAGGAACGCCTCCAACTCTTCGCAAACTCGCGAGAGAGGGCTTCCTATGCTAAGAAAGAGAGCTATCATGCTCACAAGTGAGGATCGTTACCCTTGGATTCCTCTTTGGCGCCATCGGAAAGTAATCGGATGGAAATCACCGCACTAGCGTTGCCTCCGCGGATCCGGAGTCGGCTCGCGATTCGGAGCTCCGAAGCTCCTCCAATGGCGGGATCTAGTTCTTCTTCCTCCAATGGCTCTCCACTTTCTCCAAGGATTTGGAGAGAGGATAAGGCACGAAAAGTGAAGTTTTCCAAGTCAACTCACGGGTATATCCCTGCAGGAACATCCCCCAGCCGTCGGATCTCAACCTAAGGAAACGAACGGCTTTGATTCGGGGCTGAAATGCCCAAACTGGGCCGAATACGGCCTGGCACACGCCCGTGTCCAGGGCCGTGTGCCGCATTCGCCGTCAAAATCGAATCTTCTGAACACGCACACGGGTATCGAACACGCCCGTGTTCGAGCTGACACGCCCGTGTTCTAGCTGACACGGCCGTGTAGCCGGCCGTGTACCCCATTATTTTCTCCCGTTTTCAACCCGAGCACTGCACGGGTTCTAGGACACGCCCGTGTCCTTTCCCGTGTCATATTGACATGCCTGGGCCCCCAGGCCGTGTACACGGGACATTTCGTCGAGGGGAGAACGACGACTGGATGACACGGCCTTGGACACGCCCGTGTCCTAGGCCGTGTGCCTTGTCTCGACGATCGTCGAGTGAATCTCGACGATTTCACCTTGACGATCGTCGACACGGGTCGACACGCCCTGCGACACGCCCGTGTCGCAGGCCGTGTGCCCATACTCGACGAATCGTCGAGAATAACTCGACGATTTTACGGCTAAGAGTCGACACAGGTCGACACGCCCTGCGACACGCCCGTGTCGTAGGCCGTGTGCCCATTCTCGACGAATCGTCGAGAATAACTCGACGATTTTACGGCTAAGTGTCGACACGGGTCGACACGCCCTGCGATACGCCCGTGTCGTAGGCCGTGTGCCCATTCTCGATGAATCGTCGAGAATAACTCGACGACTTCGCGGCTAAGTGTCGACACACGCTCGACACGCCCTGGGACACGCCCGTGTCCCAGGCCGTGTGCCTTCAGCCAGAAACCAAAACTGGCCCAAAACATCCCCCTTTGCTCCTTTGAGTTTCGGGGCATTACAACTCTCCCCCTCTTAAAAGAATTTCGCCCACGAAATTACATAAAGGAAAGATATACAAAAACAACATTTGTACCTGAGTGGAACAACTCCGGATACTCGTCAAGCATAGTCTGCTCTCGCTCCCAAGAGAGCTCCTCACGACCGCAATTGTCCCACCGGACTTTGACCATCCTGATCTCTTTATTGCGTAGCCGCTTGACCTCCGAGTCCTCAATCCGCACGGGCTTGACCTTTGTCGTTAGCCCACTATCCACCGGCACTTGATCGACCGCGATCACTTGCGTAGGCTCTTGCACCGCCTTCCGAAGCACCGAAATGTGGAACACATCGTGTAAACCACTTAGCTCCACCGAAAGCTTCAACCTATAGGTCGCTTCTCCAACTCGCTCCAGAACCTCAAACGGTCCAAGGTACCTCGGGCTTAGCTTTTTCAACCGTCGCACCCGCGAGACACCCTTGAACGGCTTGATCTTTAGGTACACATAATCACCCACAGCGAACTCCACGTTCCTGTGCTTGGCATTATAGTACTTTGCTTGCCGTTCCTGAGCGATGAGCAACCTCTCCCGAATGGTTCTCACCAAAGAAGTAGCATCATCCACTTCCGATCGCTTATACAACTTCGACTCGCCCGTTTCTAACCAAGACAACGACGTCCGACATTTCCTACCATATAGGGCCTCGAAGGGCGTCATCTGAATACTTGCTTGGTAGCTATTGTTGAATGCGAACTCCACCAAATAAAGGTGGTCTTCCCATTGCTTTCCAAAATCCAAGACTCACATGCGGAGCATGTCTTCCACGGTTCTATTAACCCTCTCGGTCTGCCCATCCGTTTGCGGATGGGTGGTTGTGCTGAATTTCAACTTTGTTCCCAACATTTGTCGCAACAGCCTCCAATCATTGGACGTGAACCGCTCATCTCGGTCACTCACGATGCTGCGGGGCACACCATGATGCCGTACTATGTTATCCATATAAAGCTTTGCTAGCTTCTGCACCAGATCATCCTTCCTATGCGGAATAAAATGAGACACCTTCGTTAATCGATCGACAACCACCCAAATGGCGTCGTTTCCCTTTTTGCGACCTTGGCAAACCATGCACAAAGTCCATAGAGATGTCGTCGAATTTCCATTCCGGAATAGGCAAGGACTTAAGAAAAAAATCCTCCCGGCTTTTGGCACTCCGCCTTTACCAAGGCGCAGGTTTGGCACTTCGCTACGTATAGCGCCACATCCTTTTTCAAACACGGCCACCAAAATAGTTTCTTTACATCGCGGTACATCTTCGTGCTCCCCGGGTGAATCGAGTACTTGGTATGGTGTGCCTCGTACAACAACTCCACCCGTAAATTACCCACGCTTGGGATGCACAGACGACCGTCTTTCTAAAGCAATACGTCCTCCATGACGAATTGGGAATTTGACTCATCCAGAGCCTCTACCATGAACTGCTTCAGCACTTGATTGCTTGCCCATACAAACGATCCCCAACGCCACCAACTCTCACACCAACCGCTCATCTTGCACCGACAGCCAATGGGCTCGAGCTGGGGCTTGGAGACTCGCCGCGTCAGCAACCGCATTCCCTTTATCAGGCGCGTAGTGGATCTTGAATGTACAGTCTCCCAAGAACTCCATCCATCTACGCTGTCGTATATTCAGATCCTTCTGATCAACCAGATGCTTCACGCTCTTGTGACCGGCGTAGAGATCCACTTTCACACCGTATACAATTATGCCTCCATAGCTTCGAGGCAAAACTCACGCCCATACGCTATTACGCTTCCGTGTTGCAGTAGCACGCAACCCAAACCGCTGCCCTACGCATCATTAAAAATCTCATTGCCTTCGGTTCCACTTGGCGAAGTCAGCACAGGCGTCGTAGTCAACCGACATTAAAACTCCTCAAAAGCTCGCGCGCACTCCGGCGTCCAACAGAACTTATGCTCCTTCCTCGTCAAAGTAGTGAGAGGTAACGCTAACCGCGAGAAGTTCTCTATGAAGCGCCTATAATAGCCGGCAAGCCCCAAAAAGCTCCGGACTTCTGCTACCGTAGCAAGCTCAGGCCACTCCCGTATCGCAACAATCTTCGTCGGATCCACAGCAATACCCTCTCCACTCACAATATGCCCGAGGAACGCTACTGAGGATAGCCAAAACTCGCACTTCGAGAACTTAGCATACAACTGGTTTCTCCTTAGCGTCTCCAACACCAAATGAAGATGCTTGAAGTGATCTTCCTCACTTTACGAGTACACCAAAATATCGTCGATGAAGACGATCACGAAATGGTCCAAGTACTCCCTGAACGTCCTGTTCGTCAAATCCATGAACACTGACGGCGCATTTGTCAGCCCAAACGGCATGACCATAAACTCGTAGCGCCCGTGTCCTGTACTGAACGTTATCTTAGGGATATCACTCTCCCTTATCAATTTAGAGTACGGCGTTGGCCCGACCAACTGATCACAAAGGTCATCGATCCTTGGGATCGGGTTCTTGTTCTTTGTCGTTACCTTGTTGAGCTCCCGATAATTAATACATAGCCCCAAGCTTCCGTTCTTCTTCTTACTAAAGAGGGTCGGTGCGCTCCAAGGCGAAGGACTTTGACGCGCATACCCTTGCTCCAACAACTCTTGTAGTTGAGCTTTCAGCTCCGCCATTACCTTAGGCGTTAGCCGATACGGAGATCGTGACACAGGCCTTGCACCTGGCACTAGCTCGATCGTAAAATCTATCTCCCGCTGAGGCGGGGCTCCAGGAAGATCTGCGGGGAACAGATCAGGGTATTCCGATACCACTGAAATACAATCCAATGCGGGCTTCGGCTTTGCAACCTCCACTAGTGTACAGAACAGCTCTACACTAGCACAAACCGCCTTCACCACCTGAAGAGCGGCCATCATCGCCTTGCTCGACCTCTTTGAGCTCATAAAGGTCGTCTCACGACTTGCTCCCAAGTTGACTTCCTTGCTACCGCAGTCTATGTAGGCTTGCTACTCCGAGAGCCAGTACATGCGAAATATAACGTCAAACTCCACCAATGGAAGTAACGACGCTTGCAGATCGTACTCCTAATTCCCAAACCACAAACTAAGAGCAATGAATTCTACCCTCGCCGAATGAGCACCATTGGACTATAACGCATCCAATTTATCTCTTTCCATCGAAGGAGGTACTCCAAGGCACAATAAAATTCCTAATAAAGGAACGCGAAGCTCCCTAAACGAACGGTGCTCTCGCAGATAAAGTAAAGTCGCAACAAAGCTTAGCACAGTAGTCCTAAGCTAATATGCATAACAAGTGTTTAAAGCAAAACTATCTTTAAACCATACCTGTCGTCACGACGACGGGCTTTCTCCAGGGCTTTAGGCACTCCCGAGCATAATGCCCCGGCTCCCCACAGTTGTAACATGTGCCCGGGGTCCGACCCGTAGTCGCCCCAGAAGTACCAGAAGGAGCTGGACCCGAAGTCCTATGCTTCTTATACCATTTTTGATATGCCGACTTTGAGGTGTTCGGCACTTTGAATGTCGTTTCCTTTGCACTGACATCCTTGACTGCTCCTGGCATAGGTTTCTTACCCTTCCGAGCACCATTCCAACAGTCTCGGGCAAAGTGCCCTTTCTTTCCACACGTATAACAAGTGTAAGAAGCTTTACTAGTCGATTTCATAGCCCCTTTCTCCAGCATTCTGCCGGATGCAGCTCTTATTGGGTTTGTATAATTCGATACCATGGTCGCTGGCATCGGGAGGGTCTTCCTCAACTCTGCCTCCAATGATCTAGCTGATTCCACCAAGGCTTGGAATCCCAATAACTTTGGTCCTAGCAGTAGGACTCGTAACTCGGCGCGTATGCCATTATAGAATCTATCGACTGTAGCTTGCTCATTATCCGACTCAAAGCATGGGTAGCGACTTATCATAAGAAAAGCTTGCAAATATTCCTCAACTGTGTGCGCTCCCTGCACTAAATGCATACTCAGCTGCTGCCCCAATGGTCTACCAAAGGTCATCTGCTGCATCGCGCCCACCGGCGTTGAAGCCACAACAGGGGCGCAGGGTTGTACATTTCCTCCTAGCTGTGCACCCGTCACAGCGAACACCGCCTCTACAATCCTTCTAACGGTTTCATACGAAGGAGGAGGCTCAAACACCTCACCGGGTGCACTATGCTCCTCAGAAACCGGACATTCAGGCTGTCCAGCACCGCTTCCGGTCACCTATAGTGGTACAAAACACCGTTAAGCGACCAAATAAAATTGCGAACAGCAATTATAGGAACACGCAGGTTCCTCAAACACGAGTATTTGCATTCCTAAGTGGACATTCATGGGTTCTTTTACCGTTATAACGATGACGCACACAATGTGCTCACCACCCTTAAAAAGAATTCGGCCACGAATTCAGCTTAAGTCCGACAAAAACCAGTAGTCTGATACCAAATTGTAACGCCCCCTATCCGTCGCATAGCATATAGCAGTAGGTCCGGCCGGGGCCCGACGCCATATACCACAGACAGACCGGGTGGTTACTTATGGAAACCATCCAACCAATCTCAACGTCCTACACAGAGCATTCTAGCGGAAGCAGTTTGTATAGGTTGTAAACAAGAACCCAGCATTAGAGCACGAATGTCCACTATTACAATAGTTAGGAATGTATACAAAATACCCAAAATCGGCCTTAAGGCCTTACAAAGTGTTTCACTTGAAAATTACATGTTTTACAAACCACGGCACGCAGGCCGGTCATACATGAATAAAGCAGTAAACACTTCTTCTTGGGCCTTCGAGGGCCAGCTTCGCAAAAAGGGCTTTAGCCCGCTATTGACCGCTTGGTCCAGCTTCACCTGCAAGCAACAATCCACCGCACTGTGGCAAAACAAGGCAACGGTCAGCAATGCTGACCAAATTATAACGATCCCGCCCCCAACTCGGGGCGGCGATGCTCCTTCCCTGCATTTCCTTAGCATAAGCGAGTAACATAAAACCATAGCCATAACATCACAGACGTTGGCTCGTAAGGCCAACGCCCCGTGCACTCAGGGCACATTCTCGGTGAACCGGTCGATGATACGTCAATTAAAGCCATTAACATTCCGGACTCACCACCGCCACTAGACGGCCATTCCTATGAGCAATTTGTCTTCTTGGTATTGGTCACGTCAATTTAAGCCATTGACCACCGAAGACTCTCATTTATGCCAACGGCGAGTTCCACGTAACCTTAGGTAGCTCTAACCGGACGACATAAAGCGGGTACGGCTCCATCTAACCCGTGCTCACTTCGCAATGACAATTTAAGCCATTTGCGCGGGTCAAACTTTCACCGAGTCCCATTCTACCGCAAGTCACATAACTCAGTTATGTTCGAGTTGGCTCTCAGGCCACCAAGTTGGCAAGATCTCGTATCCGCCCAGTTTTCCGGGTGCACCTTTGGGTTAGTCCCCAAGGCTCCCTGCTGCAATCTACCGCGTAGAAAACCCGAAAACACCCAATAGCACGGAGTCTTCTCCGGCCTTATGCAATGCAACATCACCGATCCGGACTAACATGTCCGGGTAGGCTTCAACCAAAATGCCTACGTCCGTTCTCGCATACGGACTCTAAACAACGGGGACTTTACATATCTACCCGAAGGAACGCCTCCAACTCTTCGCAAACTCGCGAGAGAGGGCTTCCTATGCTAAGAAAGAGAGCTATCATGCTCACAAGTGAGGATCGTTACCCTTGGATTCCTCTTTGGCGCCATCGGAAAGTAATCGGATGGAAATCACCGCACTAGTGTTGCCTCCGCGGATCCGGAGTCGGCTCGCGATTCGGAGCTCCGAAGCTCCTCCAATGGCGGGATCTAGTTCTTCTTCCTCCAATGGCTCTCCACTTTCTCCAAGGATTTGGAGAGAGGATAAGGCATGAAAAGTGAAGTTTTCCAAGTCAACTCACGGGTATATCCCTGCAGGAACATCCCCCAGCCATCGGATCTCAACCTAAGGAAACAAACGGCTTTGATTCGGGGCTGAAATGCCCAAACTGGGCCAAACACGGCCTGGCACACGCCCGTGTCCAGGGCCGTGTGCCGCATTCGCCGTCAAAATCGAATCTTCTGAACACGCACACGGGTATCGAACACGCCCGTGTTCGAGCTGACACGCCTGTGTTCCAGCTGACACGGCCGTGTAGCCGGCCGTGTACCCCATTATTTTCTCCCGTTTTCAACCCGAGCACTGCACGGGTTCTAGGACACGCCCGTGTCCTTGCCCGTGTCATATTGACATGCATGGGCCCCCAGGCCGTGTACACGGGACATTTCGTCGAGGGGAGAACGACGACTGGATGACACGGCCTTGGACACGCCCGTGTCCTAGGCCGTGTGCCTTGTCTCGACGATCGTCGAGTGAATCTCGACGATTTCACCTTGACGATCGTCGACACGGGTCGACACGCCCTGCGACACGCCCGTGTCGCAGGCCGTGTGCCCATACTCGACGAATCGTCGAGAATAACTCGACGATTTTACGGCTAAGAGTCGACACGGGTCGACACGCCCTGCGACACGCCCGTGTCGTAGGCCGTGTGCCCATTCTCGACGAATCGTCGAGAATAACTCGACGATTTTACGGCTAAGTGTCGACACGGGTCGACACGCCCTGCGACACGCCCGTGTCGTAGGCCGTGTGCCCATTCTTGACGAATCGTCGAGAATAACTCGACGACTTCGCGGCTAAGTGTCGACACACGCTCGACACGCCCTGGGACACGCCCGTGTCCCAGGCCGTGTGCCTTCAGCCAGAAACCAAAACTGGCCCAAAACGTCCCCCTTTGCTCCTTTGAGTTTCGGGGCGTTACAGAGGTTATTCTCTAAGTGGAAGGAGCGTCATATCCGAGTTGTAGGAGTTGCGGCTCCGAGGTGTAAGATTTGACGAAATCTGAGTTTGGTGAAGTAGCTGAATCTAGCCCTTTCTGGCAGATAGGCGAAGCGGAAAAGTGGGCGTGCTTAACTTGGGGAACCACTATAAATCTCTGTGTTTGTGTGCTTGATTTTTAAGTGATTTTTATTCCGCGAAAATACACAAACATCACCTATTCACCCCCCCCCCCCCCCCCCCCCCCTCCCCCTCTAGGTGATTTAGGTAGACGCTAGATACTTTCAATTGATATTAAAGGGAGGTTCTGTTTGATAAGATTAACACCTTGAATAAGATCCCTGATCTAGCGTTTAGAGATTCCGCATATTCACTATGGATAGAAGCAATAACATGTCATCTATTAAGCTGTCTGTATGCACGAAAGGGAACTTTCTCATGTGGAGAGAAAGAGTCAGGTTCTTCATGGAAGCTGCGGATCCCAGAATTTTTCAGATAGTGGAAGAAGGACCACATATACCTACTCAAGCTTTAGCTCTGAATCCGGCGATTATGATCCCTAAGAAAATGATGGATTTAATGAAGGATGAAAATTTCGTGGTCTCCTTGGATAAGAAAGAGAAGAACATCATTGCAAGCACAGTGGACAACTCTATGCTAAAAAAACTTATTCCATTGCAAGTCTGCCAAGGAAATGTTGGATTGCTTAGTAGTTCTGATGGAAGGGACTGAGGAAGTTCGAGATGATCGAAGATCTTTATTAAATCAAGAGTACGAAGCGTTTAAGCAAGGATCAAGTGACACTATTGCTAACAGCTTCGAAAATTTTTTCAAGATCGTCAACGGCCTCGGGAACTATGGTCACACATTCACTAATGGCGAGCTCAACGACAAATTTATATGATACCTAACAAAGGACTGGGATACCAAAGTTGTTGTCATTAGGGAATTTGGGAAGTTGCCAGAAATCGACCCCCAGAACTTGTTTGGCAAATTACTCTCCTACAAACTCCAGATGAACACCAGGAAGAAGGAGGAGCACAGCAACAGAACATCTCTCAGAGAAAAGTCAATGGCTCTGAAGGCGGAAGGTTCGATAAAGTCTAAAGCTGTGTCACCCATAAGGATACGAGCTCCTGATACACCAGAAGACTTTGAGCCAAGCATGTCAGTCTCTGAGCTATCAGATGGAGAATTTTCTCTTATCTCCAAGCAGTTCAAGAAACTGCTGAGCAAGAGGAGACAAATGAAAAATCAGTCATCCTCTTCCGATTTCCGGAGATCACATTGTGATGGTGATCGAATGAAGAAGAGCTATAACAAGGAGGACAGGTATAAATCAAAACTGAACAAACAATTTTCCTCTGATATTGTTTACTACTGTTGTAATAAGTCAGGACATGTGATTGCGGAGTGTCCCTATAAGAAGAAGGATGGTTCCAAGAAGGATGAAAATAGATCCTTCAAGGGAAATAGAAAAGAAGAAAAGAACTTTGTAGCTAAGAAGTCGAATTCTCTTAGTGACAGTGACTCGAGTAAGTCAAGCCCAAAAAATAAGGAAGCCTACTTCGGGCTTATGGCACAATCAGACGAGGAAGTGGGCGACTCTGAGTACCACAGGAAGGTAAATTCGCACACAATACTCTCTTAATCTGAAATGTCCATTAATGGTCATGAAGGCTATTCTTCTGATGACGACGAATCAGAATTGATGGCTCAGCACGATCACCTATTAAAGACTTTCGACAAATGTCGTAAGGTAGTCTGAAAGCAGTTAAAAGAGATTGCCTCCCTCAAGGCAGTGGAAACTAATCTGAAGGAAGAAATTGCAAAATTACTTCTCTCAGAGATGAAGTCCACTACTTGAAAGAGGAGCTCAAGGGTTCCACTGAGATATTGAGTCTGAAAGAAAAATATCTTGATGAGTTGGAAGAAAAGCTCGTGATGGAGAGAAAACTCGTTGAGAGTTTCTCCAAGCTGAAGACTATTCTCCCTCTCATTGATGAGTTTTCAGCTCAGAAGAAGGGTAGTGGTCTTGGCCACATAGTTGGAAAGGGTAAGACTGCCAGGAAGGCTAGCGCCACGGAAAAGGTGAAGACACCAATGGGTCAACCCTCGTTTAGGAAGGTAATCTTCTCGACGAATAAGTTTGACCTTGAGTCATCCTATGGTCATCATGTTAGATCTACTTATGTAGAAACCAAGAACAGATACCAAGGATGGACCCGTCCCCGTGACTATGGTGCCAGTGTTTTCAAAGCACCATTTAAAGAAATTTAGATGAAGAGTTATGGTCCATATTTCCATGGACACAATATTAAGAAGGCACCAAAAGACAAAAAAGTTGTACCTAAGGCTAAGGAGGTGGGGAGCTCCTGTGTATGTTGCACCAAGGAGGCCTCCTCCTCAAAGAATGCTTCCCCTGCTAGACCTCAGTTCCAAAAGGTAAATCAGGAGTACAAAAGGAGGTACAACAGGTTTGACTATTGGTGCTACGGCAAAATTGGTCATTTTGGCGCAGATTGTTGGTACAATCCTACTAATTATGTAACCCCACGAGTTAGCAATGCGAGACCGACAACTCGCAAGGTTAATGTTCCTAGTAATGTTAAGCCGACCAGGAACCAAGGACCCAAATACGTTTGGGTTCCTAAGGTAAAGTGAATTGCTTTTGCAGGAATGTCCAAAGGCCACCTAAAATCTGATCTGGTATTTGGACAGCGGATGCTCTCGGCACATGACTGGGACAAGAAGCCTTTTACCTGAGTATACCCCAATCCAATACAGACCAAAAGTGACCTTTGGAGGGTCAGACAGGGGAACAAAAAAAGGTTATGGTATGATTTCCAACGGCGTAATCTCTTTCACAGACATAGCTTATGTTGAAGGATTACATCATAATCTTATAAGCATAAGTAAACTAGTGATAAAAGCTACATCGTTGAGTTCTGCAAGGACATGTGTTTGATAAAATTGCCTGCAAATTTGGAAACGGTCTTTGTCACAACCAGCATTTTTTCCGAATTCAAGAAGTATCAGAGTATGAGAAAAACACGCGTCGTGATGCCACGTCGAGCAGGGGATAACTGTCGACGCTCAGGCGAACACCATCTAACTAGACTATGAAAAATTCATAAGTTTAATGATTAGAAAATCAGATATAATTTTAAGGGTCGTATCCCTCGGCTCGGTGGATCATCTAGTCCACGGTTTAAAAACTATACTTATACGCAGCAGAAAATACTTTATTTATTTTTGACATCCTATGAGAGTGCATAAGTGACCCACGATGTCAACTTACACTATGCAATACTCTAGATTTATATTATATTATAAGTAGGAAAATGATCTTTTTACGTTACTTGGAAAGTAGTGTATGAGTTTTACAAAACATGCTGATCATGAGATATACTTATAGTAGTGTTTTTAGGTTTAAAAATAACTAGCAACCTAGCATAAAACTTCCCAAGAGCAAGTAGACTATCTCCAGAAAGGTAGCAGTAAAAGAAACATATCTAGTATCATAAGGTAAACTACCAGTGGGCGCCAACAAACTGACACGAACCCACTGACAAGCATGTATGTCTGTAAGGAAAGCAGAAAAACTACCTCACAACAGCAAGAGAAAGATCCCTACAACTCAAGGGATCACCAGCAACACCACAGCAAATCTAGCCGTCTACCCGACTACTAATCAGAACCTGAGGCATTCAGAAAAGAAAAGAACACCTCAACAAGTAAAACAAGGAAATCAGAATTAGAGCGTTAAATCAAAATGGAACAAGAGAGTAAGCAAACATGACAGTAAAAGCAAACACTGTCCAAAGTAAGCAAAAGTACACCAAGTACCAAGTAACAACAATAAGCCCAGCCCAAATCCTGTAGAGGCTACAAGGCAAAAGACAAGAAAAACTTGCCACAATATGTTACATTCAACAAGGAAGAAACACCTAACAATCCTAATTTGTGAATTAATGGCAGTAGTAAACAACATGGACCTGAGTTGGTGACCAAAAACAGTCCCCCAAACAAAACAGTTCCAAAAGAAAATTCATTGTGTCAGCACAAAACCACCTCAAACCCAGCCCGTACTTGGGATAAAAAGGGTGGCGGCCACAGCAATACCCAGCCCGTACCTGGGACTAAAACGTGGCGGCCACGACTCACACACAAAACATCCCGCTCCTTTAGAGCGTTAAAATACCACTACCTGCCATAACCCACGATTCGGTCCTCAAAACAAAGGAAGAACGAAAGGCCGACAAGACATCCCCCATAGGAGGTAATCACTCGGGAAGAAAAGCAACTGAAGAGAAAAACAAATCTCAGCCTACAGGAATCGTCGAACGTAGCTCGACGATCTTCGTTGAGCGCGGGACAATCGTCGAACTCAGGAAAATCATCAAACGCAGCTTGACGATTTTCGTCGAATCACAGGACACAAGAAATCGTCGAACTCCGTTTGACTATTTTCCTTTTGTCGATCACCGATCACGGGAAAAGTCGTCAAACGCCGTTCAACGATTTTCCTTAACCGCAGGCCACAGGAAATCGTCGAACTCCGTTCGACGATTTTGCGTTAAACGCAGACCACAGGAAATCGTCTAATACAGGCCACGGGAAATATCGTCGAACGCCGTTCGATGATTTTCCTTTCGTCGAACAAAGGTCACGGGAAAAATCGTCGAACGTCGTTCGACGATTTTCCTTACGCCGAACACTGGCCACGGGAGAATCGTCGAACTCCGTTCGACGATTTTCGTCGGACCCAGAACTAAGGCACATCGTCGGGCTCAACTCGACGATAATCGTCGAACCCAGATCGACGATTTTCGTCGAACTTGCTGCATTGAGTGCATAGAAAATCCTGCACCTCCAACTTCATTTCTGTCCAAACTTCTTAGCCTAATTCAATCCTATTACTCGTAATTTAAGTAGGAAAACTCACTGCTACTAAATTCTAGGGTTGAAAGACTAGATACTACCCAAACAGAGATTAACAGGGAACCATTTGATAAAACAAACAAGACTACAGCACTCCAGCCGAAGATTTGAGTTTCAGAACTTGAGAGAATGCAAACAGACACATAAAGGGGCATTATGGTTTATGATTCACATGCTTTTGACGGAAAAACAGAGTAAAATATCAATCTTGGGAAACAAGGAAAATTATAGCAAATATGACCATGAAAAGGAGAAGAAAACTTGGCAAGGGTAGGAGCACCACTTGTCTTAAATACCAGCGATTTATCTTGCACAGCCCTTCCTCTCTCTCTCAGCTCCAGCCGCAACATCACCTAAACAGGAGTCTAAAGTTTAATGGCGGAAAAGGATCAAACTAAAAATTCTGAGACCCCTAGAACCACCACGAAAATTGAATCTCTTACCGTAGGAATGAAGGTCTAGGCAAGAGCACTCCAAATCCGCTTTCGGAATCGAATTCCGTCCACTAACGCTCCCAGAATCGGCGTCTGAAGGGTAGCAGGGTTGGCGGTTTTCCTTCCTCTCGACACTGCGACGGTTACTCTTACAAGGAAGGAGATAATGAATAGTCTCGATTTTGTCTAAGGCTTTATATATATACATGGACATGTCTTTTCAGCCCTAACTGCCACCTAAAACCACTTGATTCCTATCAGCTTTAATAATTAATCATTTACATCCAATAATATTAACACACAAAAATGACCCGAAACCGAACCACCTCGGAATCCGACGAAATTCGCACCGTAGCTAAACACCCACGCTACGAACGCAACGGCGAAGTCGAAATCAACTTTCGATGATCAAAACTCGGGTTATCACTACCCGAAGCCAAAACACAAGCATCCCCCGAGAGGCCTCACCGGTCACCAAAACAGACGCGGCTTGCTAGGGGATCTTGCCAAAAAGGCTACCAATAACCACACAAGGAACCAAAAGAGCTAAGACCATGCTCTAATAAACGGCACCTGCCGGAAACGCGTCAACGTAACGTCAAACGAGAATCAAATAATCGCAGAAAAAAAAATCAGGGGCGTTACAGTCACTTCCCCTAAAAGAAAGTTTTGTCCCGAAACTTTACATACACTACTTCCACTATAGAAGGAAGGTAACAAACAATAGTACTAGAAAGGAAACGTACCAATCAAATCAAGGGAACAGATGAGGGTGAGCCTCCCTCATAGCCGACTCTAGCTCCCAAGTCGCGCTTTCCAAATCCTGATTCTTCCATAGAACTTTCACCATCGGGATAAACTTCGTCTGCAACACCCGATCTTGAGTATCCAAGATGCGGACCGGCACCTCAACATATGAAAGATTAGGCTCCAACTGGGGCACAACATCCAAGACTTGCCAACTGTTTCGCACACACTTCCGCAATTGGCTTACATGAAACACATTATGAATACCTAGGAAATTTGCTGGCAAATCCAATCTATATGATGACACACCAATCCGTTCAACAATCTTAAACGGGCCCACATACCTCGGATCCAACTTCCGGTTTTTACAGAACCTCTTAACACCAACCATCGGGGAAACCTTAAGAAACACAAGGTCCCCTACAGAAAATTCCAAGTCAGACCTACGTCGGTTGGCATTAATCTCATATCTCTCCTGAGTAATACGAAGCTTTTCTCGAATAAGCTTCACAGCAGTTTTCATCTCCTCGAGCGCATCCGGACCCAACACAGTCCTCTCACCGACCTCGGTCCAAAACAAGGGAGTTCTGCAGAGCCTCCCATACAAAGCCTCAAATGGAGCCATTTGCAAGCTCTCCTGGTAACTGTTGTTGTATGCAAATTCCATAAGCTGCAAATGCTCATCCCACGCTCCTTCGTGGTCCAAGATGTGGCACCTGATCATATCCTCAACTATCTGGTTCACTCGCTCAGTCTGACCATTGGTCTGTGTTGGGTACATTGGTTTAAATGTACCTGATTTAAAGAAGCCTCACCCTACTCAATGATATACATCAAAATGTATTTGATGTATTTTTGAGTTGTGTTGTGCAGGTTAAGTATTTGCAGGGAAAGCAGAAAAGATTCTAAGTCTATGTGTCGACACCCAAAAGGAAAGTGTCGACACTTAAGAAGACTTGTGTCGACACCCAGACAAGCAGTGTCGACACTTGGAGTAGTTGTGTCGACACTAGGGATGCAGAGTCGACACCAGACAAAAAGTGTCGACACAAGGAGCTGTGTCGACACTCAATGAAGAAAAGTGCAGTGAAGCAGTGTCGACACTTAGCAGTTGTGTCGACACCCAGTGAAGCTGTGTCGACACTTAGCAGTTGTGTCGACACCCAGAGGAACTGTGTCTACATCAGAAAGTATCGACACTTGGAGGTTGTGTCGACACTCAGCAAAAGTCAGCAGAGTCTAAGTATAAGTGTCGACATAACAAAGAATGTGTCGACACTCAGCAGAAGACTCAACACTTGAAGAAAGTGTCGACACAAGAAAGAATGTGTCGACACTCAGCAGAAGACTCAACACTTGAAGAAAGTGTCGACACAAGGAGCTGTGTCAACACTTAGCAAAGTTCAACAAAATTCTAAGTACAAGTGTCGACACTAAGAAGATGTGTCGACACTCAGCCAGAGTCTCAACAGATGAAGAATGTGTCGACACAAGGAAGCTGTGTCGACACTCAGCAAAAGTATCAACACTGAAGACAAGTGTCGACACCAAGAAGATGTGTCGACACTGAACAAGTTCAACACATGAAGATGTGTCGACACAAAGGAGATGTGTCGACACTTACAAGAATTCAACAAAGTACTGAAGAACAAGGACTTGTGTCGACACTCAATATCAGTGTCGACACATGAAGAAGAAGCAGTGTCGAGATATAAAATCTACAACACAAGGAGTTGTGTCGACACCTTGTAGGCTAGTGTCGACACTTAGTCTATAAGTGTCGACACTTAAAGACAGACTGTCTCGACACTTTCAGACAGTTACAGATTTTTCAAGAACTGACTGGATGACTTGACAGCTGTCATTCCAGCCGGTCTACTGCACCTGTCAGAGTTGTCAGAAATCAGTTAGGAACCGGACCAGCCGGTTACCATGAAGAAGGCCTATAAATAGGCTTATACTGTCAATAGAAAAAGAGGATCAACACATCAAGTAATACACACAAGATCAAAGTTGTTGAATAGCAATTCATTGAAGACTTTCAAGTAAAGTTCTAAGTAGTTGGAGAGAGAGCTCCATCCAAGAAGACAGCCGTTGGAACCAGGCTAAGAAGAAGGGTTCAGATTTTGTTCTGAATCTTAAGTAGCAGAGATCAAGGATCAACTGTAGAGGAGATCAATCCTATTGTGTTCTACATTCAAGAAGCTTTGAAGAAAGCCAAGTTAGATTGATCTCAGCAGAGTTCATCCAAGAACTCATCAAGAACCTATCAACTCATCTCTCTATTCTGAGTTGTAGGTATATACTCTTTGTATTTTATATTTTCTTGTAGGATCCTTAGGGATCTGAGTTGTAAGCCTGCAATTATAAAGGCTGAGTGTAGGGCCTGTGTGCCTGAGTGTAGGAGATTTGTATCTCTGAGTGTAGGTCTGGTGTGGCTGAGTGTAGGCCTTGTGGCTGAGTGTAGGCTTTGTGAAGAAGCTGAGTGTAGGTCTTTGGAGAAGACTGAGTTGTAGGGCCTTGGGCCTGAGCTGTAAGAACCTGGTTGAGGTTCTGAGTGTAAGATTTGAGGATCTGAGATAGTTGAGGAGTTTGGCTGAATCTAGTACACTACTAGATAGGCGAAGGGGGAAAGTGGATGTACCCAAACCTTGGGAAACCACTATAAATCTGTGTATTTACTGTGTGCATGTGTGATTCTGTGATTGCTGATTGTTTGCTGTGTTAAAGTAACTATAACTCTGTGATATAATCTGAATTCTGCCTAAAAAGTTAAAAAGATTTAAGTCACCTATTCACCCCCCCCCCCTTTAGGTGAGTAGGTACAATATCTTTCAAGTGGTATCAGAGGGAGGTTACTCAAAAAGGACTTAACAGTCTGAGTAGATCCTGTTGGCAGATTTAGTCTAAGTAAATTGCAGAATCAAGAAAATCAAGAAACATGGGTTCTACTGAGAATCATAAGGAACTAGGATGCATGAAGTTACCCATTTACAGGAAAGAAATTTTTGGCATCTGGAAGGAAAGGGTGAGACTATTTATGGAAGCCTCAGACCCTAGGATTTACATCACAGTTAAAGAAGGGTCATATGTGCCCATGAAGGTTTCAGTCTTAGATGCAAATCAGAGAACACCTAAAGACTTTTCTAAGATGACAAAAGATGAGATAGTTCTAGCCACAATGGACAAGAGGGCTCAGAATATCATAGTAAGTGTCATAGATGATGCTACCTTTCAGAATTTGATACACTGTAAGATATCTAAGGAGATGTGGGATACTCTTATTGTGTACATGGAGGGTTCTGAAGAAGTGAGGCAGGAAAGGAAATCCTTATTAAACCAAGAATATGAAAGCTTCAGGCAAGGTAGGTCTGATAGCATAACAGAATGCTATAATAAGTTCTATAGGATTGTGAATGAGCTAATGTCCTATGGCAGAGAATTCAGTAATTATGAATTAAATGATAAGTTTCTAAGGTCCCTAACAAAGGATTGGGACACCCAGATCTGTTCCATAAGGGAAATGGCAAAGTTAGTAGATATCCCTCCACCCACACTATTTGGAAAACTGATATCCTATGAGATGCAGTTGATGGTGAGAAAAGAAGAGGAGAAATCTACAAGAAGTGAACATAAAGAAAGAACAGTGGAATTTAAAACAGAAGCCCCCAGAAAATACATAAGTAAGTCACCAACTCCACCTCCTAAAGTAGCTGAGACTGAGTCAGATGATTCAGAAAGCAGAAAGTCTGAAAGCAGTGAAAGTGATGAGGACTTTGCAGCATTCACAAGACACTTTCAGAAGTTCTTAAAGAAGAAACAATGGAGGACAAAGCCATCTACTTCACAGGGTAAAGATGACTATTATCAGAACAAAAAGTCATCAAAGAAAGACAGGAAAAAGACTAAGTCAAGCAAAGCCACTTTATCAAAAATTGTTTGCTATTGCTGCAACAGACAAGGACATGTTATTGCTGACTATCTTGAGAGAAGGAAAGAGTCTAATGATAAGAAAAAGACTCAATTCAAAGGCAAGAAGGAAAGGTCTTTTGTTGCCAAAAAGGATAAGAGCCTGTCAGACATATCTTCATTAGAAACTGAGTCAGATGCTGAAGCATACATAGGACTGTTTGCTGAGGAAGAGGAAGAAGAGTTCATCCAGATCATGAACTCTATATATGAACAAGAGGACAGTCAGTGCCAAGGACTGATGGCATTGACAGAAAGTGACAAAATCCAGGAGCAGCCTGGACCTAGTAAGGTACAAAATTGTTCTTTAAGTTCAATTTCTTGTGCTAGTTCAGAATCAGATTCATTATCATCAAGTGATGAGAGTGCATCTGAGTCTGAAGGGGATATTCATCAATTGATAGATGAATATAAAGTTCTGTTGCAAGCTTTTAAGAAGAGCAAGTCCCTAGCCAAGAGTCAGGCAAAGGAAATTGCTAGTCTCAAAGTTGCTGCAACTGATTTTGAGAAGATGATTGATCAAAAGCTAAATGAAATAGCCAGACTAAAGCACATAACTATGATTCAAATGGGGACTATATCATTTAAGAATGATCAAATCAAAAGTCTGAAGATTTGTCTTCAGAAGGAGAGAGATTTAGTTGCTAGGTTTTCTAAACCAAAGTCAGTTCTACCCTTAATTGATGAATTTGTTCATCAAAAAGGTAAAGCTGGATTGGGGTTTACTAAACCAGCTAAGACTGTTCAGTCCAAGTCTAAGGGCAAAGCCCCAGCTCTCAACAAGTCAGCTGTAGATAAAACAGCTAAGAATGTACCTAAGCAAAGGTACAATAGGTTTGAGTGTTGGTGTTGTGGCAAGGTAGGCCACTTTGCCATGTACTGTTGGCACAATGCAAGTGCCAAAGTGAGTAGCAAACTGCCTGTTGGAAAACCTGCAGGTAGCTTTGTTAGGAGGCAAACTAACCAGTACCAAGGACCCAAGAATTCTTTGGGTTCTAAGGTTCACTAATCTGTTTTGCAGGTGAGTCCAAGTGGTCATGCCCCAATATGGTACTTGGACAGTGGATGTTCCAGACACATGACTGGAATAAGGGGATTGCTAAAGGACTACACACCCATCAAGGATGGTCCAAAAGTCACCTTTGGTGGTTCTGAAAAAGGAATCATCAAGGGTTTTGGTAACATTTCTAGCACCCATATTACTATTACTCAAGTGGCTTATGTTAAAGGTTTGAAACATAACCTTATTAGTATAAGTCAATTGAGTAATGTAGGATATGACATCTCATTTGTCAAAGATGGTTGTCATATCAAGAGGTCAATTGATCAAGAGATCATTTTGACAGGTTATAGAAAGAGGAATGTCTATTGCCTAGACATTATGTGTGAGACCAATGATTCTCCAGTGTGTCTTGTAGCTGATGAGAAAGTCTCTCATTGTGTCAAATGGCACAAGAGACTAGCCCATCTCAACTACAAGACAATTGTCCAACTCTTTAGCCAAGAGTTAGTGAGGAATGGTCCTCAAGTTAAGTGTATTAAAGATGGAATATGCTCAGCTTGCCAAAAGGGCAAGCAGACTAGATCCACCTTTAGTGGCATTAACAATAAAGATGTTGTGAGGTGCTTATACCTCTTGCATATGGATCTCTTTGGTCCTATGCCAGTTCACAGCCTAGGTAGGAAGGTCTATACCTTTGTGGTTGTAGATGATTACTCAAGGTTTTCCTGGGTGTTCTTCCTTAGACAGAAATCTGAAACACCTAGTATCTTCTATAGCTTTGATAAGCAAATTCAGAATGAACTAGACAGTACAGTGGTCAAGATAAGAAGTGACCATGGTACTGAATTTCAGTCTGATAGCATGACAAAACTATGTGAAGAATTTGGGATATTTCAGGAATTTTCTTCACCAAGAACACCTCAGCAAAATGGCATTGCTGAGAGGAAAAATAGAACCTTGATTGAGGCTGGTAGAGCCCTATTAAGTGATACATCTCTACCAGAATATTTCTGGGCTGAGGCAGTGAATATTGCATGCCATGTAATTAATAGGGCAACCATTACTAAAAGCCACAACAAAACCCCCTATGAGATTGTGAAAGGCAGAAAACCAAACCTATCCTATTTCAGGATCTTTGGTTGTAAGTGCTTTATACTTAACAATGGAAAGTCTTACTTGACTAAGTTTGCTGCCAAGTCCCAAGATGGGATCTTTGTTGGGTATAGCAACAATAGTAAGGCTTATAGAGTCTACAACTTGTCTACTCAAGTTGTAGAAGAGTCTGTACATGTAGTATTTGATGAAACTAGACTTATTAACAATGAGTTGTCTAGTAGTATTTGCAGCTCCATAGGTGTGACTGAGAAGATGGACAAGCTCACTATAGAAGAAGGACCTACTGCAAGACAGCAGGTAGAAGATAGTGGTAGTTGTCCAGGGGGAGTACTACATGTACCTAATGCAGAAGAAGTTCAAGGAGTGCAGCAAGATGAAGAAGTTGAAGGAATTCAACCTGAAGCCAGGATGCCTCCAGCTAATAGGCATCTAAGAGATCATCCAGCAGAGCAAATCATTGGTGATCTAAGACAAGGGGTACAAACAAGGAGTAGAAATTTGAATGCAGTACTCTACTCCAGTTTTCTATCCCAAGTAGAGCCAAAGAAGTTTGAAGAAGCCATCTTAGACCCTCATTGGATTGAGGCAATACAAGAAGAGCTGAATCAGTTTAAGAGGTGCAAAGTCTGGGAGCCTTTTCCTAAACCAAAAGACCACAACATAATTAGAACCAAGTGGATCTTTAGGAACAAGATGGATGAACATGGAGTCATCATTAAGAACAAAGCAAGATTGGTTGCTAAAGGATATAGGCAGGAAGAAGGTATTGACTTTGATCAAACCTTTGCTCCAGTAGCCAGACTGGAAGCCATAAGAATGTTCCTGGCCTATGCAACCTTTCAAGGATTTAAAGTCTACCAAATGGATGTTAAGCCAGCCTTTTTGAATGGTAATCTAAAGGAAGAGGTCTATGTGGAACAGCCATCAGGTTTTGTTGATTCAACTCAACCTAATTATGTCTATAGACTTAGGAAAGCTTTGTATGGGTTAAAACAAGCCCCTAGGGCTTGGTATGATACCCTGTCTAGTTTCCTCATTGAGAATAAGTTCACAAAGGGGAAAATAGACGACTTTATTCCTTAGGGAATCCAGAGGCAAGATCATTCTAGTCCAAATATATGTAGATGACATCATATTTGGGTCTACTGAAAGTAGTCTTTGCAAAAAGTTTGCAAAACTAATGCAAGGACAATTTGAGATGAGTAGTATGGGGGAACTTAAGTTCTTCTTGGGTCTCCAAGTTAGACAGACTGAGAATGGATTATCCATATGCCAGTCTAAGTTCACCCTAGAACTCATAAGGAAGTATGGTATGGATTCATCCAGTACCATGAAGACTCCTATGGGGTCAAGTATGTCTCTTAGCAAAGTTGATGCAGGGAAACCTGTAGATGAAACTTTGTATAGAGGGATAGTTGGCTCCCTTCTATACTTGACTGCAAGTAGACCAGATATCATGTATACTACATGTGTCTGTGCTAGGTACCAAGCATGCCCTAAAGAGTCTCATTTGACAACAGTCAAAAGAATACTGAGATATCTAAAGGGCACTCCTTATCTAGGCCTCTGGTACCCTAGGAATGGAGATTTTGAACTAACAGGTTATTCAGATGCAGACTTTGCAGGCTGCAAAGAAGACAGAAAAAGTACAACTGGAACATGTCAATTCCTAGGTGGAAGACTGATATCTTGGAGTAGCAAGAAGCAAACAAGTGTGGTTATCTCCACAGCAGAATCAGAATATGTGGTTGCAGGAAGTTGCTGTGCTCAACTTCTATGGATACAACATCAGCTTGAGGATTATGGTATTCAAGTAAGTAGAACACCACTGTTTTGTGATTCTACTAGTGCTATATCAATTGCTAACAATCCTGTTTCCCATAGTAGAACTAAACATATTGAAATAAAATATCATTTTCTAAGGGAACATGTAGAAAAAGAAGATATATCACTTGAGTATGTAAATACTGATAATCAACTAGCTGACATGTATACTAAGCTCCTAGAAGAAACCAAGTTCAATAGGTTCAAAATTGAATTAGGTATGATAAACTTAGAATAAGTTTACAAATATGACTAAGTAAAAACGTGTCGACACACAGAGTTATCTGTGTCGACACAGAAAAGTGGTGTCGACACTTTAGAGAAAAGATGTCGACACATCTAGGAAGTTGGTGTCGACACTTCAGAATACTAGTGTCGACACATGACAAGTAGGTGTCGACACATCCAAGGTGGTGTCGACACTTAGAGTTTACTCAGAATTATCTAAGTAAAGTCTCGACTAAATGTCGAGTTGAGTGGTGTCGACACATAATCAAGTGTCGACACATATATATGTTGACTAAACTTATGTCGACACATAGGTGTCGAGACATTATAAATCTGTGTCGACACTTTTCAACAGTGTCGACACAATTTAAGTTAGTTAACCCGCCCTTTCATCTTCAAACCTAGAAAGGTATAAATAGGATTTTGCCTTTGTCTGTCGACACGCTCACCAAAGTTTCGAGACCAAACTTGTGTGTCGACACCTCTCTTCTCTCCGGTCAAATTCTTCAAATCCTAATGGCGCCAAAGCTCGAGGAGAACGTGAACGAAGGCTATAAACTGGTGCGGCATGCGTTTGATGATGCAGACCCGGAGATCAAGGATATGGTAACCCTAGTTGTAGACTCGGGGTTAGATTTTCTTGTTTCAGAGCCGACTAAGATCTGGAAGAAAGAAGTCTTGGAATTCCTGAATGGAGCTAAAGTAGATGAATCTGGACTCAAGATAAAGTCTAGGGTTCATGGTGAAAAGGTGAAGGTCTCACCTAAAAGTTTGAGAAAGGTCTTAAATCTACCCAGGACAAAAGAAGAGGATGAAGTTACTACTTCTAAGACCAGAGAAGCTCTAACTTGGTGTGGTCTAGATTCCAAGCTGAAAATTAGATCTGTATTCAATAGGAAAGGCATGAACAGCCAGGGGAAATTTCTTTCTGAAATTGTTGGAAAAGTAATCTTAAGTAAGCCAGGAGGGCATGACAGAGTATCAGCCCATATGTTCAACCTTATGACAAGGATAATCTTCACAGTAAAAACTGATTGGTCTGCAGTATTATTTGAGAAGATTAAGGAGAGTCTGAAGAAACCCAATTTGGGTAGAATAATAAGTCTTTACTTGGCTGGTAGTCTACCAGAGGTTATGAGTCAAGCTGCAGGCTCTAAAATAAATCATATGAGGAAAATGGACATGAGACTCTTCTCCAGATGGGACAGAGTTTTAACTAAGGAGATGCCTACTCCTAAGAAAATAACTCCTCAAAAGAAGAAGAAGAAGATAGCCCCTGTGGCTCAAGAGTCATCTAGCAGCTCTGGTAGTGAAGAGCAAGTTATCTTTACTCCTGATGAGGATGTAGAAGGAAATGCTGGGAAGTCTCCAGCTCAACAAGAAGTTGCAGAGAGGCAGGGGAGCTACCTCAAGCTAGCCCTATACACCAGGATCAAATCCAGGGGGAGCCTCTAGTGATGGAAGAGCCAACTCCTCTTGAGAGTGAGCAAGCAACACACACTATCCTTGAGGTAATCTCAGAAATCAATCAATTAGATTTCTTTATTGAGAGTGAAGTTATAATTGACAACTTATCTGATGTTAATCAGCAATCTCAGATTGATAGTCAACCCCCAGATGTTGTCATGAAGGACACATCTGTTACAGTTCAAGTAGCATCTGATCCAGTAGTAGATGAGCCAAGAGTTTCTCCAGCCCATTCTCCACAAGAATATACAATGGAAGATCTTTTCCTCAATCTGGATCAAACAGACTTTGACAAGGAAAGTGCTGCTGCTGAGGGGGAGAAGTCTCAAGTTGAGGGGGAGCAGGTAATACTTGATGAAGAACCTGTAAGGCAAGAACCTGAGAAGCCCAAGGAATTTGAGGAGCTACCAAGGGAGAGGGTAGATATTGCAAGTACATCAGCATCTGAAGATGAGGAAGCTGCAAGAGATAAGAAAAGGAAGTTCCAAGTACTTAAGAGAAGGATCCAGAATTACAAAAAGGCATTGCAAACCATAGCACCACAGCCTGCACTACAGCTAACTCCATCAGTAGATTACAGTGCTCTGATGGTTGCTATGCAAATCAAGCTTGATGAGCAGAGACAAGCACTGGAAAAGTATGTAGATGAAGGACAAAAATCTCTACAATTTGATCTGGCCCAGGACATTAAGTCCATAAGATTTGAGATGAATCTTAATAAGAAGGAGATGACTGACTGCTTCCACAAGGGAGGGAATGCAGTAGTCTACTTAGCTACTCATCAAGAGAAGATAAAAGCTCAAGTGGATGACATTGTCCTGAAACAAGGGTATGTTCTTGAAAACCAGATCAGAATGAATGACAACTTAACAGCTTCACACAATGCCATTGTCACAGAGATGAAGCACATAGCTACTGGACTGACTACTTCTAATGTTACTGCTAAGGTAGCGTTTGATAAAGCCTTGCAAAAGAGTTTATCTGATGTTACATCTGCTATTCAAGACTCTCAGAAGTTGATAACTGAAAAGCTCCAAAGGTTGAAACCTTTCTTTAAAGATGGAGTAAACTATTTGGATAACCAAATAAGATTTCAAAAGGATGATCTAAGAGATCACATGGAAAGAGAAGTCATAAAGGGGGAGAGGGTGTTAGTCAAAGCCAGCTCTGATCATGCCAAGTGGATTTCTAATTCTATCAGAGCAACTCTTGGTTATCCTCCTTTATGTGATGATGACAATGTAGCAGAATCTGGAGTTAATCCTACCTATCTTGGAGGTGAGCAAGCTGAAGTAGCTCAGGTAATCTATCCTCCACCAGATTTTGATATGATACAAGCAGATGTACATTCAATGTACATCCCACCTGAGGGTCAGCAAAATGTCATCATAGAGAAGGTGGTTCAGCCAGTATCTGAGGCTTTACAGGAAGCTATACTGAAGGAACAAGCTGAACAAGAAGCTAGATTGTCCAAGAAGAGGTTCAGAGAGCAAGCTGAACAAAGACAAGACTTTGAGCAGTGGAGTCCCACTTCAAGGAATATCATTCTAACTGCATGGAAGGCTGTCAAAGATAATGTGCAAGACAGAATCAAGTGGTTTTCTGAACTAGAATGGAGGAAGCATGAGACAAGGCAAGAAGTCATAGTGCAATATAGAAGGAAGGCCAAGATGGGAAAGCTACCTCCTACTGCTCAGGAGCCTAGCAAGTACTTTCCCAAGTCTTATCATTATTTTGAGAGGCAAAAGATTAAAGCTGAAGAGCTAAAGAAGAAGGAGCTAAAATGGAAAAAGCCTGCTGATACTGAAGATGCTGAAGCCCCTGTGCAAGCAAAGATAAAGTCTGGGAAGGGCATAGTGATCAAGGAGGCTGAGCAGAAATAGAATTGCATTATCTTAAGCTTACTATGTAATCACTTGTATTAAAACATTTTGTAAACTTTTGTATAATGAATATGACAAAGTTAATTAGAACAATGAGATGTGTTATAAATCTATTTCATAATTGTTCTGAGATGTTATCTGTGTTTACATGTTTTGATTAATACATGTTTATGAATTTTCCCTGATTATATAATCTTGTTTACATCATACTGTAATTTTGTTTTGTATGGTGTATATCATTGACTAAGGGTTATGACTTCTCCAGATAGGGGGAGATTGTTGGGTACATTGGTTTAAATGTACCTGATTTGAAGAAACCTCACCCTACTCAATGATATACATCAAAATGTATTTGATGTATTTTTGAGTTGTGTTGTGCAGGTTAAGTATTTACAGGGAAAGCAGAAAAGATTCTAAGTCCATGTGTCGACACCCAGAAGGAAAGTGTCGACACTTAAGAAGACTTGTGTCGACACCCAGACAAGCAGTGTCGACACTTGGAGTAGTTGTGTCGACACCAGGGATGCAGAGTCGACACCAGACAGAAAGTGTCGACACAAGGAGCTGTGTCGACACTCAATGAAGAAAAGTGCAGTGAAGCAGTGTCGACACTTAGCAGTTGTGTCGACACCCATTGAAGTTGTGTCGACACTTAGCAGTTGTGTCGACACCCAGAGGAACTGTGTCTACATCAGAAAGTGTCGACACTTGGAGGTAGTGTCGACACTCAGCAAAAGTCAGCAGAGTCTAAGTATAAGTGTCGACATAATAAAGAATGTGTCGACACTCAGCAGAAGACTCAACACTTGAAGAAAGTGTCGACACAAGAAAGAATGTGTCGACACTCAGCAGAAGACTCAACACTTGAAGAAAGTGTCGACACAAGGAGCTGTGTCGACACTTAGCAAAGTTCAACAAAATCCTAAGTACAAGTGTCGACACTAAGGAGATGTGTCGACACTCAGCCAGAGTCTCAACAGATGAAGAATGTGTCGACACAAGGAAGCTGTGTCGACACTCAGCAAAAGTATCAACACTGAAGACAAGTATTGACACCAAGAAGATGTGTCGACACTGAACAAGTTCAACACATGAAGATGTATCGACACAAAGGAGATGTGTCGACACTTACAAGAATTCAACAAAGTACTAAAGAACAAGGACTTGTGTCGACACTCAATATCAGTGTCGACACATGAAGAAGAAGCAGTGTCGAGATATAAAATATACAACACAAGGAGTTATGTCGACACCTTGTAGGCTAGTGTTGACACTTAGTCTACTTGTGTCGACACTTAGTCTATAAGTGTCGACACTTAAAGACAGACTGTCTCGACACTTTCAGACAGTTACAGATTTTTCAAGAACTGACTGGATGACTTGACAGCTGTCATTCTAGCCGGTCTACTGCACCTGTCAGAGTTGTCAGAAATCAGTTAGGAACCGGACCAGCCGGTTACCATGAAGAAGGCCTATAAATAGGTTTATACTGTTAACAGAAAAAGAGGATCAACACATCAAGTAATACACACAAGATCAAAGTTGTTGAATAGCAATTCATTAAAGACTTTCAAGTAAAGTTCTAAGTAGTTGGAGAGAGAGAGCTCCATCCAAGAAGACAGTCGTTGGAACCAGGCTGAGAAGAAGGGTTCAGATTTTGTTCTGAATCTTAAGTAGCAGAGATCAAGGATCAACTGCAGAGGAGATCAATCCTATTATGTTCTACATTCAAGAAGCTTTGAATAAAGCCAAGTCAGATTGATCTCAGCAGAGTTCATCCAAAAACTCATCAAGAACCTATCAACTCATCTCTCTATTCTGAGTTGTAGGTATATACTCTTTGTATTTTATATTTTCTTGTAGGATCCTTAGGGATCTGAGTTGTAAGCCTGCAATTATAAAGGCTGAGTGTAGGGCCTGTGTGCCTGAGTTGTAAGCCTGCAAGTATCTCTGAGTGTAGGCCTAGTGTGGCTGAGTGTAGGCCTTGTGGCTGAGTGTAGGCTTTGTGAAGAAGCTGAGTGTAGGTCTTTATAGAAGACTGAGTTGTAGGGCCTTGGGCCTGAGCTGTAGGAACCTGGTTGAGGTTCTGAGTGTAAGATCTGAGGATATGAGATAGTGGAGGAGTTTGGCCGAATCTAGTACACTACTAGATAGGCGAAGGGGGAAAGTGGATGTACCCAAACCTTGGGGAACCACTATAAATCTGTGTGTCTACTGTGTGCATGTGTGATTCTGTGATTGCTGATTGTTTGTTGTGTTAAAGTAACTATAACTCTGTGATATAATCTGAATTCTGCCTAAAAAGTTAAAAAGATTTAAGTCACCTATTCACCCCCCCCCCCCTCTAGGTGAGTAGGTACAATATCTTTCAGTCTGCGGGTGGTAAGTTGTAGAATACCTCAAATCTGTACCCAAACCCTCTTGCAGACTCCTCCAGAAGCGAGATGTAAAATGGGAGTCTCGATCCAAAATGATGCTAACTGGCACACCGTGTAATCTGATGACTTCACTCAGATACAGCTCTGCTATCTTTTTCATCGGATAATCAATCTTGTACGGCACAAAGTGAGCACACTTCGTCAGTCTGTCCACTATAACCCAAACAGAATCAAAACCTCTAGGAGATCTCGGCAAGCCCGTAATGAAGTCCATAGAAATACTTTCTCACTTCCAAGTAGGGATCTTCAACGGAGTCAAATTGCCACCAGGCCTTCCATGATCGGCCTTCATACGCTTGCAAGTGTGGCACTCAGCAACAAATTGGGCTATATCACCCTTCATCCCATACCACCAGGCAATCTGCTTCAATTCATGATACATCTTTGTAGATCCTGGATGGTAGGCAACACTGGATCCATGAGCCTCTCTGCAAATCATACCCCTTATGTCTCCAACAGCGGGGATGCAAAACATGTCGTAGTACTTCAAAGTACCCGCATCATCAATAGAGAAATCCGGCAACTCCCCTCTCTCAGTCCTGAGGTATAAGTGCAAAAGATCCGGATCATCCTTCTGGTGCAACCTGGTAAGTGCAATCCAAGACGGCTATGCCACTGCCAAACTGCTATGCATGTCACAGCATCCCACGGAAATATCCATCAGGAGGAACTCTTCCGCTAAACGATCGGCGGTGAGATTAAAGATCTTCCCTGTCTTCCGGCTCAGGGCGTCGGCCACCACATTGGCCTTGCCCGGATGATACTGTATGTCCACATCATAATCGGCCACATACTCTAGCCACCGCCATTGGCGCAGATTCAACTCCTTCTGTGTGAACACGTACTTTAGGCTTTTATGATCGGTGTAGATCTTGCACTAAGCACCATAAAGTAAATGTCTCCACAGCTTCAGGGCAAAGATCACTGCTGCGAACTCAAGATCATGCGTGGGGTAGTTCCTCTCATGAGTCTTCAATTGCCTCGACCCATACACAATCACCTTCCCTTCTTGCATCAACACCCCTCCGAGCCCAACATGCGAGGCATCCACATATACATCATAGTCCTTGCCCTCCGTAGGCAATGTCAAAACAGGGGCAGAACACAACCTACTCTTCAGCTCCAGAAAAGCCTCCTCGTATTTATCGTTCCAAATGAACGCCGCATTCTTCTATGTCAGCTTAGTCAAGGGGGCTTCTAAGGTAGAAAAGCCCTCCACGAATCTTCTATAATAGCCGGCCAACCCCAAGAAGCTCCTAATCTCCTTGGGTGTGCTCGGCCTATGCCAATCCATCACTGCAGAAATCTTTTTCGGGTCTACTGAAATGTCGTCCTTGTTCACCACATGACCCAGGAAGGAAACCTGGGACAACCAGAATTCACATTTACTCAACTTGGTGAATAACTGATGGTCTCTCAAAGCAGATAGAACCAATCGCAGATGCTGCTCATGCTCCTCAGCACTGCGAGAGTAGATCAACACATCATCAATGAATACCACCACGAACTTGTCTAGAAAGTCCTTGAACACCCGGTTCATCATGTCCATGACTGTTGATGGCGTGTTGGTCAAACCAAACGACATAACCAGGAATTCAAAATGCACATGCCTCGACCTGAAAGCCGTCCGTGGAATGTCTGACTCACGGATCCTGAGCTGATGATAGCCTGAACGAAGATCGATCTTGGAAAACACCGTGCTACCACGCAACTGATCAAATAAGTCATCGATCCTCGGCAGAGGGTACCTGTTCTTAATGGTGACTTTATTCAGCTCCCTATAATCGATGCACAGCCTCATCGACCCATCCTTCTTCTTCACAAATAGAATAGGAGCACCCCAAGGCGACGAACTCGGCCTGATAAAACCTTTAGCCAACAACTCGTCCAACTGGACTCGCAACTCCTCCAACTCACAAGGGGCCATCTGATACGGCGCCTAAGCAATAGGACACGTACTCGGTTCCAAATCAATCACAAACTCAACATCCCGCTCGGGGGGAAGACCAGGAAGGTCATCAGGAAAAACATCGGAGAAACCAAGAACCACAGGAATCTCTTCCAAGCACGGCACACTGACAGCAGTCCCAACCACCGAGACTAAACAAGCAAAACAATCAGAATGAAACAGCTTCTGAGCACAAACCACATAAATGATAGGAGAATCCTGGCACGGATCAGCATACACACTTCCAGGCTGACCGTTGTCCTTGATGAAGTCCAAGCGCTTCCCTTTGCACTGAATAACCGCATCATACCTAGACAACCAATCCATGCCTAGAATAACATTGAAGTCCTCTAGATCAATCATCTTCAAGTCTGACTTCGCAAGAAAGTCCCCCAACAAAACAGGGCAATCCAAAATGCCCAAATCTGACAACACAGATTCACCAGAAGGGAACTTGACGCGGAAGGTATCACGAACTTGATCTAAAGTCAACCGATACCGCTCTACAAAATCTCTAGCCACAAACGAGTGGGTAGTGCCGGAGTCGAACAGAATACGCGCCCAGCGGTTCTTCACCTTAAATTTCCCTATAGGAGTATATATAAGCAACTAAGGAACTACCAAAACCAAAAACTATAACCATTCCAGAAAATAAAACTTTCAGGCTAGGAAAACAACTAACCTGAGATGACCTGAGTCGAGGTCTGAGCCTCCTCAGAAGAGATCACGTTCAACTTTCCCTTGCCATTGTCCACATGCTGAGGCGGAGGTAAATCCTGAAGTGGAACTGCCTGAAGAATAGGTTGGATCTGAGGACACCTAGTCTTGATATGGCCCTTCTGGCCACACGGAAAGCAGACCCTATCCTTGGACCAGCACTGGGCATCATCATGCCCGGGTCGCTTGCAAACAGAACAGGGAGCATCCCTCCTAGGACACCTTGAATAGCATGAACTTGCTCCTTCTTCTGAGCTCCCGCCTTCTTGAAACACCTCTCAACAGGGTGGCCTGACCGGCCACAGAAGCTACACACTACCCTGCTCTTCTTTCCCAAAGCAGCATCGAGTACCTGGGGGTTCTTCTCGTCAGCAGACTTCCTCTTGTCCTTCCTCATTTGCTGGCCTCTGTTCTTTGCGGTCTCAATTGCCTCCACTTTCAGAGCAGCCTCCACTACCCCTGCATAATTCACTGATCCATAAGTACAGGCTAACTGTTGAACCTCGCTCCTCACGCCACCAATGAACCGCTTGACTCGATCTGCTTCAACACTCACCAACCCAGGGGCAAACCGGCTCAACTTGCTGAACTCTATCTCGTACTCACTGACCGTGAGTTGCCTCTGCTTCAGGTGAAGGAAGTCGTTTATTAGTCGGTCACGCTCGACCGAAGGCAAGAACTTCCTCAACAGCATCTCCTTGAACAATCCCCAAGTGCAACCAGCCACCAAGCTCTCCTTTTCTCTTAGCCACCAGCTCTTATCCAAACCCTTTAGCTGATAGGCGGCTATCATCACTCTCTGATCATCTGCAACACCGAAGTACGAGAACATCTCCTCCATGGAGATCAGCCAATCATCTATGGCCATGAAATCTGCCTTTCCATCATATATAGGAGGGCTAAGTCTCTGAAACTGAGAAAAAAGGTCATCTCTGCTGGCACCACCACTGGAGGTCTCCGGGGAGCAGGAGGGGGAGGGGCAGCTGACCCCTGCAGGGTCTTGCACTCCCTGAGTCTGTCCTGCCACAACTGCTGCCAGAGACTGGATCTGGACCTGCATCTCCACCAACTGCCTGGTCAAGGAATCATTGCTCAACCGCAAGCTCTCGATCACCGCATCACTCTGCGCTCCATAAGTCTCACCCTCAAACAGGGGAGTCGACCTGGTCGAAGGACACCTTGCCATCCTATGGTCATATAAACATTAGTCAAATCCTGGTACAATAGTTGGAACTAACTACAAGTACAGACAATACATACATAAATATAATCTTAAAACTGCTAAACTTGCTCTGGGAGTTTATTTGAACAAAAAATGATGTTATGCCCAACCTAGGATGGTTAACCACCATCATCTAACTCTTGTGCCTAGATCGGGAATGCATGAATTTATATTCTTTTTCTGATTTAAAACCATGTGTGTACATATGTCATCCTGCAAATCTTTAGCTTGGCACGTTGTGCTTATGCAATGTTATGTTATGCATGATTGTGCTATGCATTCTAAAAAGGCCCTAATGCATGTCATGAGCGGCGTACGTATGAAAATGTTATGCATCCCATACTACATAACATTCTCATGCAACGAAAAAGAAACATGCTAGCTGCATTCATGTGGTGAGGTCATACATCCCATACTACATAACCCTCACATGTTGCCCCTATGGTGGATCCATACACAGACACATATTATGCATCCCATACTACATAATATGACATGTATACTTCATGTTATGTTATGAGTGTAGTGTTCGTGCTTCAGCCAAGACGTGCTGATGACATATCGGTGTGTGTATGATATGATGTTAAACACCTAATGCCTACAAGGAAATGTTGCCCGACAAATTGTCAAGCAACTTCCCTCTGATACCAACTGTCACAACCCACATTTTTCTCCGAATTCTAGAAGTATCAGAGTATGAGAAAAACACGCGTCGTGATGCCACGTAGAGTAGGGGATAACTGTCGACGCTCAGGCGAACACCATCTAACTAGAAAATTTCATAAGTTTAATGATTAGAAAATCAGATATAATTTTAAGGGTCATATCCCTCGGCTCGGTGGATCATCTAGTACACGGTTTAAAAACTATACTTATACGCAGCGGAAAATACTTTATTTTTTTTTTACATCCTATGAGAGTGCATAAGTGACCCCCGAGGTCAACTTATACTATGCAAGACTCTAGATTTATATTATATTATAAGTAGGAAAACGATCTTTTTACGTTACTTGGAAAGTAGTGTATGAGTTTTGTAAAACATGCTGATCAAGAGATATACTTATAGTAGTGTTTTTAGGTTTAAAAATAACTAGCAACCTAGCATAAAACTTCTCAAGAGCAAGTAGACTATCTCCAGAAAGGTAGCAGTAAAAGAAACATATCTAGTATCATAAGGTAAAACTACCAGTGGGCGCCAACAAACTGACACAAACCCACTGGCAAGCATGTATGTCTGTAAGGAAAGCAGAAAAACTACCTCACAACAGCAAGAGAAAGATCCCTACAACTCAAGGGATCACCAGCAACACCACAGCAAATCTAGTCGTCTATCAGGCTACTAATCAGAACCTCAGGCATTTAGAAAAAAAAAGAACACCTCAACAAGTAAAACAAGGAAATCAGAATTAGAGCGTTAAATCAAAATGGAACAAGAGAGTAAGCAAACATGACAATAAAAGCAAACACTGTCCAAAGTAAGCAAAAGTGCACCAAATACCAGGTAACAACAACAAGCCCTGCAGAAATCCTGCAGAGGCTACAAGGCAAAAGACAAGAAAAACTTGCCACAAAATGTTACATTCAACAAGGAAGAAACACCTAACAATCCTAATTTATGAATTAATGGCAGTAGTAAACAACATGGACCTAAGTTGGTGACCAGAAACAATCCCCCAAACAAAACAGTTCCCAAAGAAAATTCACTGTGTCAGCACAAAACCACCTCAAACACAGCCCGTACCTGAGATAAAAAGGGTGGAGGCCACAGCAATACCCAGCCCGTACCTGGGACTAAAAAGTGGCGGCCACGGCTCGCACACAAAACATCCCGCTCCTTTAGAGCGTCAAAATACCACTACATGTCATAAACCACGATTCGGCCCTCAAAACAAAGGAAGAACGAAAGGTCGACAAGACATCCCCCCTAGGAGGTAATCACTCAGGAAGAAAAGCAACTGAAAAGAAAAAAATCTCAGCCTACAGGAATCGTCGAACGCAGCTTGACGATCTTCATCGAGCGCGGGACAATCGTCGAACTCAGAAAAATTGTCGAACGCAGCTCGACGATTTTTGTCGAATCACAGGACACGGGAAATCGTCGAACTCCGTTCGACGATTTGCCTTTCGTCGATCACCGGCACGGGAAAAGTCGTCAAACGTCGTTCAACGATTTTCCTTAACCGCAGGCCACAGGAAATCGTCGAACTCCGTTCAACGATTTTGCGTTAAACGCAGACCACAGGAAATCGTCTAATACAGGCCACGGGAAATATCGTCGAAAGCCGTTCGACGATTTTCCTTTCGTCTAACAAAGGTCATGGGAAAAATCATCGAACGTCGTTCGACGATTTTTCTTACGCCGAACACTGGCCACGGGAGAATCATCGAACTCCGTTTGACGATTTCTGTCAGATCCAGAACTAAGGCACATCGTCGGGCTCAGCTCGACGATAATCGTCGAACCCAGCTCGACGATTTCCGTCGAACTTGCTGCATTGAGT
Organism: Platanthera guangdongensis; assembly: GCA_039583875.1. Lineage (NCBI taxonomy): Eukaryota > Viridiplantae > Streptophyta > Magnoliopsida > Asparagales > Orchidaceae > Platanthera > Platanthera guangdongensis. The sequence continues at coordinate 35,466,137 of CM077164.1, read as the reverse complement.
GCACAGAAAATCCCGCACCTCCAACTTCGTTTCCGTCCAAACTTCTTAGCCTAATTCAATCCTATTACTCGTAATTTAAGTAGGAAAACCCACTGCTACTAAATTCTAGGGTTGAAAGACTAGATACTACCCAAACAGAGATTAACAGGTAACCATTTGATAAAACAAACAAGACTACAGCACTCCAGCCGAAGATTTGAGTTTCAGAACTTGAGAGAATGCAAACAGACACATAAAGGGGCATTATGGTTTATGATTCACATGCTTTTGACGGAAAAATAGAGTAAAATATCAATCTTGGGAAACAAGGAAAATTATAGCAAATATGACCATGAAAAGGAGAAGAAAACTTGGCAAGGGTAGGAGCACCACTTACCTTAAATACCAACGATTTATCTTGCACAACCCTTCCTCTCTCTCTTGGCTCCAGCCGCAACATCACCTAAACAGGAGTCTAAAGTTTAATGGCCGAAAAGGATCAAACTAAAAATTCTGAGACCCCTAGAACCACCACGAAAATTGAATCTCTTACCGTAGGAATGAAGGTCTGGGCGAGAGCACTCCAAATCCGCTTTCTGAATCGAATCCCGTCCACTAACGCTCCCAGAATCGGCGTCTGAAGGGTAGCAGGGTTAGCGGTTTTCCTTCCTCTCGACACTGCGACGGTTACTCTTACAAGTAAGGAGACAATGAATAGTCTTGATTTTGTCTAAGGTTTTATATATATGCATGGAAATGTCTTTTCAGCCCTAACTGCCACCTAAAACCACTTGATTCCTATCAGCTTTAATAATTAATCATTTACATCCAATAATATTAACACGCCAAAATGACCTGAAACCGAACCACATCGGAATCCGACGAAATTCGCACCGTAGCTAAACACCCACGCTACGAACGCAACGGCGAAGTCGAAATCAACTTTTGAAGATCAAAACTCGGGTTATCACTACCCGAAGCCAAAACACAAGCATCCCACGAGAGGCCTCACCGGTCACTAAAATAGACCCGGCTTGCTAGGGGATCTTGCCAAAAAGGCTACCAATAATCACACAAGGAACCAAAAGAGCTAAGACCACGCTCTAACAAACGGCACCTGCCGGAAACGCGTCAACGTAACGCCAAACGAGAATCGAATAATCGCAGAAAATAATCGAGGGCGTTACAGTCTTAACCGGCACTCGGAGCAGAAATATTTTTTGTTTGGATTTTTTTTTCTTAGACAATTCTACCCCAGTGTGTTTTATGGCTAAAAGTAGTGCGTCTATTTGTGAGTAATGATACAAGAGATTAGCACATGTTAATTTCAAAATAATAAATATGTTATTTTATGACAACTTAGTGAATGATGCCCCCAACATTAAGTGTCTTAAAGAAAGTCCATGTCACTCCTGTCAAATGGGTAAGCAGACGCAGGCTATCTTCAAGGGTATTGCTGAAAAAGATTCCTCAAGAAGTTTATACTTACTTCATGTGAACTTATTAGATCCTATGCCAATTCACAGCTTAGGAGGTAAGGTCTACATGTTAGTAATTGTTGATGACTACTCGCATTTTACTTGGGTGTTCTTTCTGAAACACAAGTCAGACACCTTCGAGTCTTCCACCAATTTTTTCTAGCAAATTCAGAACGAACTAAATTACTCAATGGTCAAAATAAGAAGTGACCACGGAACATAGTTTGAGTCTGGTGGCATGACAGAAATCTATGAAAGTCAAGGTATCTTTCATGAGTTTTCCTCCTCGTGTACTCTACAACAAAATAGAGTTGCTGAGAGAAGGAATAGAACCCTAATTGAAGCATGTACAACTATGCTGAACGACGCTTCGCTTCTGGAGTACTTCTGGGCTGAAGCAATCAACATGACTTGTCACGTGCAAAACATAGCACTTATCAATAAAAGCTATCGTAAGACCCCCTATGAGCTATTGAATGGCAGAAAACCGATTGTGTCATATTTTAGAATCTTTGGAAGTAAATGCTTTGTACTTAATCATGGGAAGTATTACCGCACAAAGTTTAGTGAAAAGTATTTTGAAGGTATTTTTGTAGGTTATAGTAGCTATAGTAAGGCATATAGGATTTTTAATAAGAAAACTCTGATGGTAGAAGAGTCAATAAATATTGTATTTGATGAGATAAGCATGCTCTAAAGCAGCTCGTCTGGTGCTATTGGTGCAGATGTAAGTACCAGGTTCAAGGAGCTAAGCTTGGATGAAGCTATCAGGGAAGAATCTCCAAGCTCAGTCATGCTCGTCGATATAGGCCTGGTGGATGAAGAACCCCTAGAGGAAGAATTTCCACAACCTACAGAGAATGCACCAGATGTTGTAGAGCCTGTTGGAGGGAGAGTAAGGAATCTAGGGTTTAGACACATAAGAGATCATCCAGCTGATCAAATAATAGGAGAGCCAAGCGACGTCGTCATAACCAATCTCTTGCATTCCCTTTGAGGGTGATGAAGAAGAAACGGCACTTGAATGCGTCGGACATGTTGCGGATGGAGATGACATCTTCAAACCACTGAAGATGCCTGACAGGGTCATCCCTGCCAGAGTAGTAGGTGAGAACGGGCTCTCTGAAGCCTTCAGGGACGGGGGTGGCGAGGATCTCATCACAAAAGGGGCTTCTCCCTCCCTAGCAGTGACGAGTTTCATCCTCGCTGGAAACATCATATTCACTCCACTGGAGAGTATCACGGTATCTCGCCGGCAACATCGGATCACGAAAACGGACCCCTTGGCTGCCCGTCGGATGGTGCCGCGATTGCATCGGTCGCTCTTCTCTTGCCCAAGCAGGCTAATTCCCAGCTCACCTCGGCAGCACTTCCTCATTCAGCGGTGTCATGCGGCGTGGGGATGTTGCCGTGACATCGGGGCGATGAGAAAACCCGACAAGGATGGTCTTCTCAATCCTCTTCGCGAATTCCTCGAACGCAGCAACTGTCATGAACTCGCCACCTCGCGCGACATCTCCAACTCCTGCCGAGTTGCCGACCAACTCTCCATGCTCGCCGCTATTGGTCATCTTACTAAACCACCAAACTTTACTCCTTGGCTGCGATCCACGCTCACCGCACCAAGTGTTGAAGCCAGGAAAATTCCCAACCTCAGAATTCCGACCAATGCCGCCTAAGGTTACTGGCTCAGAGGTAAGGTCAGACGACTTGGATGACTAGGATGAAGAACGAAGGCAAATAGAACCCTAGATGTTGCGGCAGGAAGGTCCCACCACGTACCCGGATGCTTGAAAGGAGCAGCCCCTTCTCAAACAAAAGTGGTCGAACTAGATACGAGGGAGACTGGCTGATGACTAAGTCGCAAGGTCGCGACCTGGCCTCTAAGGAAAAGGAATCCAAAGGCTCGGCTAGTATCTTGAAAGGAGAGCTCGCAAGTATCCTGCCGCGGATTTTTCGTGTCACACCTTGTACCCCTGGGGTCCTCTTTATAGGGAAATCCAAGGAGGGTGGGGGGGTCATATTTATACCCCACCCCCCTGGAGACTAGGTGACTTCCAAGGGAACTCGCATGGGCGGGGCGAGTATCTCGCCTAGTCGCCTACATGATGAGTATGCGAGGGGAGCTCGCCATACTCTCCCAGACCTTCTGTGGTCTTGCGCGTTGTCTTTGACTTCTGTTTTGACTTGTTGACCTTGACTTCTGCTGACCTGACTGTGGTAGCACCCATCCTCGATGAATACGGGTTGTACACTAGTTAAGGTAAAGTCTCCCCCCCCGGCTAGAGTAGGGCCTTCTTCTTTTACGAAGAGCTTTCAAGTTGTGTGGCTGCATTGTTGTGCTTGTCCTTATAGAAATCTTCTGAGGAGTCCATGGTGGACGAGTCGCTCGATTTCGTTTTTCAGTCGGGAACATTCTTCTGTATTGTGATCGGTTGTGCGGTGAAACTCATTTCCCACAGACGACGCCAAACTGTTGCGGACCAACTCGACGTCCCGACCGTGCCAAAATTCTTGGACTGTATTAGCTCTCGGTCGAGCGCGCACACAATCAAATGAGTAGGTTGACTGTACACAAACAGTTTTAACGTGGAAAAACCCCTCAACTGGTTAAAAAAATCATGTGACCGGATCTGTGGCGGTCAAAATCCACTATTTCCTGGTGGTTACAGCTAGTTTGTGGAGTTGAGGGTGACAGACCATCTCTCGTTACAATTATGGGGTGAGAGAGCACTTTGCACGCGGCATACTACAGGTCGTCGCGTCGGGTGATATTACAGATTGCGCTTTGCACTGGTGGTCTTCATATAGTGACTTGCTGATTCTTGGTGAGAGGCGTCACACTTGGTCTTGCAGTTGTTGGGGCCGCTTGGAACTTGGGCGATTCGGCTTCATAGGGTGGTTGCGACTTGACCCGCTTGTGCCTCGGGTGTGGCTTGAAGGTGGCTCGGAGGTGGCTCGTAGGAGAAAATTGGCAGAGCTTCGACCTGAGGAATAAGAACCCCTTATTTGACTATGGGGGTGTGGCTATGTGCACCCCTTATTTCCTATAAAATGGGATTCATCCCCAACAATTTGCATATAGCCACCCAGGGGCCAAAAGGGCTTCCATCCCAGGGCGTCACGCCACTGGTTGCCTTCGTCATCACATATAAAATGGGGTTCATCTCGAGAGCACCATAATTGTTGGGGATGAACCCCATTTTATAGGTAAAGGGTGTGCACATAGCCATGCACCCCCCATGATCTCCACTAAAATTAGTGGGATCATGGGTTTGACCGCGTGGGCGATCACCGCGCCCAATCCCCCACGCCCTGATCACACTACTCATGATGGGGAAACTGCCACACCTCACCGGCGGCGAGCGGCCGACCTCCTCCCCGGTCGCTGGCCTCCTGCCCCCGTTCATGTGGCCAAGGGGGCGGCAGCCTGGGCTGCCCACTCCTCGGCCGCCCGAATGGCTAGGGGGGCGGCCGCCTGGGACGCACCCTTGCTCGGTCGCCAGTGCGGCCAAGGGGGCCGACCGACCGGGCCGCCCCCCTCCTTGACCGCTAGTGGCCAAAGGGGTTGCCTCGTCCGGCCGCCCGTGTGGCCAAGCGGGGCAGCCAACCCACCCCCCCCCCCCCCCCCCCCCGCGCGCTTTAGCCGTCGGCGGCCAAGGGGACGGTCGTCCCGGTCGCCCCCCTCGCCCGACCACCCTTGCGGCCGAGAGGGCGGCCAGCCGGGCTGCCCCCCCCACCCCCGCCTTGACCGACGTTGGCCAAAGGGGCGGCCTCCCAGGTCGCCCCCTCGCCTTGGCCGCCGGTGGACAAAGGGGCGACCGGCCGCCCCCTCCCTCGGTCGTCAATGAACGGCCAAAGGGAGAGGCCACCTCTCCCTGGCCGTCGTCGGCGGCCCTCCCTCGCCAGCGAACTTGGCGGCAAGTACGTTGGGTGCTCGTGGAGGCCCGCTCCCGCCGTCCGATCATGGGGGAGCATACTCAGTCGTTCGATCCATGCATAACCACCCACTAACCACCAGCTTAGTGATGGAAATTTAATTAACATTTTATTATTTATTCATGGCGGTCTCCAAATAGCGGGATACGCGTATCAAAAACTATAGTAAAAACATTTATGAAGGTGCTTGCGATGTGCGGATAGCCGCGTAACCACCGTAATCACCTCCCGGAGCTAATAAAAGGAGCCTCAGGCCTCCTCATTTCTCATCTTCTTCTGATCTTTCTCTTCAGAGTCTTCTTCTTCCTCAGGTTAAAGCTTTGTCAATTTCCACCTACGAGCCACCTCTGAGCCACCTTCGAGCCACACCCGAGCCACAAGCGGGTCAAGTCGCAACCACCCGACGAAGCCGAATCGCCCAAATTCCAAGCGGTCCCAGTAACTGCAAGACCAAGTGTGTCGCCTCTCACCCTGAATCAGCAAGTCGCTATCTGAAGATCACCGGCGCAAAACACAATCTGTAATAACTCTCGGCGCGACGGCTAGTCATCCGCCGCATTCAAAGTGCTCTCTCACCACATAATTGTAATGAGAGGTGGCTTGTCACCCTCGACTTCACAAACCAGCTGTAACCCCCAAGAAATAGCGGATTTTGACCGACACAGATCCAATCAAATGTTTTTTTACCCAGTTGATGGGTTTTTCACGTTAAAACTGATTGTGTACAATTAACCTACTCTTTTGGCTATTTGCGCCTAGACCGTCCCAAGAGCTAAGACAGTCCAAGAATTCCAGCCCGATCGGGATGCCAAGTTGGTCCGCAACAGCATTAATTAACATAACATTGCTATTTACTTATTTTTTGGTAGATTTTGATATGAAGATTTTGGGGCACATGAAAATTTTCCGTCATTTGAAAATATTTATAGTGATAACATATGTAGATGAATGAATGCATTTGGAATCATTTGTAATGTTAACATATTTAGTGGGTTACTTTGAATGAATGCATGTCTTTTAAAATATATATATAAACTTTTTAATTTTTTATAGTGGTTTGCTAATTATAAAAAAGTTTTCAAATAGTTATTTTCAAAAATGAAGGTTTGCTAATAGTAATGATTTGCTATGAGTCAAAACGGGTTTACTGGTAACACCCTAATTTTAAATTAATATTTTAAAATAATATACGAACATATTCGCACCGACTACACTCATGCTCGATGCTCTCGAGCGGCCTTTGGCGGTATCCAGGCAGGCTTTGCCCATGTTTGATGCTCTGGGTGGCCTCCGGCCTCATGGAAGTGTGCCCGCTTCCATGAAATTCATTGTTCGGCGCCGCACCTGTTACTCGAAATATCTGGTTTTCTACTAGTTGTAAGTTGTAACAACGTGCTGGAAGTCCTATTTGCTGAAATCAAATGGCCCATGATTAGCACAAGCTCTGACAGGATTAATCTCTTAACTTCCATCATCTACAGCACCTGGAAAGCAAGGAATCAAATGGCCCATGGTTAGCCTTATTTACAACCCGCCTCTATCGTGCTCAGCGCAATTAATGAAACATCTATTAATAACTGGGCGGTCCATCACAACCTGATCTTATATTGTCGCCCCAGTCTCTTGGATGGATAAAAAAAGGCGATTGATATCCGCACTACAATTTTGGATATCCGCACTACGATTACTTATAATTTTTCGCGCCTTTTGAAAATATTCCTTGTACATGCATTTTTAGGAAAAGTGTTCAACACGAAAGTTGTAGATCTCGACGAGATCTACAACTTTCGTGTTGAACAATTTTCCTAAAAATGCATGTACAAGACGTACATTAGGAAATACGCTCAGATTTCGCGTCTTTTAGAAATACGCCTTATACATGCATTTTTAGGAAAATTTTCTCGTCGAGATCTACAACTTTCGTGTTGAACACTTTTCCTAAAAATGCATGTACAAGGAGTATTTTCAAAAGGCGCGAAAAATTATAAGTAATCGTAGTGCGGATATCCAAAAATGTAGTGCGGATATCAATCGCCTAAAAAAATTAATTTTGATGGATCCGTACATGCGAACAACCGTGTCAGGCTTGGTTGTACCATTAGAAACTATGTTTGTGAGCTTCTCGCAGCTAAAGGCACCGGGATTATTAGCCGTACGGTGAGCATGTCAGAGCTTTGAAAGGCCGTCGGGGCCTTACTTTTGCTAAGGATTTCATGGATAGCTTGTTGGGTGTTATTATTGAGGGCGTCGCCGCGTTTGATTGCTTTACTCAGGATTCTATCAGGGTTCCATGCGGGAGATGTTGAGACAATGCTTGCAAGAATAATGAAGGGCCGTCCAAGACTTATTGTGTCGCAAATTGATCGAAGGGCCAACTCTGTTGCTGATTATGTTGCCATCAGGCTTGTGTTATGGCCAACTCTGTTGTTGGAAAGGGAAATGCCCCCTAACCCAGGCACTTTCTTTTATCCGGGCTCTTTCTTTTCCTCTCTATGTGTCTGTGTCTGTGTCTGTGTGGGTGTGTGTGTGGGCGCTCGCGCGCGAGTGTGTATGTGTGTGTGCGGGGGGGGGGGGGGGGGGGGGGGGGGGGGGGGGGGGGGGGGGGGGGGGCGTGCCTGCGCGCGTCCGTGCGCACGCGCGTGGGTGCGTGTCTTGGGCGCGGATTGACAACCCGACGACTCCAACCGTGAATCCTCAGCAAGACTCTGTATTCGGTCGATTTCGCACACTCTTTTCTTGATTGGTTGTTGAATGTGTAGTTGAACTCTTGTATTTGATGAAGTTATGTTTAGTGTAATTTACGTTTATGTGTAATCATGTCTATGTGATTGTATATTTTCGTTATATTTACCTTGAGGTGCGTCTATTTGTCCATCCACCATCCATCCGCCCTTGCCGCACTAGCGATTGCTAGTGGCGTGCGTAGCGAAGAGGTGCATACGACCCTCATTCCGCCATTCTCTTCACCTCATCCGCAAGCCTACTCGCCCATTCGCCTAGTGATTCGGTGCATAGCGGCCCGACTAGTTTTCCATCCCTCCTGGCGAAGCATCGCATAGCGGCGTTGCATAGGAGTAGTTGATAGTGTTTTATTTTCTTTGTCCGCAATATCAAAGCCCCCATCGTTACCTCCGACCTAAGGACTTCAATCTCAAGTCCTCCTCAAAATTAACTCCACCTTACTGTGTTCCTTGAGAGATCGATACTTGGGAAAACTCGCCCATTTTATATTACTTGTGCGACCGGTTCACTGTCGTGATCTTAAGCATCAAGTTTTTGGCGCCGTTGTCGGGGAACACAGTCGTGTGAGTTTCTGGAGAGGGAGACGTGAGATTGCTTTCCTTTTCCTTTGTAAATCGCTTTTGTTTTGTTCTATTTCTATTTTGCCTGCCTTTTTCTTGTTTGTTTAGGCAATTGTAGCAATATATTGTTGCATTTAGTAATTTGCACAATTTATTTTGAATTTGCTGTTTCAACACCATGTGGGGATATTCGTATGCCCAATGTCGTTGGTGTGGGAAGCCTTCCCACGCTAGTCATGAATGCCCTACGAGAGATATTGAGCATAAGCCTCAGCGCACAATGCATGAGATGTTGTATTCGTACAGCCTTTCGAACACTGTGCCCCGAGCTTATGGTCAATCGTCCTCGCCACATACACCGTTCTCCTATTCCTCTCCGGCCCCACAAGGACCGCAGCGTAATGGGAGAAAGTGTTTGTATTGTCGTCGAACAGATCATGTCCTGAAGGATTGTGCCGAGTACCTCCGTGTTATGGAAGAGGGATGATGGCGGACATCCGGATCATCCTGACTCTACCCTTGGTGGCACACCTTCTCATCAGGTTATGTGTCCCTTGTCACCTTCATTTTGTTGAAGGGAATGATATGGACACAACCACCAGATGTGTGGCTGATCTAGGCTTCGACGTGGCTGAACCCATCTCTTCTGTGCATACATCTCCAAGCGTGGAGCCGATTCTTTGTGAGGAACCTACGCTTGACTTTTATTCAAGCAAAGTTCTTCCGCCTTTTGTGCATTCTACTTCAGTCGTCTCTGATGACATTTTCAATGATGCAACACAAGTTGAGGCTTGTGATACATGGGTTGTTTCCACTCCCATGGAGGAGGACAACCTTCCTGGTGTTGAGGATTCTCCCTTGATACCAAAGGAGGACGTCCAAGTCTTGGTGGAGGAATCTATGGATCCGGCCGAGCCTTGTAGCATTGTCGACATTTCTGACGATATTTTTTCTACCTCAGCCTTTGGGGAGTGAAACCGGGATCATCCCCCGATTATTTCTTTATGTACTTCGTCTCTTTTATTTCTTGACCCACCTTCCTTTTCTGAGCCTGTGCAGGTTGAATCTCCACGGGTAAGTTGGGTTGACGTTGAGCCTTGCGCTCAGGCTGTCGACGAGTACATCCTCTTGTGTGAGGAGGTTCCTACCTCCTTCACAGTGGAAGCCCCTGCCGTCACCTTCGCCCCCAGCGAACTTGTGGTGGACGAAACCTTGCTAGGCAAGGATGTGTTTTTTGGTGAGAAGAGTGAGGACCAGCGCTACTTCTCTTCTTATTTCTTATTTCCTCTACCTGTGTTGGGCAGGTATTACTATTTAGGTAGAGGGGTAACTGCTCTATCACCGTATCGTTACCCGTTACCGAAACAGATATTAGGCCAGTTACCTGTGCACTTTTTATTTCATAGGCCCATTAGCTAGAACTGTTTAGAATTTAATAAGTCGTGCTGGGATGACAATAACCCCAGTACTTATCTTTCATTTCCTGTATTTTTATTTTTCATGTCTATTTTAGTTTTATGATTTCTTTTTGTATATTTTTCTTTTATTTTTGCGGAGCTCACCCATACAGGTATTCATGGCAAATTCGTATTGGCGGGGTTGTGATTCTTCGTATCGCGGGCCTGCTTCAGGTTTCCACGCGTCTTCTGGTATGCTCACTAGCTGAGCATTGGGTAACCTCTTCCCTTAACTCTTTATGATTTTAATTTCTCTATCATATGCTGTGTTGCTTAGTTTAAGTCTGGGGGGAGAGATTTGTTCCTATTGCACGCGCACATTTCTTTTGCATACTAGAAGCTTTTATAGATTTATTATGATTAGTCATTGCATCACACACCACTGCACCCACATGAGTGCATGCTTAGCTTTTTGCGTGCTGCGAGTTAAACTCGTTTCTTTGTTAGATTTGGGAAAATATGGTGTTGGCTTAGGATTGTGAGACAGTAAAATGTTGGCCTTGTTGTGTTTCTAGTCAACTGCTCTCGTCTCGTGTAGAAATTCGAGTAGATTAATTTTTCTGTATGCTTATAGTTTTATATTTTTCTATTTACGTAAAGACTTTTTATTCTACTCAAAAGTTGGTGAATCCGGTATGAATCAAACGGTAGTGTAGGGATGTGTGTAGCCGCCACTAGCCTCGTTTTGCTCGAGTCGGGAGGAAGGATTATCTTTCTCGGTGGCTAAGAACTTGCCCCAAGCTACTCTCGAAGCATATGTGCATGGTTAGTCAAGCGTAAGCGTGATGTAGGCCATCATTTTGGCTCGGTTGAGCTTTGCATCGTTCCTAACGTCTTGTCCTCGCTAGCCCCGTTGTGTCTACCCTTCTTTTGATTCAGCTCCACCTTCATTCACCAAGCCCCATAGCCTATCCTAGTCGCACACCAAGTCGAGTTTAGTGTTTTATATTTTCATGTTGGGATGTGATGTGGTGTTATTATTTATGAAAATGTGGAAGTGCTCCCAAGTTTATATCTGCTGAATTGTGCAAATAAAATGAAGAAAAGAGAAAAAAAAGAGAAAAATATTTGTAAGAAAAAAAAGAAGTGAAAAGAAAAAGTTTAAATTGAAAATCTTTATGAAAATGTGATTATATTTGGAGTAGGCGGTGCACACACCCATTTGTTAAAAGTTAAAGTCTGGAGGTGTGGTGTACCTGCATATATTGTGGTTAGCGGTTGGATTCTTTTTAGGCTAGCTCATTTGGGTTAGGTGCATAGCCTTTCTTTTATCATTGTTTACCTCACTGTAACCCAAGCCCCGTGATTATCCTAAAGTCCTACGGATTTGCGCTGAGTCTAACTAGTGCGTGGAGAGAGTGTGAAAGGGTAAGCGTATGGTCCCCGACATTGGTGGATTCCTTTGGAGGTGATCCTGAGCCCCGATCTTTGGCAAAGCTCACCTTAATGGCCTGCCTACTTTCTTCCTATGCGTGACCGGTTGATTCACCGTGATTCTATTTTTTGAGTAGTAATAAAATTTTGATACGCATTGTGAAAAATATAAACTATTTTGCATACTTAGAATTTCTCTATTGTATTTTTACGCACGCGAGCATGCGACTTCGCATGGTACTTTGTTTTCAATTTCTTTGTTAGCTAAATCATTTTCCCTATCTGCTTAGATTTTGTTTGCTCGGGACGCGCAAACAGTTAAGTCTGGGGGTGTGATGAGTCTAATTTATATAGGGTTTTTCGGACTCATCTGGGCTAGTTTTCACGCATATGCACTTCACTTTTAGTTCTATATCGTTCATATTCATCTTGTCTTTATTTCCATAGGAAGTGCACACTTAGGCCCGTGGTTGTGTATTTTTGTACATTTAATATTTGTACTCCCTTTTTGTTATTGCCTAGAATGTCTGCACATATCGGTGCTGGGTTTAGGGGTTGTGTGCGTGTTCCGGGGATGTTTGGAAGCAGGAATACTGCGCAAGCTCACTGGATATAGTGCGCACGACCACTGGTCGTGCGCCACTGCTCGTGCGCAATGTTCCTTGATTTCCAGAATCTGCCTGGGGTATGCGCACTATCACTGGACACAGTGCGCACGACCACTGGTCGTGCGCCACTGATCGTGTGCATTGATTCCATATTTTTCCAAAATCTGCCTAGGGCAAACGCACTACCACTGGACATAGTGCGCACTACCACTGGTCGTGCGCCACTGGTCGTGTGCATTATAATTTCTGCAATCTATAAATTCGCAGGTTCCGCCCTAATTCGGGATCGCTCCTTTTTCCTCCGCCGTTTTCGTCTTCGAGGAGGGATTCCGCCGTCCTCCTTCAATCTCCACCCTAGGGAGGTGCTCCGGGCAAGCTTTGACCGCCAAATCCAAGCCGGAGCTTTCTCTCGGCCTCCTCCTTCATCCTTGACTTCAAGAAGGGATTGACCTAGCTTTCTCCATCAAGCAGGGGAAGTTGTGCCATCCTCCACCGGATCGTGACACGAAGAATACGGGCCATTGGAAGGTGGTGACAGCCTTTCTCTATCCCGGACGCAGTTGCGGACCGAGCTTGGACGCGGATTGACAACCCGACGACTCCAACCGTGAATCCTCAGCAAGGCTTCGTATTCGGTCGATTTCGCACACTCTTTTCTTGATTGGTTGTTGAATGTGTAGTTGAACTCTTGTATTTGATGAAGTTATGCTTAGTGTAATTTACGTTTATGTGTAATCATGTCTATGTGATTGTATATTTTCGTTATATTTACCTTGAGGTGCGCTATTTGTCCATCCACCATCCATCCGCCCTTGCCGCACTAGCGATTGCTAGTGGCGTGCGTAGCGAAGAGGTGCATACGACCCTCATTCTGCCATTCTCTTCACCTCATCCGCAAGCCTACTCGCCCATTCGCCTAGTGATTCGGTGCATAGCGCCCGACTAGTTTTCCATCCCTCCTGGCGAAGCATCGCATAGCGGCGTTGCATAGGAGTAGTTGATAGTGTTTTATTTTCTTTGTCCGCATATCAAAGCCCCTCGTTACCTCCGACCTAAGGACTTCAATCTCAAGTCCTCCTCAAAATTAACTCCACCTTACTGTGTTCCTGAGAGATCGATACTTTGGAAAACTCGCCCATTTTATATTACTTGTGCGACCGGTTCACTGCCATGATTTATCAAATGGAAGGAGATGAGCCTTGCCGTACTGACATCCCGCGCAAACGTGACCGTCGCCAAATGTGGATAGCTTAGGCAAGCCCCTTACAAGGCTTCTGTTAGTCATAGCCTTCAGCTTATCCATTCCTACATGCCCCAGCCTTTCATGCCAAATAGCAGCGCTATCGTTTGCTCTCATCCGATCAACATAAGAGTTCGTTGCAAGAACAAACAAGTTCTTCACTCTCCTCCCAACATGAGCAACATCAGCCTTAACCGCTGATATGTTGCGAAGGAACTTCACTTCTGTTAGACCAAACAGAACGTGATAACCTGCGACGACCGCATTTTTCACCGAGAAGAGGTTCTTTTTCATGCCCGGTACGTGATACACACTCCTTAATGTGAGTGGCCCCTTATCACTACCCAAAGACACAACACCCTCCTTCTCTACTGCATAAACAGTATTATCAGCAGTTATGATAGCTTCGTTACCTGAGTAAGCTTGCAAGGAAGAGAACTTAGACTTGTCTCCGGTGAGTTGATGACCACACCCGGAGTCCATGATCCAATCATCGTTGAAGTCGACAGCAGACAAGGCACGAACACAAGTGCCCGTCATGAAGGCTTCGCCCCATCCAGCTTCCTCGCTCTTAGAGCAAGCTTCCTCCTTGCCTGCAGCATGCCCAGGCTGCAGTTTGACCTTGTAGTCATGCTTGAAGTGTCCCCGCTGATGACACCTGTAGCACTTCAGGTTCTTCCTCCAATCCTTCTTAGGAGCAGCGCTCCTCTCTGGTTGATAAGAAGTTGAAGGCTCATTTTCAGCAGCGGTCTTCTTCTTCTTCCCTTCCCATCCCTTCTTATTTTTGCCTGAGAAGAGAGCTTCACTGCCTTCCTAATTGATATTGACTCCAGTCATTTGCCTTGTCAAACTTTGCTGCGAAGCAAGCAGGTTCTCAAGCTCCAGCAGAGATGGCTGAGTAGCCCAGCCTTGAACAGATGTCACAAAGGCAAAATACTCCTTCCGCAAGCCGCAGATTATGTGTCTTTTCATCTTAGCCTCAGAGATAGGCTCATCAGGATCAAGTGCTGACAGCTCAGCAAACAAGCTCTTCATCTTTAGAAAGAACTTTGAGATGGTCAGGTCTCCTTGAGTTATCCTAGCCAACTCATTCTCCAGAAACTGAAGTCTAGCCACATTCTTCCTATTGAACAACTCATCAATAGTTTTCCAAATATCAGTAGCAGACACACATCCAATGATGTGATCAAACTGTTCTGGTGACACGGCCCTCTTAAGAACAAACTCTGCCTTTGCATTTGTTTTTCTCCAGAGCCTCACCTGCTCAGCAGTACCAAAAGCAGCAGTCACTTCCTGTCTATCGTCACCACCGACGACCTCCCATAGTTCCTCACCCAGAAGATAACTCTTCATGCATGACTTCCACTTCTTAAAGTTAGTCGGCGTTAAGAGTTCAATGTCAAGACCTCTTGCATAGCTCACTTCCATTGAACAACCTTTGGTAAAGTGTCCAGCAAGCACAGAGCAACAACACCGGTTGATCACCGCTCAAGCACAGTATTGGATCCCTAGTTTGATTTGGGCTAGGTTCACTAACTTAGGATAATGTGACCCAACATGTATAGCCTGGGTCAAAGTTGTGTCCTAGAGTCTAGGCCAAGTCCTCAGTAACAACACCACATGGACAAGTCGTCATCAGACTGCCAGAGACTCAAGACATAGAGTTTTCCTCAAGATTCAGAGAATTCTCAAGAGACTAAGTAAAATGAGTTCGACGTTCGTCGAACTCAGGTCGACGATAGTCGTTCTCAGCTCGACGATCTTAGAGAAATATTATCTGAGTTGAGCTCGACGAACTTCAGTCCAGATCGATGATCCTTGGATTCCACCTTCAGAATTCTAAGTCCAGACTATTCTCTAGACTCAGGTCGACGAACCTAGTTCTCAGGTCGACGAACTTCATTCTTTGCTCGACGATTCCTGGACCTCCACTTTAACTCTATTGCCAGAGGTTCATCAAATAGTTTCGAAGTCCAGAATCATTCTCAGCTCGACGAATTCAAGGTTCTCCAGACTTAGCTCGACGAACACCATTCTTCGGTCGACGAATCTTTGGACTATCACAGCATTCTGTCGAGACTATGTTCTCCAGTCTCAGGTCGACGAAACTTGTTCTCTATCCGACGAATTCTGGAACCAGAAGACTTATGTCGACACTAGAAGAACTTGTGTCGACACCAAGATCATCAGTCGACATTGTGGAAAGGCTATGTCGACACAACACAGAAGATTTGTGTCAACATACAGGAGCAATTGTGTCGACACAGGATATTTGACAACTCCAGAATAATTGTTGAACTGCAGTCGACGGACATATTTACCAGCTCGACGAGTAGGCGAAGATCAAAAGAGACAGCAGTTCAGTTTTCAGCTCGATGATCATGGAACTCAGCTCGACGAATAGGAGACGTCTGGTTGACGAATACAATGTCTCAGCTCGACTAACTGTGAACTCGGTTCGACGAATTCTGCTATCTGCTCGACGATTCCAGACTTAGTTATTTCCAGCCTTCTGTCCCCACTCTAATGCTATAATTCCT
Source organism: Platanthera guangdongensis (assembly GCA_039583875.1). NCBI lineage: Eukaryota > Viridiplantae > Streptophyta > Magnoliopsida > Asparagales > Orchidaceae > Platanthera > Platanthera guangdongensis. Next base: position 35,450,220 of record CM077164.1, on the reverse strand, counting down.
GGGTAATTAATGCTCTAACATTCTCTGAATGTATCCGTTAGAATGAGCATTAATTATGGTCTTCTTCAGGATTATTGCTTGCCGTTTTTCTACGGGATAGTTGGGGAAATAAATCAATGCCGATTATTCTCAAGGCTGTCAGCATTAATTACAGAGAAATTCAAATGTTTGAAAGACATAGAAGAAGAGAATAACAAAAAAGAGACACACAGATACACAGTGAATTAATCAAGAGAGACACAGAGAAAGCTTTACACAGAATACTACTGACTAAGAAACATACAGTAATTTGAAGAAGAAGCAAGAAGAACGCATTTTTTTTAAAATCAAGAGTCTTCCTGTTCTTCTTCTCCGGGACCTTGCTAAATACATTCAAGCACTATCAGTCTAAAGCTCCTGGATATAGTCTCTCAATTTAAGGCCATATCACCCTGTGCAAAGCTCTAGATCTCATGTACCCTTTTTCATCTCAGGGGGAGCTTTGACAACATCATTGAATCCACATAGTCTTCTCATTGTGATTGAGAAAAGAAGACTTCCATCACTCTTTCACCCTCACCTCTGTAAAGGGTTGTCATCTCCCTTCAAAAGTGATTCCTTGGTTGCAAGTCTCCTGATCAAAAGACTTGGGTTGGTTTTTGAGCACCTGATCAAAAGCTCATTGGTGTCAGGCACCTGATCAAAAATCTGAGTGGATTCCTACCATGGGTGGTAGAAGAGTGGATGTACCCAGGTTGGGGAACCACTATAAAATTCTTGTGTAGTTCGGTTGTCTCCTTCTCTTTTGTTCTTGCTGTGCTTGTAATTTAGATTTATTGTTTGCTAGGTTATTAATTTCTGCACTTTTGATTTACAGCAAAAGCTGTAATAGTAGGTAAGAAAATTTTAAAAATACTCTATTCACCCCCCCCCCCCCCTCTAGAGTATTTCTGATCTAACACTCACTTTCAATTGGTATCAGAGGAGATTCCTTTGGTTATACAAGTTAAATCTTGAACTAAAAGATCCTTTGTTAAATCTACACAGTATTTTATTTTCATTTACATTATAAACACAGCATGTTACGGAATAAGGACTATGCAAGCACCAGACCTCCAATTTGCAACCTTAATAAGTTTGCCATCTGGAAGGCAAGAATTAGGTTATATATGAATTCAATTGATAAAGACATCTACAATTCCATTTTGACAGGTCCCCCACAGGCATCTACATCCACAACATCTTCCAGCAACAATGCAGTCCCACCACCTGAGTGAACTGAAGATCAGCAGAAAGCAAAGATTGCTGATGCCAAAGCAATGAACATATTGGCTCAGACTATGTCAGATGACATCTTTCAGAAGGTGGCTGAGTGCACCTCTGCAAAAGCAATCTGGGATTCACTCAATCAAATAGTTGTTGGCTCAGCAGATGAGAGGAAAGATAGAAGATCACACCTCATCACACAATATGAAAACTTCAAGAAGGATGAGGCAGAGACAGTTGAAGTGATGTACAATAGGCTTAGCTCCATCATCAGTAAGCTAAGGACCTTAGATAAAGAAATCACTTTGACTGAAGTTAATGACAAGATCCTAATGTGCTTCCCAAGCTCATGGGACACCAGGATCTGGCCCATCAAGGAGGCAAGATGCCTGAATGAGATTTCAACTGAATCTCTATTAGGAAAACTGAAGTCATATGAGCAGCTAATCAAGTCCAGAGAGGCAGTAGAACACAGGACTCCTCCCCCAGTAAGGAAAGAACAATCCATTGCATTCTAGGCTACTGAATAAACTGAAGCCCCAATAGTCAATGAAGAGCTGATGATTCTCTTTGCCAAGAGATTCTTTAAACTGGAAAGGAAAGACTTCAGAAGAAAGTCATCCAGAAATGACAGTCAGCCAAGGTATGACAAAACTCCCACTAAAGAGGTAGTGTGTTATGGGTGCAGGAAACCCGAAATTTCATGTCCGAATGTCCTGAAAATCAAAAGAAGGAAAGAAGAAAAGAGAAAAAATCAAGAAGCAAGCACTACAGCAAGCCCTCTTCCAGCAAGCACAAAAAGAAGGACAAAGGATTTGTGGCTGAAACATGGAGTGACACAGAAGATGAATCCACATCTTCCAGCTCCAGTGAAGAAGAAGAGGAGACCAAGGCAAAGGAGGTGTACCTCATGGCAATTGGTGCAAGCAGTAGCAGATCAGATACAAATGAATTTGATGATGAAGAAAATCTGTCAGCTGAAGATCAGGTAATAGCATCTTATGATTTTGAATCTGATAAATTTAAATTTGAGTTTAAAAACTTATGCTTAGATTTAATAAGCTCTGAGAAGGAAATCAAACTTCTCAGAGATAAATTGAATGACCTAGATAAAATCACCTCTGAAAGTGCAACTCTGTCTAGTGAACTAAAATCTGCAAATGAACAAATCAGTTTTCTGAAATCAGAACTTAACAAAGCTAAGATGTTAGAAGAATCATTAAATGACAGAAGTTTGAAATTGCTAGATATAACCAGCACAATTAATGTTAGAACAAATAACTGCAGATTAGGATTAGGAGCCACCACATCTAGTGAACCAACCCTAATCCAAAGGAATCATTTTTCAAAACCAGTAAATTTCATCTCTGATAAAGGAAAGAAAAACACCGAACAAGTAAATAAAGTTAATAAAATTCTGGAACAAATTGAAGCTAAGGATAAAATTAGAAATCAGAAGAATGATAAAAATAACAATGTTCAGCATTTATCGTCGAACCCAGATCGACGATATAGGAACAGATCGTCGAACTCAGAATGACGATCTCTGAACGCAAACTACAATAATAATCATTCGTCTAACTGCGATCGACGAACTTTGTATGGTTCGTCGAGCAGAGGTCGACGAACGTGGGGCACAGAAAATGAACATGTTCATTCTCTGGGCAGAGATCGACGATCTCAACCCAATTCGTCGAACTCTGGTCGGCGAACTTACAATAATTTGTCGAACACAGGAAGACTTAATCAAAATAGTAACAGCAACTCACATATTCCTAAGAAACCCTTTAATCCACTAGCTGACTAGATCATCCCACCTAGGAGATATCACCCCCTAGGATATAAGTCCCAACCTGAATTCTCTATTATTTCTAGTTTTTCTTATCAGCCATACAAAGGACCCAAGGTAACCTGGGTCAAAAACCATTAACTGTTTTCTATTGCAGGTGAAGAATTGTCCAGGGGTAAATCAAACTTGGTACCTGGACAGTGGCTGCTCAAAACACATGACTGGAAGCAAGGACATTTTTATCAACTACAAGTCCAAGCTGGGGCCAAAGGTTATCTTTGGTGACTCCAAATGTGATCAGTCAGAAGGATTTGGAGAAGTGAGAATAGGAGCTGTCACATTCAAAAAAGTAACATATGTAAGTGGACTCAAGCATAACGTCATCTCCATAAGTCAGTTATGTGATGATGGTTATCAGGTATACTTTAACTCATCCACTTGTTCTATTATTGATAAAAACAACCAAACAGTTTTAACTGGAAGTAGACAAGACAACATATACTTAGTAAATTTTCTTTCTGTCAAAACTGATATCTGCTTACTTAACTTAACTAGTAATCAGAATGACTTATGGCATAAAAGACTAGGTCATGTAAATCTGAAAAACATTGCTAGGCTATCTAAGCACAACCTTGTTAGAGGTCTACCTTCTGGTCCCTACAAGAAGGAAGGTCTCTGCAGGGCTTGTCAATTAGGCAAGCAAACTAAAATTAGTTTTAAATCTGTTAATAAGAGTGATTCACCTTGGATTTTATACTTGCTACATTTGGATCTCTTTGGACCCATTGATGTACAAAGCCTAGGAGGGAAATCCTACACTTTAGTTATAGTGGATGACTTCTCCAGGTTCAGTTGGGTATTCTTTCTGAGATCAAAGTCAGATACATTCAAGGTTCTTACAGATTTTCTCAGGACCATACAGATTGAGTTCTCTACTCATGTTGCATTGATCATAAGTGATCATGGAACAGAGTTTGAGCCTCTTCTTATGCATGAGTTTTGTGAGAAGGAAGGTATCAGGCATTGCTTCTCAGCTCCTAGAACTCCCCAACAAAATGGGGTAGCTGAAAGGAAATATAGGACACTCATTGAAACTGTAGGTACATTGCTTGCAGATGCTTACATGCCCCTAACCTTTTGGGCAGAGGTTGTAAGCACAGCAAATTATGTCCTGAACAGGAGCTTAATTCACAAGCTAAAGAACATGACTCCTTATGAATTGCTCAAAAGAAATAAACCTAAAATAAACTATTTTAAAGTATTTGGTTGTACCTGTTATATATACAATAACAACAAGAAATACATTAGAAAGTTTGAGGCTAAGGCTGAAGAGAGAGTTTTTCTAGGATACTCCCAAGTAAGCAAGGCCTATAGGGTTTTTAACAAATCAACATTGAAAATTGAAGAGCTTATTCATGTTTCATTTGATGAGACTAATATGTATTGCAAGGAGAAAGAAGTTTCTACCAATAGCAACTTCCAGGTACCCCATTTGTGTGAGACCATAGATGGACTAAACCTTACCCAAGAGGTTCCAACTCATCCCTCTCCATAAGTTATTGAAGAAAGTGGAGAAGAAGAAGTTGAAGAAAATGAATCTCTACCAACAGCACATACAATTCCACAGGAGGAATTAATTCTAAATGCTGTTGCACAACCAACTTCACCCACTGATTTTGTTACACTTAGAGATCACCCCAGATCTCAAGTGATTGGAGACATATCAGCATGTGTACAGACAAGGCATCAACTCACCCAAGATTTGATGCATGCTTGTTTTCTCTCTCAGATTGAACCTCTTTCTATTCATGATGCTGAGCAGGATCCCCACTGGATCCTTACAATGCAAGAGGAACTAAATCAATTTGAAAGATGTAGAGTTTGGGATTTGGTTCCAAGATCCCAAAACTATCCAGTTATTGGAACAAAATGGGTTTATAGAAACAAGCTAGATGCCCAAGGAGTCATCGTGAGAAACAAGGCTAAGCTTGTTGCTCAAGGATATAGACAAGAAGAAGGAATTGATTATGATCAAACATTTGCACCTGTTGTAAGGTTGGAAGCCATAAAAATATTCCTTGCCTATGCAGCATACAAGAGGTTCAAGGTCTTTCAAATGGATGTGAAGAGTGCTTTCCTAAATGGAGTGCTACAAGAAAAGGTTTATGTAGAACAACCTCCAAGTTTTGTTTCTCCAACTTACTCCTCTCATATTTTTAAATTGCATAAGGCTCTTTATGGTCTAAAGCAAGCTCCAAGAGCTTGGTATGAGAACTTAGCTAGTTTTTTATTAGAGCATAAATTTACAAGAGGAACTGTAGATAAAACCTTTTTCACTAGACATCATATGGACCAAATCTTGTTAATACAAATTTATGTGGATGATATTATATTTGGCTCTAAAGATTCCAAATTATGCAAGAGGTTTTCTGACCTCATGCATTCCAAATTTGAAATGAATAGCATGGGTGAGCTTTCCTACTTCCTTGGTCTCCAAGTGAAGCAGCTCCCTGATGGCATCTTCATCTCTCAAGCAAAATATGCTAAAGAACTTCTAAAGAAGTTTGGGATGGCTGATGCCTCAGCAAAGAAAACTCCCATGGCTACCAATGTTGTTGTGGACTCTGATGTACCAGGGAAACCTGTGGATCAGAAACTTTATAGGGGCATTGTTGGGTCCCTATTATACCTCACAATAAGTAGGACAGACATTATGTTTGCCACATGTCTTTGTGCTAGGTTCCAAGTGAACCCTAAAGAATCTCATCTAATTTTGCTAAAAAGGATTTTGAGATATATAAAGAGTTGTCATAATCTAGGCCTATGGTATCCTACGGAATCAGAATTTGAGTTAACTGGATACTTTGATGCTGATTTTGCTGGATGCAGGGTAGATAGAAAAAGTACTTCAGAAACTTGCCAGTTCCTGGGTATGAGATTAGTATCTTGGTTTTGTAAAAAGCAAACATCAGTGTTAACCTCTACTGCTGAAGCAGAATATATTGCAGCAGACAGCTGTTGTTCACAGATGCTTTGGATACAAAATCAACTACTAGATTATGGGTTCAACTTAAATAATTCAACCCTATTCTGTGATAATACAAGTGCTATAGCTATAGCCCAGAATCCAGTTCACCATAGTAGGACAAAACATATTGATATAATACATCATTTCATTAGGGAGTGTGTAGACAAAAATAAAATCAAGCTTGTCTATATCTACACTGATTTACAAAGGGCTGATATATTCACCAAACCTCTGGATAAGAGAAATCATATGTTCTTTGTGAATCAACTTGGAATGATCAATGAAGAAGACTTTATTTGATTTTTGTCTACAGTCGACGAATTTTCCAGAGTTCGTCGAACGGAGTTCGACGAACCGTGGAAGGTTTGAGAGACATTCGCCGAACGGAGATCGACGAACTCTCTGTGAGTGAAACAATATTCGTCGAACGAAGTTCGACGAATTTGCTTCAGAAGATATTCGCCGAACGGAGTTCGACGAACTACTTTCAATTCTTCAGGACAAGATCAACGAATTATTTCAGTCAAACTTATTTCGTCGATCTCAGCTCGAAGAATTAATTTCATTTTCGTGGAACGGAGTCTGTCGATTCATATTCTTGAAAACCTTATATCTAGGTTTTCTTCGACCTCCGTCCCGCGCTTTTTCTGTTCTCTTGCACTTGATCGCTGTTTCTCTCTTTTGCAGGTGATTCCATGACGATTCTAGCAGGAGCTCTAGCCGCTATGAAGTTTGACACTGGCTTTGATGTCGACTTCGAGTCGTTCCAACACTCGGATCCAATCTTCCTGTATATTCTGGAACTTCTGGAAGAACAGAATCTGAAGAACCTGATGACTACAAGGATAAAGCTGGCAGGAACAGAAATCAGGGAATGAGTTTATACTTCATCAACTTCTGAAGACAATACCATGATAGGATCAATTGCGAGTAACACTATCTCCTTAACTCCCGCGGTTTTAACTGAAATATTTGGTTTGACAAATGGCGAAGAAGACTTAGAAATTGATTCTGAAGAGTTTGATATGATGCTCAATCTGATGGGTTATGCTGGTGACAACCCAAATAAATTATTGAAGAAGCATTTGTCTGCAGCATACAAGTTCCTGGTAGACATTGTTGGGAAGGACTTGTTTGGCAAGCATAATGCCCATGACTACATCACAAGACATCAGTTCTTGGTCATGTGTGCAGTAATAAATAAGAAGCAAGTTGACTGGGCTCAGATCATCTTTGATCTGATAAAGAAGAAAAATAACAAGAAAGAAGTGTGTTTGGGAAGGGTCCTAGGGATCTTCCTCAAGGAAAAGGTTGCTGAATCAATGGTCTCCCAGACCATATTCATAAATGCTAGTAAAAGGCTCACATGTGCCTTATTTGGCAGGTGGGAGAGGATAATCACGAAGCCCACTAAGGCTTCTACCTCTTCCACCCCAGCTTCTAAAGGCACCAGGGCTGTTAAAGTCACTCCCTCACCTGCTGAAGAGCTTCATCCCACACCACCATCTCTTTCAGCTTCCCTTCTAGCAACACAAATTCCTTCCAGTCCCATTATCTCTTCAACACCAGAACAACAACAACATCCTCATGTTCCTACTCCACCTCCATCTCAACATGCTACCCCAGCTTCATCTCCACCACTTGACATCACTAACATTCCATCTTCCCCTCTTCAAGAAAAACAACAACCAACATCTCCTGATTCCCCCCATGACACTTACATTCCTACACCACCACAATCCCCTCTTCCCCCACATCTCACTTCAATACCATCCTACCATCTACCAACAAACACCATCATGCAAGATGCCACCCATACATCTCCATCAACATCCACCATCCCTCCAGATGTTCACATCCCTGATGCTCCACTCTCTATCCCTCCCATAGTTCCCACTTTTACACCTTCTGCAACACAATCTACCATTCCATCATTGGACCCCTCCACCATATCTTCCATCATTTCTATCCTCACTCCCCTCCTCAAGTCCCTTATAGCAGAAGCCCTTACACCTCTTGCTACCACCATATCTTCTCTTTGATAAAATCTCTGCTCTTACTGCTGCCCCCTCCTTAGTCAGGGGCATGGATTCAGGCCCTACTGAAACCATGTAGGGGGAGATGCCTGATGATGAAGCAGCAGCTCCAGCTCCAAAGGCTTCAGCTCTAGCTCCAGCACCAGATGCTTCAGCTACAGCAACAACAGCAGCTTCAGACACAACAGTAGAATGTACAACATACATAGATATAGATTTGATTGATAAAGATTTGATTGATTTTATTGAGACTGATATAGATTTTGATGATGAATCAGACTCTGAAGAACCTCATACTGTTGGTGATTTCATTCTTAATCCCACAGTTAATTTAGAACATTTGTTGAGCATTTTTGATACTGTACATATGCATTATCTTCCAGCTGAGATCACTAAGCCATCCTTGGCTATTATACCATATACTTCCCCTATCTCTTCAAAGGTTGTTAAGAAACTTAGGGACAGTTTTGCTATTGCACAATCAGCAATCACTTCACCTCCAGAAGTGGTAGCTGCTCCCTTTTCCTCAATAATATCTTCAGCACCAACTTTTGTAATGGATGACTCTCCAATGCCAGATCTAGATGAATTGATCTTGGCTGATATTGCAGAAGAAATTAAGGCAGCAGCTGAAAGCTCTGTCCAAATTAGTTCTGATTTTTGTGTAGCTTATCCTCCAACTTCTGCTGAAACTCCAGTTCTTGTTGCAACTCCTGCTCCTGCTCCAGAAAAAACTGTTATCTCTGCTAAAGCTTTGAAGGCTCTGGATGATCTATATGATAACCCTCAGGGTTCTGACAATGATGATGATGAAGATGAGGATGAGGATTCAGATGAGGAGGATATAAAGAAGAAGAAGCAAGTTTCAAAGAAAAGAAAAGCTCCTCCTCCTCCTGCTCCCAAGCCCAATCCAAATAATGAGACCCCTTACTATATTCTTCAAAAGATAACTCCATATAAAGGAATACCAGCATGGATGTGGCTCTCTAAGAATCAGCAGAAAGAAAGGAAGAAGAATAGAAGGTACTCTCCTCCACCAGTTCAAAGGTATAAGAAAGATACACCACCTCCTCCTCCTCCTGCAGCTGGTGCTTCTGGTTCTAGTTCTCAAAGATCTGCCCCTATGCAAACATATCAAAGACATCAAGGAAGATCTCATCATGAAAGCAGCCAGCACAGGCAATAACCTTCAGGAAAATAACATCAACAGCAACAACATCAACAAGCTGAAAGTCCTAAAAGGCCACCCTCTCCTCATGTTCCTTATGAAGATCCAGAAACAGCCAACACAGCTAGAATGGCCAGGTTCCATGAACTGGTAGGCCTCTCTATGATCAACAAGGCAAAGGCTGAAAGAAAGGATACTTCTGAATACACTATAATGTCCAAGTACAGGAGAGAAGAACTGAAAAGGTTTGATAAGGCTAACAAAATTTTTAATATTGATGTTTATATGAAATTGCATCCTGAAGCAGTGGTCCCTAGAGCTACATCTCTGAATATTATAGGGGTTGCTGACATGACAATGACTATGGCATAAGCTTCAAATCCAAACAGGTAAATAGTCTTCACCAAGGCAGGAGACAAGGGCAAGGACATAAAGCATCAGGAGAAAAAGCAAAAGAAGTGAAATATGAACTATTTTATTTCTGTCTTTCTATCTTAAACTATCTCTTATTGTCTGAACAAAGCTTTTATGTAAATATATCTGCTGCATGTGTTAATTATCCCTGTGAGATATATCTTTTTTCTACTTTGTTTGCTTTATGTTTTTATTTTGAGTTTATTAGTGACCTCACCCAAATAGGGGGAGATTGTTGGATCCCTAGTTTGATTTGGGCTAGGTTCACTAACTTAGGATAATGTGACCCAACATGTATAACCTGGGTCAAAGTTGTGTCCTAGAGTCTAGGCCAATTCCTCAGTAACAACACCACATGGACAAGCCATCATCAGACTACCAGAGACTCAAGACATAGAGTTTTCCTCAAGATTCAGAGAATTCTCAAGAGACTAAGTAAAATGAGTTCGATGTTCGTCGAACTCAGGTCGACGATAGTCGTTCTCAGCTCGACGATCTTAGATAAATATTCTCAGATCGACGATCCTTGGATTCCACCTTCAGAATTCTAAGTCCATACTGTTCTCTAGACTCAGGTCGACAAACCTAGTTCTTAGGTCGACGAACTTCATTTTTTGCTCGACGATTCCTAGACCTCCACTTCAACTCTATTGCCAGAGGTTCATCAAATAGTTTCTAAGTCCAGAATCATTCTCAGCTCGACGAATTCAAGGTTCTGTAGACTTAGCTCGACGAACACCATTCTTCGGTCGACGAATCTTTGGACTATCATAGCATTCTGTTGAGACTATGTTCTCTAGTCTCAGGTCGATGAAACCTGTTCTCTATCCGATGAATTCTGGAACCAGAAGACTTATGTCGACACTAGAAGAACTTGTGTCGACACCAAGATCATCAGTCGACATTGTGTAAAGGCTATGTCGACACAACACAGAAGATTTGTGTCAACACACAGGAGCAATTGTGCCGACACAGGATATTTAACAACTCCAGAATAATTGCTGAACTCCAGTCGACGGACATATTTACCAGCTCGACAAATAGGCAAAGATCAAAAGAGACAGCAGTTCAGTTTTCAGCTCGACGATCATGGAACTCAGCTCGACGAACAGAAGACGTCTGGTCGACGAATATAATGTTTCAGCTCGACGAACTATGAACTCAGTTCGACGAATTCTGCTATCTGCTCGACGATTCCAGACTTAGTTATTTTCAGCCTTCTGTCCCCACTCTAATGCTATAATTCATGGGTAATTAATGCTTTAACATTCTCTGAATGTATCCGTTATAATGAGCATTAATTATGGTCTTCTCCAGGATTATTGTTTGTCGTTTTTCCACGGGACAGTTGGGGAAATAAATCAATGCCGATTATTCTTAAGGTTGTCAGCATTAATTACAGAGAAATTCAAATGTTTGAAAGACACAGAAGAAGAGAATAACAAAAAAGAGACACACAAATACACAATGAATTAATCAAGAGAGACGCAGAGAAAGCTTTACACAGAATACTACTGACTAAGAAGCATACAGTAATTTGAAGAAGAAGCAAGAAGAACACATTTTTTTAAAATCAAGAGTCTTTCTGTTCTTCTTCTCCAGGACCTTGTTAAAGACATTCAAGCACTATCAGTCTAAAACTCCTGGATTTAGTCTTTCAATTGAAGGCCTATCACCCTGTACAAAGCTCCAGATCTCCTGTACCCTTTTTCATCTCAGGGGGAGCTTTGACAACATCATTGAATCCACATAGTCTTCTCATTGTGATTGAGAAAAGAAGACTTCCATCACTCTCTCACCCCACCTCTGTAAAGGGTTATCATCTCCCTTCAAAAGTGATTCCTTGGTTGCAAGTCTCCTGATCAAAATACTTGGGTTGGTTTTTGAGCACCTGATCAAAAGCTCATTGTTGTCAGGCACCTGATCAAAAATCTGAGTGGATTCCTACCAAGGGTGGTAGAAGAGTGGACATACCAAGGTTGGAGAACCACTATAAAATTCTTGTGTCGTCTGGTTGTCTCCTTCTCTTTTGTTCTTGCTGTGCTTGTGATTTAGATTTATTGTTTGCTAGGTTATTAATTTTTGCACTTTTGATTTACAGCAAAAGCTGTAATAGTGGGTAAGAAATTTTTAAGAATACTCTATTCACCCCCCCCCCCCCCTCTAGAGTATTTCTGATCTAACACTCACTTTCACACAAAGCAACAACACAGGTTAAACATCGCTCAAGAAACTGAACCTCCCTCTGATACCATGTTAAATTTTCTCAAGGTGGTTAGCAAGATAGCCTAAATCCAAATTAATATTCTCAGAACTATCCAGTTAACATCTTGATTATGCGGAATCCCAAGAGCAAGCTTAACACCAAACACAAATGGAAGCACAAGCAGGTCTTATATTCATATACACTTCTTTACAAGGCAAGGTATACATAACGAGACATGATTTCGCTAGTACACAAGATACAAACAGAAAGCACAAAATAAGCCGGGCAGACAGCATTGGAGACCGCCGAGACCGCCCAATCCGCCAAGGTCGCTGAAGCCGCCCGAGCTGCTGCTGCTATACGCCAAATAGCACACAGAGTTCGTCGAGACCGCGAGGTCGCGCGGACAAACCGTTATTCGCTGCCTGCTGAGGAACTGAAGAAAAAACCGTCTACCCACCTGAGACCGGCGGACAGGTTATTGGAACTTGGAACTGTTGAAGCAGAGAACTGACAAGCCGCAGAAGCAATCTGCTAAGACCGCAGAGACCGCACCCTTCACAGCACTTGACCGAAGTCACAGCCAAACTCCTGGCTCCTGGAAGCTAGTCGCGCGACCTGCACACAGCAAACCGTTAGCTATCCTCAACCCGCGCGGATAGAAAAACTCAGACCGCAACAACAGCCCAAGCCCCACTTACTATTCACTCAGTTACTGTAGACGTGTCAGGGGGTCTATTTATAGGCGAGGTGAGGAGTGTGGTCACCACCCTAGTGAATAGAGTCACCACCCCAGCTCGCGCACTAGCAAAACGCCTATCCACTGAGTCCGTAAGGACTTAGCCGCATTTCCAAGAAAATCGCCAGGAGCAAGACACAAATGTTCACTAGGCAGACTTACACAGTCCACCCACACTATGCGGATAGGTATAGTCCGCACAGTCCGCATAGTCTGCAAACATCACCACACATGGACAACCACAACCCCTTCAGCAATAGTCCGCACACGAAAGAGGCAGTCCACATAGTACAAGACCAAAGCCTCCATCCGCCACAAGTCCACGACCAAAGGCAGTCTGCCCGGTCAACAGCGGACTTGGCGGATACTGCGGACACACTGGACTTGTCACAGAATGTGACGAAGTCCAGTAAATCACCAAAGGCCTAGCGCGAGCTCGGTGGACAAGGCCCAGTCCGCCAACACCCAAAGCAGATCTCCAATTCCACCAAGGTAAGGCAATCCGCAAAACATCCTCGCACAGTTGCCCAAACGGCCAACTGTCGGACTCCGACACCAGTCCGCGCAGTCCTCCACAGCAGTTAGCACCGGTTGTACCACCAGAGCATGGCAAGGGCCACAGCCAACCTCCAAGGCCAGTCCGCAACAGCGGACACCACGGACTCGCCAATCCGCAAGCCTCCCGCGGATAGAACACCCAATCTGCCGGTTAACACAAGCTTGCAACACACAAGCCGCTGAACAGAGCACTGCCTACAGCCCGCAAACCGCAGTCCGCTCAGTCCGTTTCGCCAGGCCCGACATCCTTGGCCATAGGCCAACCAGGCCGCACAACAGACCGGTCAAGCCGCATACCAGGCCGCACAGGCCGCTCCTCAACAACCAAGCTAATAAGACAACCAACACCCAGGCCGCAACCCGCAGTCCGCCCAGGCCGCGGACTTAGACCGCTCAGGCCGCACAGTCCGCCCGGCCTGCCCATCCCCACTTCCACTTCACAAATTTCAACAGTATTTACTCCTGCACTTATTTATACGTGAGATCGAAAAAATATTGTGTATATTACTCTCGCCTAGAAATAGATGCATGAGTAAATACTGGTCGTTGATTTCATGCAGAAATAGCATGATTGATCCAAATACTGATCAACGGTTGATATTTAATACCGAATGGGTCGTAAGATATCATATCAACGACCAGTATTTACTTATGCACTCAACAATAGGTGAGACTAACTCACCGAATTTTTTTCATAAATTATGGCGCAGGTTCAAAGTGAAATCAAATCCTAGGAAGATCTAGGAAATCTCTCAGAGAGTTCTGTGCCATCATCCTTGAATTTGACGGCTTATTATTCGAGGCTTTTGCAGGCAGTATATTGGCGCCGAGGCTTTTATTGCGAGGATATTGGCGCTAGTATTCCACAATTTGACATTCTGGCGGCATATTACCGCTGTATTAAATGATGGAGCATTTATGACTGTCCAATTAGTCTAGAAGTTTTGGCAAAGGCTTGTTGACCTGCAGTAAATTTTGGGTGTGGTACCCGCACGGCTATAGTGCTTTGCGAGTACCCATCCATCTTTGTACTCGCACAATAAAAATTGTGTGAATGCATTGAAGTGGAATCAAACGGCTGGATGCGGTGCCCGCACGTCACTGTAGTCATGCGAGTACCGTACCCAAAAATTATTCGTTGACCTGGGCGTTAGGCTTTGGCAATTAGGCGTGCTGCAGCTTTGGAAATTGCCGCTGCTTTGAAAATTGATAAATGAAATTATAAATAAATAAAGTTGCAAATTTAATAGTAATTATTGATGGTTGTCATAACTTGAAGTCTGTCATAATTAATAGAGAAATTTTATAATTTTAATTTTAAATAAATAATTAAGTCGAACCGGCTCAAATCAATAATCGAGCGATTCATATAGGGCACGAAATCGACTCAAAATTAATTTCGAGTTAAATTTTATTCGATTCAATTTGATTCGAATATTTTATTTCTAGTTTGATTCGAATAAAAACTCGAGCAACTATCAATTTTTGATTAAAATGCTCACCCCTAGCCTGGAGCACCAAAGCACGAGTGAAGCCCGCGGCCGCCAGAAAGCATCATATCGAGAACGGACATAGCCCGCACCAAGATGCTTGTGGAATATAAAAGATAAACATGGATGCAAATAAAAAAAATAATTATGAAATGCAAATAAAAAATGAATAACTATTTTAATATGATACTTCCTGCTTATTAATGTTAATATTGAAGATATAAAAAAAGAAAAAAATATCTTTTCTTGTTTAGATCATTAAGAGGCGAAATTTTTTGGTCCAGGCCCCGGACGAAGATCATCTTTAAGGGCCCTCCTGATTGTGACACGTGGCACTTTAAAAAACAGAATCACGGGAGTAAGTTTTTTTAGTGTTTACTTTTTTTCTTTTCGCGCCAGATATCTACATTATCGTCATTTCTCATGCTCAATTCACACTCCGCTCACAACAATTTTTCACATTCTCTCTTCTCAAAATGTTCTAATTAGCTAAGCACCATCAAACTCTTGTGAGATCATGGAAGAGACAAGTCACTCAATCCTTATTCATTATTTGAATCAATCAATTTTTATTCCTTGTTCAGTTAACATAAGCATCATGTATTACTAATTGTCGTGTAAGGTTGAAGACGAACAGTAGACTTAATTATTTCAGATAAAACTTTGAAACTGTATAATAACGATATAATGCATGAAAGAACAATAAATTATTTCAAATATTTAATGTAATATCTGAGATAAAAGTCTAATGTCTCAGAAATTTCATGTGATATCCCAGAGAAAACTAGCAGATTTTATCCAAGATATTACATTTACTGACTGTGATCTTATCTTAGATAAAAGTTTAACCACAATATTGTCTCAACAATTTCATGTAATATACCAGAGAAAAATATCAGATTTTATCCAAGACATTACATTTGTTGACCGTGTTCTTATCTGAGATTAATGTTTAACTCTAATATTTCTATTTTGTTACAGGTTAGATACAACAAGAGTTTGTTTTCGGTCGTCCAAACAGAAAATGAAGCTCACAAATTGTATTGTGATTATGCGCGTAATATTGGTTTTAGTGTTCGAAAGAACACCGAATTTTATGGTCAGGTACAAACCTTATAAAATCAAGAGAGTTTTGTTGCAGTAAAGCTGGAATAAAAAGATCACCTAAAGTTCCTGAAAGTGAACTCAAATATTGAAATATAGATGGTAGAATAAATTGTCCAACGAGAATTGTCTTTAATGTCGATAAGCAATGTCAAAATCTAGTAGTCAGAAAATTCATCGAGTAACATAACCGTAAACTTGGAACTAAGGCTCCATTTGGTTCAGCGGTGGCGGGTCGATCCGGCGGGTGGAAACGGAGAGTTCGAACTGAAGGGGGGACGTGGCTGCTCCAAACGGAGCTTTTTGGGGCGTTTCTCAAGGCGGGCGGGTGGAAACGGAGCAAACGCCGTCAGAAGTTCATTTGTTTACCCTCCTTCCGGTGGTGTTTGCCCAAAACGGAGCTACGAAACGCCCAAACAAATAGAGCCTAAGAAAGATCAACATATGCTTCGATCTTATATGATCATTACTGAGGAAAAAGGTGTTGTATTGAAATCCATGACTGAAGCTGGAATAAGGACATCAGATGCATATAATTATCTAGCTGACGAGATAGGAGGGACAAAAAATATGGGATTTTCAAAAAGTGATGTATACAACTTCATAGATAAAGAAAGGAGTACAAGAGTTGATGCTGGAGATACTGCAAGCCTTCTCCAAAAATTGAACTCTCGTGCAATGGATGATGGTATGTTCTCCTACGAGATCCAAACTGATGAGTTAAACAGGTTGACTAATTTCTTATGAATGGATGAGCCATCAAAAATATACTATGAGTACTTTGGTGATGTGATAACATTCGATTCTACATACAGAATGAATAGGTACAACCTTACATGCGCCGCATTTGTAGTGATCAATAATCATTGGCAAAATACTATTGTTGCTATAGCATTCATATTATAAGAGACTATAGAATCTTTTATATGAGTTTTTGAAACTTTCTAAAAATTTGTTTCTGTCAAGTAACCATTGACCATTTTTACAGACCAAGACCAAGTTATGATGGTTGCTATTGAAAGAGTTTTGACCAAAAGCTCTCGTCGATTGTGTCAATGGCATATTGCCAAAAACGCTCCAACTAAAGTGCTGCCATTTAATGTTGATGCAAGTGTTCGGTCTATGTTTCATGCTTGTTTAAGTAAGTGTGACTCTTGTTGGGTATTGTATCCATAATAACACAGATTTGTATGAAGTCACCCTTGAATTAAGATGAATTAATTTGTATTTGATGTCTTTTCAAGTTGAGTGCTTGCAGGTTATAACTGAAAAGTGTGGACCAATGTCAGTTTACAATGGGTCACCAAACACGGGACCATACAATGTAATCCCTCATTGTGTGATTCATGGTGTTGACTCATTTGTAACCACTCTATTGGGACACATTTCATTTTCAAGTACTAAAACTATGGGAGAAAAGCTGTTTGCTGGATTTCTTGAAGAAAATCAATTTTCAGTCTTACAGAATTTTTCTAAGTATTATTCTCGAGTAGGATTTTTGTACTCAAGTAAAATTATTTTTAGTACTCGAGTAAGCTCAGCCATGTATTCGAGTAGCAGAAGCTATTCTCGAGAAAGCCTAGTGTTGTTCTCGAGAAAGTCATGCGTACTCGAGTAGATCATAACTCTCCTTCTCGAGTTACCTTAATATATGTTCTAAAATTTCTCTAAGTCTTTTTCTCGAGATGTTGACGACTTTTCTTGAGAAGGCTAGAATCTTTTCTCGAGAAATAGATGTTGTTTCTCAAGACCCAGAATTCTTTTCTCAAGACACAGAATTCTTTTCTCGAGACCCAGAATTCTTTTCTCGAGAACCAGAAATTATTTCTCGAGATGCATTATTGTTCTCGAGTAATAGAATAGTCGTTCTCGAGTAAAAGGTCTGTTATTTCTCGAAATACTAGAATTCCACCTCTACATTTTTCTTAAGTATTTTTCTCGAGAACTCTATACCTCTTCTCAAGAAACAGAATCATCTTCTCGAGAACACTTACCTCTCTCGAGAAATGCTGTACAGGTTTTTGAAATTTCCTAAGTACCTGATGGAAGTAATTTCAAATTGATCTCTTTTCTTATTAGTCCACGTGTTCTGTCAGTTATGATTATGACAGTTAGACAAGTCCTATAAAAGGTCTTATCATAATCGACTAACCTTAACAAAAAGAATTTTCAAGGTTTTCAATCATTCTAAAATTTCTAAATCGAGAAGCGTCATCACCGCTCTGTTCTTTATCTCCAATCTTCTCTCGATTCGTAGATTCAGAACAAGAAGTGTCAACAGATCAAGATTTTCAACATCGACAGATCTTTTCCTTGAACGTGCTGATGCTAAAGTTTTCACATCCAGAGATTTCGCCTTTGTCTTCTTCAATCCATTTCTGACAGAGCTTTAAGTTTTAAGAAGGAAGAAGGGTTGAAGATTCAGTTCTGAAATATTACTGTTTGTATATTTTTTGCATAACTTTTTATTCTTATAGGAGATTCTTCTCCGAGTTGTAGGAGCTTTGTTCTTCGAGATTTTTTTAAGAGTGTTTTGACTCCGAGTTGTTGGGGCATTGCTCCCAGTGGTAGGATTGTTTTCAATCCTAGAGAATAGTGGAGTAGCCGAGTCTAGTGCGTTGCTAGATCGGTGAGGTGGAAAGTGGATGTACCCAAGGTTGGGGAACCACTATAATTTTTGACGTCGTCTGTGATTGATTTTTTATTTTTTGTACATCGCAAGTACAAATTTTTAATCCGCAAAAAGACGCAAACCTCACCTATTCACCCCTCTGGGTGATTTAGGTAGATAACTTAAACATTTTCAATTGATATCAGAGCGAGGTTATTCATCAAAAAGGTTAACACCTTGAACAGATCTGGTCCTAGTTGTCTTAAGAGGATACAAGCATGGACAGAGCCAAGGATTTTGATAAGCTTCCCTTATGCACAAAGACTAACTTTCTCATGTGGAAAGAAAGAATAAAATTCTACAAGAAAGCTGTGGATCCAATGATCTTTATGAAAGTGGAAGAAGGACCCTATGTTCCAATGACAGTCTCCACCATTGACCCAACAAAGCAAGTTCCAAAGAAGCTTATGGATCTTGACAAAGATGAGATTGCACTTGTCTCTTTAGACAAGAAAGCCAAGAATATCATCGCAAGTGCAGTCGATGATTCTATGTTGCAGAATCTGATTCACTGTCAATCTGTCAAGGAAATGTGGCAGTCTCTCATCGTCCTGATGGAAGGTACTGAAGAGGTAAGGGATGACAGAAGATCCCTCCTGTATCAGAAATATGAAGCATTTAGACAAGGTCCCAAGGATTCTATTGTTGATACTTTTGAAAGCCTCTTCAAGATTGTCAACGACCTAAGAGTCTATGGTCGGGTCTTCACTAATGGAGAATTGAATGACAAATTTCTGAGATCTCTGACTAAGGAATAGGACATCAGAGTCTGTGCAATCCGGGAGTTTGGAAAGCTGGCAGAGACTGACCCTCAAAATCTCTTTGGAAAGTTTATGTCATATGAGCTCCAAATAAACTCAAGAAAAGATAAAGAAGAGAAAAGTCGATCTTCATCCAAGGAGAAGTCAGCCGCTCTAAAGGCAGACATCTCGAGGAAGTCAAAATTTGCATCTCCTTCCCCCGCACAGGAAGAGAGTAAAGAAGAAGCTTCAGAGCCCAGTACCTCGGGCTCAGTGCTATCTGAAGGAGAGTTTTCTTTTCTTTCAAGGAAATTCAAGAAGTTCTTGAACAAGAAGATATAGTAGAGTGTCAAAGATGCCTCGTCTAGAAGATCACGTCATGATGGTGATCGTCACAAGAAAGGCTCAAGTAGCCAAGACAGGTATCACTCAAAACCGAACAAACATATTTCTTCTGACATTGTTTGTTATTGCTGGAATAAGCCAGGACACGTCATGGTTGATTACCCTCACAAGAAGAAGGAGGGTGGAAGAAGTGAGGAGAAGAAATCTTCTTATAATAAGAAGAAAACTGAAAGAAGACTGATAGCCAAGAAGGCCAAGACTCTCAGTGACTCTGACTCATCTGAGTCAAGTGAGGAAGAGGAAACCTACTTTGGGTTGATGGCGCACACAGACGAGGAAGAAGAGCCCAAGTATATTGGGAAGGTAAACTCTCACACCCCTCTCTCTAAATCAGATGCTTCTGACCATGATCATGAGGATTGTTCGTCTGATGATGAATCTGAACTCATGACTCAATACAAAGAGTTAATCAAGTCTTATGACAAATGTTGAAGAGTTGTTAAAACTCCAGCCAAGGAGATTAAATCTCTCAAAGCCGAGGAGAGCACTCTGAGAGAGGAAGTCACAAAGACGAACTCACTTGAAGAGGAATTCAATGCTGCGATTGAAGAATATAATAAAGCTCTCGAGCACTTGAATCTGAAGGAGAAAATCATCAAATAATTGGAAGAACAACTTGCAGCTGAAAAGAAACTTGTTGAAAGTTTCTCCAAGCC
This sequence comes from Platanthera guangdongensis, assembly GCA_039583875.1. Classification (NCBI taxonomy): domain Eukaryota; kingdom Viridiplantae; phylum Streptophyta; class Magnoliopsida; order Asparagales; family Orchidaceae; genus Platanthera; species Platanthera guangdongensis. Next base: position 35,429,971 of record CM077164.1, on the reverse strand, counting down.
CAAGACAGTCCTTCTATTTGTTGCTGAATTTTATGCTCATGCCAAAGGTGTTGGCTTAGGCTATGTTGATGCTCCTAGTAAATATTCTAGGAGAAATAAGCCTCAACGAAAAAATAAGGCTGCCAAGAAAGCTCGAGCCAAGGAGAAGGGGAAAGCTCCTCAAGACCAAACTTCATTTAAAAAGGTTATCTTTCCTACTAACATGTTTGATCTTGATTAATCCTATGGTCACTTTGTCAGGACTACTTATGTAGAGCCCAAGTCTCGGTACTAAGGATGGACCCATCCCCGAAACTTTGGTGAAAGTGACTTCAAGGCACCTTATGAGGAGATCACACTTCAGAGCTACGACCCTTATAGTGTAGGTCATAACGTCAAGAAAGCTACAAAAGTTAAACCTGTTGTGGAAAAGCCTCTTAAAGAGAAGAAGTCATGTGAGTGCTATCACCACAAAGCTTGTACCTCCAAGTCTATTGCCCCTGCTAGACCACACTCTCAAAAGGTCAAGCAGGAGAACTTTAGACAAAGATATAACAGGTTTGACTGTTGGTGTTGCAACAAAGTTGGTAGCTTTGCTATAGATTGTTGGTTTAACCCAAGATATTATATAACTCCTCAAGTTAATAATGTGAGAAAGATCACTCACAATGTTAACACACGTAGGGGGAGTATGCTAACTAGAGACCAAGGACCCAAACGAGTTTGGGTTTCTGAGGCAAACTGACTTGTGAATGCAGGTATGTCTAAAGGCCACCAAAAATCTTATCTTGTATTTAGACAGTGGATGCTCTCGGTATATGACCAGGACTAGAAGCCTACTCCAAAATTATTCTCCAGTCATGAACGGGCCAAAGGTCATCTTCGATGGTTCTGACAGAGGAATTACAAAAGGTTATAGTATGACTACTAATGGTAGTGTATTCTTCTCAGATGTGCCTTATGTTGAAGGATTGGAACACAATCTTATAAGCATAAGTCAGCTCTGTGATAAAGGATACATAGTAAAATTTCATGGAGATAAGTGTTTGATAAGATCGGTCGATAACTTAAAAACGATTCTATCAGTCACTCGTAGTAGGAATATATTTTATATAAATTTTATTTGCATAGACTCTTCTACGCCAGTGTGCTTTTTGGCAAAAGATAGTGCGTCTCTTGGTGACCAATGACACAAGAGACAAGCACATATAAATTACAAAACTATTAATAAATTATGTTCTCTTAATTTAGTGTGTGATGCGTCCAATGTTAAGTGCGTTAAAGATAGACTTTGTCACGCATGTGTAAAAGACAAGCAAACAAGGGATATCTTTAAAAACATTATTGGCAAACACTCTAATATGTGTTTACACCTACTTCATATGAACTTGTTCGGTCAACTGCAAATTAGAAGTTTGGGAGGTAAGGATTATACATTGGTTATTGTTGATGATTACTCTTGCTTTGTGTGGATGTTCTTTCTAAAACACAAGTCAGATACTTTTGATATGTTTACTAATTTTATCATGCAATTTCAGAATGAACACAGCTACTCCATTGTCAAAATTAGAAGTGACAATGGAGCAGAGTTCAAGTCTGGGGCCATGACAGAATTCTGTGAAAGTCTTGGTATCTTTCATAAGTTTTCTTCTCCTCGTACTCCTCAATAAAACAGAGTTGCTGAGAGAAGAAATAGAACACTCATCAAGGCCTGCAAAACCATGTTGAGTGATGCCTCACTACCAGAATATTTCTGGACTGAAGTCGTCAACACTGCGTGCTACGTGCAAAATCGAGCACTCATAAACAAGAACCATAATAAGACACCTTATGAACTACTAAAGGGCAGGAAACCGACTATTTCATATTTTAGAATTTTTGGTAGTAAATGTTTCATCCATAACAATGGGAAGTATCACATAACTAAATTCAGTGAAAAGACTTTTGAAGCTATTTTTGTAGGTTATAGTAGTCATAGTAAGACATATATGATTTTTAATAGGAAAACCCTAGTTGTACAAGAATCTATCAATGTTGTATTTGATGAGACGAGCTTGCTGCAAGACAGATCTTCTAGTGTGTTTATTGAAGATGCAGGTTCAAGATTAAAGGAATTAGACTTGGATGAGTGTTGAGATTATATTAGCCAACATGACACATATGTGTGGGACCGCATATTTGGCTTCCCCATCCCGTTCCAGGTCTGGGTGTTGACCCCGGTAGGACCCCTTGTGGCGGAATATCCTCGCGGTCCTGTGGTTGGGGTTAATCTCACACTGCCTGCAGAGTTCTCCCCTTTGTGTTCATGTATCCCGCCACCCTTCATCTCAATACCTGGGTTTTGAGATGAACTAATGGGTTGGCGGGTTCTAACTTGGTATCAGAGCGGGTTATCCTGTTGTGGGGATGTGTTGAGATTATATTAGCCAGCATGACACGTGTGTGTGAGACCACATATTTGGCTTCCCCATCGCGTTCCAGGTCTGGGTGTTGACCCCGGTGGGCCCCCTTGTGGCGGAATATCCTCGCGGTCCTGTGGTTGGGGTTAATCCACACCGCCTGCAGAGTTCTCCCCTTTGTGTTCATGTACCCCTCCACCCTTCATCTTAATACCTGGGTTTTGAGATGAACTAATGGGTTGGCGGGTTCTAACTTGGTAACCAAGTTAGAACCCGTCAATCTATTAGTTCATCTCAAAACCCAGGTATTGAGATGAAGGGTACCAAGTTAGAACCCGCCAACCCATTAGTTCATCTCAAAACCCAGGTATTGAGATGAAGGGTGGCGGTGTACATGAACATAAAGGGGAAAAGTCTGCAGGCGGTGCGGGATTAACCTCAACCACAGGACTGCGTGGATATTCCGCCACAAGGGGGCCCACCGGGGTCAACACCCAGACCTGAAACGCGATGGGGAAGCCAAATACGCGGTCTCACACATATGTGTCCTGCTGGCTAATATAATCTCAATAATGATGTAAATGAAGAAAATGCTCAAAAGTTCATCAAGATCACCACTCCAACCCCAATTGGAGAGGTTGATCACCGTGATGGAGATGTCATCCAAGTTGATGAAGTCACTCTAGTGGTAGAGGAAGCTCCAGATGCAAGGACTTTAGAGCTCAGACACCTGAAGGATCGCCCACTTGATCAAATCATAGGAGATCCCTAGGATGGTGTCAGAACTTGTAGAGGTATAACTAATGAAAATCTATATTTAAGTTTCCTCGCGCAGGTTGAATCAAAGAAGTTTGAGGAAGCAAACTCAGACGCGTCTTGGGTAATGACAATGGAAGAAGAGCTGAATCAATTCAAGCGTTGCCAAGTCTGGAAGCTTGTTCCAAGACCCAAAGGTAAGAACGTTATCAGAACAATGTGGGTCTACAGGAACAAGATGGATGAAGATGGAATAATTATAAAGAACAAGGCCAGACTCGTTACCAAGGGATACAGACAAGAAGAAGGAATTGAATTCGATCAGATGTATGCACCAGTGGCAAGGCTGGAGACAATCAGGTTGTTCATAACATATGCAGCACTTAAGGGCTTCACTGTCTATCAGATGGACGTGAAGTCGACCTTCCTTAATGGTGATATAAATAAAGAGGTGTATGTGGAACAACCTCCAGGTTTCGTTGATTCTAATCATTCCGAGCACGTTTATCTCTTATTTAAAGCTTTATATGGTTTGAAACAAGCTCCTCGAGCTTGGTATGAGACATTGTCTAACTTTCTTCTTGAGAACAAGTTCACAAGAGGAAATATAGATAAAACATTATTTCTTAGGGAAATAAAAGGCAAGATTTTGCTAGTGCAAATCTATGTCGATGACATCATATTTGGCTCTACTGACGACAACTTTTGCAAAAAGTTTTCCAAACTTATGTAAGAGAAGTTCAAAATAAGCAGTATTGGAGAGCTGAATTATTTTTAGGACTTCAGGTGAAACAATTTGAAGATGGAATTTTCATCTATCAGACCAAATTCATCAAGGAGTTAATTAATAAATTCGGAATGGAGAACGCAATCTCTATGAGGGCTCCAATGGGTTCAACTATGTCTCTGGATAATGATAAGAAATGGAAGCTTTTGATGAAACCAAGTACAGAAGCATAATTGGATCCTTGCTCTATCATACTGCTAGTAGACCGAATATAATATTTTCAACATGTGTGTGTGTGCTAGATTTCAAGTGAATTCTAAGGAATCTCATTGTGCTGCTGCAAAGCGGATTTTGAGATACCTTAAAGGTACAACAAATCTTGGCTTATGGTACCCATAAAGTAATGATAGCGAACTGATACGTTTTTTAGATGCATATTTTGCAGGAAGCAAAGATGACAAGAAAAGCACTTTCGGGACTTGTCAATTCCCAGGAAGAAGACTCATTTCATAGAGCAGCAAGAAATAAAATTTTGTCACAATTTCAACGGTCGAGTCAGAATATATTTCAACGGTCGAGTCAGAAAAAGGTCTCAATCACCTCCATCCAAATATGGGAGATCAAACTTCAGAAATCAAACCAAGCTCCAAAGAAAGATGAAGATGAAGTCATGACTCCATCTCCCCCTTCTCATCAAATAGCTGATTCAGTTATGTAGGCAGAGCCTGCTCCATCTATCCAAGTTCAGCCTACTCAAATTCTAACTCCAGCCCCAATCAACACAGATACTCCAGCCCATGTCTCCACTTCATCTGTTGCTGCTATACATACAGTTCTAGAAGCAGATACATCTACATCTACTACTGCAAAAGACTCTTCTCTCCCAGTAGACAACTCAGTTTTTATTCCTACAGACCTACCTGATGCAGAAATCCTGACCGATGCTCAGGTAAATGAATAAATTTTGTTTACAGCTGAAGATATTGACAAGATGATAGAAGAGCTCACATCCAAAGAGCCTCTATCCTCTCTGCCAGAAGAAGACCATCCATCCCAGCAAGATAAATCCTCTTAACCAGAACCATCCTATCCAGAACATTCTCCTGAACTAGAACATTCTCACCCCCAATCTCCTATTTGAGGATGTACAAAATGAAGAAACCGTTTTTCTTTCTGATGATAAAGAAGTATCTCCTGAAGAAGTTGAACCACCCCTTAGAAGCCTAGACTTCTCCCCCATATTATTATTGATGAGGAAGGAGATGAAATGATTCACACCACGAGAGGCCAAAGCTCAGTAATTATTGAAGAAATAGTTCCCTGGATTGCTCCTATCCTACCTCCTCCACCTCCTCCAGCTGAAGCAAATACTGCAGATACCCTCCTGGGTAAGATTGAGTTTATGCTTACACAACAAAGAACATATTTTGACGACTCTCTTAAAGTTGTCACTGATAGAATGACTGCTCTAGAAAAGGAGATGAGCAGTGGATTTGCTGAAATACAATATAATACTGATTCTCTCAAACACCTATTCCAAATAGGTGGGAAAGCCTTAGACCATACAATCACTAGTATTGGCAGAGTCATGGACAAATCAGTCACCCTAACAAATAATCAAATTTGATTGGAAAAGAATGCCGAAAGTCACAACTTCAAAACATGTGAAGAAGTTGGAAAGTTCAAAGAGATGTTATAAGTACCATATGATAGTCAGAAAGGGAGAGGATAAAGTCAAAGAACATCTAGAGAAGCAAGTACAAGCAATAAAAGAAAAATGGGATGATCAAATAAAAGAACTTCAAGCATCAGTGCTAAAGGAAGTTAAGAGCACAAAGCTTTATACATATGATACTGCAGTATGGATGCACAATCAGATTTTCCCTGACTTCTTAGTTAATCCCTCTACACCCCCTCCTGCCAGCCTGGATATAAATAGACCTATATTCTCTACAGGCCCTGAATATTTTGAAGCTCCACCTCCTGACACATATGATCAAGTATGAGATTCTGAACAAACTAATGTGCCTCCTCAAGTACCTCCTAAGATACAGGAATCTAAAAGAAGAAAGTATGGTGATGGTGCCTATGCAAGCAGGTCCACTCCCATGCAAGAGCATGCTGAAAGAGAATTTGCAAAGGTCTGGAGCCCTACATCAAAATCCATTATTCTTGATACTTTAAGACTTGTTATAGAATTCAGTGGACACAAGGATGATTACTACACTCATAATGAATGAATGCAAAATGAGAAATCCATGACTCTCAGAAGACTACATGATAGAAAGTATAGTCGAGATAATCCAACTGCTCCTCCCAGACAAGCCAAGTATTTTCCAAAGCCATATATGTATTTCCAAAGACAAGAAGACAAACTTCAGAAGCAGCAACAATAATATACCAAGAAGGGATAGAAGATGATTAAAGTCTTATATCTGAGAGATTTTGTGGAATAGATTTTTCCTGGACAATTTATATATATATACATCTTTAAATTTTGATGTTTTATATCTTTTATTGCATAACATTTCTTCCGCTTTTTATGGTTATTGGTTTCTTTATTTGTTTATCTTGATATAATTCATCTTAGTGTAGAGGGTTATGACTTCTACAAATAGAGTGAGATTGTTGGGTATTGTATCCACAATAACTCGAATTTGTATGAAGTTACCCTTGAACTAAGATAAATTAAGTTTGCATTTGATGTCTTTTCAAGTTGAGTGCTTGCAGGTTATAATTGGCAAGTGTGAACCAATGTTAGTTTACAATGAGTCACCAAACACGGGACCATACAATGTAATCCCTCATTGTATGATCCATGATATTGACTCATGTGTAACCTCTCTATTGGGACACACTTCATTTTCAAGTACTAAAACTATAGGAGAAAAAACTAGTTGCTGGATTTCTTGAAGAAAATCAATTTTCAGACTTACAAAATTTTTCTAAGTATTATTCTCGAGTAGGACTTTTTGTACTCGAGTAGAATTATTTTTAGAACTCGAGTAAGCTCAATCATGTATTCGAGTAGCAGAAGCAGTTCTCGAGAAAGCCTAGTGTAGTTCTCGAGAAAGCCATGCGTACTCAAGTAGATCATAACTCTCCTTCTCGAGTTACTTTAATATACGTTCTAAAATTTCTCTTAGTCTTTTTCTCGAGATGCCGACGACTTTTCTCGAGAAGGCCAAAGTCTTTTCTCGAGAACCAGATGTTGTTTCTCGAGACCCAGAATTCTTTTCTCGAGAACCAGAGATTCTTTTTCGAGATGCATTATTGTTCTCGAGTAACAAAAGAGTCGTTCTCGAGTAACGGGTCTATTATTTCTCGAGATACCAGAATTCCACCTCTACATTTTTCTTAAATATTCTTCTCGAGAACTCTATACCTCTTCTCGAGAAATAGAATCATCTTCTCGAGAACACTAACCTCTCTCGAGAAATGCAGTGCAGGTTTATGAAATTTCCGAAGTACCTGACAAAAGTAATTTCAAATTGATCTCTTTTCTTATTGGTCCACGTGTTCTGTCATTTATGATTATGACCGGTAGGCAAGTCCTATAAAATTTATTATCATAATCGACTAACCCTAACAAAAAGAATTTTCAAGATTCTGAATAATTCTAAAATTTCTTAATCGAGAGGCGCCACCGCCGCTCTGTTCTTCATCACCGATCTTCTCTCAATCCGGAGATTCAGAACAAGAAGTGTCAACAGATCAAGAGTTTCAACATCGACAGATCTTTTCCTTGATCATGCTGATCCTAAAGTTTTCAGATCCAGAGAATTTGCCTTTGTCTTCTTCGATCCATTTTTGATAGAGTTTCAAGTTTTAAGAATGAAGAAGGACTGAAGATTCAGATATGAAATATTACTGTTTGTATATTTTTTGTATAACTTTTTATTCTTGTAGGAGATTCTTCTTCGAGTTGTAGGAGCTTTGTTCTCCGAGATTTTTGTAGGAGTGTTTTGACTCCGAGTCGTAGGGGCGTTGTTCCGATTGGTAGGATTGTTTTCAATCCTAGAGAATAGTGGAGTAGCCTAGTCTAGTGCGTTGCTAGATCGGTGAGTGCCGATGGTTGGGAAACCACTATAATTTTTGGTGTCGTCTGTGATTGCTTGTTTATTTTCTATGCATCGCTCGTACAAATTTTTAATCCGCAAAAAGACATAGACCTCACCTATTCACCCCCTCTAGGTGATTTAGGTAGACAACTTAAACATTTTCAACTCTAGTACTGAGTTTGAATTAGCTTGGAACCAAATGATACTGCATAAAAACCTTAGTGAAAACAGATGACTAAGTGATTTATATAAAATAAAAGAGAAATGGTCCACAGCCTTCAACAAAACTGTCCTAGATCATGAGATGTTGTCGACACAGAGAAGCGAGTCCACCAACAATGTTTGTCATGTTATTACTAAGACGACATGTACCCTTGTTGAATGTTTTAGCAATCTCAAAAAAATGATTATAAATGGACGTTAAAAGGCTCTTTAAGAAGATTTCAAGTGTCGGTAAGCTAACATACCAGTAAATGCCAAGAATTATCTGATTCTTAAGCAAGTGTCCAAAATATATACTAGGGTTATATATGAAAAATTCTATAAGAAATTTAAAGTATGAGTATTTGGATTGTTTATTATAGAAGAGATAGTTGTTAGTGACAAAATTCATCTTTATTATAAGATGAAGTGATTGTGGCGATAACAATAAACATTGGTATGTGAAGCTGGACATAAGCAATTATGTTGTTAGATATTCTTACAGCAAATTTGAGACAACTAGGATATTATGTTCTCATGTTCCTAAAGTATATTCGTATAAAAACATTACATTTATTCCACAACAGTACATCCATCAGAGATGGACTATATCTACAAAGACTGATTATTATCTTCAACATGACCACAATAATTTTGGAGAAGCATCTGCTGTATTTGCCTTCAAGAACATATCACCAGGTTTGTATACGATGTTGGAATACGAGTGGAGAAATGTGAAGAGGCTAGAAATTATGTAATGAATGGCCTGAAGGATATTTCCCTATTTGCTGATGCCATTCTTGAGAAGAATTGCACCAACTATCATGTGGATTAGGTCAAACCACTGTTGAAGGATCCACCAAGATTGATGCCTAAAGAAATATCTAATGCAAGATTGAAAGATCATTGGGAGCAACCTAGTAAGTTACTTAATCAACTACTACTGGGCTTGTAATTTGTTATGTGTAAATAATTTCTAATTTTTCTATCTATATTTTTTAGAAAAAACAAAGAGACCAAAGAAGGTTAAAGTACAAGAGAAAGTTGTCAATATATCATGCAATCAAGAAGAAGATATAATATATATTAGCACAGTCATTTCTAATTTGAATGATCCAATATCATTGCCAAATATTTCAGAGCCGTTCACTTGTACTGCATTTGATTACGACTAAAATGTAATAAAAGTTATAGTAAAACAACAATATTTCTTGAAGTTACTTGCTTTGGAAAGCAGATAATATTTTATAAGATATTTTCGCCCTAACTTTAGGAATTTGTTTCTCCCACAACTTGCTGACAGGCCATTTCGTAGAAGACGTCGAGCATAAAAACTCCATATACTTCATCACATAGACACCACAATCTACAGAGCTTTTTTGTGTTGGGTATCCTTTCGTTGAAATTATATTCCAAAGTGTGAAATCAACATCACATTTCTTTTGCGTCGTATCTCTTAGCACTTGAATCTGCTAACACAAAAATTCATTTTAATAGTACTCTATGGGCAAGTTTGGGCTAACATAAGTTAAAGTTCTTCACTAACCGGGTTTGTCATCAAATCACATTGCATGAGATTAGGCAATGAGTCATATAACACCCAATTGCGTTCTATGTATTTGTCAACCAGTAAACACCAATGCGATTGTGTCCAAACATGCATAAAGATTATTGATGCAGCTTCAAATTAGTTTTGGTTATGTGGGGAACACAAGACAATCCACCACTTTTTTTGATTTCATCTGGTTATGAAGCTGTTTGGAACAAAAAAATTAGATTTGTGCAAAAACAAATATGCAGTTAGTTGTATTAGATAAATTAGAAATACTAACACATAAATTTGGGCTAACATATAGAAACATTCGCCACTGTTTCAGAGCAACTGTCCTCCTATTTTCTAGCACACGAGCAAATACATCAACATGACAATCTGCAATGTATTTATCGGTTAACAAATCATCCATCGACTCACGCATCCCATCTAACCGAGGGCCTCTGAAGACAATGTGATCCTTGCAATAATTTGAGAAATGATGTTTAATCCAATAAAAACAAATCAAAACGAAGCATGATAGTACCTTGATTTACAAGAGCTCATCCGCACATGAATGAGCTCACGTTGTTCCTCGGTTATGAGATTCTTTCCGGGGTACTCAGAGGGATATGTATCCTCATTCCCCCATTGCTTCCACTTCCTCATCTATCTCCTCCATCTCCTTATCCACTTTCTCCACCTCATCTTCACCAAATACAGATGACACATAATGAGAATCTTTTAGAATACTAATAGAGTCGGACAATCAGTCAACTTTCTTATGAAGCGCTTCATAATTGACTGTCATTTTACGGTCTAAAGAACGAATTTCTTCAAAAAAATGATTCAAAACAGGCATGACAATATCATTATATCTCCTCTGCTTCTTCTTCTTAACCTTCTCCTCCTCCGCCTCCAACTCCTTCATCCTCTTCTGCTTCTTCTTCTTCTTCCTCTCCTTCACTTTATGTTCATCATCTTTGTGGTTGCGTAATAGTAAATCATCCTCTAAAATTTCTTCAAATTTTGCAAAGACCTAAAATTAAATTACATATACAAATGATCTTGCAATTGACAGATTACATTACAAATATTATACATATACATATACATATAAGAATGACAAATTACATATACCAGAGTGGTCTTGATGTCTTGAAGTACTGACATTGCTCCAGTGAAAGCAAATATTTTGATAGATGTCCAACGGTTTATACAAGGCCTCCTCTCCGGAAAGGTAGGAACTTGCATCCGTCGGTGTTCAAATATCCATATCAGAAGGATATGGGTACATCCATTCAAGTAGCTCATTGTCTCCGGTGGACTTTTCTGTCTCTTGGCAAGAGTATCTAAACTATCAAGTAGATAACTATGAATTGCTCTCGACCAATTGTAGTTCTTAAATAATTCAGGATCAGCTAATCAGATAAACTCTTCAGCAATTCTATTACAAATGCATGAAAAGAATAATGTGCATAATAAATATAGCAAACTAGTTTTCAAGTCCCCATCCTCCACTATATAGTCTTCTTTAGCAAGTTGCAATATCCGAGAATTCAAATCAATCTTTGTTATGCTAGAGAATAACTTGTATTGATACTCCACATTGTACCCTTAGTTAGACAACCCAATTATCATTGCAACTTCATTTCTTGTAAACCTAAGCTAGACATTAACATACATTGAAAGTTTTACTTGAAAAATTATAATGTTGTAGCATAACAAATAAAATCAGAGTATTTTGTGGGGCAAATGAAATGTTAAAAAGATGAATTATCTCAGCTGCTTTAAGCTTCTGATATAACTTTTTATTCATTTGTTGATAATGAGAAAAACAAGAGATACAAATGAAGAAATAAAACATCTGCTGCTTAGTATATGAGGTTTGGTGACTGGTTTAACCATATTTAGAACCTGCTTTCATACCAATAAAATTCTGATTTGAGATATAACTATTATCATCCCAGATACAATTAAATTTTCTAAGACAAAACTATAATAGCTCGGAATACAACTAGTATAATTTTGGATAAAAAAAACTCTCTAGAATACAACAAAGTTCTCTCACTTGCAATTACAAGTACAAACATCTTATCTCCGAAATAAAATAACATAACAAACAATATCATGAAAGAAAATCAAAAGAGTGAAGATTTATGGTTCCTTCAATGTCTGAAAATGTACCTTCAATATCTGTCGATGTTGAGATGTAAATTTCAATGGTTGGAGGAGAAAATGATGGGCAAAGAGAAGAGAGCGAAGTCGGAGAAAAGCTTCGCGTCGCCTGGGAGAAAAAACGCGAGGACAGAAGAGAAAAAACTTAGTCTTCTGAGACAAAAAAAAAAAAAAATTGTCTGGAGATGATCTTCGTCCGGCAATTCTGCATTTTTAATTCTGTTTTTAAAATGCCACGCGATCTTCATCCCCGCCCTGACCAAAAAAATTTCCCCGTTACGAGACGGACTAAATAAAGCCGAACTTACAAACCGCGCAAAGCGTCTCCAACAGAATAACTTCTTTCCTCCTCATCCTCCCATCCTTTCTCTCCTCTTTCCATTCATGCGCCTCTTCTTCTCCTCCCCGTCTCCTCCTCTTCCTCCTTGGAAAAGGCGGCGAGGGAGAATTTCGGGATTTAATCCGTTGCGGGGAGGGAGAAGCCATGGATCACCGTCGGCCACCTCATCAATATCAGCATTACATTGTTCTCCTCCTCTCTTTCATCTTCTTCTTCGATTTCGGGAGCACCTCCGGCGTGTTTAGGGTTCAGCGCAAGTACACCGGCCGGACGCATATCTCCGATCTCCGCGCCCATGACGCCCGCCGCCACGGCAGGATACTTTCCAGCTCCGCCGCCGGTGCGGTCGATATTCCACTTGGAGGCATCGGCCTTCCCACCAAAACCGGGTGCGCATAATAATTCAAAACCTGCATCACTTTCTCATCGGAATGTGTGATTTCTGGTTTAGGGTTTAAATTTGATATTTGATTTATGTATAGACTCTATTACGCACAAATTGGGATCGGGACGCCTTCAAAACCCTACCACGTGCAGGTGGACACCGGGAGCGACATCCTTTGGGTGAACTGCATCACCTGCAAGCATTGCCCGAAGAAGAGCGATCTCGGGGTATTCTGTGCTTTTGAGATTCATGTCTTTATGAATTATGATCCTGTGCTTTTTCCGATTTTTGGTAGTTTGCATCCTCGAAATATGGAGTTTTGGAATTTTTCTCTCTACATTTTTAAAATTGGCACACTGCACCCCTCAATTATTAATTTTTGGCATTTTGCACCCTCATGCCTAAGGCTCTATTTGGTTCGGCGTTTTGCCGCTACGTTTGGGGCAAACGCCTCCGGAAGGCGGGTAAATAAATGAACCTCGGGCGGCGTTTGCTCCGTTTCCACCCGCCCGCCTTGAGAAACGCTTCCAAAAAGCTCCGTTTGGAGAAGCCTCCTCCCCCTCCGATTCAAACACTCCATTTCCACCCGCCGGATCGATCCGCCACCGCCGAACCAAATGAAGCCTAAATTTTAAGGGAATTTAGGTTCGAAGAACACAAAAAATACTCATTTTGACATTTTGCACTTCGGATTATTGATGCTTCCCAGAACTACTCTTGAATGAACATTTTTTATTTTATCGGGACTTATTTACCTTTGAAATTTCGGCCTGATGGTGTAAATTGTCAGAAATTGGTAATTGGGGGCGCAAAATGCCAATTTTAAAGATTCGCATGCAAAGTGCAAAAAAACCTGTATTTCGGTAGCGCAAACTGCCAAAAACCGTATGTTGGATCAATAGGCTTCTCTCTCTCTCTCTCGATCTTTTACTTACACCGAGAGTTTTGGAATCTGTTTGTTCGCAGATACAACTTTCACTTTATGATCTCAACAAATCTTCGAGTGCATACATAGTTTCCTGTGATGCAAACTTCTGTTCTTCCGCATACGGTGGTGAGATCCCTGGCTGCGTTCATGATGTGCCGTGCCTATACACTTTGGAGTACGGGGATGGAAGCTCGACGACGGGGTACTTTGTGACGGACAATGTGCAGTATAGTCAGGTTTCTGGCGATCATCAGACAAAAGTACTTAATGCAAGTGTTACATTTGGGTGAGTTCTATTGATCTTAGTTTGAAGCTTAGTATATAATAATGGCTCAGTTGATTCCTTGCAAATTCACTTCATGATCGCTGGACTTCTTTGTTCGGTTTGGCTCTGCTCAAAGTATTTTAGAGTAGATCGTCAGATTTGGAATGATTATTTATAGTATCTTCAACGTACAGTCTTGCAATAGGTAGACACGTAACTCGAGTCAGTCTTAACACGTGCAAACATATACTAAATTATTCAACATCCTTTGCTCTATGATGATTAAAGTTGTTAGCTCATAGGGGTTTTAGGATGTGCATACATGTAAGTTTCTTATGTGATATCAATAAAAAATACATCAAATATTTTCTGCAAGATATCACAGGTCTCAAAATCTATTATTCCCGAAAGTTCTTCGCATTTCCCTCCTCCCACGAGAGTTTGTCACTACTCAATTATGCCGAATACATTGCTTGATCCGTCGAGATTGAGCCGCTTCTTACTCCATCATGTTACGAGCACTCATATTCATTGAGCTACAACTGATCTGCACTTTGTTGAGCTACATTCGATGCCTTCTTTGTCGTGTTATAACCTAAATCTGCTCCATCAAGCTACAGTCGTGCTCTTTTCTACCGAGATACAACCCCCATTGGGGTACAAACACACTCCGCTTCATTGAGATCCAACCACTCTCCACTGATCGCCAATGTGGTGGTTATGACCATCATTCGTAAATGCATGACCTCCCTAAGGAACTCATTTACTTTTATGTTCAAAATTACTTATTTTTCTTGTTAGCAGACATAACCGTTGTCATGTCAAACACATATTTTATGTTTTTAGCATTTTTTGCCAAACTCACCAGAGCATAAATACCGAGCCAAAGGATCATCTTTCAATATCCAACTTCTAGCATATGATTCATGATATTTCCCTAGGAGAACAATGTTGCCCATTGCTTTCTCATTGTGAATTTCTAGCAGTTCTCACTTCTCGCGCATTAGTTGGTGCACTTTTGCTGTTCAAACCTCATATTTTATCATTTACATGATGCCATCTTTTGTTCTAAACAATAAATCTACATATTCCATTTTATACAAATGATGAACAATAACTCCTGTCTCTTAAAGTTTTGTCTGGTCTTACTTTGTTCATAACCAATTCACTCCTTTCAGACCATTGAAAGTTTTATCTTCATCGCTATGTCTCATTGGATAACTGATTAGATGCATCATATTGATCGCCGCAACAACACCCTGTCTATTATCTTTCATTATCAGCCTCGTCTATATTATTCAGTTTACTCTATAAAATTATGTACCCTCATATATAAATAGACATAATTGATAAATATTGATTTTTGGTTTAGTGAAAACACTCGTGCTATAAAATTTTCAACTATAAACTTATGGATTAAGAGTCAAAGTGAGATTTTTTATATGGAAAACTATTGCAGAGAATTTTTTTAGGATAAGAAGTATTTTGAGTGATAGAATCTTAACTTGATAGAGGGAGTTATTAGTATTTATAAAAAGAACTTTTTTGGGGTGGAAGAACCCTAATTAATGAGATAGAAATTTTGAAAGATAGATTTATAGAGAAAAATTCACGCTAAGATTTTTCTAGAGAATTTGTTTGCAGATAGAAAGTCTTGGAGTTGGAGATCTTAGTGAACCTTAATGAGATTTTTAGAGAGAATTGTTTTGAAGAGAGAATCTTTAGGTGAGATTATCTTTGTGAGATACAGAACCTAAAGAGTCAGTTTTTAGAGACAGGGAAGCTCTTTAAGAAAGAAAATCTTTGTCTGAGTTAATTCTAATATAATAGAATTTTTGAGAGAAAAATATTTTAAAGATAGATTCCTAAGAGAAACTTTTTAAAGATAGAATCATAATAAGATATATAGAGAAAAATTCTATATATATATATATTATAGAGAGTAGGTGAAAATGATCTTATATAATATATGTGATACGTGATATTTAATATTAATTTATTTTTGATTTAACAAAATTAATAATTCCAACCATTGAATTTTTGTGTGCATATATAATTCTATATACTGGTCAAACAGTGTAGATTGAAATAAAAAAAATTCATGGGATAATGTTCATAAATCTGTAACTCGATTTAAAAAAACAAAATAAACTCGTATTAAGGTCCAGTCGGATCACACTACAAGAAAAATAATTAGCAAGGAGCTGAATACCTTGCTAATTCTTCAAATTCGTTGCTAATTTTAATTAGCAACGAATTTAGAAACAATTTCGTAGCTAATAGCTCCTAGCTAATTTTAGACGAAATTTTTTCTTTGTATATAGCAAGAATTATTTAGCAAGATATTTTATCCTTTCTAAATAGGAAGGAATTCTGTTTTTGTTGCTAAAAATTCATTTATTTAATTGTGGATGCTAGGTCGAACACCCAACCTAATACCCTTTTTACCAACTACTCTAACTTAATTCTTTGTTTTTAAGTGACAATATTATTTATATGTAACGTATGCATACATAATTCATAAAATAATGTAATCAAATAAATATATAATATATTTCTTTATATAACATATATATTTATATATATTATTAATTATATATAATATATTTATATATATTAATTATATATATAATATTTATTTATTATATATATAATGATATTTTTTTTGTTATATATATATGTGTGTTTCTATATAATAAATGAATATAACTTTATAATATATATATATGTATAGTTATTTATATTATATATTGTTCATATAATTTATATGTATTATAATTATAATTAATTTGTGAATACTAACAATCTTTATTAATATATAAATTTATATATGCGAATTTAAATAATAGATAAAAATATAAAATTGTATAAATAATTACATATATATTATATATTAATTATTTTGTTGAATGCAAATAATTTACACTATTTATAAATATATTAAGCAACAATTATGTTTATGAGAAATGATAATTTTGTAAGAAAGTGCCATGTCATTTTGGAAAAAAAATTAATCACTAAATATTTTGCAACATAAAAATTCATTGTTATTTTAACGACATAAATTTTGCACCGCTGGAAGACGGCAAGGAGAAAGCGCCGAGCGAGGTGTCCCAGATAGGAGCTGGAATGTTGAGTCGAGCTGGAAAGCTAGGACATATTTATTAATTAAGTAAAGATGTTATATAGATTATAAATATTAGTGAAATAGAAAATAATGGAGGGAAATGAAATTTTTCCCTCCATCATATTTTAATCTGAATTAATTAGAAACGAAATTTTGAAAGGAATCTAATTAGTAATAAATATTTGCAACGAAATAATTCGTTGCTAATTTTGCAACAAAATAATTCGTTGCTGTTTTTGTAGGTAAAAATAAACTCATAAACGTAGCTAAATTTGATGCTAATTAGCAACAATATTTGAGCGTTCCTAAGCTAATTCATGTTTTTCTTGTAGTGTCATGTGAAATGCAATTGAAGAGTTGGAGTTCAGGCCAATATCAATACTTGTTGGAATTGGACTTAAGCTGAAGTCCAAGTATGTTGTTAGGTTGCATGATAGAATTCAATTACACAAAATTGATCAATTATATTGTTTGGTTGCATAAAAGAGTTTGATTACAAGAATTATAACTTCAACCTGAATTCTTGGCAAGTTGAATGAAGCTATTAAAAACTGCATATAGTAATCAACAAATATTAAAAAGTTCACAAACATGAAGAGCCAATTCATTATGTATTTCATCTAATTGTTCGGCACAATCCTCAAATCATCTCTTTATATGCTATTTTATAGATTCAGGTAACTTGGTTTATTCCTTCACAAGTCCTATGTTTGCTCATAGTACAATATTGAAGTGTTTACTAATAATTTCAATCAATAACAAAAACTTATGGTGAATACCACCGAAAAACGAGTCATATTAGTGATCAGTGTCGATGGCTAAAGGAGTTCCTACAACAACTATTTCAAGAAGGCAAATTTTAGGAGCTTTTGGTGAAGCCCCCTCTGTTGCCTCATCAATCATCACACTACTGCCTCACAGATATTTTATTGTCTCACTTTCATAAGCCCCGCACTAGCCTCATGCAAGAGCAGTGACTTAGTCATCTTGCACCTTATAACTCTGTCACCTCGCTCTCGTAAGCTGCCAGCCAGTCTTCAACAAGAGTTGTGACCTAATTACCTTCTTGTTGATACTATGTCGTCTCACTTTCGTAAGACCTGAGCCAGCCTCATGCAAGAGTCGTGACTTAGTCATCACATGCCTTATAACTCCGTCACCTTGCTCTTGTAAGCCCCGAGCTAGCCTCCAGCAAGGTGATGACCTAGTTACCTTCTCGCAAATACTCTGTCGCTTCACTCTCGTGAGCCTTGAGCCAGCCTCAGGCAAGATATGTGACTTAGTCATCTCTTGCATTATATCTCCATCACTTCTGTAATACCCCAAAATTCCCCATGCTTTGGTCTCTGGAGGTTATCGCGCGGCGATAGTCCTATCGCCGGCGATAGCTCGCTGAATTAGAAGACTAAGGCCTCCGGTTGATACCGCTTGGCGATAGGTAGGTGCCGCGTAGCGGTAACACTCGACGAATTGTTGAGAGACTACCGCGGGGCGGTAGTGAGCTATCGCGCAGCGATAGCTTGGTTTAAGAGTTGCTTGTGTCTCAGGAAGGTACCGCTCGACGGTAGTGAGGTAGCGCCGCGTTAGCTTGCCACGTGGCAGAAAGGTGGAGGCTGTTTTGGGCGACGGAGCGATGTCGATTGGGCCAAGCGGCAACCGCCTATGCTACCGCGCGGCGGTAGCAAGTTATCGCACAACAATAACTTCCAGATATAAGCTGGTCATGAGATTAAACTCTCATTTTTCTCTCTCTCTTGGTACTTGAAGTTTTTGAGGGAAAGAGTCTGGGCTGAGTGTTGCATACTTGGTGAAGGAGATCTTGGGGTCGGATTCACGAGCTGAAGCAAGATCCATGAAGAGGAAAGCGAGACGATCCTTTCCATCCGGATAGAAGACTTCATCATGGCTCTAAAACGATCTACGGGGGTAATGATCATCCTTTTTGGACAAGTGAAGTCCTAATTTTGCATACGCATGTAATCCCCCACCAAAAGGTGGATGATGAAAGGAATTCCGATGGGTTGAAACGTGATATCCCCGGGTAAACTTGCATATAGAATCCAAAAATCGTAGTACGGAAGAGACATGTTGTTTGAAGCCCATCCGGACAGGTTGGTCTGGATTGCTGATGTTTTAATTGCATGTCGGAGAAGACTCCGAGTATAAACGTGTAGTTCACGGAGTCCGAGGGTTGTGCCTGTGAACTGAGTAGCAAGAAGGCCACTTACTTATCGGAGCGGCTTAGGCTGCGTTCTTCAGTGTACGATGCTCCTGCCTTCTTATCCTTCCTTGGAAGGCCACTGACATATTCACGGCCAAAATGCGCTGCTTTGCCACATGTCATTAGAGAGGGTATTGCGGTGGATCTGACAAAAATTGTTACGATACGAGAGTGGCCTAAGGTGTCTACCGTAGCGGAAGTCAGGAGATTCGTTGGACTTGCTGGCTACTACAGCTGCTTCGTGCAGAACTTTTTGCGGATAGCCTTACCTCTTACTACACTGACAAGGAAAGATCAGAAGTTCATTTGCACGCCTGAGTGCGCACGAGTTTTTGAGGAGTTAAATACATAGTTGTCAAGGCGCGCGACTAGACGCGCCGGGCGCAGCCCGCCGCGCCTCAGCACGGCTGAGGCGGGCGATGTGCCCTAGGCGCGCCCAGACCTTTCAAGGTAATTGTTTTTTTAAAAAAATTGATATGGACAAAAATATGATCTTAGACGCACCCGAGGCACCCCTAGGCGCACTTGGGCGCCCAATTCGCTGAAATTGGGTGCACTTGGGTCCCCAAATTCGCTGAAATTGGGCAAATTGGGTGCCCAACTCGCTGAAATTGGGCGAATTAGGCGCCCAACTCGCTGAAATTGGGCGAATTCGCCCAATTTCAGCGAGTTGGGCGCCCAATTCGCCCAATTTCAGCGAATTGGACACCCAATTTGTTCTATTTCCTTTTTCCCCCATATTTGCGCCACACGTGCCTCAGGCGTGCGCGCGCCCCATTCGTTCTATTTTCTTTTTCCTCAATTTTTACGCCTCACGTGCCTTAGGCGTGCGCCTGCGCCTTGCGCCTTGTGCCTAGGCTCCAGGGGCCATTTGCGCCTAGGCTCCAGGGGCCATTTGCGCCTCGGTGCGCCTTGCGCCTTTGATAACTTAGGTTAAAGGATCGTTTGACCACGACGCCTATCTTGTGTTCGCCATGTGGAACAGACGGCTATGAGATATATAGTGATGTTTCAAGGAGCGGCTTAGACTGCGTTCTTCTGCAATTCAGAGATGTTATAGCTTATGGCTCACGACAGTTGAAAGTGCACGAACGGAACTATGCAGTTCACGACCTGAAGTTGGCGGTCGTGATTTTTGCACTAAAACTGTGGCGTCACTACCAGTATGGCGTGAAAGTTGATATATTTACGGACCATAAAACCCTTAAATATTTATTAGATCAGAAGGATCTTAACATACGACAGCAGAGATGGATGAAGTTCCTCAGAGAGTACACCTTCCAGATACATTATACTCCCGGGAAAGGAAATGTGGTCGTAGATGCCTTGAGTCGTAGGACTCCTGTACATGCAAGTTGGTTACGGATGCATGATGAACACCTGATTTAGGAGTTGAAGGCCTTAAATATTTCTTGTGTTGACAAGAATATCACTGCAAATGCGTCCTTGAACTGAACGAAGATGCAATATGATCTCGCGAACAGGATTCGACAAGCGATGGAACTCGATGAAAGTATGAAACGCTATGCAACAAATGAGTCAAATTCCCAATTCTCCTTGGATTACGGTCTTTTGAGAAAGAACGATCGTTTGTGTGTCCCTAATGTGGATAAGCTGCGGGAGGAGTTGATGTATGAGTCACACTTTACTAAATACTCAATCCACCCAGGGAGCACGAAAATATATAAGGACATGAACAAGATATTTTGGTGACCAAGTTTGAAGAACATAGCTCTTTATGTGACAAAGTGTCATACTTGTGCCTCGGTAAAAGTTGAATGTCAAAAACCTGGTGGTTTTTTGAAGTCGTCGTCAATTTCGGTATAGAAGTTCGATGACATATCTATGGATTTCGTGCACAGATTCCCGAGATCACAGAGCGAGAACGATGCCGTGTGGGTGATCGTTGACCGATTGACAATGATGTCGCACTTCATATTGAATAAGAATGACGATCTAGTTGCAAAATTGGCTAAGTTGTATATCGATAACATTGTACGTTTGCACGGTGTACCCCGTAGCATCGTCAATGACAGAGATGAACGCTTTACTTCAACTGATTGAAGGCTAATCCACCAGTTGTTGGGTACTAAACTGAAATTTAGTGCGACTTTTCATCCGCAAACGGATGATCAGACCGAGAGAACCAACATGACAATGAAGGATATGCTCTGTATGTGCGTCTTGGATTTCGAAAAGAGCTGGGATGACCATCTCTATATGACTGAGTTCGCTTATAATAATAGATATCAAGCTAGTATTCAGATGACTCCCTTCGAAGCTTTATACGTTAGGAAGTGTCGTACTCCTTTAGCCTAGGCGGAAATAGGCGAATCGAAACTGTATAAGCGCAATGAGGTCGAAAATGCAAATTCAACTATATGCACTATTCGGGAACGGTTGTTGATGGCTCAGGATAGACAAGTGAAGTACTACAACGCCAAACACCAAAACGTGGAGTTTGTGGTAGACGATTGGTATATCTGACGATAAAGCCGTTCAAAGGTGTATCCAGGATTCGGCGCTTGAAAAAGCTGAGTCTGAGGTATCTTGGTCCGTTTGAAGTGATTGAACGGATTGGTGAAGCTGCATATCAGTTAGATCTTTCGACGGAGCTAAGTGGTTTGCATGATGTGTTTCACATCTCGGTGTTACGAAAGGCTTTGCAAGAGGCTACACAAGTGATTGCGGATGATCAAGTACCGGTTGATAGTGGGCTAACGACGAAAATTAGACCCATTCGTACCGAGGATACCGAGATCAGGCAACTACGTAACAAAGCAATCAGGATGGTCAACGTCCGTTGGGACAGTTGTGGCCGTGAAGAATTGACTTGGGAGCGTGAGCAAACCGTGCGAGATCAGTTTCCCAAGTTGTTTTTGTAAAGTAATGTTGTAAGCTTGTGTACTGATTTCCTTTCACTGAATAAAATTTCGGGACGAAATTTCTTAAAGGAGGGGAGAATTGTAATACCCCAAAATTCCCTATGTTTTGGTCTCTGGAGGTTATCGCGCGGCGATAGTCCTATCACCGGCGATAGCTCGCTGAATTAGAAGACTAAGACCTCCGGTTGATACCGCTTGACGATAGGTAGGTGCCGCGTAGCGATAGTACTCGAAGCTCTCAAAGAACTCGACGAATCGTTGAGAGACTACTGCGGGGCGGTAGTGAGCTATCGCGCGACGATAACCAGGTTTAAGGGTAGCTTATGTCTCGGGAAGGTACCGCCCGACGGTAGTGAGGTAGCGCCGGCGTTAGCTTGCCACGTGGCAGAAAGGCAGAGGTTGTTTCAGGCGACAGAGCGATGTCGATTGGGTCAAGCGGCAACCGCCTAAGTTACCGCGTGGTGGTAGCAAGTTATCGCGCAGCGATAGCTTCTAGATATAAGCTGGTCATGAGATTGAACTCTCATTTTTCTCTCTCTTGGTACTTGAAGTTCTCGAGGGAAAGAGTCTGGGGCTAAGTGCTGCATACTTGGTGAAGGAGATCCTATTATCGGATTCACGAGCTGAAGTAAGATCCGTGAAGAGGAAAGCGATGCGATCCTTTCCATCCGGATAAAAGACTTCGTCATGGCTCCAAAACGATCTATGAGGGTAACAATCATTCTTCTTGGACAAGTGAAGTCAGAATTTTGCATACACATAGAATCCCCCACCAAAAGGTGGAAGATGAAGGGAATTCAGATGGTTTGATACGTGATATCCCTGTGTAATCTTGCATATAGAATCCGAAAATCATAGTACGGAAGTGACATGCTGTGTGAAGCCCATCCAGACAGGTTGGTCTGAATTGATGATGTTTTAATTATGTGTCAGAGAAGACTCCAAGTATAAACGTGTAGTTCACGGAGTCCGAGGGTTGTTCCTGTGAACTGAATAACAGGAAGGCCACTTACTTACCGGAGCGGCTTAAGATGCGTTCTTCAGCATACGATGCTCCTGCCTTCCTATCCTTCCTTGGAAGGCCACTGGCATATTCACGGGCAAAATGCCCCGGCTTGCCACAGGTTAGTGGAGAGGGTATTGCGGTGGATCCGACAAAAATTGTTGCGATACAAGAGTGGCCTGAGTTGTCTACCGTAGCAGAAGTCAGGAGCTTCCTTGGACTTGCTGGTTACGACAGGTGCTTCGTGGAGAACTTTTCGCAGATAGTCTTACCTCTCACTACACTGACAAGGAAAAATCAGAAGTTCGTTTGGACGAATGAGTGCGCACAAGCTTTTGAGAAATTAAAGGATCGTTTGACCACGACGCGTATCTTGAGTTCGCCATGTGGAACATACGGCTATGAGATATATAATGATGCTTGATGGAGCGGCTTAGGTTTTGTTCTTCTGCAATTCAGAGATGTTATAGCTTATGACTCACGCTAGTTGAAAGTGCACGAGCAGAACTATCCAGTTCACAACCTGGAGTTGGCAGCCGTGATTTTTGCACTAAAACTGTGGCGTCACTACCTGTATGGCGTGAAAGTTGATATATTCATGGACCATAAAAGTCTTAAGTATTTATTAGATCAGAAAGATCTTAACATGCACCAACGGAGGTGGATGGAGTTCCTCGGGAACTACACCTTCCAGATACATTATATTCCCGAGAAAAGAAAAATAGTCGTAGATGCCTTGAGCTGTAGGACTCCTGTACATGTAAGTTTATTACGGATGCATGATGAGCACCAGATCCAAGAGTTGGAGGCCATAGATATTTCTTGTGTTGACAAGAATATCACTGCAAATGCGTGCTTGAACTGGACAGAGGTGCAATATGAACTCGCAGACAGGATTCGATGAGCAATGGAACTCGATGAAAGTATGAAACACTATGTAGCAGATGAGTCAAATTCCCAATTCTCCTTGGATGACGGTCTTTTGAGAAAGAACGACCGTCTGTGCGCCCCCAATGTGGGTAAGCTGCGAGAGGAGTTGATGTATTTGACACATTTTACTAAATACTTAATCCACCCAGGGAGCACGAAAATGTATATGGACATGAAAAAGATGTTCTGGTGGCCGGGTTTGAAGAAGGACATTGCTCTTTACGTGGCAAAGTGTCATACTTGTGCCTTGGTAAAAGCTGAATGTCAGATGTCTTGTGGTTTTCTGAAGTCGTCAATTCCGGTATGGAAGTTCGATGACATATCTATGGATTTCGTGCACGGATTGCCGAGATCATAGAGTTGGAACGATGCCGTGTGGGTGATCGTTGACCGATTGACAATGGTGTCGCACTTCATACTGAATAAGAAGGACGATCCAGTTTACACGGTGTGCCCCGTAGCATCGTCAGTGACAAAGATGAGCGCTTTACTTCGACTGATTGGAGGTTAATCAATCAGTTGTAGGGTACTAAACTGAAATTCAGTACGGGCTTTCATCCGCAAACGGATGGTCAGACCGAAAGAACCAACAAGACAATGAAGGATATGCTCCGTATGTGCGCCTTGGATTTCGAAAAGAGGTGGGATGACCATCTCTATATGATTGAGTTCGCCTGTAATAGTAACAAGCAAGCTAGTATTCAGATGACACCCTTCGAAGCTTTATATGGTAAGAAGTGTCGTATTCCTTTATCCTGGGCGAAAACAGGCGAATCGAAACTGTATAAACGCAATGAGATTGAAAATGCAAATTCAACTATATGCACTATTCGGGAACGGTTGTTGATGGCTCAGGATAGACAAGTGAAGTACTACAACGCCAAACACCGAAACGTGGAGTTTGCGGTAGGCGTTTGAGTATATCTGACGATAAAGTCATTCAAAGGTTTATCCAGGATTCAACACTTGAAAAAGCTGAGTCCGAGGTACCTTGGTCCGTTTGAAGTGATTGAACAGGTTGGTGAAGCTGCATGTCGGTTAGCTCTTTCGACGGAACTAAGTGGTTTGCATGATGTGTTTCACATCTCGGTGTTACGAAAGGCTTTGCAAGAGCCTACGCAAGTGATTGCGGATGATCAAGTACCGGTCGGTAGTGGGCTAATGACGAAGGTTAGAACCATTCGTATCGAGGATACAGAGATCAAAAAACTACATAACAAAGCAATCAGGATGGTCAACGTCCGTTGGGACAATTGTTGCCGTGAAGAATTGACTTGAGAGCGTGAGCAAACCGTGCGAGATCAGTTTCCCGAGTTGTTTTTGTAAAGTAATGTTGTAAGCTTGTGTACTGATTTTCTTTCACTGAATAAAATTTTGGGACAAAATTTCTTAAAAGAGGGGAGAATTGTAATACCCCAAAATTCCCCATGCTTTGGTCTCTGGAAGTTATCGAGCGGCGATAGTCCTATCGCCGACGATAGCTCGCTTAATTAGAAGACGAAGGCCTCTGGTTGATACTGATTGGCGATAGGTAGGTACCGCATAGCGGTAGCACTCGACGCTCTCAAAGCACTCGACGAATCGTTGAGAGACTACCGCGGGGCGGTAGTGAGCTATCACGCGTCTTCTTTCTTGCCGCTGGTGCGACCACACCGTGACCGTGCGCCCTGAGAACTTCTGCCCCAGCCTTCTCCTTCTCGCCGCGACCTCTCTCTGGTCGCCGTGACTTTGTTCTGCTCCTCCGGGCTCCGCTCGTTGGTCGCGGCTTCCTCCTTACCGCTGGTGTGTTCACATCGTGACCGTTCGGCCTCGCCTCTGTTCGCGCGGTCTCCCTTACTCGCACAGCCTCCTCTCTGTCCGGGGTTCTTGCTCGTCTGGGTTGTTCGCGCGGCCTTCTTCTTCTGTTCGCTGGTCTTCTCGCCTAGCCGTTGCTTGTCTCCATGGATTCTTCTTCTGACTCTCGGGGACGAGGCCGGGGTGGCCGACTGCGACCTAAGTGTTCCTTCTGTGGCAAGGACGAGCACCTTGAAACTACGTGCTATCGCAAGCATAGTCGTCCTTCTCGTCCGCTGGCCTCTATTGCTGCCACCAACTCCTCTACCCTTCGTATTGACCTTGACAAGGTTAGCCTTCAGCTCCAGCATCTCCAGGGCCTGCTCCGCCGCCCGCCTGCCTCGATTGCCTCCGTTGCCTCCATCTCCAATGAAGGCATCACCTGCCTCTCCACCGGCACGCGATGTACTGTAGATTCTGGTGCCACTCATCACATCACCTCTGTTTGACCGCCCCAGTACTTGTCCTCTCCTCATCCGAAGTACATTACTGTGGCCAATGGGGGCAGCTGTCCTTGTCTCTGGCTGTGCTGATATTCCTCTTATCTCCTCGCTTTCCCTGCTCTCGGTTCTTCATGTTCCGGACTCTCCATTCAATTTACTTTCTGTTGCTCGCCTTACTGCTGACTTACATTGCTCTGTGACATTTACTTTTTCTTCTTTTCTGATACAGGATCAGCAGACGTGGACTATCGTTGGTAGGGGGCGACTGCAGAACTGACTCTACCTTCTTGATGACTCTCCTACTCTCCTTGCATCTGTCTCCTCCAAGGATTGACATCAGCGTCTTGGTCATGCTCCTCTCCCTGTCCTCCAGAAGGCTCTCCCCGATATCTCTCTTCTTGCTTTTTAGTGTGAAGCATGTATTTTTGGCAAACAGCCTCGTTCATCTTTTCCATTTCATTGTACTCGGAGCTCTGCTCATTTTGTTTTTGTACACTCCGATATCTGGGGTCCGTACAAGATTCTTAGTATTTTTGGCAACCGTTACTTTCTTACCTTTATAGATGACTATTCTCGCATGATATGGTTGTATCTCTTTCGTGATCGTTTCGAGCTTCTCCGCGTATTCCGGGCCTTCTTGCTTGAGACTCGCACTCAATTCTCCGTGCCCATCAAAATTGTTCGCACTGATAATGCACGCGAGTACATTGGCCATGATTTCGCGACCCTCTGCTCTGAGTTTGGGGTCATTCACCAAACGTCTTGTGCTCATACCACTCAGCAAAACGGTGTCGCGGAACATAAAAATCGCCATCTCCTTGATGTGGCTCGCTCTCTTATGCTTCAAATACGAGTCCCTAAACCCTATTGGCACTTTGCGCTTTCCACGGTTTATTTTCTCATCAACCGTCTCCCGTCCTCCACAATGCTACTCCGTTCAGCCTCCTATTTCCCTCCACTCCGGCCTTCTCTCTTACTCCCCCCATCTTTGGGTGTACGTGCTACGTTCACACCCTAGGCCCGTCTACGGACAAGTTGGATTCTCGTTCGGCCAAATATATCTTTGTGGGCTATTCGCGCACTCAAAAGGGCTACGTGTGCTATTCTCCCATTACCCTCATGGTCACTATTTCTGCTGATGTCACCTTCCGGGAGGATCTTACTTTCTTCTCTGCTCCGAATCCAACACCTTTTCCTGAGCCCGTCGTGCGCCCTGTCATACCTGTTTCTGATCCCGTCGTGCACCTTTCTCCACCATCTCTCCCTCCTGCCCAGCCTCCAGCTCTTCCCAAGTCGCCTGTCATCCAGGTCTATTCTCGCCGCTCTTCTCGTCCCGTTGTCCCACTACAATCAGCTTCAACCTCTGACGCTCCGCAGCCTGCTGCTCCGACTCCAGTCTCCAACGCTCATCCCATGGCGAATTATGTCTCTCTTCATCGCCTCTCCCCACCACTTCGTCACTTTTCCACATCATTATCCTCTATTTCTGTGCCTAATTCTGTGCAGGAGGCTCTTTAACATCCCGGTTGGCAGACCGCTATGGAAGAAGAAATGGCGGCCCTTTGGACTAACCAAACCTGGGTCCTTGTTCCTTTACCTTCCGGTCAGACACCCGTTGAGTGTAAGTGGGTTTTCGTCATCAAACACGCTCCTGATGGCACCATTGACCGTCTGAAGGCCCGCCCGGTGGCCCGTGACTTTACTCAACAACAGGGCCTTGAATATGAGGAAACTTTCTCTTCGATGGCCAAACTCAACACCGTTTGCGTCCTTCTTTCAGTGGCCGCACATCTCCGCTGACCCCTTCATCAACTGGATTTCAAGAATGCTTTCCTGAATGATGATCTTCAGGAAACCATCTACATACACCAACCTCCCGGGTTTGATACCACGGGGGAGTCTCGTGTGTGTCTTCTGAAGAAATCCATCTATGGTCTCAAACAATCCCCTCGGGCGTAATTTGACAAGTTCAGTAAGGTTATTCGGGACATGGGTTTCACTCGGAGCTCAGCAGACTTCTCCCTGTTCACTCAACACCGGGCAACAGGAACTGTTCTTCTATTAGTTTATGTTGATGACATCCTACTTACTGGGGATGACTCGAAAGGGATTTAAGCCGTTAAACAACACCTTAGCACCGTGTTTCACGCAAAAGATCTGGGACATCTTCGTTACTTCCTCGGTCTTGAGGTCGCAAGACGTCCCGATGGACTTGTCTTCTCCTAACGAAAGTATTGTCTTG
Organism: Platanthera guangdongensis; assembly: GCA_039583875.1. Classification (NCBI taxonomy): domain Eukaryota; kingdom Viridiplantae; phylum Streptophyta; class Magnoliopsida; order Asparagales; family Orchidaceae; genus Platanthera; species Platanthera guangdongensis. The sequence goes on along the minus strand of CM077164.1, from coordinate 35,401,537 downwards.
ACCTCCTCAAAGACGCTGGCCAGTCCGTATGCAAGCCGACAATTACTCCGATGGATGCAAATCACGAGCTATGTGCTCATGCCTCTGATGCTGATCTGCTTCTCCAAAACTCGGAATACTATCGACGCCTTGTGGAAAAATTGATCTACCTAACGGTCACAAGGCCGGATATATCGTTCGCTGTTGGGGTTGTCAGTCAGTTCATGCATGCTCCCCGAGTCTCTCATCTTCAAGATGTTGAACGTATTCTTCGATACCTTAAAGCAGCTTCGGGTCAATGACTGGTTTACAAAACCTCCACCTCTATTCCAACATTGGTTGCATATTCAGATGCCGATTATTCTGGCTCCTTGGACGATCGACGGTCAACCAGTGGTTTTTGTACATATTTTGGAGGTCATCTCATTACATGGAAAAATAAGAAACAAGCAGTGGTTGCTCGATCTTCAGCGGAAGCAGAATACCGATCGATGACATCAGTTGTCTCAGAACTCACATGGCTTGAAAGCCTCCTTGCTGATCTGGGGGTGAAACTTCCCTCTTATGTTGTTCTAGTTTGTGACAGTCAAGCGGCCATACATATAACAAAGCGGCCATACATATAGCAAAGAATCTGGTCTTCCACGAACGCACGAAACATATTGAAGTAGACAGTCATTTTATTCGGGAGAAAGTTCAAATGAAGAAACTAGACTTAAAGCATGTTTCAGGAACTGATCAAGTTGCTGATATTCTCACAAAGGCTTTATCGAGTACCTTATTTTATCAGTGTCTGTCCAAGCTGGGTGCATATGACTTGTACGCTCCAGCTTGCGGGGGGTGTTGGAAAAACCCATATAACAAAGGCCCAATGGACTGTTTCTCTCCTCTCTTTAGTCGCACATCATGTATAGGACTTTCCTCTCTCTTTCTCTCTCCTATAAATATGTACTCATACTTTGTATTTGAGACTAGAGAAATTACGTACAAGGTTCATGTTTTTCTACAGTTATTATGTTTTTTATTATTACTAAATCAAATTTATAATAAATATTTATTATAATTCATTTTAATTAATATATTTGTAATTTATTTTAATAATAAAATGTAATTGAGTCACCGCTGTTTTAACAAACTGTTTTTACATTGTGAACAACTCTGTCAGCGCTGTTTTACTAAACTGTTTCTCCATTCTGAAAAACTCAATTCCCATAACTCGTTTCTTAAATCTCCATTCTCACAGCTCTTTTTGCCACCGCCACCACCGAAACAAACTGACCCCAAAATTTGTGTGTGAGTGTGCGAGTGCGTCAAAATATATAAAACCAATATGATAGATTATTTAATAAACAAATTTACTTTCAAATAAACCCTCCGTAGGTAATTCACACAACTTATTGAAGTTGAATGATCTTTTATCCATGTGTAGTTTAAGCTTCATTTGACGTGGCATTTTCCCCCTCCATTTGTGGCAAATGTCACCGCACGGCGTGTAATCAAATGCCCAACGGTGACATTTGCCGCGTTTTCTCCCACCGCGGCATGAGGAATGAAGCAAAAAGCTCTGTTTCGAGCGGCCGCCTCCGCCCTCCAATTTGAAAGCGGGGTTTGCACCTACTAGTTCCTCCCGCCACTACCAAAACAACTGAAGTCAAATATAACAATTTTCTTTATGTACCTCATATAAACATTTTTATGATATTACATATAATATAACATCTACGAACTATCTGGAAATATATTTTGTTAGGGCCGCAAAGCAGCCAAAACGGTCTGAATGCGGTCAGTATTGTGGCCATGAGTTTATATGTTTATTTAGAATCGGTTGGAGTTGGACCCAAATCCAATTCCAACTTATGCCAAATTTTAATTACTGAAAGCCTATCCCGTGAATCTGAACATGCCCTTTAGTTCATTCATATTTATCTATTCCAATGTATATAAGACTATATTCACCGGTGAAGTATAATGAAAGAATGAAAATAAAAAAAATTTGTTGCGGCAAACTAGAGGCACTCGTAGACTAGTCTAAATCGGATTGATTTAGCTCGGGAGCAGTCAAGTGCGCAAACAGTCGATAAAAAGGTGAGACGACTTGCAAGAGAGTTTTTTTAACGTGAAAAATTCCGAAAAGTGGTAAAAAATCACGGGACCGAGGCCGTGCCGATCAAACTTCCACTATATTTTTGTGTTGTTACAAGGTCTTATAGAGAATGTGAGGCCGACAGACCACCTCTCTTTGGTTGTAGAGTGAGAGGGAGAGAAAGCTCTGACAATTCACCGCTCGCTGAGCTAAGTATCTTCTAAGTTGATGTGCGGAGCACTGCGCTCTGGGGGCTCTGAAGACTTGTGCTGGTGCTCGGAAGTTGTGGTAGCGCATTCTGTGCAGTTTGGAGTCTACGACCTGTCTCATGTTGCAAGCGGAGGAGTCTGGAGTGGAGGGCTTTGCTTCTGAGTGGAGGGCGCAGTGTGCACGGAGTGTGCTGTATGCATAACGAAGTGCGCACAAAGTGAAATGTGTGCAAGGTGGAACATGTGTATGATGAAATGTGTGCGGTGGAACCCCCACAATGCGCTTGAAGGAACTTGAAGATCTTTGAAGGATCTTCGAAGGTGTTCAAATATCTTCAAAGGATGTTTCGAAGGCGCACGAAGAACTTTGAAGGTTTCTTCAGAGTTTTCTTGTGCGTACAAAGCAAGGTCCCATGAATGAGGGGCCTAGGGGTCCCTTTTATAGCTTTTGAGGGTGGTGTTTTCGTAAATAAGTGGTGATTACGGTACTTATGTGATTATTCGCACACTGCAACCAATTTATGTGTTATGTGCACACCTATTATCTTATATTTTATAACGCACATATTTAGGAAATTTATTACGCGCACACTCATTATGGAATTCAGTTATACGCATCCTCATAATGGGTGGTTACATGGCAATTGAAGGGGGGACCGGCCGGCGGCGGCTGAGGGGTCCGACCGTTGACGAGGGTCCGACCGGTGGATAGTCAGTCTGGCGGTCGGCCACGTGCCCCCGTGCGGGGGGGGGGGGGGGGGGGGGGCTTGGGTTGGTGAGGGTCGGCCTGGAGCGATAGTGGATGTCGGTCGGGCGGCCGGTCGGAGTCCCTCACGGCTGTCGCGTGTGCGGTTGTATAGTCGGAGGGCCGCGTGGTGGCGGCGGCTGGCCGGGAGGCCGACCACGGGGCCTTGCGACCGCATGCGGCCAAGGGCCGTCCCGCAGCCTGTAGGCCACATGGCGGCGGCGGCTAGGTGGCCAGTCGCGGGGGCTTGACGCACCCGGAGCGCGTGGTCGTACGGTTGCACGACCGGAGGGCCCCATGGCGGTGGTGGCTGGCTTGGTGGTCGGCTGCGGGGGCTTGCAGCCATGCACGTGAAGCGCGTGGTCGCATGGCGACGATGACCAACCAGATGGTCGGCTGTTGGGTCTTGTGGCCCCACGCAGATAGTTTGCGGCATGTTGGCCGCAAGGTGGTGGCGGCCGGCCGCGATGGCTTGCATCAACGCGTGGTTGTGAGGACGCGCGGTCGGAGGACCAACGACGGGAGGCCGGTGGTGCGGCAGTTTGGTCGCACGTGGTTTTTTCGTGATAGTTCGGGGCGGTTTGGTTATGGTCGCTGACCCCCACCAAGTTAGTGGAGGATGAGGGAAATTCCGACTATCCAGAGCTTGAAATTCCTATAAATTGATGATGCCCGTTTCATTTCCCCCCCCCCCCCCCCCCAAGTTTTCAAAGTCTATGGTCGGAGCGAGAGGAGGGGAGGGAACTTATGTCGAGTTGTGTCGTGGACGTTCTGTCGTGGACATGTTCGAGGTAAATAGAGTGGTGTCGGCACGGACAGAGGTTCTCAAAAGTGGAGAGAGCTGCATTGGCCGAACGCGTGTAGGCGCGCGACATGGCACACACAAGCACAAGTTGCGTGCATGCGCATGGTGCGCGCGGGGGAGGGGCGCGTGTAGGTGCCCGGGCGGGTGCTACGCTTGCGAGCATGTATGCAGGCTGTGCCCGCGAGCGTGCGTGCTTGCTGCGCCCGCGGGCTTGCGTTCTTGCTGCGCCCAGTCCTTCCCGTGCCTGTGCGCGCAGTGCATGATCATGTCAGCGTGCTTTTATGCAGGGCGCGCGGGCGCGGTTCGTGCACTGGCGTGCAGACTTATGCTGCATTGTTGTGTGTGGTCGTGTGCGGTGTGGTGATGTATTTGACGCTTTGATTTCTCAAATACTTAAGCAAATTTATCATTTTCAGGTACCAAAACGAGGCTATCAGGGGAGGTCAATGCGATTGCGTTCCTCGTTCACCGTCGAGCATATCGACATCTGGAAGAAACGCTATGGGATACCTGCGAAGCTGGAGGTGAAGATCCTGTGTATTGAAGAGTGTGCACAACACCCTCACACGGGCATCATGACGATATGTGAGTCGTGCCTGAAGTCCGGATTCCGCCTTCCAACTTGCGAAGAAGCGATCAAAATCTTCAAGTTCTGCAACGTGTCGGTCTCCCAGTGTACTCCTGCTGGGATGACGAAGATCATGAGCTGGATCGTCTTCTTTAGGGAGGATGGTTTGCGGTTCACCTTGAACTTGTTCAAGGAGTGATGTGAGGTGTCCAACGATGGAGGCGACCGAGTTGAGGTGTGCAACGACGTGAGGTTGCTTCAATTTGAAGATAGAGCCAATCGCCGACACGGGAATACCCTGTATGGGTACGTCGGGAGCTGCCGAAGCTGTGGAGGTCTCTTCCTGGGTGCTATCGTCGTGTGATAGGAGGGGAGTGGGAGTTTGTGCCGATACTAGGGTTCTCCAATCTGGTCGCGCTAACGAAGTCACTTTTCCGCATTTCTTCCTTTGTCGAAGAGAAATGACTGTTGTTGTGTGGGCTTTCTATTAACGTGGAGCATTCTGTTGAGGTTCCTTTGAATCGTGAGATGATGCGGAAGTTAGTCTTTAGCTGCGGTAGTTTGGTGCCCACACCCCATTCTTCTTCTTCTTCCCGGCTGAGGGAGTGTATTAATGAGGCGGCTCCTTGCAATTCCAGAGCAAACACCGGCGACTCCCATGACTAAATATATTTATGTGAACATAAATATACAATTCATATAAAACTAAATATTAATAATGTATTGGGAGTAGCCTGTGCGATCGTAATAGGACCTTAGCCCGGGTGTGGAGCGACGAAGGTATCATCATTCTGTACACTGGTCACATGCTGCTAGAGCTCTCACTTAAAATCGAAAACCGTAAAACAAACCGGAACCGCAAAGAACTGGACCGAACCGTTCGCTAATTATTTGGGTTACGATTTGAATTTTGGAACCGTGAACAATATTGGTCCGGATATGGTTCTTTCATTTTATTATCCGGACTGGAATCAAAACCGGAACCGCAACATGCAAGTCCCAAGCGGTTTCAAGAATATTAGACCCGATCCGAACCGGACCAAAGCAGAACCGAACCGTGACCCGCTTATTATTATTTTTATAATATTTATTGTATTAATATTATTATAATATTGTTATTTTTTATAATCTATCTATAATATCTATATTTACCGTTAAAGATGAAACAGATGCGGTTTGGTGTGGTTTGAACTCAAACCGCAATCATTCTTTGAATTGAACAAAATGACACCACACTAAAACTATGTCGAAGAGGAGACGACAAAGGTACGAAAAAACGAAGGTAACTTATACTCATTGACAATGATTATAATGTCAAGCCCTCTCGAAGAAGTCAATACGAACAATGACAACGGTGTGATGCAGTTTTGTAGATTTTGCACTGCCAAAAACCGCACCGCAAACTATACAGTTTTGTAATGAACGGAGTCGCTCCACAACCAAACCGTTCAGTGCAGTTTAAAATCAGTGCAATCAGGTGCGGTTTTGTGATTTCGATTTTTAACTTTCAGTTATACGTACTATATTACATAAAAAGTACTCCCCCTGGGTAAAATGTGAAATTCTTCATCCAGGCTCCAGACTTTGATTTCTCTCTTACAAAAAAATTTGAACCGGACTGAACCACCAAGTTTGAACTCCCTCATTCATTCCGCCAAGTTTGGAATTGGTTCTAGTTAGAATCGATTGGAACCAGACGGAACCACATAGAACCAGACCGAACTGTTATTGATCGGTTTGGTTTTGGTTCTTGTTGTACCGTAATCAGAACCGTTGACACGACGGTTCCAAGAATTATACTGGAATCGAAACCAGAACCGGAACTGGTAAAAAAAATAAGTGTTTGGTTCTAATTTGAAGAACCGTTACCTTAGCGGTTCAGTTCACGATTTTAGTAAAACCGGAACCGAATTAGAACCATGACAGCACTACGGATTGCCTCTCGTATGATTTTAAAAAGGGAATTATTAAGAGCACCGCTAAATTGGCTAGTCACGCCACTTTTAGGTGTATTTGTTAGTTAAAATTATTTATCTAAAAATTCTAGTGCACTCAGCTCTTCACAATCTTTAATCGCCCGCTCCTATTCTCTGGAATCATAGAGAGGGTCCTCGTAGAAATCATCGTTGGTCCTCCCACCGCTGCGCTTCCATTGAGCGACCTCCTCCACCCTGCGCCAGCCTCCGTCGCCGCACCCAGTGGCCATCTCGCCGGAGTTCCAACCGCCAGGTAAGCGATCCTAGGGTTTCTTATTTTGCGACCTAGGGTTCCAATCTTTTGCAACCTAGGGCTCCTGATGTTTCCTCTTGAATAAAACCATTTTGAACAGCTTCGGTTTTAGTAGGAGCATGAAGACTATGAAGATTTGGACAACTTATTTAATGATTTTTGTTATTCAAATATATTGTCTATTTGATTGATATTTATGTTGTAATTCAATAAAAATCCCTTTTTCTACAAATAATCTGTGTGGTTCCTTTATCTCATTTGTGGTGCAATTAACATTTTTGTGTTTTTAATAAAATGTGAAAAATATGGTGTGCCTTTAACAAAGCAATGCAACTAGCCAAAAGTGTGGTCTCTTAACAATTCTCCTAAAACATTGATGGTTTAGGCCAACAAAGAGAGGGGAGGGATTATGGGTGAGGAGCGAAAACCGAGAACCAATCGAAACAGCTGAACCACACCGATTTTGAAACCGAGTTGCCCGGTCCAATGTTGGTTCAGTTTGGAGCTTTTGAAAACCAAAGACATATTGGTTTTGGTCAGTTTTCAAGTTCTAAAAACCGACCAAACCAAACTGAGCCCACTTTAGTGATTGATATTATTTTAAATTTTATTTTATAATAATTATAAAGGATGTATAGGGCCTATATGCACTTGGGTTCAAGTCAAGTTCAAGGCCACTTGGGTTTTATCACTCACGGTCACATGCCTCTCCTAATTCACGGAATCACGATTCATGACTTGTGGTTTCAATGATTTCTTTATTTTTGCTTAATATAGATAGCGGCTCTCATTTTTTTCTCTGAGAAATTTGATTCCATGTGGCTCCCACCGTTAATTGGCTCTCATGACTTTTCTTTTTATATTTTTATCTTACTCCTTTGTTTCTTTAATTTAGCAATATGCTTTTGATTAAAAATTATTTTTATTTAATTCAGTGAAAATAAAACTAAATTTGACGGATGCATAGAACTATTACTTTAATAAATTTGTAGTTCTATACATTTATTCTTTCAACTCAAGATTCAAGTCACTGCATGCCAAAAATAAATCTCTTTTTCCCCCTATTTTTATTAAATTGTCAAGTGTTTTGAAACTATTTAAGCACATATTTCAAAGTGATCAAATTTGACCTACAATTACTCGCCCAAGTAAGAATCATGCTTGCTTTTTTTAAAAAATAAACGTCAATGAATTGCCAAAAACAAATAAAAAATTGAACCGACTTTGAACCGAACCGACCGGGTTCGGTACGGGTCGGTTTGGACAAACCAAAAAAAGAGCCATATCGGTTCGGTTTGGAGTTTGGTTTTAGTTTGAGTTCAAACCGAACTAAACTGAACCGCTCGCACCCCTAGGAGGGATCATCTTGACCGTACCAACGATCGCTCGAGCAACAGAGATGCTCGCTGCAGCGTTCAGACAACAAAGATCTCGATCTTAGAGAAGTCTTCCATCCCCGGAACTCAAAAATTTCTCCCCAGAACAGGAGCAATTTTTGCGTGGGCTGAGCATATATTAGAGCATCTTTAATGAAAATCTCTATATTTAGAGATCCTCATTGTACCATGTTCACCAAATATGGAGAACATGGTAGGAGCAGCTCCAACCATGTTCTCCATATTTGGAGAACATGATACATTCGGCCGGGGTGCGACAATCGGCGGGGTGCGACATTCGGCGGAGTGCGACATTCGTCGGGGGTGCGACATTCGCCGGTGGTGCGACATTTGTCGTGGGGATGACATTTGTCATGGACGGCGACATTTGTCGTGGGCGATTACATTTGTCGTGGGGGCGACATTTGTCGTAGGGGGCGACATTTGTCGTAGGAGCGACATTTGTCGTGGGAGTGACAGGAACGGGCCTCCGGCACTCGTGCCCCGCGCGATAGTACCCAGTCGCGGCGGCGGGCTTCGCCCGCGCCCGGCGGGCTTCGCCCGCGCCCGGCGGGCTTCGCCCGCGCCCGGCGGGCTTCGCCCGCGCCCGCGCCCGGCGGGCTTCGCCCGCCCCCGGCGGGCTTCGCACCTATGCAATATGATATAGTATATATTTATATAATATATTATAAATATATAATATATATAAATATATATTAGTAATGAGAGCAACTGACAGCTGATAGGGTGTAATGAGAGCACTTGACATGATGTTTTTTGGACATTGTGCCTCATAATTGCCTGCTATCAGCTTTATTTTGGAGGTGACTTTAGGGTGCAATTACATAATATATTATAAATATATATAATATATAAATATATATTAGTAATGAGAGCAACTGACAGCTGATAGAGTGTAATGAGAGCACTTGACATGATGTTTTTTGGACATTGTGCCTCATAATTGCCTGCAATCAGCTTTATTTTGGAGGTGACTTTAGAGTGCAATTACATAAGTAACCTTTATTTTCAAATGTATTTGAATATTTCTTGAATTTATGTTAGTCTTAAAGTAAAAAGATTGAGGGTATATTAGGCTTTATGAATGTTGCACCAAAGAGAAGTTTTCCTTTATAGAATAGTATAGATATGAATATATATATATATATTAATTATAATAATAAATTTTAGCTTCAGTAAAATCTCCTCTCCTTCTTTTTTTATGATAAATAATAATTAGAAGATATTCAATATTAGTCTCATTTTGTTAAATGTTGGTCTAAAAAAAAATGATTTTTTGATGTATTATATGTCAAATTTGAAGAAGTATATTATCAGTTACGAAGATTATAACTTAATACTTAAATTTTTTAAATAAACAAATTAATTAATAAAAAATGCCATCCGGCTGCATTTCCTCCCCCCTCTTCTAAATTTAGAGGATGAGAGAAATGATTTGCATTTATGCAGCTCAATTTGGCGACCGGTTGGAGCCCTTTTTAAGTTAAAAATAGAGCATCAACATTTATAGAGGACTGTTGGAGATGCTCTTATATAGCTGTCGGATCCCGCCGAAAATCAGGGCCTCTATTTTTTTTATTTATTTTTAATGTCTTTTCAGCTGTTGAAATCTCACCTGAAGTCTCCTTTCCTCGTGTCGATTGGGGAAAGAGGGGTGTTGTACTACACCTTGCAGTGCGACATCCACCGACTGCGAGTGCATCGGTATTCACGCATGTATCTTGGCACGAGTGTTGATGCACTCACAGCCGTTGGATGTGCTGCACTGCACGACACACCCCCCGCTTCATACCAATTGCTATCAAAGTCTCCTCCCATCCGTCTATTGTAAACGAAACTCCTTCGACACTCGTTCTGCTTCTTCCTCACGCAGCCTTCTCTGCAGCTCGCAACTCCTCCTGTCTTACTTCTTACTCCAGTGATTTCTCCTTCCAGTGCCATCAGTCCAACTTCTCTCCCTGCAGTCGCTAGCATGAAAAGTAGCTAGTCGAGCACTCCTCCTGTGAAGTCGCGCCCCTCTTGCTACAGTCTATATCTCCCTGTTGTCGGTCCTGCAGAAGGATGCTCTTTAAAGTCACGGCCTTCTTTTCTTTGTAGTCTACTGCTCCACTTTCTCTGTCACTCAGCCTTGTAAAAGATCAGTTTTTTTTTCCGGTATTGAAACAGATCCACAACAATGCTAGTGAACTTTTCATACAAACACCGATTACGATCACCACTCTTAAGACCGCTGGCCTTAGTAGAGGCCCTCATCAGAGAATGTGCAATCCCCGAACCATGGCTAGGTTTACAGAACAATTAATATTATTCACAATGCGACAACCATGCAAAATAATTCATTCAAGAGGCCCAGCGACCTAGTTTTTCACATGTTTAACTTGACCCATTCTCGAGGTGCCATTAATCTATTTGATCAGGATCATGAAATTGCCTTGGATCACCAACCAAGATATCCATAATGAGGATGGACAAGCGAAAGCCATTTGCTAAGTGAACAAAGCCGCACTTTTTTGGAAGATTGATACCACACCTTTTGATGCGGATCACCTACCACATGTGGTTTGCATGGCTGAGCCCACTTTTGTCTACTCGTGCATGAGAGCTTGATCGGATCCGCGATCCGACTCCCGGGTGCGTCTGGATCTGCATTTATATATATATATATATATTTTCATATACTATATTGATATGTTTGTGTATTATTTTGTTATATCGGGTCACTTATGTTAACTGCCCATCATAGCCGTCGATTTAAGGTTGCCCTAGTTTTATTTGTTATAAATAGACATTGAGGTATGCTATAATTGTTGCTATTGCTGATTATGCAGAAGAAGATTTCCTAGAATCTGGTGATCCTCTCATGGTGACGACTCCGTGAGGCTATAGATGACGACTCCGTGGTTTGTTCTTGTATCCCCTCTCGCCGCCGTTCATCACTTTTTAACCTTCCACCACAGATCTTAGGGCGGAGCATATTAATCGAAATTCAAAATTCGCTCGAATATTGAAGCGAATCAGAATCGATTATAATTTACTCGACTGAATTTGAGTCTATTCAATTTATCTCGAATCACAATTTGAGTCGATTTCCAATATGTCTTGAATCTCTCAAAATATAATTCGAATCAGCTCAAATTGATTAAAATATAATGTATTTATTAATATATTATTATTTTAAATTTTAAAAATAAAACACTAAAATTTAAACTTAAATAAATGAGTAAACCTTAAAGTTCTTCATTTACTCAATTTTGAGCCGACACAATTTACTTTTTAGTCGACTCAAAATAAAGAGAAAATTGCTCAATTTTTAGCGACTCAATTCAATTTAAAGCCCGCTTGGAATCAAGTCATTTCGAGTCGAGCCGTCTTGACTTAAAATCAATTTTGAGCCAATATTAACTCGAAAATTTCTATTTCGAGCTGAGCCCAATTCACTTGAACTCGACTCGAAATCAACCATAACAAAACCTTACACTATCCCATCAAAAACCTTGTTTACCCAATCAGTCGGCTCATACCTCTATTCCACACCACAAAGCATCCCACATTTTTTCGCCACCAGGCAATCCCACGGCTTCCCTCCTCAAAACCCACGAACCCCCACTCCCAAAAAATCGCTCTACTTCCGCCACCGAAACACCTCCTTCCCTACTTTTTTCTCCCACAAAATCCCCTCCACCAATACCCTCAAATTTCCCCTCCAAAAAATCCACGCTCAGCCCCCATCGAACCCTTATTTCCCGCCTAGAAGACCTAAGCCCCAACCCCTCTAAGCCCAATTTAGACCCAGTCCAACATCCCCTTTCCTCCTGCTTGCAGAACCCCTCCCGACAATCACTGTACGCCGTTCTTTCCTTCCTTCTCCAGACAGCCACCAACCACCCGCGAGTCACTGGATCTCCATTCTACGACAACCTCCCCTTGCTAGGTGAGTGTTTTATTGTTGTATGGAACACTTTATCCAATATTAATATATGACAATGTAATTTTATTGTTTATTGAATCACCTGCTTAGTAGTTTGTTTGAGGTTTTTTTATGAATTGCAGGAACTATGCAACACACACTCTTGCCCCTCCACGCAGAGGAACACCAAAGTCTGTTTTCTTAAATAAAATTTTTTGCCTTGCTTAAAAATATAACATGTGATTTAATCTTTTATTACTTGTTTTTGGTCTCATAACAGTATCCCGTTTGCATGCTACATATAATATCTAAGAATAAGAGAGTTACTTACCCATACATTACTTAGGATTGCTTGTTAGTCATACGCTCACACAACCCATTGTGCATCTATTGGTAGTTTATTCATTAGATCTCGTGCATGCTTCCTGATCATTCTAGGTTTAGTCGTAGGTCCATTTTATTCATCACGTGCTCTTTTGCATTGCTTTTAGGGTTAGCACATCACATGTCCGCCACCTATAGATTTGTCCTTGGTCAAATTGGTATCAGGGCTCCAAGTTTGAGCTTTATTTTGATACCCAATCATTGAGTCTATACGTTCCTTCATGACAGATTATTTTGTTACCCCTCTCCTTTACCTGAGAAATCCGAGTCCATTTATAACCAAACCTGATAGAGCATCCCTTGAAAAGTCTTCGTATTACCATGATGATTATTCTCGTTCGGAACACAGCAGTTCCGGAGATCGCATTTGACCATCTGTGATGCACCAACGAGCCCGAAAATGTAAGTTATCTAATTATTATTTATGTTAAAATTAAAGGAAATGATTAATAATAAAATATTTGTGAAATTGAAGAAATTATGAAGGACGAATTGTTAAAAAACACGACTCCCTAATAATGAAAATGTTTAAGTGATGGTGCATGTCGAAATTTTGACGAACCAAAAATGTTATGTTTGAAGCATTTGCGTGGGCCTTAGCATTATCGACCATTCCACACGATTTCACTATGTTCGAAGCATTAAGTGACAACGCCTGTCGAAATTTTGACGGTTACTGAAAAATGATTAAGTGACAGTGCTGCAGCTCAGTTGGTGATGAGAAATGATATTAAGACTCCTTATCAAGGGTTGCGGGTTCGAGACCCAATGCCAACACCGCACTGCACTGATAAACAACCTAGAAACACGTTGGGGTCACTTGGGCTGCAACCCTCACGGTTGAACCAGTCGGGTCCCATTAAGACTTCTTGAGTCGGGCCTGGCCCGTGACAGCTATTATGTATGCATCATTCCTCTTTAATCCAATATATTTCATTCTTCGATAAAGGTGCCCGCAATTGGTCAACCTGAGCATGTTGAGCATCTTGAATCAGGTACTCTTCCTAATGACCTTCACGAGGACATCCACCACTTTATTCATTGCTAGAAAAATAATTTCTTCTCTTAGATAACATGTTCACCGCTCTTTGTTGATCGCTGAACGCTTTCTTTGCCTTGTTCATAGGGTGGCAACCTAAGTTGTTAAAGGCGCGCCTAAGGCTACATGTCCACCAGACTCAGATTATTGTGCCTTCATGCATCTTTTTGCGTCTTTGGAGCATAAAAGACGCATCTGTGTGAAACTTTTGCTATAATTTTTTTTCAAAATAATGAAAGAAATAATGTAAGAATTCAATATATTTTTCATGATGTAGTGTTTGTGAAACATAATCGAGCGTCGAGACTTAAATATGATCCTAGTGACCATATTTTTTTGTAAGAGATATAAATGATTGTAATGAATGATTAATGAGTAAAATAGATGAAAAATTTGATCAAAAAGATTTATTGGTGTTTAATGATGATTTTTTAAAATGGATGTGATTGTGTCTTACCTTCGTCAGGCACACACCAGTTGATGGAAAGCCTGAATCTCGTACAAAAGGGTGCCAAGTTCACCCATGTGTACTTAGGTGCACTAGTTAACCACTTTAAATGTGTTTGTGCTTTAACAATAATCCATGCTAACCTCTTAAGGAACAAATATTGATGTTTGTTTTTCATTATAACACTGAGCAATAACATTTTCTTCCACCTTTAAATAGCTAGCATTATTTTCATACAAGTCCTTAGACACTTCAAATTGCTTATGCCCTTGATAGAGAACTGTTAACGACTCTTTTTCTATAAGAACTTAAAAACTTGATGGGTGTCTTTTGCAATAGCTCTAGAACTTGATGAATCCATCTTCCACCATTACCTGTATATCACTTGTTTTGCGGTGCTGGTAGTTGATATTTCTGAGAATTACTACCTCTGCTAGAGTGAGTATGATCGAACCTCTCATTTAACCCTGTCTAATATTAAGATTCTTGCTGGTAATTAATTTGTTCTCTGTAGCATTCATTTCTCTAATATATTTGGAGTTGCTTCATTTTCTAGATTCATTTTTCTCAAGGTTTCTAACTCACCATACAGATGCGGAGCCCAACTTTCTGGCGACCTGGGTTCATCAACTGAAGCAGTGGACGGAATTCTTGGTTTTGGACAGTCAAACACATCCATGCTATCACAGCTTGCTTCTGCTGGAAAAGTAAGAAAAGTATTTTCCCATTGCTTAGACACTAAAAGAGGAGGTGGTATATTTGCTATTGGACAAGTGGTGCAACCGAAAGTGAAGACAACACCGCTGGTACCCAACATGTATGTTTGCATATCTCAGTAGAATATTTTGAACTGACCATTCAATGATATTACCTCTATTTCTTCATGTTAGAAAAGCCTACTTTAAGGCCCATCTAGGGGCCCATTCTTCCCTCTTCTCTCTCTCTCTCTCTCTCTCCCTATTTGTATTAGTCCCACATCTTGGATTGGAATTTCTCTCTTTCTTCTTCCTCTATATAAATGTATTCATACTTGTAATTATTGATTGAAGAAGTATATACAAGGTTTGGAGCTTTCTCTACATGGTATCTGAGCCATGTTTCTGTCACCTGCGGTTTCCCCTTTTCAACCGCCCAGCCCGCCCCCCTCCCGGTCCGCAGTTTTCTCTACGGCCTCCTTCTCCTACCCGCGTCTATCCGCGGCCTTGTCTCCTGCGGCCTGGAAACCTATCCGCTCCGGTCTCCTGTCCGCGCGGGCTCTGCGGTCTGCAACTCTGCATCCGCTTCTCCTCTCCCTCTCCGTGGTTCCACCCTTTTCAGGCTTCTTATAGCCACCTTCTCTCTGCTTCGTGGGGCCCTCTTCTCATCTGTCCACTGCGGGCTCTTCTCTATCCGCTTGCCTCTGCGGCCTGCCCCCTCTCAGTCGGTTTTCCTCTCTATCCGCTTGCCTCTGCGGCCTGCCCCCTCTCAGTCCGCTTCTTTTCTGCTTCCTTGTGTTGCTCTTCTCCCGTGGATCCACCTTCGCCTCCCTGCCTTTTATAGCCTTTCCTCCTTCCTAATCCGTGGGACCACCCTCTTGTCTGTCCGCTGCGGACTCGCCAGCGGCCTGTCGTCAGTCCGCCGATTTGCTCTCCTCTTTTGTCTGTTCGCGGACTGCCTTGCTTGCGGACTGTTCTTGTTCGCTGCGGTCTTGTTCCCGCTCGCCTGCTTCTGCTTTCCCTAATCCGCTTGTCTCTATACTCGCGGATTTCTTTTCTGTTCGCCACTGTGATCTGCCTGACCGTGCGGGTTGTCTCTTTCTCACCCGCATCTTGGTCGCGGTCTCTCTCCTCTAGCCGCTCGGCTTCCTCCCGCGGTCATTGCTCTTATCCGCCGGCCTCTCCTTCTCTTCGTGCGGTCTGCTCCTGTCCGCTGCGGACTGATTCCTGTGCTGTGACCGCTGCTGTGTCCACCTAGACCGTGCGAACTCTCTGTTTCCTCATTTTGGTCGCGATCTGCCTCCTCGCTGGGGTGACTGCGCGGTATGTTCCCTTTCGCTGCGGCCTTCTGTGTTTGACCTTGGTACGGTCTGCTTATATCCGCCCGGTCTCATTCCTTATTCGCCAGGGGTGTGCTTCTGCTGCGGTCTTCTCCTAACCGCACCGCCTGCCGGTTCTTGCCGCTGCTTGCTGCAGTCTTCCTGTCTGCCGCGGTCTTCTCCTTGCAAAATGATCGGCTGTCCTCCGGGTTCTGTGGTATCTGTTTCCGATGGTGGTACCTCCTGCCTTGCTCACAGCTCATCATGGATTTTGGATTCCGGGGCCTCTCACCACATTACATCACGGAAACCACCGAAATATTTGCCATCCGTGCATCCCCAGTTCATTACTGTTGCTAGTCGGGACACACTTCCCGTCTCTGGTGCTACAGATATCCACCTCACTCCCTCCATTACTCTTCGCTCTGCCTTTCATGTTCCGGGCTCTCCGTTCAACCTTCTCTCTATTGGCCGCCTCACTGCTGACCTCGATTGTGCTGTTATATTTTCTTCTAACTCATGTGTTGTGCAGGATCGCAAGACGCAAACCATCATTGGAAAAGGGCATCTGTCGAATGGTCTCTATATCCTTAACCCGTATCCTCCAACGGTGCTGTCGTCTCTTAGCTCCGTTGACTGGCACCAACGTCTGGGTCATGCTCCTCTCCACATTCTCAAAAAATCTCTCCCCGACGTGTCCTTCCACGAGTTCATGTGTGAGTCTTGTATCTATGGGAAACATCATCGCTCTACGTTCCCACCACATCCTTCTCGGCGTCCTGCTCCCTTTGATCTTGTTCACTCTGATATTTGGGGCCCTTACAAAATTACCAGTGTCTTTGGATACCGCTACTTTGTCACATTTGTCGATGACTACTCTCGGGTGACCTGGCTGTACCTCCTTCGTGACCGCTCTGAATTACCCGGTGTATTCCGGACCTTTTTTGTTGAAACTCGCAACCAGTTCTCCACAACCATTAAAACCCTCCGCACCGATAATGCCCGCGAATACACCAGTTATACATTCTCTCACCTCTGTGCGGAGTTTGGGGTCTTCCATCAGACCTCCTGTGTCTATACCCCCCAACAAAATGGCGTTGCTGAACGCAAGAATCGACACCTGCTCGAGGTCACCCGCTCCCTTATGCTTCAGATGAATGTTCCAAAACAATATTGGAATTTTGCGGTTTCCACCGCTTGCACTCTTATTAACCTCCTGCCCTCATCTATCCTCAATTTTGCGGTTCCCTACAATCTCCTTTTTCCCTCCCACCCTACCTTCTCCATCACCCCACGCGTGTTTGGTTGTGTGTGTTTTGTTCATCATCTTGGTCCGTCCACTGACAAGCTTGCTCCCCGTGCCACTAAATATATGTTTGTGGGCTATTCTCGCACTCAGAAGGGCTAACTTTGTTTTTCTCCCACGGACCGCAAGTTGGTCACTTCTGCTGATGTCACCTTCCTCGAACATCAGCCATACTACTCTCCATCTACTGACCCTCCTCTTCCGCCACCTCTCCCGCGACCTGTTCTCCCCGTCCCTTCCACCATCCCCCCTCTACCTTCCCCACCCAACCCTCCTAAACTGCCTACACCACCAGTTATTCGTGTGTACACTTGACGTCCTCCCTCGTCTACTACCATACGAGAGCTGCCCCGCTCTAATGATGCTTTGCAACCCGCGGATCCGACAACTGCTTCCACTGCCCACTCGATGGCCAACTTTGTCTCTCTTCACCGCCTCTCTCCGGAACTCCGTCAGAGTGCTCTCTCTTTATCCTCTACCTCCACTCATACTTCTGTACAAGAGGCTCTTCAGCACCCCGGATGACGGGCGGCCATGGAAGATGAAATGCGGGCTCTCTGGGCCAACCGCACTTGGGATCTGGTACCTCTTCCTGCATGTCAATCCTGTGTTAGCTGCAAGTGGCTCTTTGTTATTAAACATGCGGCAGATGACACCGTTGAGCGTCTCAAGGCCCGCCTTGTGGCCCGGGGTTTTACTCAGCAACAGGGCCTTGATTATGAGGAAACGTTCTCCCCGATGGCCAAAATGAACACTGTCCGAGTTCTTCTATCCTTGGCTGTTCACCGTCATTGACCTCTTTATCAGCTGGATGTTAAGAACGCCTTTCTCAATGGTGATCTTCAGGAGACTGTTTATATGCAGCAACCTCCCGGGTTTGAGACCACGGGGGAGTCTCGGGTTTGTCATCTTCAGAAATTCTTTTATGGTCTCAAACAATCCCCGCACGCTTGGTTTGACAAATTCAGCACGGTAGTCCACAATATTGGCTTCACTATGAGCTCGACTGACTTCTCTCTCTTCACTCGACATCGGCTAACCAGAACAGTGATTCTACTTGTCTATGTTGACGATATCCTCATTACTGGCGACGATACTACAGGGATACAACATACCAAGCAACAGTTGAACTCCGCCTTTCAGACCAAAGATCTTGGTAACCTACGGTATTTTCTCGGGCTTGAGATTGCACGACGGCCTGATGGTCTTGTATTATCCCAAAGGGAGTATTGTATGGATCTTCTTCATGATGCTGGCTATTCAGGATGCAAACTTACGGATACTCCAATGGACGCGAATCACAGGCTATCGACCATAGCTCTGACTCCGATGAGCTGCTTACGAATCCGGAATACTACAAACGCCTGGTTGGGAAACTGATCTACCTTACAGTTACTCGGCCAGACATCTCCTTTGCCGTTGGAGTCGTGAGTCGATTTATGCATGCCCCGAGGACATCTCATCTTCAAGCTGTCGAGCGCATTCTTTGGTATCTCAAGAACGCTCCAGGACAAGGACTTTGTACAAGCCATGCACTTCTTTATCCCTTGTCGCTTACTCTGACGCTGACTATGCCGGGTCCATTGATGATAGGCGTTCCACAACAGGTTTCTGTACCTACTTCGGTGGACATCTCATAACCTGGCGTAGCAAGAAACAGAATGTGGTTGCTCGCTCTTCTGCTGAAGCTGAGTACCGCGCTATGGCTGCTGTTGTTTCCGAGTTGACTTGACTTGAGAGCCTTCTGAGAGACTTGGGTGTTCGTCTCTCATCGCCAGCGACCCTATTTTGTGACAGTCAAGCGACAATCCATATTGCCAAGAATCCTGTATCTCACGAATGCACACAACATATTGAAGTTGACTGTCACTTCATCCGAGAAAAGGTTCAGGCAAAGAAGATAAATTTAGAGCATGTTCCTGCTGCAAGCCAAGTTGCTGACATCCTGACTAAAGCTCTCTCCCGGCCTCTATACTACCAGTTTTTATCCAAGCTTGGTGCCTACGACTTGTACGCTCCAGCTTGCGGGGGAGTGTTAGAAAAGCCTACTTTAAGGCCCATCTAGGGGCCCATTCTTCCCTCTTCTCTCTCTCTCTCTCTCTCCCTATTTGTATTAGTCCCACATCTTGGATTGTGATTTCTCTCTTTCTTCTTCCTCTATATAAATGTATTCATACTTGTAATTATTGATTGAAGAAGTATATACAAGGTTTGGAGCTTTCTCTACACTTCACAAAGTTCCACTACACATTTTGATGCAAAGGTAGGTTGACAATGACATGGGTACTCTAAAATGCAATCCTAGATGGAATGCGAAGCTGTGCAAATGCAATGTGAAGTCCAAATTAATTAGAAACAAACAATAAATCAAAATAAAATTTTAAACAAATATACAATTGTTCACAAAATTAATTTAGAAAGAGCAAAATTTAACTCGCAATAAATTGTGGCACAAATACTTTTAAGCGCTCACAGGATAAGTTCCGTAAGTCCACGATTTCACAATAAAATGCATATAATCCCATATCCAATAAAGTATGGTTCCATTCCAAGTATGCAATAATATAAAGCAAAGTCTCTAAATAACAACTTACGCATGTGATGGCCGAGTGAATCAAAGGAGAATTCGAGTTTTTGGAGGCTTTAACGAGCTGTAATGTTGGCTTCCTGGAAGGGAATGGAGAGTTCAGAGAGAGGTTTGGTGTGGGTGGCAAGTGCTGTGCAGGGGGTGGGGGACTTAGGCGGGGTGCTGGGAGGATTTCATGGAGATAATGGGCTGTGAAATTAGTGCAGAAAAACAAAGATTTAGTTGGCTGATATGTATGAAAAAATTCGGTATGAGTATCTTGTAGGTAATTAGGAGAAGAACTTTTGTAGGATACACAGACGGGGGGGGGGGGGGGGGGGGGGGGTTACGAAAAGGCGATATCAGGCTTCACGACATACAATGCGGGGTTTCACGGGCACGGCTAGGAGAATTGCTACAGGACGGGTCAAACCTTTAGAATGGAGGTTCATAGTGCTTGGATATCAAGAGTGGAAGGTGGCGTGTCTTGCTTGCCGGTAACAATTGTGGAGAGGCTTGCGAAGGATGGCAGGCGGTGGAGTGTTGAGGGAGGGGATGAAGTCGAAGGACTTGGATGTTACGAGAGAAAATGTATCTTTTGGTTTTCTTTTCACGTTGATAATCCACCCAAGGAAAACCCTATTTGTTTCATTTCAATCACTCCTTGAGATACAGTCACCTCCAAGTGAGCTTAGGATAGGTTTCCTTTTAACCCCCCTCAAGCGAACACCATAAACATCCAGTATTCCATGCCTGAGAGAGTATGTTTGAAGAGATTTGCTAGCAACAACTTTGGTGAGCATATCAACAAGTTGATCTCCACATGGCACAACACAATGATAATGATTTGATCCTGAATTTTGTCCCTCATAAAGTGACAATTAATTTCAATGTGTTTTGTCCTCTTATGGAAGACAGAGTTATTGGCAATGTGGATAGCAACTTGATTATCATAGTGTGGGTGCATGACCTCTCGGACAGGGAAACCTATTTCTCCCAAAACATATTTAACCCAAATCAATTCACATGTAATAATGACAATGATATGATATTTTGCTTGAGTAGAAGAATGAGCAATCATATTTTGTTTCTTACTCCTCTAAGTAACAAGATTGCCACCAACAAAGATAGAATATCCACTTATAGATTTTCTATCAAATGAGGAACCAGCCTCACAGTACCCGTGAACATTAAGATGACCATGATCTTGATAAATAATGTCTCTTCTAGGATCCTTTTTAAAGTATTTAAAAATCCGAAGAACTCTTTGAAAGTGATGAACTTTAGTACTATGCATGAATTGACTAACTAAACCAATGACAAATGAGATATCGGGTCTGATAAATCAATTTTTCTACAATACGTTGAAATTTCAACTTTTTCTCAAGATCTCTAGAATTATCCTTGTGATTATCATAATTAAGATCCACAGGGCTATCCGCGGGTTTTACTCCCAAATATCCAATATTACTGAGAAGATCCAAGACATTTGCACTGGGTGATCGTGATTTTTCCAGCCGATCAAGCAATCTCAATACCAAGTAAATATCGAAAAAGGCCAAAATCTTTGATTTCAAAGACAGATGCCAATTATCTTTTTATAAGAATAATGTGTTGAGCATCAGTTCCGATAATAATGATATCATCCACATACACAATAAGAATAATGGTAAATTCCTCTTTCTTGTAGACAAAGAATGATCAAAAGTACAATGAGAAAACTTTAAAATAAGGAATTTGTCACTTAGCTTTGCAAACCGGGCTCGGAGTAATTGTTTGAGGCTATACACATCTTTCTTAAGATGACACCCATGTACTTTAGGAACATCCATGCCCGATGGAAGAATTATGTATATTTCTTCCTTCAATTCACCGTGGAGGAAGACCTTTTTTACATCAAGCTGGTATAAGGGTCAAGACCTGTGGGCCGCAATAGATAGCAAATTATCAGAATTCATTTTAGCAAATATGAGCAACGTCTCTTGGAGGTTAATTTTATCAATCTGAGTAAAACATTTAGCAATCAATCTTACTTTATATCTATCAAGAGTGTCATCTTGAAGATATTTAATAGTATATATCCATTTGCACGGGACAACATGACACCCATTCAAAATAGGGACAATTTCCCAAGTCTTTTGACGTTGGAGAGCATCCATCTACTTCTTCATAGCCTTCATCCAATGGAGATTCATGATAGCTTCTAAAAAACTATTAGGAATGAGAATGGAGGAAACCGATGTAAGATGAGATTTCAAGGAATGAGAGATTAGTGATACACAACATATTTATTAATATGATATGTAGTACGATTACTATGAACTTGGAGAGGAGACGCGGTCTCATGAGTGGTGTTGGTGTTTGGATCTGGCGAAGTGGTGGTGGGCGGTGGAGCATGAGTATGACATTCTTGCTCAATTGTTTTGTTTTGTCTTCTCTGATAAACTTGTAGGGCATTTATTCTTTTATAGACACGTAGATCATTAGTGGGAACTTTATTTTTAATCAGAACATCTAAGCTCCTAGGAGTAAGAACATTCACAAGAGCAGGTAGGTGCAACATCATATCACTCTCCTCTTCAGATTTCTCTTGATAAGTAACAATTTTTCCCTCATCAGCGTAATATGGAGTGTGCTCGAAGAAGGTAGCATCTTTAGATATAAATCTTCTGCGTAGAAAGGGTGAGTAACATTTATACCCCTTTTGGTTAGCAGCATATTCGACAAAAACACATTTGAATGCTTGAGGGCCTAATTTATCTTCATGAGGTCCCGTAATATGGAAAAAAACAGCACATCCAAAAATCTTAGAAGGAAGGTTAAATAATGACAGATTTGGACAAAGAAGTTTTAGGGGATAATTTCCACCAAAGTATTTTTGGCCATCAGATTAATTAGGTAGATGGATGTGAGAACATCTTCAACCTATAATCCTTTAGGGACGTGCACCTCTTTTAATAAGCAATAAGTAGTTTCAATGATATGACGGTTCTTTCTTTCGGCCATACCATTCTGCTGAGGGATCCTAGGATAAGAAATTTGGAAAATGATGCCATGATCTTCTAAGAACCTCTAAGTTCACCACCTGTGTATTCACCTTCATTATTACTGTTAAGTATTTTAATCTTAGTCTCAAACTGAGTTTGCGCATGGTGATAAAAAATCAAAATATTTACATACTTCATTTTTCCTTTTCATAAGATAAGCCCTGTGAAAAATGAGCGAGAAAACAGCCAAGAGGTAAATAAACCTCAAATTTTATTGATTCAAAAAGATAAACAATACATAAATATGCCTCCATATTTATAGAAAATGGTGGAAATGAGAGAATACAATAAGAGATGCAAGACTAAATAAGTATCTACAACTTCTAGCCGCTAGACCGCCTGTTAGCTGTCAGACCGCCACTGTTAGCCGCCAGACCGCCTGCTAGCCGCCAGACCGTCACTGCTAGTCGCCAGATCGCCTGCTAGCCTCCAAACCGCCTGCTAGCCGCCAGACCGCCTACTAGCTGCCAGACCGTCTGCGGCTGCCAGACTGCCAGTGCTAATCGCAGACCGCCTGGTAGCCTCCAAATCGCCAATGCTAGTTGCCTGACCGTAGCAACGGTTAACACCCAAACTGCTGCAACGGGTAACCACCAGATCGTAGTTACGGGAAGCCTTCAGACCGCAACAACTAAGATAAGCCACCAGACAACCAGATCGCTGAAGTAACCACCAGACCGCCAGAATAGCTAACCGCCCGACTAGACTGTCAAACCGCCAAGCTCTAACACTCCCCCTCAAGCTGGAGTGTATATGTCATTCATGCCCAGCTTGCTACAAAAATCTGTGGCGGAAACTGGTTTCGTGAAGAAGTCTGTCAGCTCTCTTTCTGAGGTAACAAATGGATTACAAATCCGATTCTTCAAAATCTCTTCTCTGATAAAGTGGCAGTCTACCTCGATATGCTTCGTTCTCTCATGAAATACTGGATTCCTCGAGATATATATGACTGTCTTGTTATCACAGAATATTGGCAAAGGATGATCATAGACTTCTCCCAAGTCAAGCATAAGTGCTCGTAACCATTTCAACTCACAGGTAGTTGAAACCATACTCTTATACTCTGTTTCAACACTTGACCATGAAACTACTGTTTGCTTCTTGCTTTTCCAGCTAACAAGATTTCCTCCTACAAAGCTGCAAAAACCTGATGTTGACTTTCTATCTTTTTTGTTGTCAGCATAGCTGACATTAGAATATCTGGTCTATGAGTGTCATCTTCGGAGTATGTGAGAGTGTCATCTTCGGTTTGACCGTGCGGATTGTCCTTGCTCTCTCCGCACCTGGTCGCGGCCTCCTGTCGCTCTCTCCCCTGGGCTTGTCGTCGTGACTACCCGCTGCGGCCTCATATCTAACCGCGTGGGCTTGTCGTGCGTCTCTTCTCCGGCGACCTCCTCCTCTTCCCGCAGCAGACGTTGTGTCTAACCGCGCGCTCGTCTATTCGCTGCGGCCTCCCCAGGCTCCATGGGCTCCTCCATCGACTCTACCGGACAGGCGGCTAATCCTCCCTCTGACCGACCGGCTTCTCTTCCAGACCTCCGAGATGAGCTGCGGATCACAACTATCTCATTATCTGGGAAGAAGAACTTTGTTCCATGGGTCCACTCGGTTCGGCGTGTTCTTCAGGCCAAGGGCCTTGTGCTTCACCTTACTAACAAACCCTCCTTCCCCTACTACTGATGACTGGTTACGAAATGACGGCCGCGTCCAAACATGACTCCTTAATTCGCTGGATGGTGAGCCATACCAAATGGTCATGTACCATGAGACCGCCAAAGCTATGTGGGAGGAGCTTCACTCCTTATACTCCGGAAAGAATAGTCTTCAACACCTCTATGACATTATTACCGACCTTCAGACTCTTGATGCTGGCGGGGCGGCTGACATGACCTCGTTTGTTGCTCGTGCCAAGACTCTGGCGGAGGCCTGGATCCAACATCAGCCTTCTACCACCGACCTTGCTGCTCAACGCATGCAAAAGGAGGCCGTATGTATTGCCATGATGATGGCTCGTGTCCTGCCTCACCTTCAGAGCATCCGGGCTCAGGTGTTGGCCTCGGCCTCTACTCCCTCCCTCTCTGATGTCTGCTCTATGCTCCTTCGAGTATCACCACCCCTGGATTCTCCGACACCCTCCTCTCCGGCCCTCCTTCAGCAGACCCTTCCCCCCTTGGTTCCCCCACCGCCTTCTGCTCGCGGTGGACGTTCCGGCTCTCGCGGAAGGGGACGTGGGGGTCGGGGCCTCCCCAAGTGTTCATATTGCGGTCGGGATGGCCACACTGATGCCATCTGCTACAAGAAACACGGCTATCCTCCTCGCCCAACTGCGTCTGCTGCCACTGATGGCTCCTCCTCCACTGGTACCGACCTTGAGGGCGTTCGCCTCAAGCTACAACAACTCCAGGGGCTTCTTAGCCCTCCTTCTGCTTCTATTGCCTCCATCTCTACTGCAGGTATTACTTGTCTTTTCTCCAGTCCGCGTTGGATCTTGGACTCGGGTGCTACTCATCACATCACCTCGATGCGGCCACTCAAGTACTCGGATGTTTCTCATCCGAAATCTATCACCGTCGCTAATGGGGCTACTGTTCCGGTCTCTGGCTGCGCCAACATCTCTCTTGCCCCCTCCATCTCTCTTCGCTCGGCTCTTTATGTTCCGGGCTCTCCATTTAATTTGCTTTCTGTTGGTCGCCTCACTCATGATATGGATTGCTCTGTCACATTTACTCCATCTACCTTTTTAATACAGGATCGGCAGACGCGGACTACCATTGGTAGGAGTCGACTGCAGAACGGGCTCTACCTTCTTGATGACACTCCTATCCTCTCCTCCGTCTCCGCTGTTGACTGACATCGCCGTATTGGGCATGCCCCTCTACCCGTTCTCCAAAAGGCGCTGCCTGATGTATCTTTTTCTGCTTTCAAATGTGATTCTTGTATTTACGGCAAACAACCGCGTACTTCTTTTCCTGCTAATTGTACTAGGAGCTCTGCTCCGTTTGATTTACTGCACTCCGATGTTTGGGGTCCTTTCAAAGTTACAAATATTTCTGGGTATCGTTATTTTATAACTTTCATTGATGATTATTCTCGCACAACATGCCTTTACCTAATTCGTGATCGCTCCGAGCTTCCTCGCATATTTCGCGACTTTATACAAGAAACTCGAACGCAATTCTCCACAACTATCAAAACAGTGCGCACCGATAACGCTCGCGAATACACCGGCCATGAATTTGCCAATATATGTGCAGAATTTGGTATTATTCATCAAACCTCCTGTGCCTACACCCCCCAACAAAATGGCGTTGCCGAACGAAAGAACCGCCACCTCCTAGACGTTGCCCGCTCCCTCATGCTTCAAATGCTTGTTCCAAAGATTTACTGGAACTTTGCGGTATCCACTGCGTGTTTCCTCATCAACCGCCTCCCTTCCTCGGTTCTCAACTCTGTCACTCCATTCAGCCTCCTATTCCCCTTCACTCCGGCCTTCCCTATCACAACAAGGGTCTTTGGCTGCACTTGCTTCGTTCACCTCCTGGGTCCCTCCTCGGATAAGTTGGATCCCCGGGCAGCTAAAACTATTTTCGTCGGCTATTCTTGCACTCAGAAGGGCTACCTGTGTTACTCTCCGGTAACCCGGAAGGTCATCGTCTCCGCAGATGTTACTTTTGGGGAAGATCAACCTTTCTTTTCCCCACCTCAAGCTCCTTCCTCCCCGACGACATCTCCACCACTGCCTATACCCCGACCCGTTATCCTTACTACTGCGCCTGTTTCCCCACGTCCTTCTAACCCTGCTCCTGCTCCCTCCAAGCCACCAGTTATCCAGGTATACACTCGCCGCCTTCCTCCTCGTTTCGCTACCCCTCTGCAGTCGGCCTCATCCTCGGCTACCCCGCGCCCTGCTGATCAGGTATCTCCTTCCACCGCTCATCCTCTGGAGAATTATGTCTCCCTGTATCGCCTCTCTCCCCAACTACACACATTTTTCACTTCTATTTCCTCAATTTCAGTTCCTAACACTGTGCAGGAGGCGCTACAACATCCTGTCTGGAAGGCTACCATGAAGGAGGAAATGACTGCTTTCTGGGCCAACCAGACCTGGACTCTCGCACCACTTCCCCCGGGTCAGAAACCGGTTGGGTGTAAGTGGGTCTTCGTCGCCAAACATGCCGCTGATGGTACGATTGACCGTCTGAAAGCTCGGCTGGTCGCCCTCACCCAACAACACGGGATGGACTATGCAGAAACTTTCTCTCCGGTGGCCAAACTCAACATCGTTTGGGTTCTTATCTCAGTGGCTGTCCATCGCCGGTGGCCCTTACTGCAACTAGATATTAAGAATGCCTTTTTGAATGACGACTTGCAGGAAACTGTCTATATGCAGCAACCTCCCGGGTTTGAGACCACGGGGGAGTCTCAGGTTTGTCGCCTTAAGAAAGCTCTGTATGGCCTCAAACAATCACCACGGACATGGTTCGACAGGTTCAGCAAGGCTCTTCGGGAGGTTGTTTTTCTCGAAGCACGGCAGACTTCTCGATGTTCACTCGCCACCGTACAATGGAGACGCTTCTTCTGTTAGTATATGTTGACGACATCATAATTACGTGAGATGACTCAAAGGGAATACAGGAGGTCAAACAACATCTCGATACAGTTTTTCAAACAAAGAATCTGGGACCCCTCAGGTATTTTGTGGGCCTTGAGGTTGCTAGACGGCCAGATGGTCACGTTCTTTCCCAGCGGAAGTATTGTCTCGACCTTTTTCATGATTCAGGTTACTCGGGTTGTAAGCCGATCAATACCCCAATGGATGTGATCATAAGTTATGTGCTCAGGCTTCCGACTCAGATCTCTTACTCGAGAATCCTGAATACTATCGCCGTCTAGTTGGAAAATTGATCTACCTCACGGTAACTAGACCGAATATATCTTTCATATTTGGTATTGTCAACCGATATATGCATTCCCCGCGAAAATCCAATCTTCACGCCGTTGAACGCATTCTCAGATACCTAAAAACGGCCCCTGGTCAAGGATTGGTCTACAAGACCTCATCTTCAGCTGCTACATTGAAAGCTTACTCTGATGCTGATTACACTGGTTCTCTTGATGATCGACGGTCAACTAGTGAGTTTTGCACATATTTTGGAGGACACTTGATTACGTGGCGGTACAAGAAACAAGCTGTTGTGGCTCGATCATCTGCTGAGGTTGAATACCGGGCAATGACGTCTGTAGTTTCTGAACTAACATGGCTGGAAAGTCTTCTTACCGATCTGGGTATAAAACTTTCTTCCCCAGCCCTTCTCCTTTGTGATAGCCAAGCGGCGATACATATTGCCAAGAACCCGGTATTCCATGAGAGAACTAAACATATTGAAGTTGATTGTCACTTCATCAGAGAAAAGGTTCAAATGAAGAACATTGACCTGAAGCATGTTCCCGGGACAGAACAAGTTGCGGATGTGCTCACTAAAGCTCTTCCCAGTACACTCTTATATTAGTGCTTGTCCAAGCTTGGTGCATATGATTTGTACGCTCCAGCTTGCGGGGGAGTGTTAGAAAAGCCCATGTAAATGGCCCATAATTGGGCCCATGTTCTATTTTATTTCCTTCTTCTTCTATTAGTCCCACATAGGGCTGAGCATAAAAATCGAAACTCGATAATCGCTCGAATCGAAATCGGAATTAAATGATCCGAATCATTTTGGCTCGAATCAAAATGGCTCGAATTTTTTTTTCGAGTCGATTTCGAGCCCATAAGGATTCGCTCGATTAATGATTTGAGCTGGCTCGAAATTTAAAATTTAAAATGTTATAGGCTGCGGCTGTAGTGCTTGGGACTTGGGAGTTGAGATTTAATTGGGAATAGGCTTACAGCTGGACGCCTGTATTTAATTGCGGATGTGCTGTACAGCCTGTACTGCTCTGCTGTACGTTCAAAATCATAATTACAAGCAATTATGATTTCTCATTTCTCTGCTTCCCTCTCTTCCACATTTCCACTTCGTTATTCCCGACCCCACCAGGCCACTTTACGCTGTTACGAAGAACGACAGAAGTCAAGCAGATTAGCAGAACGACGGAAAGCACGGCCCGGCGGCCCGACACGGCACAAGGCAGTGAAGGCACAAGCTTTCTTCCTTAGGCAGAAGTAGAACGACAGAATTTACGCGCTCCGCAGCGGCGCAGCCTCGTCAGCGGACTCCTCCGCAGTGCTGCAGCGGTGCAGCCTCGTCAGCCTCTTCGTGAGTTTGGGCGTTGGGTATCTGATTTCAGGTAATAATGGAGAACCGCCCCATCTTTCTCTTCCCCATTTCGAGTTTCTCTCTAGTCTTCAAGCTTCATAGATTTCTATTTCTGGTTTCTGATTTCTTCCTTTTTCCTCTTACAGCTACGATTTTATTTTTCGTGTTTCTATCATTTTAATTGAATCATTTTTCACTCACCCAATGAGTTAGAAGTTAAATCAAAAGCTTGGTGAATTATTTCTTTAATTACAACTATCCAAAACACTTGATTTTTAAATTAATGAATTTTTTGAAGCCTTGAATAAATCCTAAATTTCTTTTTGCAACATTACCGGATTATTTTACGCTCTCTGCACTTTGCAGTAAATTGTGTTACAGACCATTTCTTACATCAATATTACGGATTATTTTCGCTGCTTTCTGCATTAAATTGTGTGCACAGAGACCATTTCTAACTTCTATGATAGACCGTTGAATAATAAGAAAAACATTTTTAAAGATAACATTTTAATAAGAAAAAAAAATTAGTTAGAAAAAAAAATAATTCTTTAATAGTAAAAAATTAATTTCGAGCCGGCTCGAATTTGATAAGAAAAAAAAATTAGTTAGAAAAAAAATAATTCTTTAATAGTAAAAAATTAATTTCGAGCCGGCTCGAATTTGATTCGAGCTGGCTCGGAATCGAGTTGATTTCGATTCGAGCCGGCTCGAGTCGAAGCTGATTTCGATTTCGAGTCGATTTCGAGCCGACTCTGAGTCGAAAATTTCGATTTCGAGCCGAGACCAAATCGCTCGAACTCAACTCGATATCAGCCCTAGTCCCACATCATTCTATAGGTTTTCTTCTCTCCTTTTCTCTCCTATATATTTGTATTCTCTCCTTGTATTTTGATACACAAGCAATAATACAAGTTTTGAGCTCACTCAACACTTAGTAACAAATTGTTGTCGAAGATGTCGTTTGGCTAGATCGATACCTTCTTTATCATCACCAGTCAGAAAAATATCATCAACATAGACAGCAAGAACCACAAAGACTTTAGTAGTCTTTCGTATAAACAAAGAATGATCAACAGAGCTTCGACTGAACCCAATAAGAGAAACAACTCCACTAAACTTTTCAAATCAAGCTCGTGGACTCTGCTTCAAACCATAAATCGCTTTCCGAAGCTTGCACACCCGAGACTCCCCCTGAACAACATACCCTGGAGGTTGTTCCATGTAAACCACCTCTTGCAAATTATCATAAAGGAAGACATTCTTTACATCTAACTGAGACATCTCCAAATCTCTATTAACAACCACAGAGAAGAGAACCCGTATATTACTGATGCAAGAAACATGAGAAAAAGTATCAAAGAAGTCCACCCCATACGTCTGAGTAAACCTTTTGGCAACATGCCTTGCCTTATAGCGATCAACAAAGCGATCTGGAAGATACTTAACCACAAAGACCTACCTACAACAAACCACATCAATGCCCAGAGGTGGGGGTACAAGAGTTCAAGTCCCTCTCTCAATTAATGTGTTCATTTCTTCATCTATAACAACTCTCCACTGAGGAATAACAAGATCCCATTGATACGTTGCTGGGATGACAACAGAAGAGATAACAAGAGCAAAAAGCTTGCCATCCGGGGAAAGCTGAGCATATGAGGCAACAATATCAATAAGATGCTTAGTACATTGTCGAACGCCCTTCCGCAAGACAATGAGAAGATCAAGGTCACTAGTGGCCGGAGGAGGCAATGCACTGTCAGAAGAAAGAAAAGACCATGGAACAAGCATATAAGGCTCTAAGGGCCACACTTCAGTCTCCAGAGAAAGAGACGGGGCAACAGGAGCAGATGTGGAAAGAACTGGCTCCGGCAGAGGTGCCGAGATAATAGGCAGGAAAGAAGAAGTAAGAGAAAAATATGGTATATATTTAAAGAATGTGACATCAGCTGAAACATACCGTTTGAGCAGAAGAGGATCATAACAACGATAGCCCTTCTGAGTCGGACAATAACTAAGGAATACATAATAGAACGGGGAGAAAGTTTGTCACGACCAGGTGAATGTATGTGAACAAACGTCGTACATCCAAAGATTTTCAGAGGTAAAGGAAATGACTCGGCCTCATGATATAAAATAGAACATGGAGTCTTGCCCTGAAGAATGGACAAGTGAATACGGTTGATGAGATAGCAGGAGAGAAGAACGACATGACCGCAATAGGACTGAAAAACATTCATTTGTAACAGAAGGCTGCGAGCAAAATACAAAAGATGACGATTCTTGCGTTTAGCAATGTCATTCTATTGAGAGGTATAGGGGCAAGAAGTTTGATGAATCAAATCATGGTTCGTACAAAAATCAGAAAATTGTCGGCCGACATATTCCTTGACATTGTCAGTACGAAAAACCTGAATAGGCGCTTGAAACTGTGTCAAGATCTCATGATAAAAGGCGATAAACACAGTGTAAAGTTCAGAACCATCTTTCAGGAGATACAACCAAGTACACTTGGAGAAATCATCAATGAAAGTCACAAAATATAAGCTACCTCTACCAATAGTAGTAGTAGGAGCAGGACCCAAGATATCAGAATGAACTAGTTCAAAAGGACGCTTTGAACTACATCCCGTTCGTGATGAGAAAGAAGAGCGATGATGTTGCCAAACTGACAGGCTTTGTAATTCAAAGGGGAATCCACTTGAGGAAAATCTAGAAGAAGTTGGTGGATGAGGTGAGAAGGAGGGTGACCAAGACAGGCTTCTGAAGAGTGAAGAAGCAGAAAGAGCCACGTCGTTCAAGAAAGAAGAGGCCCCCAAGGGTCACAGAATCATAGATTTAGAGACAGAATAAAAGAAAGAACAAGTAGGGGTGAGGAACGAAAACCGAAAACCGACCGAACCGACCGAACCGACCGACTTTGAAGAGCCGCCCGGTCCGGTGTTGGTTCGGTTTAGCTTTTGAAGAGGCTTATCGGTCGGGTGTTTTCAAGTGGAAAACCAATAAACCGAACCGAGGCACTTCACCACTGTTTTGGGGTGTATTTGATCGGGCAACTTTCAGATTATTTTTGGGGTACAACCAAGTTCACTTTTCTCACCAAGATTTTTCGACCCTTCTCCTTAGGTTTAGAGAGTTTTTGCCTAAGTAATTCTGTTGGGAAAAAGTTTTATTAACAGTTTCATTATTTGAGAGATGTATATTAAAGATTTAATAAGCAGATTAAATCGTGAACTCCAATTGCTCGTCTTATTGTTGGATCTATTGTATTAAATTTGTCAAGTTATTAAGAAATTGTGAAGTCATAAAAAAGATTTGCCAATATACCACTCTGCAGTCTAAAAATGCGAATATAATAATTATTTGTGTGTGTGAGTCAATTTCATAAACATTCTCTTTCTTATACAAAAAAAGTAGTTATTTATTTAATATAAACCTTTAGTTGATAAAGATTATGAAATTATTAAAGGGAATATGACTCAAAAAATAGCTTGATTATGTTTGTTCGCAGAAAACCGACACCGAACCGCAAAAAACCGACTAAAAACCGAAGAGACATGGGTTCGGTTTGGGTCGGTTTGGACAAACCAAAAATAGGCATGTTGGTTTGGTTTCGGTTTGGGTCCAAAGCCCCAAAGAAAAAACAAGTGGTGTCCGTAAAAGTAACTATACAATTTAACTAAGTGTAAGGAGCATGAACAAAAAGTAAATTGCATGGGAAAATCAGGACAGAGAGTGTCCTAAAACAACAAAGACGAAGAGAGACACACAGTGCCAACACCATGCACAGGAGCAAAAGTCCCATCTGCAATAACAACAAGAGACTGCCTCTTCTGTTCAAGCAAATAGGAGAACAAACGAGAGTTGCCGGTCATGTGACAACTGACACCTGAGTCAATAAGCCACTTATTAGAGGAGGGCACAAGAGCACGAGTGGTAGAAGAGAGAAGAGAAGCCATCCTCAAGAAGAAACCGGAAAGCGGAAAGACTAACCGTACGGTTAGAAACAAGCCAACAAAAGAGGAGCGCAAGAAGAGAAATCGCAGCGACAAGAGAAAAGACCGCACGGTCAAGGTGACAACACACCGACGGCTAGAAAAAGAAGCCGTGACCAGGATGCAGAGCCTGCACCGGGTAGAAAAACTGCGACAACAAATAAACCGCGTGCACAAGGAAAGGGCACAAGCCGAAACAGAACAGGAAGGCAAACAAGTCACAGAAAGACTGCGACCAAGAGAAAGAGACCGGCAGAGACGCAAACTGCACGATTTGAGTGAGAAGCAGGAAACGAACAGAGAGGACAGAGTAGAAGCCACACGAACAAGGCAAATAAGGGAGGGCAGGGAGGAAAACTGCGCAGACAGAACCGAAGCCGCGCGAACAAGAAAAGAAGTCGCAAAGAAGAAGAAGAAGAAAGAGAGAAAGAGAGAAGAGAAGGAGTCCGCACGGTCTGGGTGACAACACACCAGTGGCAAGCCGCGACCAAAATGCGGAACTCGCAAAAGAAAAGAAATCGCATGAGAGCGACAAGCAAGAAAGGGAGGGAAGTGAACTGGAAGAAGCCGGCCCGGGAAGCAAACCGAAAGAAGCCGCGCGGGAAGCAAACCGTAAGAAGTTGCGCGGGAAGCAAACCGGAAGAGGCCGGCGCGGGTAGACAAACAAACCACAATCTGATTGGAGCAAATGATCGATTCACTCTGATGCCATGTGAAAAATGAGCGAGAAGACGGCCAAGAGGTAAAAAGACCGCAAATTTTATTGCTCCAAAAAGATAAACAATACATATGTATGCCCCCATATTTATAAAAAATTAGAGAGATGAGAGAATACAATAAGAGATGTGAGACTAAATAAGTATCTGCAACTTCTAGAAGCCAGACCGCCTGTTAGCTGCCAGACTACCACTGCTAGCCGCCAGACCGCCTGCTAGCCACCAGACCGCCACTTCTAGTCGCCAGACCGCCTGCTAGCCGCCAGACAGCTTGCTAGCTGCCAGACCGCCTGCTAGCTGCCAGACCGTCTGCTGGCTGCCAGACTGCCACTGCTAACCGCCAGACCGCCTGCTAGCCTCCAAACCGCCAATGCTAGTTGTCTGCCGCAACAGCGGTTAACACCCAAACTGCTGCTGCAGCTAACCACCAGACCGCAGTTGCGGGAAGCCCTCAGACCGCAACAACTACGATAAGCCACCAGACAACCAGACCACTGAAGTAACCACCAGACCGCCCGAATAGCTAACCTCCCGACTAGACTGTCAAACCGTCAAGCTCTAAGAAGCCCAAATAAAGTGTGATTAATCATTAATAAAGGAAACAAAATACTGAAATTTATTCACAAAACAAATAAGATATATTCAAACATCAGAATGTATCAACTCAAAACACCTCACACTTTCACTGTTGTTAGGAGCATAGCTGGTTCTACAATGTTTTTCAAATTCACAAGATTGACAGTTAATGCTAGATTTAGTAACATAAAAAACTCGGGAAAGCAGACTTTAAGGTTTTTAAGTTAGCATGCCCAAATCTCTTATGCCACAAAATCAAACGACCCGTACTTGAAGATTTCTGAGTTCCAAAAGCATGACTGTTGTCCGTAACATACACAACGCCTGGCTCATGTCCACCACCAATCGTCTTCTCACTCACTAGATCCTGGAAAACACAATGAGAAGAGAAAAAGTGATAGCATAGTTAAGTTTAGTTAAATTACTCACATAAAGCAGGTTTGTAGGAATTGAGTGAACAACAACAACTGATGTAAGGGAAATAACAAGAGAGAGTTGAATAATCTCTTTACCTGTCACCGAAACAAGAGATCCATCTGCAAGTCTAACACTGTCAGATGCAGGAGAAACAAATGTAATACCCTTAAAAGATCCAATCATATGGTCGGAGGTTCCTGAGTCAAGGATCCAAAGTGAAGATGACTCCATATATAATTGATAAAGAGGTAGTTTGAACGTGAGCAACAATACCAAACTTGTTTGTAGTTAGAGGTCTACCAACACTAGCCTTCAGAGCCTTGAGATATTTAGTTAAACTTTTATTTTCTGCCAGAAGGTAACCCGTGTTCTCTAAATTGTTATACATATCAGTTTGTATTCTCACATACTTCCCATTAGTACCCTGAATCCAACCTGAAGGAACCAAGTTAGGATGTAAGTCCCAACACTTCTCTTTCTCATGTCTTTTCTTCCTATAGTGATGACACTTCATTTTACTCTTATCTTATTTTCTTATATTTCCTGAATGCCACTTCTTCTATTCAGCAACAAGAGTAGATTTATCATGACAAATATGAATATTTGTGCGAAAAGAGTTTATACGACTCACCTCCCCTCGAATATAACAACCGCAATCTCCAAATCAGGAACAAAATCTCTTCACAATATCTGAGCTCTCTGAAATTCAAGCTCTGAAGGAAGAAGACCAGGAAGCATTTCAAACACCTTTTGTTGCATATGTTTAGTCTTGTAGTCTTAAATCGTTTGGATAACAGAGTATTGATCTATTTTTGCCCACTTATGAATCTGTTTACTATAATATTCTTCGAAATCGCTCATTCTTGTCATGTGTATTTATTCAGTTTGGAGTTTATATATCCTGACCAAGTATTTCTTTTTATAATAATTCTATTCAATCAGCTCCCACATTTCTTTAGTAGTTTGACAGTGTTAAAATAGCCCATGTAAAAGGCCCATTATTGGGCCCATTTATTATTTTATCTTCTCTCCTCCTTTAGTCCCACATCTTGTATTGGATTTTCTTCTCTCTTCCTCTTCCTATATATTTGTATTCTCTCCTTGTATTTATATACACAAGCAATACATACAAGTTTTGAGCTCTCTCAACATGGTATCAGAGCCAGGTTCCTGTCCTCTGCGGCTTGTTTTTTTCTAACCGCCAAGCCCGCCCGGTCTCTATTCCCTCCTACCCGCTGCTTTCTCTCTTGCGGACTGGTAGCCTACCCGCTCCGGTCTTCTGTCCGCCCCTGACTCTGCGGTTTGCAACTTTGCATCCGCTTCTCCTCTCCCTCTCCGTGGTTCCACCCTCTTCAGGCTTCTTATAGCCATCCTCTCTCTCTGCTTCGTGGGGCCCACCTTTCTTCAAACCGCTGCGGGCTCTCTACTTCTGTCCGCTGCCAGCCCCGCTGCGGCTTCGTCTTCAGACCGCTGCGGCCTTCGCCTTCAGACCGCTGCGGCCTCGCCTTCAGACCACCGCGGCCTTGCCTTCTGTCCGTTGCCAGTCTCTTTCCTAGCCGCTCGAGTTCCTACTCGCGGCCTCTCTTTTCTAGCCGCTCGAGTTCCTACTCGCGGCCTTTCCTCTCTAGCCGCTCGAGTTCCTACTTGCGGCCTCTCTTTTCTAGCCGCTTGAGTTCCTCCTCGCGGCCTCTCTTCTCTAGCCGCTCGAGTTCCTACTCGCGGCCTCTCTCCTCTTTCCGGGTTTTTCTGTCAACCCGCCCGGGCTGTTTTTCTGACCGCTGCCGGCTTCACCTAGACCGGGGCAGTCTCTCTTTTGTTTCTGCCCTTTGGTCGCGACCTGACTACTCGCTGGTGTCCGGCTTGACCGTGCAGACTGCTTCCTATCCGCACTCTGGTCGTTGTCTTCCTTAGTCTTTCTTGCCGGCGGCTTATCCTCTATTCACCGCGGTCTGCCTTATGGGCTCTTCCGGTAACTCTTCTGGCTCGACGGCCAGCCCGCCTGCTGACTGCCCGACCTGTCCAACTGACCGCGCGGCTTACCCTACAGAACTTCGTGGCGAGCTGCGCATCACTACCATTTCTCTTTCTGGAAAGAAGAACTTCATTCCTTGGGTCCATTCAGTTCGACGGGTTCTCCAGGCCAAGGGTCTTCTCCCTCACCTTACTCAGGCTCCACCCACCCCTCCTACCGATGACTGGCTCCGCAATGATGGCCGAGTTCAGACCCGGATCTTGAATTCTTTGGATGGTGAACCATATCAAATGGCTATGTATCATGAGACTGCCAACGATATGTGGACTGAGCTACACTCCTTATATTCTGGCCGGGACAGCCTCCAGCATCTCTACGACATCCTCACTGACCTCTTTACTCTGGACACTGGAGGGGCTTCCGATATGTCCTCCTTTGTTGCTCGTGCGAAGACTCTTGCTGAAGCCTGGATCCAGCATCAGCCGTTTACCAATGATGCTCTTGCTCAGCGCGCTCAGAAGGAAGCCGCCTGTACTGCCATCCTTATGGCTCGTCTTCCCCCTCACCTTCAGAGCATTCATGCTCAGGTCCTGGCGTCCTCTACCCACCATCTTTTTCTGATGTGTGCTCCATGATTCTCCGAGTCCCACCTCCTCCAGATACTACGGCTCCTCCGACCCTTCTTCAGCAGGCACCTCCGCTTCTACCCTTCCCTCCTCCTCCTTCTACTCGGGGGGGGGGGGGGGGATGGGGGGGGGGGGTCGTTCAGGCTCTCGCGGCCGTGGTCGTGGTGGCCGGGGTCGGCCGAAGTGTTCCTTCTGTGGCAAAGACGGTCATCTCGTGGCAACCTGTTACAAGAAAGTTGGCTATCCTCCTCGCCCGGCGGCTTCTGTTGCCACCGATGCTGGTCCTCCTGATCTTGAAAGTGTCCGTCTTCAGCTCTAGCATCTCCAGGGCTTGCTCCATCCCCCATCTGCCTCCGTTGCCTCCGTCTCCAACACAGGTACCGCTTGTCTCTCCACCGGCTTGGGCTGGATTGTGGATTCTGGCGCTACTCATCACATTACTCCACATCGCCCTGCCCAGTACCTGAATTCCCCTTATCCACCGTCTATTACTGTGGCCAATGACGCCACTGTTCCCGTCTCCGGCTCGACAGATCTTCCTCTCACCTCCTCCATCTCCCTTCGCTCGGCTCTTCACGTCCCGAGTTCTCCGTTCAATTTACTTTCTGTTGGACGACTTACTACTGATTTGGATTGTTCTGTTATATTCACTTTCTCTTCTTTTGTTATACAGGATCGGCGGACGCAGACTACCATTGTTAAAGGCCGGCTGCGGAATGGGCTCTACCTTCTCGACGACTCTCCCACCATCCTCTCCTCCATTTCCTCCACAGATTGGCATCGTCGTCTTGGGCATGCTCCTCTACCGGTCTTCCGGCGGGCTCTCCCGGATGTCTCTCTTACCCCCTTTCAGTGTGATTCCTGCATGCTCGGCAAGCAGCCTCGTTCATCTTTTTCTTCGCATTGTACTCGGAGCTCTGCTCCTTTTGATTTAATCCATTTAGATATTTGGGGACCATTTAAAATTTCTAGTATTTCCGGTTTCCGGTATTTTATCACGTTTATTGATGATCATTCTCGCACTACCTGGCTATACTTACTTCGTGATCGCTCCGAGCTTCCTCGTGTCTTTCGGGCATTTGTTCTCGAAACCCGTACGCAATTCCACAAGACCATCAAAATCCTACGCACTGATAATGCTCGTGAGTACACTAGTCACGAATTTACTGCTTTATGTTCCGAGTTTGGGATTCTCCATCAAACTTCCCGCGCTTACACGCCGCAACAAAACGGTGTTGCCGAACGCAAGAATCGCCACTTACTCGATGTTGCCCGTTCCCTCATGCTTCAAATGCATGTCCCTAAACCGTATTGGAATTTTGCAGTCTCGACCGTCTGCTTTCTCATCAACCGTCTCCCTTCCTTATTCTCAACTACGCTACTCCGTTCAGCATCCTCTTTCCCTCCACTACAGCCTTTCCTCTCCCACCTCGTGTGTTTGGTAGCCTATGTTATGTCCACCGTTTGGGGCTCACTCTCTCTCAACGAAAATATTATCTTGACCTTCTTCATGATGCGGGTCTGTCCGGGTGCAAGCCAAGTGATACTCCTATGGATGTGAACCACAAACTGTGTGCCCAGGCATCTGACTCCGATCACCTTCTTCAGAATCCTGAATATTATCGACGTCTTGTTGGAAAACTGATATATCTCACGGTTACCAGACCGGATATTTCTTTTGCTGTTGGTCTTGTCAACAGATACATGCACTCTCCTCAAAAATCTCATCTTCAAGCAGTGGAACGAATTTTCAGGTATCTGAAAACCGCTCCTGGTCAGGGACTTGTCTACAGGACCTCCTCTTCTGCTCCAACATTGGTGGCATATTCGGATGCCAACTACGCTGGCTCTCTCGATGACCAGAGATCTACGAGTGGTTTTTGCACTTACCTTGGAGGACATCTTGTAACTTGGCGAAGTAAGAAACAAGCGGTCGTTGCTCGCTCTTCAGCTGAGGCAGAGTACCAGGCAATGACATCGGTTGTATCAGAATTAACATGGCTTGAGAGTCTTCTTACTGATCTGAGTGTAAAATTACCATCACCGGCTCTTCTCCTTTGTGATAGTCAAGCCGCCATACACATCGCAAAGAACCGGTCTTTCACGAAAGGACGAAGCATATTGAGGTCGATTGTCACTTCATCCGGGAAAAGGTTCAAATGAAGAAGCTTGACTTAAAGCATGTCCCAGGATCGGAACAAGTTGCAGATGTCTTCACAAAGGCTCTTTCCAAGACATTATTCTATCAGTGCTTGTCCAAGCGTGGCGCATACGATTTGTACGCTCCAGCTTGCGGGGGAGTGTTAAAATAGCCCATGTAAAAGGCCCATTATTGAGCCCATTTATTGTTTTATCTTCTCTCCTCCTTTAGTCCTACATCTTGTATAGGATTTTCTTCTCTCTTCCTCTTCCTATATATTTGTATTCTCTCCTTGTATTTATATACACAAGCAATACATACAAGTTTTGAGCTCTCTCAACAGACAGAAATGGAATTGACTCACAATCTTGTGTTGCATAAAGTTGACAAGACAATTAATCACAGTAAGATTCTCACCTTTCCATTCCTCATACAAGGGGTCAGTCTCATTTGGGGACGGCTTAGATCCGGTGATAAGCCCAAGTCTTCGACGACTCCCAATGAATATCTGTATATATTGAGCCCACAGGAGATAATTTTTCCCATTCAGCTTGATGTGAGTCACACCCTGATTGAATTCCAAGTTAGAACTTCCTCCACTATAGTATCTAAAGTTATCAGCAACCCTTTCAGAGACATTCACTCTCTTTAGTTTGTCCTCCATTAGGGCACAAAGGAAAGTGAGCCACCACCAGGAAGAAAGGGGCGGACGACTGAAGCTGATTGATGAACCAGAGGCAAAAAACAGCCAGCAACAAAAGAACCACGACAATTGAAACCTGCTTCCACTCTAGAAGAAGGAACGACCTACTGCCGTTTTTAGAGGAAGTCTCGACAGTGCTGGCGAAGTCGACAGATGAGATCTGGATCGAAGAAGACGACAAAGAGACTTGCTGACGAGAGATCTGGATCGAACAAGACGACGAAGAGCTGGAACCGGCAAATACAGAGCGAATCAGCTGACAGGAGATATCGACGACAGAAAGTGGAACGATCAGCAGAGCTGATTTCAACGGTGAGAGGCTGGATCCTGATCAACACACGACAACGAGAAAACAACGATAAGGAAGAACAAAGATGACAACCAAGCCTTGAGGTCGATAGCGCAAGGAGCTTATTGCTCTAATACTATGTTGTGAGAGAAAACATCCCTTTTGGTTTTTTGTTCACGTTGATAATCCACCCAAGGGAAATCCTATTTGTTTCACTTCAACCACACCTTGCAATATAGTCACCTTCAGGTGAGCCTATGATAGTTTGCCTTTTAATATTGGAGTCCACCAAGGAGACCTCTCGGCGTCGCACTGAAGGGGAGGAATGCCAACGATTTTCCAACAGAGGAATCAAAACCACGATGTCCCCTTCAGCCGACCCTGCATGCTTTAAATAAAACATAACTAAAATAGGGCACTCAAATCGGACGACTCATATTATACAAGCTGGTCATGTGTCAAATACAACTCAAAATAAATAAAATAATATATGAAAAAGACTCGGAATGACTGTCCGGACGCATCTGTGGATTCAGATCGTCCGAGCGGGTAGCGAATCACCACCTTCAGCGGGAATACATGTGCATGGGTTGGCGATCTCCATCAACTCCCCTGGATTGAAAGTACTTATCTAAAAAATATAGTGGCTATATGTGAAGCACCATCTGTCTTAAACTCTTACGACAAGGATTAAAATTAGCTATCTTAGAGAAATGATACATCATGACAATGATAGAATTGAGCTTCATCAGTGTGCGAGGGAGTTCGAGTACAAAATCCATGCTAATATCAGTCCAGGATCTCTATGGGATAGGAAACGTAGTGTATAATTGCGCGGGCTGGCTTGATCTCTTTGCGGTCTGAAAGACTCAACAATGTCTAACAACCGTGGTACTTCTTTTCTCAGGATAGGCAAGAAGAAATGATCCTCAGCTAACACAATCGTCTTATCTCAATCAAAATGTCCTGCTGCCCCGCCTGCATGTAGCTCCCAGATAAGGGAATCTTGGAGTGACGTCTGGAGTACACAGGGGCAAGTGCTGAAGAATAAGTAGTCTCCTGAGATCACATAGTCCTGTGGTAACTCTGGAGGATCTCTCGTCAATGCGACATAAATATCACCAAAATTGGGCTCTTAGTGTAGTCGTAAACTATAGGCTCAAAGCCATAAACTCGTGTGTTCATAGTATAAAGGATACTGACTCGGCGACTTAGGGCATCAACCGCCTTGTTCTCAACACCTGCTCGGTGTTTGAGAATGTAGTGATAATCCTGCATAAACTCCACCCATTTCGCATGGTGGTGACCTAATCTCTTTTGCGAATCAAGATATAGCAGAGCTTGATGATCCGGGTACAAAACAAACTCCTTATGTAGGAAATGCTGGCGCCAATAACAAAGTGCTTGCACAACAACATAGAACTAATAGTCATAAATTGAGTACTTTTGTCGGGCGTCATATTTTTCTAGTATTTGATCTCCCACGAAAGGAACATCTTTATATTAACTTGAAGAAGTGTTCGTTTTATCTGTCTGTCAATTTTTGGGGGTGCATAGTCTATATATATGGTATAACAGTTGACCTGACAAAGTCAAATCCAATCGTGAGTGGCCTATTCCGACGACCATTCATGAGGCCCGTAGTTTCCACGGACTTGTCACGTTCTACAATAGGTTTGTTTGAGGTTTCAGTTCTATTATGGCCTCGCTTACGAGTTGCCTCCATAAGGGAGATTTGTGTGGGCGAAGGAGGACACTCAAGCATTCAAAGAGATTTAGTAGAAGTTGTCATTTGCCCCTGTTCTATGCCTTACAGATTTCTCTAAGGCATTCGAGGTGGCTTGTGATGCATCAGGAGCTGGTATTGGAGGAGTACTTAGTCAGGAGAGTGCTCGGTGTGACTCTGATTGTATATCAATATGCTATCAAAATATACCACCAAAAACTTGCCCATATAGGGTCGCAGGATCTGTGTCATCACCCTCATAAAAATACCGGGCTCACTCGATAACCCAAAGGGCATAAATAGCCACCCATACGAACCATCATTCGTCTTGATGCGAGTGCTCGGTGTGACTCTGACTGTATATCAATATGCTATCAAAATATACCACCAAAAACTTGCCCATATAGGGTCGCAGGATCTGTGTCATCGCCCTCATAAAAATACCGGGCTCGCTCGATAACCCAAAGGGCATAAATAGCCACCCATACGAACCATCATTCGTCTTGAAGGCCGTCTTCCACTTGTTCCCTTCTCTAACTCTAATTTGATGATACCCGCTACGTAGGTCGATCTTTGAAAAGATCTGGGCACCAACCATCACATCCAGGAGGTCGTCGAGGCAGGGTATGAGAAAACGACACTTCACCATGATTTTATTAATAACACGATTATCAACATACATGCGCCAGCTCCCGTCATTCTTCAAATTAAGAAGGGCAGGTGCTGCACATGGACTCAGGCTCTCACGTATAAAACTCTTCCTAAAAAGGTCATCAACTTGCCGCTTCAGTTTGGCCTGCTTAGTTGGGTTCATGTGATAGTGAGGTAGGTTGGGCAAAGATGCCTCCGGGACAAAATCGACTACATGCTGGATGTCCCTCAATCAATGTTGCAGATGTCGGATGTCGGGGACACGTCGGTTTGGGTTTTCATGTTGGTTTTTTATATATCGGGGGATATATCGGGGATATTTCATATATCGGATTTTAATATTTAATTAATTATATATGTAATTAAATGTTATTTTTTAATTTTTATACATATCACAGTACTACTTATTTTACAACCTATTGAACTTTTAAATATTAAAATCTATATGTAGCATTTAACATACAACAATTTAAATATGAAAACTCAAACATACCTCATTTTTCATCACCTAAAAACTCATCTTTAGTTGGCAGAGTAGATAGAATATGATCTTCATCCGATGAACCCTCTAGATCTCTCTCGTCCACTTCAGATATTTTTCTCTTTCCCCTTCTTTGATAACTAATTGTCACTTCTTTGCTTGTAGCTAATCTTTGAGGTCTCCTTTCATCATGATCAGCGTCGACTATATTGCCAATTTGCGCCCATGTCAGCCCCTCGCCAGGAAAGACTTCATCATCGTCATCTTCATCTTCATCCTCCTCAGGATCAACATTTACCATCCACTCTTGTACCATTCCAGAATCAATATTCTTAGCTGCCAATGGATCCCGAGATGTCTCTGAATATTTCGACTTTAGCAAAACATTGAACTTTACAAATACTAAATCGTTCAATCTCTTGCTAGTTGGAAAAAAATCAACATCATAAAAGCCCCATAACTTCATTAGATCGTTAGATTCTTCAGATATCTTTTATGTTATCCATGCAATACTTTATTTATCCAACAAAATTTTACATTCTCAGTAGTATACTAGTATACAAAGTTATAACTATCATTCAAACTTTTAAAGTATCCAACAAAATGAACAAAGTATTCAAATATCATTCAAATTTTCAAAGCATCTCACACTTTATTTATTAAAAGACACAAAGCAGCAGGGCAACTAAAAATGTGCTTGGATATACATGCATCATTGATTGCAAAATGAAGTTGGATAAATAACTATTAATAGGGGTATTTCAAATCATTTGTTGATTAATAAATGTGCCAAATAAAAATAAAATAGCAACTAATAAGACAAATAACAACAACGCAACCACTATACTACAACCAGCAAGACAGCCACAAATAAAATATCGGACCGACATGTCCGACAACATGTCTCTGGTTCTTTCTTCTAGCCCAGAGAGTTTGCACAGGGCAATCAATGAAAGCTTCCGACAGCAACTAATAAGACAAATAAAGCAACAAGGCAGCCACCAACAATATGGGTCGGTAGCCACCAGTAACAACCCACAAGGCAGCCACCATGCTACAGCCGACAGCTAGCACAACAACCAACAAAAAAAATGCAGAGCGATAGAATGAGAGGGGGAGGTAGGGAGAAGAATGAACCAGCCGAGAGAGAACCAGCGAGCAGGGAGAAGAG
The DNA here is from genome assembly GCA_039583875.1 of Platanthera guangdongensis. Lineage (NCBI taxonomy): Eukaryota > Viridiplantae > Streptophyta > Magnoliopsida > Asparagales > Orchidaceae > Platanthera > Platanthera guangdongensis. The sequence continues at coordinate 35,357,094 of CM077164.1, read as the reverse complement.
AGAGCACCAACGAGATAGAGAGCACCAGATAACTAGAGAACCAGAGCACCAAAGAGCACCAGCGAGTAGGGAGAAGAAAGAACCAGCGAGATAGAGTGCCGACAGCGCGCGAGAGAGGGAGAGCACCAACGAGCTAGAGAGCACCAGAGAACCAGAGAACCAGAGAACCAGAGCACCAAAGAGCACCGGCGAGTAGGGAGAAGATAGAACCAGCGAGATAGAGTGCCGACAGCGCGCGAGAGAGGGAGAGCACCAACGAGCTAGAGAGCACCAGAGAACCAGAGAACCAGAGAACCAGAGCACCAAAGAGCACCAACGAGTAGGGAGAAGAAAGAACCAGCGAGATAGAGTGCCGACAGCGCGCGAGAGAGGGAGAGCACCAACGAGCTAGAGAGCACCAGAGAACCAGAGAATCAGAGGGCACCAACGAGCAGGGAGAAGAAAGAACCAGAGAGATAGTGTCGCCGGCGCGCGCGGGAGAGCTAGGGCAGGAGCGACGGGGAGAGCTAGGGCAGAGCGACGGGATGGAATGAAATGAGCGGGGTCGGGGGTGTTAAAACAGTAGCCCGACCCGCTCATTTCATTAATAAATAATAATAAAATATAAAATTAATAATTTTATACAAAAAAAAACTTAAAAAAACGCCCGAAATCGGGCGTTTTTTGGGGCCGGGGCCGACATGTCGGCCCGCTATTTTCAAAACGTCACACCCAGAATTTGTGCCGGTTTTGTGTCGTTTTTGCTCCCAAACCTTCATGTCGGCCGACATGTCCGACATGTCGGCCGATATCCACAACAATGCCCTCAATGGGGGTGGGGAGCTCATCAGAGAGTTTCCCATGCATGACATCTGAATAATCACCCAGTAAATGATGAATGTCAGAATCAGTAATCACAGTGTTTGTAGGGGCTTCATAAGCCATAGTGGCTGCCACCACAAAATGACCCCATTGTTTAAACTCTCTCATAAAGTCACATTTCCTCAAAATATATATAGGTCTTCATGATCTTGCTCATTGGACGGATCAAATTTACCCTTGGGAGTGTCCCTGGGTTGGGTCAGAGTCAGAGTAATCTTTCAACCCTTTTCAAATGATACACACGTGTTAAACCAACCATAACACATGACATCACGATCATACAACCAAGGTCGTTCAAGTAATACTGCACAACGTCCATGGGTATAATATCACACCAAACCTTGTCCTCTGTATATGCTAGGCGAATCGGTACAAGGCACCTCTGTGTCTCTTGAATCGTAGACTTGTCCATCCAAGGGACATAGTAGGGATGTGTGTGTGCTTCAGCTGTGAGCTGCATACGCTCTACGCCCTTCTATAGTGCCAGTCTAATCAGATCGACCACCTTGTTGCAAACGATGGGGTGGTAATGAAGGAGCTTATGGACATCCATCATGCTTTCATGGAGTTATTTGCTCGCAAGTGGTCTTTCCAGTCGCCTGTTCTTGACAACTGGCCCACCCTGCCGCCGACCCAGCTAGTTGATGATACCATGGCGCAGGCTCTTGAGAAGGAGCTTACCTTGGAGGAAATCTGGAGTGTCGTTCGCTCCTTGAAACCTGGCCGTGCCCTGGGTCGGGACGATATTACCGCCCCTTTCCTGCAATCTTTTTGGCTAATGGTGAAATTGGATGTATGCAGTGCCATCCAAGAATTCTTTAGTTCTAGTGTGATGCCCGACTCTTGGAAGGAAACATTGGTTTAGCTGATTCCTAAGTGACCCAATGCCGCTCAACCGGAGAAGTTCCGCCCCATTAGTCTTCACCAAATTATCTATAAGATGACAGCAAAGATTTTAGTGTGTCATCTTTATCAATTCCTCCCCAGCCTCCTTTCGACGGAACAAGGTGACTTTGTGTAGGGACGATTGATCTCCCATCATTGCTTTATTGCCGAAGAATGTATGCACAAGTTCAAGGTCTCTACTTCCAGGGAGGGCTTTATGGCTTTAAAAATTGATATGGCTCAAGCCTACGTCTACACTCCAGCAGATTCTCCAGCACTTTGGCTTTCCAATGCGTTTCTCGAACTGGGTTCTCCAATGCGTCAAACATCCTCACTTTGTCTTGCTTCTCATTGGCCGCACAACTGATTGGATTGAGGCCAACCGTGGGTTTAGACATGGCTGCCCTCTGTCCCCCTCTTTATTCATTTTATGTTCTGAGTTGCTTTCCTGTGCCCTGCACCAGTAAGCTCATTGCATCGGGATGTCTCTCTCCCGGCTGGCCTCGTATTTTGCACCTTCTATACGTGGAAGACATCCTTATTTTCTCTGATTTCTCCACTCACGTTGTGCGGACTCTTGACTATACACTGGCAAATTACCGTGCTTGGTCGGGACAGGGAATCAATTGCTCCAAATTGGTCATGGTTTTTAGTCGTGCTACCCCAGCTTGGAAGGCAAATCGCTTCGCCTGTCAATTGGACTTCGCCCGCACGTTGGAGTTCAGTTATCTGTAAGTCAAATTGTGCATGTAGAAGCTGTAGGAAGCTGACTTATCCGACCTCCTGCTCTCCATCCCTAAGATTCCTACCTGGAGTAATTGATGCCTCTCTCCCGTGGGTCGTGCCACCCTTACTAGCTCTTCACTGTTGCCTTCGGCGATGTTCCAATTTACACCTGACGACATCCCTCGCTCGATCCAAGCTGCAATTGGCAAGCGCGCTCACTTCTTCCTTTGGCAAAAAGATGCAAACTCTCGGGGGCTATATTTTGTGACGTGGGAGATTGCATGCTCGCCGAGCTCCTTGGGTGTTTTGGGGTTCCATATCACTCTAGATTCACAAGGGCCGCTTCGGGCTCAGTTTTCGTGAGAGATAATACAACTGGGCACCTCCCTATACTTTTCAGTGATGCACTCCCACTATGTGGGTAGGATTGGTGCATGTGAGAAATGAGTGAGAAAACGGCCAAGAGGTAAATAAAGACAAATTTTATTGCTCCAAAACGATAATTATTATATAGGTATGCCCCATTATTTATAAAAAACCGGGGAGATGAGAGAATACAACAATCGATGTGAGACTAAATATAAGTCGGACGGCCTATGCGGTTTGTCATGGACAAACCACACACTATACAAAGACCAAATGTACACCTGACAACAACTAAGGAAAACCGCCACAAAGCTATGGAAGACCGCCAGACCAGGCTGCCAGACCGCAACTGCGAGTTGCTACCAGACCGCAGTTGCGGCTAACCATCAGACCGCAGCTGCTGCAAGCCACCTGACTGCATACTGCGGGTTGCCATCAGACCGCAGTTGCGTCTAACCATCAGATCATTACCGCGGCTTCATACAGACCGCTGCGGCTACACCAGACTGCTGCGGCTTCCTGCTAGACCGCTGCGGCTTAACTTCAGACCACTACCGCTGCTTTCTGCTAGACCGCTGCTGCGGCTTTCCTTTAGACCGCCAGCTGAGTTTCACCACCATACCGTAGAGCCAAAACGCTAGGCCGCTGAGAGAGGCAGACCGCTGCGATTAGACATGAAACCGCCCGGTCTACTCAAACTTCAACATTGCCCCTCAAGCTGGAGCATATACATCCACCATGCCCAACTTGCTACAAATCTCCTCAAAAGAAGTAACCAGTTTGGTGAATAAATCAGCTAGTTCTCTCTTTGAGGTAACAAATGGTGTGCAAATCTGATTCTTCAAAATCTCATCTCTGATGAAATGACAATCCACCTCAATATGCTTTGTTCTCTCTTGAAAGACTGAATTTATCGAAATATATATAGTTGCTTTTTTGCCACAGAACATAGGTAGGGGATGATCATAAAACTCTCTCAGATCAAGTAAGAGTGTCCGTAGCCACTTCAACTCGCAAATAGTCTGAACCATGCTTCTATATTGAGCTTCTGCACTTGACCTGACAACTACAACCTGTTTCTTACTCTTCCACCTGACAAGATTACCTCCAACGAAAGTGCAGAAGGCAGATGTAGACCTCCTATCTTGCTTATCAACTGTGTAGCTAACATCAGAATAAGCCTCAACCTTCAAATGTCCTCTTTTCTGAAACAAGAGTACTTTTCCTGGTGCACCTTTTACATACTCTAAAATCTTTAGAGCTGACTGCAAATGACATTCCCTGGGGGCTTGTATAAACTGGCTCATTTTTCTTTCTGCATAACAAATATCTAGTCTTGTGACTGTCAGATAAATGAGTTTACCCACAAGACGCCTGCATCTGGTAACATCTTCAAAAATAGGAGAATTTTCATTGCAACATTTGTCATCTCCAACAGTCATAGGAGTCCGAGTGGGTTTAGCCCCAAGAAGGTCTGTCTCTTTCAAGAGATCTAACGCATACTTCCGCTGTAAAAAAACAATAGAATCAGATTTCTGAGATATCTCAATCCCCAAAAAATACTTAGGAGACCCCATATCCTTGGTAACAAAATGATGAAGCAGATGTTTCTTTGTCATGTCAATACTATTTCTATCATCCCTTGTAAGAAGAATGTCATTCACATAAATCGCAAGAATAACCAGACCAACAGAGGTTTTGCGGATGAGCAAAGAATGATCTGCAGCACTATGAGAGAATCCAATCACAAAAATAACTTCATTAAACTTGTCAAACCAGACCCTGAGACTTTGCTTAAGACCGTAGATTGCCTTTCGCAGTTTACAGACCTAAGACTCCTCCTGAGCAACATACCCAGGAGGTTACTCCATATACACAGTTTCGTGTAAATCACCATAAAGAAAGATATTATTCACATCCAACTGAGACATTTCCCAGTCTCGGTTGACGACAACAGAAAAGAGCACACAGATCATAGTAATCCTTGCCACAGGAGAGAAAGTATCAAACAAATCCACGTAATAAGTCTGCGTAAAACCTTTGACAACAAGCCGGGCCTTGTGTTGGGTCCGGCGTTCCTTCACTTAACCCGTGACGCTCTTCTACTTATTTAAGAAATTAAGTAGACCCTTTCCAACAGTCCGGGCTTTTGGTGCAGTTGGGTATGCGCTTGATCTTCAATTGTATCAGAGCAGGTCACGGATTCAAGACCGGGGGAGCGCTATTTAAATCCTGATTTTTCCCTTCTACCTGTGTGGGTCCGGCGGGTCAGGCACCGTGGAATGTGGTAACCCCACCTCTGAGCCGTGAAACCGTGGACATGTGGTACCCCACCTCTAGCTGTGTGGGCCATGTGGTAACCCCACCTCTGAGCCATGTGGGCATGTGGTAACTCCACCTCTAGCCGACGGGTTGTGCTGGATGCCGGGGGGGGGGATTGTTGGGTCCGGCGTTCCTTCACTTAACCCGTGACGCTCTTCTACTTATTTAAGAAATTAAGTAGCACCCTTTCCAACAGTCCGGGCTTTTGGTGCAGTTGGGTATGCGCTTGATCCTTCACCTTGTAACGATCAATTGACCATCAGGTACAAACTTAATGACAAAGACCCAGCGACAGCCAACAAAATCGGCACCTAGAGGTGTAGGAACAAGAGTTCAAGTATCCCGTTTAGTAAGAGTACGCATCTCTTCATCCATAACAACCTTCTAATGAGGGATAACAAGAGCATCTTGATACGAGGCGAGAACAATATTAGCCGAGAGGGCCAGAGCAAAGATCCTACACGAAGGAGAGAGCTGAGCATAAGAGACCACAACCTGAAGAGGATGCTGGGTGCAGGAGCGAACACCTTTCCGAAGAGCAATCAGAAGATCAAGATCACTCTTGTCCAAGGGAGGTAATTCATGATCAGAAGAAAGAGGAGGCTCGAGAACAGGAATAGAAGGCTCCAAGAGCAAAGAATCAGTTTCGAGGGAATGAGACGACACAGCAGGAACATGTGTGGAAAGAACTGGTTCCGACAGAGGTGTCGAGACAATAGACAATGAAGAAGAAATATCAGAAGGTAAGAAATAAGTAGGGGAAAAATACGGTGTATCCTCAAAGAAGGTAACATCCGCAAACACATACTGTTTGCGTAGAAGAGAATCAAAACATCGATAGCCCTTATGAGTAGGACAATAACCAAGGAATATGCATTTAACAGAACGAGTAGAAAGTTTGTCACGACCAAGAGAAGGTATGTGAATAAACGCAGTACATCCAAAAACCTTACGAGGTAAAGGAAATGGCTCGACCGTGGGATACAAAATGGAAAAGGGAGTCTTTCCCTGAAGAACAGATGAGGCTATCCGATTAATGAGATAGCATGAGAGAAGAACGACATGACCCCAATAGAACCGAGAAACATTCATTTGTAACAAAATGCTGCAAGCAACATCCAAGAGATGACGATTTTTGCGTTCAGCAACGTCATTCTGTTGAGTGGTATAAAGACGAAAGTTTGATGAACCAAACCATGGTTCACAAAAAAATCAGAAAATTCTCGGCTGACATATTCCTTGGTATTATCAGTACGAAGAACTTGAATAGGCACCTGAAACTGTCAAGATCTCATGATAAAAGACGGTGAATACAGTGTAAAGTTCAGAACGATCTTTCAGCAGATACAACCAAGTACATATGGAGAAATCATCAATGAAAGTGACAAAGTATAAACTACTTCGACCAACAGTGGCAGTATGAGCAAGACCCCATATGTCAGAATGAACTAGTTCCAAAGGACGCAAAGAACTACGTCCCGTTCGTGCTGGGAAAGAAGAGCGTTGATGTTTGCTAAACTGACATGCTTCGCAATTCAAAGAGGAATCCTCTTGAGGAAGATCTGGAAGAAGTTGGTGGATGAGGTGAGAAGGAGGGTGGCCAAGACGACGATGCCATTATTGAAGAGATGAAGCATAAAGAGCAACGTCGTGGTCCAGAAAGAAGAGGCCACCATGGACAGTCCCAGTAACAATCGTAGCTTTAGAGACAAAATCAGAGAAAGAACAAGTGGTGCCCGTAAAAGTAACTATGTAATTTAACTGAGTGCAAAGAACATGAACAGAGAGTAAATTGCACAAGAAAGTAGGGACATAGAGAGTGTCCTCATGCAGCAAAGACGAAGAGAGACGCAAAGTGCCAACACCATGCACAGGAGCAGAAGTATCATCTGCAATAACAACATGAGACAGTCTGTTCTGTTCAAGCAAAGAAGAGAACAAAAGAGAGTTGTCGGTCATATGACAAGTGACACCAGAGTCAATAAACCACTTATCAGAGGAGGCCACAAGAGCACAAGTGGTAGAAGAGAGAAGGGAAGTCATCCTCAAGAAGAAACCAGAAAGCAAAAAGACTAACCGTACAGTTAGAAACAAGCCGACAAAAGAGGAGCACAAGAAGAGAAATCACAACGACAAGAGAAAAGACCGCACGGTCAAGGTGACAACACACCAGCGGCTAGAAAAAGAAGCTGCGACCAGGATGCGGAGCCCGCAGCGGGTAGAAAGATTGCGGCAACAAAGAAACGCACACACAAGGAAACTGCGCGACCAAGAAGGGCACAAGCGAAAACCGAACAGGAAGGCAAACAAGTCGCAGAAAAGACAACGAACAAGAGAAAGAGACCGACAGAGACTCAAACCGCACAGTTTGAGTGAGAAGCAGGAAACGAACAGAGCGGACAGTGAAGAAGCCACACGAACAGGGCAAACAAAGGAGGGTAGAGAGGGAAACCACGCGGACAGAACCGAATCCGCGCAAACAAGAAAAGAAGTTGCAAAGAAGAAGAAGAAGGAAAGAGAAAGAGAGAAGAGAAGGAATCCGCACGGTCTGGGTGACAACACACCAGGGGCAAGCCACGACCAAAATGCGGAACCCGCAAAAGAAAAGAAATCACACGAGAGCGACAAGCAAGAAAGGGAGGGAAGGGAGGGAAGCAGACAGGAAGAAGCCGGCCCGAGAAGCAAACCGAAAGAAACCGCGCGGGAAGCAAACTGGAAGAGGCCGACGCGTTTAGACAAACAAACCGCAATATGATTGGAGCAAAGGATCGATTCGCTCTGATAACATGTGAGAAATGAGCGAGAAAACGGTCAAGAGGTAAAGAAAGACAAATTTTATTGCTCAAAAAAGATAATTATTACATAAGTATGCCCTCTTATTTATAAAAAATGAGGGAGATAAGAGAATACAACAATCGATTTGAGAATAAATACAAGCCGGACTGCCAATGCAGTTTGTCATGGACAAACTGCACACTCTACAAAGACCAACTGTACACCTGACAGCGACTAAGGAAAACCGCCACAAAGCTATGAAGACCGCCAGACAGGCTGCCAGACCGCAACTGCAGGTTGCCACCAGATCGCAGTTGCGGTTAACCATCAGACCGCAGCTGCTGCAAGCCACCTGACCGCATACTGCGGGTTGCCACCAGACCGCAGTTGCGGCTAACCATCGGATCACTGCTGCGGCTTCATACAGACCGCTGCGGCTACACCAGACCACTGCGGCTTCCTGCTAGACCACTGCGGCTTAACTCCAGATCACTGTCGCGGTTTCCTGCCAGACCGCTGCTGCGGCTATCCCTTAGACCGCCAGCTGAGGTTAACCACCAGATCGTAGAGCCAAAACGCCAGGCCGCTGAGAGAGGCAGACCGCTGAGAGAGGCAGACCGCTGCGGTTAGATATGAAACCGCCTGGTCTCCTCAAGCTCCAACAGTCTAGGTGGCTCATCAAGGCGCGGGGACTCGAGTGTTCTCGTCATCATCAATCAGGGGGATGTAGCCCTTAACCAGATTGTGAGGTGGCGTGTTGCCAACAGGGCCATAATGGATGTTACTGAATCATATATGGATTTTTGAGCTCCCTCTCTTCCGGTGGCCTACGTTTTACGACTCCATCTTCTTGGATTCTCTTTCTCTCTCGGGCCTCTTGGACGAAGACAGTGCATGGAGTCGATCCACTCTCAGGCATGTCTCTACTTCGGCCCAGAACTCGTGAGCAGCCATCAAAATGTTCATGAACATTTTGGTGGCTGCTCACTTGCAGGAGGACATTGGGCCGAAGTGAGATTGCTTACATGCTTGGTGGCAAATCTATCTTCAATCTTGCCTTTTCAGCACAATTTACTGGTCAGGACCCACCCTTCCCATGGCTTAAGAGGCCTCGTCTTCGTTCGCGTGAGCGATTCTTTTGGTGGCGCCTTGTGCTGAACGCGGTCCCAACCAGTTCCTAACTTCTCCGACGACATTTGACTACCGAGGCAGAGTGCACCTGGGGATGTGGGCTGCCTGAATCTCGCAAGCATCTGGTCAAGGAGTTGCTCTTATCATCTTGGCATTGGCCGGGCCCTCCTGCGGTGTGGTATCCGTCTTCCTACCTTTGCCTCTTGGGAAGCTTTGACGCATCAGCTTCGTGCACACCTCTGACCGCGAGCTTGGCCCGGTCAGGGTCTTCTGGTACGTCGTCTACTAGTGTTGGTGAGGCCGCAACGCCAAACTACACCGCCTAGGAGCGTGCTATCGCTTTGGCAATGGATGCTCACATTCTGTCTTCATTTTCCTTTACAACAAGCTTATCCTCTCCCAGGGGCATTGGTTCACTACTCGATCCCCGCGACTGTCTCATACGGTTGGTTGGTTTCCCCCTCCCCCTGGCTAGATTAAGGTCAACATTGACGACACTCTCACCTCTAACCGCCGCGTCAGCTTGGGTATTGTGTCTCATCACGATGTGAGCATGGCACTCCATGAACTCTAACCGCCGCGTCGGCTTGGGTACTGCAATTGGACCTGCGATGCTCTATGGTTCTGAGTGTTGGGCAGTGAATTGTGGACATGAGCAAAAATGGGAGTTGCAGAGATGAGAATGCTTGGGTGAATGTGTGGACACACAAGATTGGATAAAATTATGAATGAAAGTATCAGGGATAAGACAGGAGTAGCACTAATTGCAGAGAAGATGCAAGAAGCTCGTCTAAGATGGTTTGGACACTTACAAAGGAGACCATTAGAGGCACCTGTTAGGCGTTGTGAGAGTTTAGTAACTAAGCATGTTAAACGAGGGAGGGGTAGACCAATAAAGACTTGAAATGAAACTATAAGGAAAGACATGTTGTACTTAGACATTAGTGAGATTATGACAAAAGATAGGGCACAATGGCGATAAAGTGTAGATATAGTCGACCCCACTATGGTGGTATAAAGGCTTGAGTGTTGTTGGTGTAATGTACCTATCGAACCATTCTTGAGTACGAGCTCTTCTCATATCTCCCCATGTCATTTCCTCGTGCCACATCACCGCCGATATCCGAGAGTCTAGTTTTGATATCGTAGTGGTTGCCCTACCCGTTTTTGAGGACGCAACCTCCATCAACGATTCTCATCTAGAGAACCATCCTGCTATTTTTGAATTAATGATCGAGCCTCATGTTGAGCCACCACTCCTTTGCGAGGGTCAAGGGGCTAGCATTGAGTTTGTTGTGGACGTCCTATTTATTCACATAAACACTATACTTATTGATGCTCTCCTCTTGGAGGGCCATCCTGCCATTGTTGACCTCCTCATGATTAAATCCTCGAGAGGCTCATTTGATGAGGCTCATTTCCCAGGAAGCATTCACTCTAATATGAATGGTTTGTGTCTTCACACTAGTGATCATCACGTTCATGATGACTTTTCGTATACACCTTTTGGTGAGCCATCTGACATACTTTATCATTTGAGAGGTACCCATCACACCCCTGCGTCGCTTTCTTTTATCACAATTTATGACGTTCCTCTCGGGGGGGGGGGGGGGGTGATGACATCATTTACGCTGATTTTTTCTGTCTACCAGCGAGTGAGCCTTTCGATGACAATTGACATGCCATTTAATTACAAATCTATACCATAGTGTTAGACAGTTACTTGAGTGTTCACACGCTTGATGGATTTTACTAAACCTCACTCGAAGAATCTCCCGATAACCCGCCCATCTCCAGGAACCTTCGCTACATGGAACCTATTTTTTCTTAGTGTGTCGTGTTTGTTGTGTTTCTCATGCATCATTTAAATGAGTATGTTGAGTCTTTGGTTTGTCACTTGCATGCATCTAAAAAGTCTTTCATTCAACATTCACATACACTTCATGCGTCAGTACAAAGATAATTGCAACAAGTAATGATTATTATAAAGTTGATGCAGATAAGCACAAAAAAGTGCATAACTTTAAAATTAGAGAGTTGGTCTCATTCACATACGACCTGAGAGGTTCCCACAAGGAATAACAAGAAAATTAAGTGTATGTCGAATGAGTTCTTATGTAGTCATTCGACGAATCCAAACTAATGCATGCGAGATTGACATCCCTCAAAATATGAGGATAAATCGAGTATTCAATGTAGATAACTTGACGTCTTACTATGACGAGTGTGTGTATGTGGATCCCTTCCTCACTCCCAATCCCGAGTCACAGCACCCCTTACTTCTGCGTACCCCACTCTACCCTCAGCCTGAATCCTCCCAGTCCTAGCATGATGAGTCCCACCATAAGGGACACCTCACACCAACGAATGTGCCACCAACTCATCTTTCAAACGAAGATACATCTAATTCAGAGCTACCAGTGACTGTCGTAGATGCGCTTCAGATTGTTGGACATGATTTTGCCGTTGTAGATGAGCGAGATACACTGCGATATCTTGTCTGTTGGAGCGGCCGTGCATTCTCTGACGGTACTTGGATCTCTCTTGAGGAGTTAGAACAACTCTCCCATAAGCTACGCTGAGCGTACGATTATCTTAACTCACCTAAGACGAGTACTTTCAAACCGGGTGAGTTGATGGAGGCCGCCGACCCACACACGTGTATTCCCGCAAGAGGCGGTGGTTCGCTACCCGTTTGGACGATCCGAGTCTGCAGATGCATCCAGACGGTCGTTTCGAGTCATTTTCATGTATTAATTTTTTATTTTGAGTTGTATTTGACATCCGATCAGTTTAGACGTGATGAGCCGTTCGATACAAACGCCCTAGCTTATTTTGATATACGTACGAGGTGCTGCCAGCAACAAGAGGTTTCGAGTGTTTTCTTTCGCAAAGAACCATCAGTCTCTTCTCTTGGTGCGGCGTCGAGATCACGTGGTGCGACTCCAGGAACAACCTCCCCCTCCCCTCCCGCTGGTTCATTATCCCGTACACAGGACACGCCAGTTTTGACAACCTCCAGTCCCGACCAGCCACAAGCTCCTCCTTCCCTTCCAAGTGTAAGTCCCGTCAACTCCCAACCACATACTCCACCTTTGTTTTCTCCCCTCCACCAGCCTACTTTCCCCTTCCTCACCACCTACCAAGTAGCCGACAGTGTTCTCACCTTCGTCCAAGGCCTCACAGTCTGCCCCTTCTTTATCCTGCACCGTGCAGCCCTCCCCCTCCTGCATGCCGGCTGTTCCAGGCTCTGGAGAAGCCAGAAATCAATTTCTGGGTCCTGGAGCTTCCTCCAGAACCCAGAATCTAGTAATTCAGCAGCCCGCCTACCTATGCCAGGTGCAGGAAGTTTGTTCAGCACCCAGGAGTTGGATCCAGCAGCCCCATTTCTTACCCAGCAACCCTATTTCCTGTCTACAGCAGCCCAATACTCTTACCCCAAGCACAGTAAACCCGGAAAATCAATTCTGGGTGCTGAATTTCATTTCAGCACCCTGGAATTTGATTCCAGCACCCCTATCCCCTATCCAAAGACCCTACAACATTTCGTTGCCGCTTATATGTGTAAGTTGTAATTTGGTGTATTTATTTTCTATTTGTGATATTTTGACCATACTTTATTGGATGCAAAATTATATGCTTGTGTATCGTGAAATCAATTGATTTACTAGACTTATTTGGCGCTCACTTAATATAATTGCACCTCAATTGTGGGTGAATTTTCATTTTACTTTCCAATTAAAAATTTATTGTGAACAATTGTGCACCTGTTAATTTTCATTTTAATTAATTGCTTGTGGCTAATTTGCAATTGGACCAAATCATTTCCATGCACATTAAATTTACATTTGATTAAATTACGTGTATGTTTTCATGACATATTAGGGTTTGTTGTAGGTCCATTCATTCATCGCGTGAACGCTTGCACTGCATCTAGGATTAGGGCATCGTAAGTCCGCCACCTATAGATTCGTCTTGCATCACATTTATTCCACTAACTAAATGAAAAATTGAGAACACACTAATCTTGATTTTTTGGAGATGTATGCACACACACAGACACACACATATATATTTATATATATTTATGAATAAATGTATATATTGATGAGGATCGGGCCACACGGTTTGGGTCACGAGCGGATCGCTGATCGTCGGATTTTTTGTTCTTGCACTTTTTTCTTGTTTTATGTATTTTTGGCTTCTTGAGGGCTACAACAATTGGCAGATCTCGTCCGTCCGTTGTCCCTCCCATAATCTATATAAAGGGGTGGAAGACTCATATTTGAGGAATTGAAAGTTTTGTTCAGAAGCCTTCTTTTGATCATTTCGTTGCTGAAACCAGGCTCGTATGCGTGAAGCCCCCTCCCCCCTCTCATTTGGCCGGCTACCCTTAGCCCCCCCTTTTCGTGGAACCACCCCTCTTCACCTCCCACCCCTTAGTCGACCACCCTTAGCCTTCCCCTTGCCACGGAAGCACCGCTCCACATAGCCAACCATCCCCCACAATTTCCCTCCCCAAACACCACTCGAAACAACCCCAAACCCGTTATCATCTCATCCATTTTTAGTTTTCGGTGATCGCTGAAAAACACCTCCGGCCACCACCACCGTCCGCCTCGCCGGCGACCACCTTCGACCAACTCCAGCAGTCACCTCTGGCAAGCCACCACCCACTACTCCACAACACCATAACCACCCCCCACTACCCCATAACCACCACCCCACTACCCCATAACCACCATAACCACCTCCCCCCACTATCCAACTACCTCCATAACTTCCCACTACTCCATTAACCCCATTCTTCTCTCACGTGTAGCGTAATCCCCTCCCTTGCTGCAGCCGACCCACCCCTCCCTCTCCCCACTTACCACCTTTGTTTTGCCGCTGTAATCAATCCAGGGGGAGCTGCTCTGCTCTGGAACTTCATTCCAGCGGCTTGACATCCCATTCCTAGCCCTCCTCGACCTCCTGGACCCTCAACCTACCCCTGGAAAAGTTTTCCCAGCCTCCCTTGGTCAATTTCCCACCCGAACACTCCAGAATTGCAAGTTATCTCTCCATTTCCTTGGCTGGAGTCCCTCCAGTTCACTTCCCAATAAGCAGGTGTTCATTCTAGCACCCAAAATTCCTTTCAACCACTAAATACTCTACCTCTCTGTCCTGGAATCTGATTTCTTGCAGTTGGACACTCGGGAGAGCACTTAAAGCCTCCTGGCACCATACCTGGAGATTGTGCCCTATCTTTTGTCATAATCTCACTAATGCCTAAGTACATCATGTCTTTCCTTATAGTTTCATTCCAAGTCTTTATTGGTCTATCCCTCCCTCGTTTAACAAGCCTAGTGACTAGACTCTCACAATGCCTAACAGGTGCCTCTAAAGGTCTCCCAATGTATACTTTTTGTCGTACATCTTCAGAACATATTGCTATAAATTCAGTCATTGTTTATTTGGTTGTGTTAATACATTTACACTTACTTTTAAGAAAGTCTATTATAACTTTTTTGTGTTTCAATATTTGTAGGCCACATTACAATGTCATTCTGAAGTCAATTCAAGTAGGTGCGACGTTCTTGAAAATTCCAATTGATACTTTTAAAACTGGGGACAAGAAAGGTACAATAATTGATAGTGGAACAACATTGGTTTACTTACCAGAGCAAGCTTTTAATCCAGTGATGAATGCGGTAAAGAACAGTATATTCATAATGGAGTTTTTTCTATTATATCAATCTATTTGCTAATTTGTTGTTAGTTCTTTCAGATCTTTTCTTACCAACCTGGTTTGCGCTTCGAAAACATTCAGGACTTTCTGTGCTTCAAATTTTCTGCAAGGTATGCACCTATGTCAATATGTACCAGTCTTTAGTTTTAAGGATACTGAAATTTTAAATCATTTTGTGCAATAATGAATTGTTATGTTGTTGATATCAAAAGGCTTCTTATATAGTGCACACATATATAAGTATATATGCAACCTAAATTATCTATATGGAACTCTTTGTTAAGAGGCAAGCTAACTTATGCTCCCCGGGTCGTGACCATATCCAATTATGTAGGTGATTATATTAAAGAGGGTTGGTTCGGGCAGAAGGAGTAAGCAAGGAAGAGAAATCCTAAGGTTCGTTCTTTCCTCCCGCTCGCTCTCTACATGGTATCAGAGGCGGTGAGATCCGTGTCGACCTGAAGGCTCGACTCTGTTCTCCTCTATGGTGCTCGGTTATTCCGTCGCTCCTCCGTCGTTCGCGAAGTCCGCCGATCGCAAGCCATCGCTCCGAAGGTTCTGGTCGCTGCTTCGTCGGGATCTGTCTTCTTCCGTCGCAAGATCTAGATCCTGGTTTGGATTTTTTTCTCAATTCCTGGGCGACGTCCTCCTGTCTACTCCCGCCGCTCCTCTGTCTGCTTTCTTTCAGAGCGGTTGGAGACTCTTGTCGACCCGACTGCATCGGTTATTCCCTCTTGCCTTTGCTCTGGTGGTTTCTTCCTGATTTTGTCCTGTTCTTGTTGATTTCTGGAGGGCCTGTGGGCTGTTGTGGCTGGTTGTTGCCCCGCATAGCCCTCTTTTCCTCTTCTCCTTCGTGATTGTTCCTATGGAGGGCAAATTGAAGGGTATTACTGCATCTGAAGGGGTGATTGATCAACCTAAACTCTATGGTGGAGGAAGTTCAATCAAGTTGTTACTCACATCAAACATAATGGGAGGAATTACCTTTTATGGGCTCAGACTATGCAGATTTGGGAAGGTGAGAATCTTACTGTGATCAATTGACTTGTTAATTCTGTGGAACCAAAGATTGCAAGTCATTTTCTCTTCAGTCAAACTGCAAAAGAAATATTGGAGCTGATCAAATTAAATTACTCAAAAAAGAAGAACTTGGCGAGAATATATCAACTCTAAACTGAGCAGATCCACATGACAGGGATGAGGGATTTCGAGGAATATTATAGCAAATTGACTCCATAAATGGGCGGAAATAGATCAGTATTCCGCTATTCAGACTATATAAGACTACAAGACTGAACTCTTGCAACAAAGGGTTTTTGAGATGCTTTTCATCTTTCCTCTTGAACTTGAATTTCAAAGTGTTCAGATGTTGGGAAGAGATTCTGTGCCTGATCTAGAGACCGTGACTCATTATATTCATAGGGAGGCAAGCCGTATAAACTCCCATCGTTCAGATATTCATGTTGGTCATGAGAAATATGTCCTTGTTGCTGAGCAGAAGAAATGACATCCGAGAACTGTAAGATAAGAAGACGAGTAAAATGAAGTGCCCTCACTGTTGGAAGAAAGGTCATGGGAAAGAGAAATGTTGGGATCTTCATCCTCACTTGATCTCCCCTGATTGGATTCGTGGTTCTGATGAGAAATATGTGAGACCTCAATCGCTATGTATGACAATCTTGAGAATACTGAGTACCTTCAGGCTGAAAACGAGTGTGTGATTAGAGAACTCAAGGCTCTAAAAGCCAATTTCACTGGACAATCGTTTACTGATGACTTGGCGGGTTCAATTGCTCATGTTCGTTATACTTCTGTGTCCTCTAAAGGACCATTCACCCCTTGAATTATTGACTCGGGGGCTTCCGACCACATGACCGGGTCTTCCATGAGAGTTTCTTCTATTGCTCCTACTTCTGGCAGTGTGAAACTCGTTGATGGATCCTCGGCTTCTGTGACTGGTAAACGAGTTTTTCATCTTTCTCCCTCCGTTTCTCTCAAATCTGTGATTATTGTTTCCTCATTTCCTACAAATCTGTTATCTGCAAGCAGTTTAAGTAAACATCTTAATTGTTCTATCTTTTTTTTCTTCTCTCATTGTGTTTTTCAGGATCCAGCGAGTGAGAAGACGATTTGTGGTGGACACGAGTCAGGTGGTGTGTACGTCGTGGACAACTGCCAAGCTCTCAGTGCTCAGAAGTTTACCAATTCTGATCAGTTGATGCTGTGACATAAGAGAGTTGAACATTCTAGTTTGAAGACCTTGAAAGCTATCTTTCCACATTTTTTTAATGTTAAAAAAACTATTTTTGATTGTAAGTCTTGTGAATTGGTTAAACACTGTAGGACCAACTATGCTCCTAGTCTGAGTCGAAGTTTGAAATGTTTTGATTTGATATATTCTTATTTTTGGACATCTCCTATTTGCTCTATGAATGATTTTTCAGTATTTTGTTTCTTTTATTGATGATCATTCACGCATTACTTTGCTGTATCTCATGAAAAAGAAGAATGAGGTTTTAAAAATATTTCAGTTGTTTTATCATCATGTGCAGACTCAATTTGAAACTACAATTTAAATTCTTAGAAGTGATAACAGAGACGAATACACCCGCAGTGATCTTCAGAGGTTCCTGGGAGATCATGACAGTATTTTCCAAACTTCCTGTCCAGGGACTCCTCAGTAGAATAGGGTAGCCGAAAGAGAGAATCGCCATATCTTGGAGACCACTCGTTGTTTGTTGCAAGAGATGCACGTCCCTAAGGGACTATGGGATGAATGTGTCCTCACCTCCGTCTATTTAATTAATCGGATGGCTACTGGTACGTTGGAGGGAAAGTACCCCCTAAAGCTCCTTTGCCCCAATATTCTTCTATTCAATCTTCCTCCTAAGGTTTTTAGATGTGTTGCCTTTGCTTATATGATGGGGCCTCTTAAGGATAAATTAGACACACAAGCGATAAAATGTGTCTTTGTGGGATATGCTGCCAACCAAAAGGGGTATAAGTGTTATTCTCCCGCTCTCCGGAGAAGGTTTATATCAAAAGATGTTAACTTTTTTGAAAACACTCCCTAGTACTATGATAAGGGCAAAATTGTCACACTTCGGGAGGAAAACAAAGAAGAGAGTGACATGTTGTCACCCCTCCCTGTTCTGGTTGATGTGCTTTCTCCGGGAAGTGTAGATATTCTAGTTTGAAAGGAAACTCACACTAATGATCTTCGTGTGTACAGAAGGAGGAAGGACCTTCGAGTCTACAAGAGAAGACAAAACAGAACTATTGGTCAAGAATGTCACACTCATGCTCCACCACCCACCACCACTCCACCAGATCTGAGCAACAACACCACTCAAGAGACTACTTCTACGCTTCAAATTCATAGTGGTCAGACTAGATATCCTATTGATAAGTATGTTGGGCATCACTCTATCTCTCACTTGCTACAAGCTTACCTGCATATGTTTCCTTTATTTCTATTTCTAATAATTTTTCAGAAGCTAGCTTGAATTCCCACTGGATAAAGGCTATGAAGGAGGAGATGGATGCTCTCCAACGTCAAAAGACTTGGAAATTGTTCCTATCCCACATGGACGTCACCCAGTCGGATGCAAATGGATATATTATACTAAAATACGTCAAGATGAAACTCCTGAAAATATAAAACAAGATTGATAGCAAAAGGCTTCACTCAGGTTGATGGAGTTGACTTTCAAGAGATATTTGCTCCGGTCGCTAAACTGAACTCAGTCAGACTCTTATTGTATATTGTTGCTCATAAGTCTTGGACTTTGTACCAGCTTGATGTCAAAAATGTCTTCCTCCATGGTGAATTGGAGAAAGAGATCTATATGATTTGGATGTTCCTAAAGGACATGAGTATCGCCTTAAAAAGGCCTTATACGGTCTCCAACAATCACCTTGTGTCTGGTTTGTGAAGATAAGAGACAAACTTGTTCATCTAAAGTTCACTCGGTGTATTTCAGTTCACTCAGTTTTTGTTTACACAAAGGAGGAATGTACTACTATCCTCATAGTCTATGTCGATGACATCATTATTACTAGAACTGATGATCGCCACATTACTATAGTTAAAGAGGAATTGATTTCTACCTTTGAAATCAAGGAGTTGGGTCTTCTTTGGTACTTCCTTGTAATTGAGATTGCTCGATCTGCAGACTAGATTATGATCTCTCAGTGTAGATGTCTTGGACCTTCTCAGTGACGTTGGATATTTGATTGTCAAACCAGTGGATAGTCCTGTGGATTCTAATTATGATATTCACAATGAGACTTCTATTGATCTTGAGAGGAAGTCGGAATTTCAACGTATCGTGGGAAAGTTGATTTATCTAATAATTATCAGACCTGATATCTCCTTTGCTGTTGGCTTAATTAATCAATTCATGCAAAACCCTAAAGATCATCACTATCAAGCAGTTCTGCGAATTCTCAAATACTTAAAAAAGACCCCGAAAAATGCATTATCTATCAAGATCATGGTCACCTTAAGGTCCACAGTTACTGTGATGCTGATTGGGCGGGTTCTTCTCTGTACAAAAGATCTACAAGTGGTTATTCTATCTTTGTTGGTGACAATCTTATTTCCTGGAGAAGTAAAAACAAAATGTTGTTGCTCGATGCTCCACTGAAGCAGAGTACTGTGCCTTGTTGTTATTAGTTACTAATTGCGAACTCATCTGGGTTAAATCTATCTCGGGGGAAATGTGCGTCCCTGTTTCTGAGGCTATGCACCTTTATTGTGATAACCAAGTTGCAATTCATATATCTAACAACCCCGTTTTTCACGAGAGGACAAATCACATTGAAATTGATTGCCACTTTGTGCGGGACAAAATTCAGGATTAGAGTATTACTATGATGTTTGAGTAGAAAGAGGAAAATGTCTTGATTAATTGTGAAAGAGAGCTCCCCACACAAATATATGAAGGGGAGAAAAGGTACAAAAGACAAAACTACCCTTATGGGTAAAATACAATAGAATAGAAATAAAACGAATAAAACGACTTGATTTCAACTCTTCCCCTCAAGTCGAACGATAGATATCCGTCATTCCGAGCTTATGAGTGTCATCAGTGAAGACATCAGATCCTCGACTCTTGGTGAAGATGTCAGCCAACTGATCTCTGGAGTGAACAAAGGGTGTGACTAAGTTTCTTTTTTCAAGATGATCTTTGATGAAATGACGATCCACCTCAACATGCTTAGTCCTGTCATGCTAAACTGGATTGTGTGTTATGCTGATGGAGGCTTTATTATCGCAGTACAGGAGTATGAGAGCGTCCTCCTGAAGCCCTAGATCTTGCAGTAGGGTACGCAACCACAAGCCTTCACAGAGGCCTTGGGACATTGCTCGGTACTCAGCCTCGACACTTGATCTGACCACCACATTCTGTTTCTTACTACGCCATGTGACCAGGTTTCCTCCAATGAATGTGCAATAGCCCGTTGTAGATTTCCGGTCATCGTGGCATCCAACCCAGTCTGCGTTAGTGAAAACATCGATCCGCAAGTGATTGTTCTTAGAAAACATTAGCTCCTGTCCTGGGGACTTCTTTAAATACCGAAGGACACGGTAAGCTGCCTCCTGGTATCTGACTCTCGGAGCATGCATGTTTCCACTCAGGATCCCAACAACATATGTAATGTCGGAGCGAGTATGCGAGAGATATAAGAGCTTTCCCTCCAATCTTTGATAACTGGAGGCATCTGTATGATCACCATTGCTATCCTCATCGATCTTATGGTTCTCCTCCATAGGAGTGTTTGTGGGGGCACAACCGAGCAGACCGGTCTCCGTTAGCAGGTCCAACACATACTTGCGTTGCGAGATAAAAATACCTTTGTCAGAACGGGTTACTTCAATTCCTAGGAAGTAGCGTAGCCTTCCCAGGTCTTTTACTTCGAACTCAGCTGAGAGACGAGTCTTCAATTTGGAGATTTCATCTGTCATTTCCTTTTATCACAATATCATCAACATAGACAATCAGAACAATTTTCTTTTCATTTCTCCTGACAAATAGGGTATGATCAGAGTGGCCCTGCTTGTAGCCAAACTGGATCATGGCCTTGTGGAATCTACCGAACCATGCCCTCGGGGACTGCTTCAGCCCATACAAGGACTTTCGTAAGCGACAAACAAGGCTCTCTTGTCCCTTCCTCACAAAGCCTGTAGGAAAGACCATGTGCACCTCTTCCTCGAGGTCCCCGTGCAAGAACACATTTTTGACGTCCTGTTGATGAAGTTTCCAGTCTAAAATCACAGCATATGATCACACGAATAGAGTCCATCTTTGCAACCGGTGCAAAGGTCTCTTGGTAATCAATCCCCTGAGTCTGGGTATAACCACGAGCAACCAACCGAGCTTTATAGAGCTCGACTTTCCCATCTGGATTCTGCTTGACTGAGAAGACCCATCTTGAGCCAATGGGTTTCCTGCCTGGAGGAAGAAGGATGACATCCCATGTGTGATTCTTCTCCAAAGCGGACATTTCTTCCTTCATTGCTTGAGCCCATACTGGAATGCAAAGTGCCTCCTGCCATGTCTTAGGAATAGAGATCTTGGACAAAGAGGATATAAAAGACTGCTGAGGCTTAGAGAGGTGATTGTAAGCAACATGATTAGAAATGGGGTGTTCGGTACACCGAGCCTTACCTTTTAATTGAGCAATAGGAGCATGTAAATCAGCATCAGGATTCGAGTCCAAAGGCAACATTGGCAGCGGCGGAACAATGATGGGCTGTTCACCTGTTTTTCGACGATGATAAACATGAGATAGCGGCGTGATGAGAGGTGAATGATGAGAGAAGGGTATATGGGAGATATCTGTAGTGGATGACATAGTGGAGGTAGGAGAGATATCTGTAGTGGATGGCATAGTGGAAGTAGGAGTGCTACTACGCCCGGGGGGGGGGGGGATAACAGGAAGAGGAACAACACCAATAACATCATTATCTTCCTCCCCCTGACGAGAAGAAGGAGTCGAAGCTAAGTAATAAGATCCGTCTTCGCAAAACGTCACATCCATGGTACAGTAAGTACGTCTGGAGGGTGGGTGATAACACCTATACCCCTTGGTGGTGGTAGAATAGCAAAGGAAAACACAACGGAGAGATCAAGGATCGAGCTTGTCACGGAGTGGCTGATGAACATGAACGAAATAGACACACCCAAACACGTGGGGTGGAAGCGAAGAGGTATGAACAACAGTCGTAGAAGAAAGACGAGCGAGAGGGGTGGTATACTCTAGAACTCGTGAAGGAAGACGGTTGATAAGATGAGTGGCCGTCAGGATGACATCACCCCAATAGGGTTTTAGAAGGTGCATAGAGGTGAGGAGACAACGACAACATCTAGGAGATGCCTGTTTTTTCGTTCTGCCACACCATTTTGGGTGGAAGTGTAAACACACGTGGTTTGGTGGATAATGCCATTGCTCGAGAGATAAGAACCAAACGCACCACGGTCATCATATTCTCCCCCATTGTCGCTTCGAAGAACACGAATGATTCCATTGAACTATATTTGTATCATCTTATGAAAGGTTTGAAAAACAGAAGCAACTTCTCATTTCTTCTTCAAAAGATAAATCCATGTAGTACGAGAAAAACAATCAATAAAGGTAACAAACCATCTATAGCCAGTTAAAGACACAATCGGGGAAGGTCCCCAAACATCAGAATGTATAACAGCAAAATGTGTACTACTAGGAGAAGATAAATGAGAAGTTGAATGAGGAACATGTTTAGACATTACACATACATCACAGTTTAAACTAGGAATAAACTGAGATAAAGCAGGAAAGAGTTTCTGAAGATAAACGGGAGACGGATGACCAAGACGCAAGTGCCAACGGCGAGCGTCAGTAGCAGTAGCAGCCGAAGAAGAAAGCGCAAGGGATGAAGGTGTAGTATCCAGGGAGTACTGACCACCACGATTCCTACCACTGCCAAGTATCCGCTTCGTACCCAGTTCCTGAAAAAGACAGTAATCAGAGAAAAAAGTTACAAAATAGTTAAGAGATTTAGTAAGGTTGCTAATAGAAAGTAAACTGCGGGGAAAGGAAGGAACATGCAAGATGGAAGACAGAGGAAGAGAAGAGGAACATGAAAACAGACCCTTGCCAGCAATATGAGACAAGGTACCCTTGGCAGTGACAACCTTGTCCTTACCAGACAAGGGTGTGTAGGAAGAGAAACCTGTAGAGGAACCGGTCTTGTGGTCAGTGACTCCGGAGTCAATGATCCACTCAGACGGAGGAGACATAGCGGCATGGGCACTGGGCATCGTAGCAGTAGCAAACAAAGAGGAAGTACCACTCGGAGTAAAGTCAGACTGAGGGTGAAGTAGGCGTCGCAGAGCATCCAATTTTGAAGAGGTGAAGTGATCCGGGAGCTGACCATGATGACTCTCCTGCATATCTGTGGAATCAGCAGCATCATGAGAACGGGTACCAGTATGGCGGGATCCCCCACGTCCAGGGTCACGACCACGTCCACGGCCACAGACATATCCAGGTGGAGCAAGGTGAGGATGAAGCTTGAAGCACACTTCGCGAGAATGAGCCCGACGACCACAATGAGCGCATGTGAGAATCGTGCCGGTATGATTGTAGCCACCACGTCCAGTACTCGTAAAGGTAGAGCGGTCAGGATGAGCAACCACCGTACTGAGAGAACGTCGATGATCTTCATCACCAAGAACCATACTGAAGGCCTCCCGGAGAGATGGAAGAGGAGACCGATGAAGAATATTGGTGCGAACCATATCCAGCTCCATGCCCAAACCCATCAAGAACACATGTAGGCGGAATCGTTCATCTCTTTTCTGCAACAGGACTGCATCGGCAGTACAGACAGGTGTAAACTGGTCGAAGTAGTCCAACTCCTGAGAGATACGCTCGAACTCGAAGTAGTAGGTAGAAACTATCATGGATCCCTGCCAGAGCTCCAACATCCGGCGGGTAAGCTCATAGACCTGAGTGGAGTTCCCAATCTGAGAGTAAGTCTCCCGCGCTCGAGTCCAAATCTCATAGGCTGAGTCCATTAACATATAACTGCGGTACACCTTGGGTGACATAGAATGTAGAAGCCAGGAGACCACCAATGAATTTTCTGAGTTCCATCGTGGCCAGGAAGAATCAACCCTAGATGGTGCCACCTTAGTCCCATAAATGTATACAAACAACTGATGACTGCGGATAACATGCTGTGCTGCACAAGGCCATTTGAGGTAGTTTGTTCCATCCAGTGGGACAGTGGTAATTTTCAAGGAGCCAGCTTGGCCAGAGGGCTGCTGAGATTCACCCATTGGGGGAGCCATAACCATCGGGGATGTAGAATCAACCGCAGCTGAGGAATCATCCATGACGAAGGCACAGAAGGGCAATGAGTGAAAAAAAGAGCAGCTTGTACAACCCGTATTCGTCGAGGATGGGCCCTACCACAGCCAGGTCAGCAGAATTCAAGGTCAACAAGTCAAGATAGGAGTCAATGACAGCATACAAGATCGCGGAAGGCCTGTGCGAGTATAGACAAGCTCCCCTCGCATACTCGCCAGGTAGGCGACTAGGCGAGCTACTCGCCCAGCCCGCGCGAGTTCCTCTGGAAGTCGCCTAGTCGCCAGGGGGTGGGTATAAATCTGAACCCCCTTCCTTGGATTTGCCTATAAATAGGACCCCAGGGGTACGAGGTGAGACACTTGAAATCCTCGGCAGGATACTCGCGTGCTTCATTTTCGAGATACTAGCTAAGTCTTTGGATTCCTCTTCCCTAGAGAGCAAGTCGTGACCTTGCGACTTTGTCAGCTAGCTTCCCTCGTACCAAGTTCGGTCATCTTTGGTTGAGAAGGGGCTGCTCCTTTCGAGCATCCGGGTACGTGGTGGGACCTTCCTGCTGCAACATCTGGAGTCCTGTTTGACCTTTCTCTTCGTCCTAGTCACCCTAGCCGTCTGATCTAGCTTCTGAGCCGGTAACCTTATGCGGCTTTGGTCCGAATTCTGAGGTTAGGATTTTTTCCTGGCTTCAACACTTGGTGCGGTGAGCGTGAATCGCAGCAAAGGAGGAAAGTTTGTAGGTTGAGTGAGATGACCATTAGTGGCGAGCAAGGAGAGTTGGTCGGCAACTCGACGGTAGGAGGAGACGCCGCGCGAGGTGGCGAGTTTGTGACAGTGGCCGCATTTGAAGAGTTCGCGAAGAGGATCGAGCAAACTATACTCGCCAGGTTCGCTCAGCGCCCCGAGGTCACAACGACTTCTCCCCGTCGCCTGACACCGCTGGAAGAGGAAGCGCCGCCAAGGCGAGCTGGAAAGGAGCCCGCTTGGGCGAGGGAAGAGCGACCGATGCAGTCGCGACTTTATCCGGCGAGCAGCCAGGGGGTTCGTTTTCGGGATCCAATATCGCTGGCGAGATGCAGAGATACTCGGCACTACAGCGAGTATGACGTCTCCAGTGAGGATGAAACTCGTCACCGCCAGGGAGGGAGTAACCCCTTCTGTGACGAGATCCTCGCCGCCCTAGTTCTAGAAGGGTTCAGGGAACCCGTTCTCACTTACTACTCCGGCAGAGACGACCCTGCCAGACACCTTCAGTGGTTTGAAGACGTCGTCTCCATCCGCAACATGTCCGACGCCTTCAAGTGCATGTTCTTCTCCATCACCCTCAAGGGGAACGCTAGGGATTGGTTTCATCAACTACCGCCAGGGTCTGTGTACTACTTCTCAGATCTGCGTCGGGGCCTCATGGCGAGGTTCGCGACATCGAAGAAAAGAAAGAAGGAAGCGACGACCCTCTTCAAAATTGTCCAAGGGCAGCACGAGAGTTTGGGTCACTACATCGATCGCTTCCAGGAGGAGATTTTGGAGGTGGAAGAGGTGGACATCTTTACCCTGATGGTAGCCATGAAGTTCAGGTTGAAGCAAGGAATGTTCAGTCTGGAGATTGGATCCAATCCCCTGAGATCTTTCGAAGATATGATAGAGAAGGCGAACACTTTTGTTCGGGGGGAGGAGAAGAACAAGGACTTCCTGGGAAGGATGGATGGGGAAGTTGCGACGGAGAGGGGTAGAGCAGGACCTTCGGGGTCGAAGACAAGAAGGGCGCCGGAAAGGCGGGAGCAGAGGAAGGAAGAGACAAGGTGAGAGGAGAGGAGAAAGAGAGAGGAACCCAGAAGGGTTGAAGAGAGGAGGCAGGAGAGGCCTCGAAGACAGGAGGAGAGGAGGCCAGCGGAGGACCGAGAAGGAGGAAGGGGGGAAAGACGATTTCAGTATCCGGAGAATCGCCCCTAGTGGAATCCACCAGCAAGGCATTACTACCAGGAGGAGAGGAGGAACGGCAACCGGCAAGAGGGAGGCCGAGGAGGAGGAAGAAGGGAGACGATGACCATCGCTCGCCAAGACAACAAACGGCGCCGGAGGGAGCAGCGAGCGATGCGCCAGGAGGCGGAGATTCCCCTCTATTGCGATATTCATCGGGTAGAGGGACACGGGACCTTGGCTTGCCCCGAGTTCTGGGAAGCAAGGAGGAGGCTGGAGGCAGGAGCGACAGAGAGAGAGCAGCAGAGGCAGGAGGCCCCGGTGGGGCAGGTGGCATTCCAAGCTCCGGCGAGGAGGAATGAAGACCGAGTCGACCTGGGAGCTCGCGGGGAAGTGATACATGGCCCAGGAGGTGGGCATGTAGACGTGATCACTGGAGGGGCCGGGCTTGGAGCTTCCCGCAAGGGGAGTCTCCACCAGATCTATCGGAAGAACGTCGCCTCGACGTCACAGACCCCGCCGCCATTGGAGGAGATCACGTTCTCGGAGGAGGACATGCTAGGGAACGAGAATCCTTTCCATGATGCCTTGGTCATTCAATCTGCCATCGAACACTTCACCGTCGATCGAATCCTCGCGGACAACGGTAGCTCGGTGAATGTCATCTTCAAGAGAACCTTCGTCGGGCTTCAGGTGGAAGCGTCCCGGGTCCAGGCTGCTGATGAGCCACTCTTTGGCTTCTCAGGAGAGAAGAAAGAGGTGGAGGGAGCAGTGGAGCTACTAGTTACACTTGGCGGGATGTCTATCCGATGCCGCTTCATCATCGTCGACGCGCCGAGCGGGTACAATACCATCTTCGGACGGCCCCTCATCAACTACTTCAGGGCCGTTCCGTCGTCTTACCATCAGTTCCTGAAGTACTGCTGTGGAGATGTTCAGATCAGGATCAGGGGAGATCCCAAGGCCTCCAGGGAATGCTACCTGAATGTCGTCAGCACCATCAGCTGGATGGGTGACGCAGAGAAGCTGGAGGAGATGCTGGAGAAGGAGAAGGGACTGTGTGCTGCTGAAGAGGTGGAGGAGATAGAGGTGATCTCTCGTGGAGGAGAGCCGGGACTGCTGAAAGTTGGAGGATCGCTGCCGCTAGGAGGGAAGATAAAGATGACTGCTTGCCTGTAGGACAACGTTGACGTCTTTGCATGGAGCGCCGCCGAGATGTCAGGGGTCGACGCCGATGTTGTCTGCCATCGCCTCAACCTGGATCCTGCGGTGGCTCCTGTTCGTCAGAAGCAGAGGAAGAGCGCCGCCTTGCTGGCCGAGCCGATTAGGGAGGAGGTAGAGAAGCTGCTGGAGGCAGGTTTTGTCTCGGAGATCCAGTATCCAGGCTGGGTTTCCAATGTTGTAATGGTGAAGAAGCCCTGAGGGGGCTGACGCCTTTGTATCGATTTTTCAATGTTGAATAAAGCTTGCCCGAAGGATTGCTACCCCTTGCCTCAAATCGACGCGCTGGTTGATTCCGCCGTCGGGTTTTCTGTGATGAGTTTTCTTGATGCTTTTTCAGGGTATCACCAGATCCGGATGCATCCCCCCGACTGCCGGGACGTCTCTTTCATAACCAGTGACGGCTGCTATAGCTACAAGATGATGCCCTTCGGGCTCAAGAATGCAGGCGCGACTTACCAGAGAATGATGAATCAAATCTTCAAGTAGCAGAATGGGCGGAACTTGGAGGTTTATGTGGATGACCTCCTCGTCAAGAGTAAAAGTATCGCAGAACACATAACGGATCTGGTGGAGACCTTCGCTACTCTGAGGAAGTACAAGATGCGACTCAACCCGGCCAAGTGCGTCTTCGGTGCAGGAAGAGAGAAGTTTCTATGTCACCTCCTCACTCCCAGGGGGGTGGAACCTAATCCAGACAAGGTGAAGGCCATTCTGGAGATGGCGTCACCAAGGGATCCCAAGGAAGTTCAAAGGCTGACTGGAAGGCTGGCAGACCTCAACCGTTTCTTGTCCAAAGCAGGGGAGAAGTGCTCTCCGTTCTTCAAGACCCTTCGGGGGAATCAGAAGTTCGAGTGGACGGCATAGTGTGAGGAGGCTTTCGGAAAGCTCAAGCAACAGCTAACCCAAGCTCCTCTCCTCCAAGGCCCGCGAGGAAATGAGGATCTCTTTCTCTATCTGGGAGTCTGGGCGGAAGCAGTTAGCTCGGTCTTGGTCCGGGAGGAAGGCAAGAGGCAGCTCCCTGTCTATTATGTTAATAGAGTGCTGCGGCAGGCGGAAGCGAGATACCCTATTTTGGAGAAGCTAGTGTTTGCGTTGGTGGTTTCGGCTCGTAGGCTCCGTCCGTATTTTCAAGCTCACTCCATCAGGGTCGTCTTCGATCACCCTCTACGGAGTATCCTGGATGGAGTGGAGCATTCGGGCGAGTTGGCAAAGTGGGCGGTAGAGCTTAGCGAGTTCGATATTTCTTACTCTCTAAGGGTGACAATCAAGGCGCAGGCGGTGACAGATTTCCTTGCTGACTTCTCGGCCGAGGTAGAAGGAGAGGAAGGCTCTTCTAGCACAGTCTCCTGGAAGATGTTTGTGGATGGGGCTTCAGGAAGATATTCCGTGGGAGCCGGAGTCGTGCTCGTAAGCCCTCAGGGAACCAGGATCGAGCAAGAGGTCGAGATTCTCTTCTCAGTTACAAATAATCAAGCGGAGTACGAAGCCATGGTGGCCGGTTTGCGTCTCGCCAAGGAGTTGACAATTCGAGATATTAAGGCCTTCACCGACTCGATGGTAGTCGCGTCCCAGATCAAGGACGAGTTCGAGGTGAATGATCCGATTTTGCAGAAGTACTTGATCAAAGTGAAAGGTCTGATCGGGGGGTTTCAATCTTTCTTCGTCGAGCACGTACCCCGAGAGGAGAATTCAGAAGCTGACTACCTTGCTAAGTACGGTCCCCGGGCTGGGGGAACCGTGACTGAATTGTTCCGACCGTCCATCGAAGAAGGGGAGATGATGGAGATCGAGCAGAGGGCATCCTGGAGGGATCCGTTTGTTTCTTTCCTGACAACGGGTCAGATTCCTGCCAGCGAGGGGGATCAGAGGAAGTTCCGCTACAAAGCCGCCTACTGTTTGCTTCAAGAAGGGGAGCTCTATCGAAAGACCATCTCAGGTCCTCTGGCTCGGTGCCTGTCAGAAATGGAAGTACCTCGTATCCTGGAGGAGATTCACTCAGGGGAGTGTGGAAGTCATTCAGGGACTCGCACTCTAGAACAAAGAATTCTAAGGCATGGATATTTCTGGCCCACCATTCGAAAGGATGCAGAAGCCTTCTCCAAAAAGTGTCTCCAATGCCAGCTCTTCGCGCCTCTTCAACTACAGCCAGCTCAGCACCTTCGCTCGATCACTGCTCCATGGCCCTTCGCCATCTGGGGAATGGACTTGATCGGCCCTTTTCCTCAGGCCAGCGGACAGAGGAAGTTCATCCTCGTCATGATCGATTACTTCTCCAAATGGATCGAGACAAAGGCTCTGGCCAAGACCACTTCGCAGATTGTAAAGAACTTCATTTGGGGAGTAATTGCATGCAGGTTTGGAATTCCTCTCGCCATCGTTACCGACAATGGACCGCAGTTCGCCAGCTTGGAGTTAGAGGACTTCTGCAAGCAGCTGGGGACGGATCTTCGATTCGCCTCTGTGCATCATCCTCGCAGCAATGGACAAGTAGAAGCCGCCAACAAGTTGATCATTAACCTCCTGAAGAAGAAAGTCACCAACTTGAAAGGCAATTGGGCAGAGCAGCTTCCCTCTGTTCTATGGGCTCTGAGAACAACTCCAAACTCGGCTACGAGGGAAACTCCCTTCAAGTTATCCCACGGGTCCGAGTTGCTCATCCCAGTAAAGTTCGAGGTTCGAAGCCCGAGAATCATAACGGCTGGAGATGACAGCGAAGAATGGCTCTTGGAGAATGAAGACGCTCAAAGACTCTCGCTGGATTTCGTAGAAGAGCTTCGTGACTTGGCCTCCATCCGCCAAGAGGAGATCAAGCGGCGCATGGCGAAACACTTAGACAAAAATGTCCGCCTGAAGCATTTCCTCGCAGGAGATCTGATTATGAAAAAGGTGGACGCCGCAGAAAGAGGAGCAACAGTTGCCAAACTGCATCCAAATTGGGAAGGTCCCTTCATTGTCCAGGAAGTCTTAGCCACCAGAGGCTATTATCTCCAGGATCAGGTTGGAGAGCAACTGAGAGGTACTTGGAGCGGGGATGACCTGAAAAGGTTCTATCCCTAGCAATTCGCGATGTACTTGTACTTATACATGCTTTCACATATATACAATGACAACTGTTCTGCTTCTGTTCATTCTTTTTTCATCTCAAGTTTTCTGGAAACTCAAGGTTCTGCTTCAAGATCGATCCAAGAAACCGGCCGTCAACTTGTTCCCCCTGGATAGCCTAGTTCGGACGATGAGACGATGCCTCGGGATATAAGCGCCCTTGTAAGACCGGACCCCTGCATTGACGGCCGAGATCAGCTCCCCCCTTGCATGTCGGCCTAGCTACCCCCGATTGCATCTCTCCTCCGACTGAAGGAACTAGCGGGAACAGGTTTGTACTACAACCTCTCGGATTCGAGAAAGGATCAACCTTGTCAAGCTCTCCTTTTGGGCAGCGACCCTTCGATTATTTTCAACGATTATTTTCAAAGGCAGGATAACCAGCCAGAGAGCCAGGATAGGCCCAATGGAATATGTTAGTCGCGAGTGCGTCCGGGAGGACCCTCGGAAGAACATTGCCCCTCGCTCGTGCGTTTATGCTCGTGGCCAGGTGGCAGAGCTGAGAATGATTTCCACAGTTGGATTAAGAAACATGCCTTCGACCTGTTTATCCTAGATAGCCCAGTTCGAACGATGGGACGATGCCTCGTGATATAGGCGCCCTTGTAAGACCGGACCCCTGCATTGACGACCGAGATCAGTTCCCCCCTTTGCATGTTGGCCTAGCTACCCCCGATTGCATCTCTCCTCCGACTGCAGGAACTGTCAGGAACAGGGTTGGACGCCAACCTCCCAACCCGACCTCGGCAAGATCATCGCTTTCTTTTCAATTTCTTCATCGTCAAAAATACTGATGCACGTGATTCATTGTCAACCTCTTAAAGCAACAGGGAAAAATGACTCCTATAATGTATCAAGTCCTCGAAAGGCAGGTCGCCGTAAGTCCAAGTCCCTGCACGAGCTGCTCTCCTGCATATTGGCCAAGGACCTCCTCGAGTGATATCGAGTTCCTCGTTGGAGTGATGCCGTAGTCCGAGATCTCTGTACGAGCTCCTCTCCCGCAGACCGACTACTTGCCTCCCCGAGTCGACATACACCACTCTAGTTGAGCAAGGCTCCCGAGAGCTGTCGACTCCAACATATCAAGTCCTCGAGTGGCAGGTCGCCGTAAGTCCATGTCCCTGCACAAGCTCCTCTCCTGCATATTGACCAAGGACCTGCTCGAGTGAGATCGAGTTCCTCGTTGGAGTGATGCCGTAGTCCGAGATCTCTGTACGAGCTCCTCTCATGCAGACCGACTACTTGTCTCCCCGAGTCAACTTACACCACTCCAGTTGAGCAAGGCTCCTGAGAGCTGTCGACTCCAACATATCAAGTCCTCGAGTAGCAGGTCGCCGTAAGTTCAAGTCCCTGCACGAGCTCCTCTCCTGCATATTGGCCAAGGACCTACTCGAGTGAGATCAAGTTCCTCGTTGGAGTGATGTCGTAGTCCGAGATCTCTGTACGAGCTCCTCTCCTGCAGACCGACTACTTACCTCCCCGAGTCGACATACACCACTCTAGTTGAGCAAGGCTCCTGAGAGCTGTCGACTCCAGCATATCAAGTCCTCGAGTGGCAGGTCGCCGTAAGTCCAAGTCCCTGCACGAGCTCCTCTCATGCATATTGGCCAAGAATCTCCTCGAGTGAGATCGAGTTCCTCGTTGGAGTGATCTCGTAGTCCGAGATCTCTGTACGAGTTTCTCTCCTGCAGACCGACTACTTGCCTCCCCGAGTCGACTTACACCATTCTAGTTGAGCAAGGCTCCTGAGAGCTGTCGATTCCAATATATCAAGTCCTCGAGTGGTAGTGTCGCCGTAAGTCCAAGTCCCTGCGCGAGTTTCTCTCCTGCATATTGGCCAAGGACCTCCTCGAGTGAGATCGAGTTTCTCGTTAGAGTGATGCCGTAGTCCGAGATCTCTGTACGAGTTTCTCTCCTGCAGGTGCAAGCAAAATTGGGCGAGCATGCGAGCAGCAGGTGCGAGCAAAATTGGGCGAGCATGCGAGCAAGTATCAACGAGTATCCGAGCATGACACAACAAATGTGCGAGTATGACATGGCGAGTACATGCGCAGAATATAAACGAGTATCAGGATGCGAGTTGATGGAACGACTACGATCGCGCAAGCAATGACAACACGATTATGGATGGTATCGACGTGCGAGTAAAGCGTCGCGAGCACTCGTTCTCCCCGAGCCTATGAGCCTAGCGAATATCATCAGCAAACAAACATGAAAGCAGAAAACGACAGCGTGGTAATTTAGACTTGTATATATATATTTCTTTCAAAAATGTTACAAGTTACAAAAGTTGTCTATGACAAAAAATGTCGCTAACTGCCTTGTGCGAGTATGACAAATATCGGCAAGCAACTAGGACTCATCGTCGCCAGTATCAGACCGATATTCCTCATCTCCAATGTTGGCATCCTCCTCTTCCTCGCCGCTCTCCTCGCTCTCCTCCTCGCCGCTGCCACCGCTGCTGCTGCTACCGCTGCCGCTGCTGTTGGAGCCCGACGACGATGAAGGAAGGCGATCTGGCGAGGTTGTCTCCTCGGCGAGCAGCTCGGGGATAAGCTCGTCCACGGTGAACTGCTCCCGCTCGTCGAGTTTTCCGCTGATCCTCAACCTCGCGAGCATGACATTGCCCGCCGCACGGGCTATCTCGCAGCGGACTGACGACCTCTCCTCCCAAAGAACGCGAGATCTCTTGATTGCCTAATAAGGGTCGTCCTCCGGCCGCGGCTGAGGAGCAGAAGAACTCGCGCCGGCTTCTAGAACAGCTAGGCGAGATTCCATCTCGGCTGCACGGATTTGGGCTGCCTCCAGGTCAACCTGAGATTTGGCGAGTTTCGCCTCGTAGTCAGAAAGTTTCTTGGTAGTTTCTATATCGGCAGCCTGCGACAAAAAACAGAGAATCAGCAAAAAGAATCCAAGTCCGACAATGTCAACATCGCGCGTAGGAAGCGACTTACCTCATAATCTCGCCAGCGGACGGACTCCATGTCGAGATCAATCGCCTTCTTGCTGACGATCTTCAAGGCCTTGGTCGTCTCCAACAGTTTCCTCGCCGCGAAGTGGTTCAGCTCAACGGCTCGCGCGAGCGAGCAAGATGCCTGCTGGGCGATTGCCTCCTCGCTGTGGTCCAGCATCGACTCGGCGTCGCCTCGCCCATACAGCGCATGGAGGACGGCGAAGGCCTCCCCCTTGTCCTCCCAGTCCGCCGACCAGGAGGGGAGGTTGGTGCTCATCGTCACCAGGTGTTCGTCTGCCGACCATGTCACCAGCGGGCGACCATAGGCGTCAACCGCCCCTCGCCCCAAATTGAAGTTGGGGTGGAAGTGGGGAAGTCGAGCATCCAGCGGCGGAGATTCTTGGTCGTCAGGTTGCAGCGACGACACCTTCGCCTTTTTGGTCGCGGGGCCCGACGACCTGACCTTCCCCTTGCCCTTGGCAAGCCTTTTCTTCTCGCCTACATCAGCCGGCGGGTTGGTCTCATGCAGTGAGGTGGAGACTTCCTTCGCCGGAGGGAGCGGCTTCTCCGGCAGCTCGCACGACACTACAAAATGACGAGTAAAAATCAGGATCAAGCCACAAAGAGCGAGGCGAATATGCGAGAGATGATCCTCGCTAAGAACTTACCCTCCTTGGAATGAATCTCCCGCAAGGTGTTGACCTTTAGTCGCCAGAATATCAGTTCGAACCGGCGACCACGGAATGACTCCACCAGCTGCTCGCGGACGCCCTCCAATATCTGCGGGAGGAAGGCGACATCGACAGGTTGGTGCGGCCTTCCCAGGACGCCATCAAAGTCGCCTTCGATGACGACTAGTAACTCGCTCCAGCGGTGGACTTTATTCGCCGTTCCCACCAAGGTGCAGACGTGGATGTTGAAGTACACCACGCCCTCGGCGGTTGCGGCAAAGGCGAAGATCTTGCGGAAGACGGAAAGGTCGAAGGCGACCCTCTCCTCGCGCAAGTAGCAGAGGAACCCCATGATGATCGCGACGCCGTTGGGGTTGATCTGCGTGGGGACGATGCCGAAGTATCGCAGGATCTCGCAATACTCCGGCCATAGTGGAAGTCGCAAGCCAGCGTCGAAGTGGCGGAGAGGCAGGACCAGCGCGCCCTCAATGTAAGTATTTAGTCGCTCGCTGCGACTAGGGAGCCTGACCGAGTATCCCTCAGGCAAAAGTCTCTCCCTGAAGTTCTCTAAGTCTCGTTCTGTTGTGATCGACTTCTTGAAAGCCGCATCAGCGAAGTTGGCGGCATGGGCTTGACAGCGAGCACTGGCGTCGTCTCCAACCATTTTTGCGAGTATGGCGAGCTGAAGAAGATTTACGAGATGAAAAAGAAAGAAGGGCGAGGAAGAAAGAAAGGTCGAAGCGCGCGAGCTGAGAAAGATACTCGCGAGCTAGGAGTTGAAAAGCGCAACAACGTACTTATGTCCTACCTACCCCCTCTATTTATAGGCACCGACAAGGGGGAGGGGGGGGGGGTATATCTTCATTACGGCGAGTATCGATCAAAGTCGCTCTCTAAGCAAGCAAGTGGATCTCGTCGCGTAGATTGCACGGTGCAGAGGAAGCATATCGCAACGATAATCACAACCTGCATAGTAAAGTCGGCACATCGCAGAAGATATCGGAAAAACATCAGAAAGAACCGCAGGAAAAACGAATAAAATGCGAGATCCAAGCTCGCCTATTACAAATAATAATTGTTCAGTACAAATCGCACATGACGAGTTTCAAATAAACAGGAAAACGTCTAAGGCCTTGGAGGTCTCTCTGGTGGATGAGGATGTCGCCCAGCCCAGCCCATCTCGCGCGCTCGCCTATAGTGCTCCGTCGACAGCGACATGACATCGTCGCCAAGCCGCAGTTGCTCCTCCATCCTCGTCAGCCGTCAAACGGAGCCCATACTCGCACGGATGCCAGCCAACTCATCGAGGACCAGCTGGAGGCGATGATTGTTGATCGCCAGCTGGCGATCATTCTCCTTCACCATGTGGAAGCGGGCTTCATAGCTCTCCAGAGTACTCCGGAGCTCTTCAATCTTCGCCATCCGCACTTCTAGGGATGATATTCGCCGATGAGGTTCGCAGATCGCCAGCTGGTCGAACTTGCTCTCCAGCTCCATATAGGCGCGAGCAGCGGCGTGACGATATTCGATGTCCGACAACCCAATGTCGTCGATGAAGGCCGCCCCTGGAGTCGCCGACCGATCTGTCAGAAAAAGAAAGTCCCCAGATTAGGAATAGGGCACTTAGCCGCCATATGCAACATCAGTAGGGGCACGTACCGCGGCGAGGAGACCTAGATCAGCGAGGAGAGGATCCGCGAGTTGGCTCATCTCGCCGGCTCGAAGATGGCCCACCAACGTGCTCGGTCGCCTTGCCTTGCCCGCGTCCCCCATGTCCAGAATCCGCAACTCTCGGTGGGAAGTAGCTCGGCCGCGGCTTGACCGGCTTACCAACTACAGCCTGCGAGGAAGGAGGCAGGGGCAGCGACGAACTCGCCGGTTGCTGTGTGTTCTTCAGCGGAGGAGGCGGAGGAAGTCGCGTCATGGCAACTTGGGAAGGCGCGACAAGAGGCGGCGGCAGCGGCAAAGATGCAGTTACCGACGAGATGGTTGCGACATTCGGAAGAGGCGGCGGCGGGGGAAGCGCAGAACTCGCCGCGGGCAACGCAGAACTCGCCGCGGGCAGCGCAGAACTCTTCGTGGGCAGCGCAGAATCTCGCGCGAAGACGGGCAGGGTCTTACTCGCCGGAAGATCCTTGCTCGCCGACGCAACCTTCTTTGGCAGAGGATCCTTCGGCAACGGATCCTTGGTCGCCGGGGTCACCTTCCTTGGCGGAGGATTCTTCAGCGATGGTTCCTTTCTTGCCGCAGGAACCGAGGCCTCAGGTGTCCTCTTGACGCCGACATGGATCCGTACCGTATGCGCGGTCCTTACTGGTCTCTCGGCTGAGAGGCCGAGCAGTGGCGCGGAGTTCAGCGGGGTGACATTCATAACAACGTCAGCACCCCCGGTGGGGAATCTGCGAGTATCAAAGCAAAGTCAGCGAGAAGTGGCAACGACCATCAATGTAGGAAAGAGTATCTCGGCAATATGGCGACCTGACAGGTTGACGACTTCAACCTGCTGCGACACCGAAGTGGAGGCGATTTCCGGGGCCAGCGTGGAGGCGAGTTCCGGAATGTTGAGCGAGCCGAGGAGGCTCTCGTCAGGGAAGACGACATTTGGGATGTCGTCAAGCCCCAGGTCGCTAAGCAGTTGCTGCATGCTAGCAGAGCGCGCGAGATTACTAGTGGAAGCCGCGACTTGCTCAGGAGGTGGCGGCGAGTCAACCGCGTCAAAGGCGGGCTTCTGCTTGGGCTTCTTGATCTTCTTCTTCTTTAGGGGGGGTAAGTCGGCGACGGCGTCTTCCTCGCGCGACCTTTTTGGCTTAGCAATGACGAGAGCACCAGTTAGCGCGACGAGGCTGTCATGAAGAAATTTCTCGGCGTCCGACATTATGCGCGAGTTCTGAAAATCCGGCTAAAGAACCAGGCCCCCCTATTTATAGAGATCGACAGGCAGTTATCAGTGGGGCTCAATCCAGATACTCGGCATTGCAGCTCGCCGAATAAGTGTTGGATGTTTTTTTTCGAGTTCCTACGTCGCTCGAAAAGAGCGGGGATTGTGTACAACCCGTATTCGTCGAGGATGGGCCCTACCACAGCCAGGTCAGCAGAATTCAAGGTCAACAAGTCAAGATAGGAGTCAAAGGCAGCATACAAGATCGCGGAAGTCCTGGACGAGTATAGGGGAGCTCCACTCGCATACTCGCCAGGTAGGCGACTAGGCGAGCTACTCGCCCAGCCCGCGCGAGTTCCTCCGGAAGTCGCCTAGTCTCCAGGGGGTGAGTATAAATATGACCCCCCTTCCTTGGATTTGCCTATAAATAGGACCCCAGGGGTACGAGGTGAGGCACTTGAAATTCTCGGCAGGATACTCGCACGCTTCATTTTCGAAATACTAGCTAAGTCTTTGGATTCTTCTTCCCTAGAGAGCAAGTCGCGAGCTTGCGACTTTGTCAGCTAGCTTCCCTCGTACCCAGTTCGACCATCTTTGGTTGAGAAGGGGCTGCTCCTTTCGAGCATCCGGGTACGTGGTGGGACCTTCCTGCCGCAACATCTGGGGTCCTGTTTGACCTTTCTCTTCGTCCTAGTCACCCTAGCCGTCTGATCTAGCTTCTGAGCCGGTAACCTTAGGC
Organism: Platanthera guangdongensis; assembly: GCA_039583875.1. NCBI lineage: Eukaryota > Viridiplantae > Streptophyta > Magnoliopsida > Asparagales > Orchidaceae > Platanthera > Platanthera guangdongensis. The sequence goes on along the minus strand of CM077164.1, from coordinate 35,319,459 downwards.
GGCTTTGGTCCGAATTCTGAGGTTAGGATTTTTTTCCTAGCTTCAACACAACCGACAAGATTAGAAAGCTGGTGGCAACATAGGGTCAAGATCTGGATCACTCTGGATGCATCAGGAGGCGAAACCATATCTAGATCTGGATCAGGAAGCAGCAGAAGACGAGAAAGAGAAAGAGATCTGGATCTGGAGAAGCAGCGTCGGTAGGAGAAGCAGGGAGAAGCAGCGCCGACCAGAATACGCAACTGGCGACAACAGGAGAAGCAGCGTCGGCAGTGTCGGGCGAAGACTGCGGGAAACACGGCGACAGATGCAACGTCAGGCGAAGATGCAGTGACCGGCGACGACCGACGAAGCAGCTACAGGCAGCGTCAGCATAGATCGGAATCGCAAACAACGACCTTGGCGATGCGTCATGAGGAGACGACCGACTCCTTCAGCATGCCCCGCTGCAAGCGATAGAGCCGTGAGGCTCCATGCACGATGGGGGTGACAAAATGGCCGAGAGATGATAAGATCGGGCGGCGAACTGAGAAGATCGGGTGGGAGGCGAGCGGCGATGAGAGACGGTTTAGGGTTCGGAAAAAAAACCTGTGATACCAAGTAGAAAGAGGAAAATGTCTTGATTAATTGTGCAAGAGAGCTCCCCACACAAATATATGAAGGGTAGAAAAGTACAAAAGACAAAACTACCCTTATGGGTAAAATACAATAGAATAGAAATAAAACGAATAAAATGACTTGATTTCAACTGTTTGTGCCATATGAGGTGCAACTTGCTGACATTCTTACCAAAGCTGTATTCTGGTAAATCTCTTCATTCTTTCTCCCTCAAGCTCGAGATGCTGCATGCTTATGGTGTAAGCTTGAGGGGTGGGGGGTGGGGGGGTGTTAAGAGGCAAGCTAACTTATGCTCACCGGGTGGTGACCATATCCAATTATGTGGCTGATTATATTAAAGAGGGTTGGTTCGGCCAGAAGGAATAAGCAAGGAAGAGAAACCCTAAGGTTCTTTCTTTCCTCCTGCTCGTTCTCTACACTCTTCCCCAAGAGTAAAAATTAAAATGCTGCTGAGATAAGATTATAGTAAAAATCAGTTTTTTAACTTGATATGTACATGAAATATGCTGAATGCAGATGGTCTTTTATGCCCATGATCTTGAATGAAATGACAACGTACTTTATTTTCGTTGTCCTTTCATGAAAGATAAAATTATGTGCCATCTGTATACCAACCTTACTGTAATATTGCCACATCCAATAGGAATAATAGTTGTGTTGGACATACCTAAATGGCCGAGTAGCCCCTTAAACTGGAACATCTCTATCATTTCCTGAGTCAAAGCATGATACTCAATTTGGACACTAGATCTAGCAATAATATTCTAATTTTCTACCTTTCTAATGTATCATAGTCCTCCAAAGAACATACGGTAGTCACTAATAGACCACCTATCATTTTGAGAACTAGTCCAGTCAACATAATAATAACACTTAATCAAGTGACTGAGAAGAAAGAAATACAAAGTCCTTCCGCCGAGGGCTTTTCAATTTTCAGGTAGTAAATTATATGCATAACATCCTGCCAATGTGTCATAGTAAGAGAAGGCATATATGTATTAACTAAGCAAACTTGAAAGGATGCAGATGTAGGGAAATGTGCTTAGTCTCAAGATGATGAGAATCCATGCTGAGAGGTTTCCTAGGGGGCTTGTTAAAAAATTGAGTGCCAAGTGAATAAGTCTCTATATAGTCATGAGGAGGATCAAATCAAATGTCTACGAGATTAATATCACTAAGAGTATGGGTATTCATCCCGTATTCGATGAGGACATAATGCTCTATTGTGTGCTTCATAAGTATGCGGACCTGTATTGTGGAACCCCTTCTAAGTCCACACCACCACCTTAGTCCTCCACTTATTCTAATCCTCAGACCCACCAGCCTTTGAGCCCGAAATCTATGGTTTCACTGTCTGCGCAAGTGAACTCCCCGGGATCATCAACATGTGATTTGAGTGCTGAGCGCATTACATACTGGAGAGGGAATCTCGTCACCGACGATATTTGGATAGCAGAGCTTGATCGACTCCCGACATCGACTACAGTATGACCGTCTTCATCATCCGAGATGAAGACTTCGGGGGGGGGGGGAATTGATGGGGATCATCAACCGCACTTGATTTGTGTTATGGAGGGACCCACATTCTTTTTTCGCGTAGGATAACTTGATCGGATCGAGGATCCGACTTCAACGATGCGTTTGGATTTTCAAATTACTCATTTTCATATATTGTATTGTTTTTATTTTATATTTAGTCGGTCGGGGCCCCTTACATTTTGTGCATCACTCCGAGATCTAGTGGTAATATTGCCCTTGTTTCATACTTCATTAAATTGTGCATCACTCTGAGCCTAACTTCGATAATTTTCTTACCTCACTTTCATTTTGTGTTTATATATTTATTATGTAATTTATAAGCATACATTATGTGTACAATTATACATATTTACATATATATATATATATATATATATGAATAAATTTATCTAATATTAAAATCCGAAATTTTAAAATATTTCTGTTATATCCCCACAACCCGACATCTAACATTTTAAACTCAAACCGACATGAACCCAACATCAGACATTTGCAATATTGGGTAGGATGAGACACTCCTGGAGCTTCCAGCCCCACCAAACAACCTCCCACTAGAGGGGATCGTGGAGTAGGAGGTTGTTTGCTCCACTCATGGTGGGGCTGGAGGCAATATTGAGGAGTGTCTCGAGTGGAGCGGGCTACAATGGAGATCGTTGAGTTGGGGAAAGAGGGAATCGTCGGCTGATGTTGGCGGATTCAGGCATGGGAGAAGGATTGGGCAGCAAATTTATGCGCGGAAGGATCGAGAGGTTTGTGGTTTTCCTGGACAGGGACTATGCAGCGGCTATAATATAGGGGCTCCGCGTACTGTATATGGAAAGGAGAAGGGAGGATACTGAGGATACAAGGGAATGAAAGGAGGTTTTATCTATGATTCATCACCTAGAACCTCACAGAGTCATCACCGTGATATGATCGTCGAAATCTGGGAAGAAGAGTTCTTCAAATTCTGAAATGCTCCATAATGGCTGCCCCTCATTATTTATAATGAAAAAACATTAGGGCAATTGTACATCAACAGTTGTGATAGATCTCTTAAAGAACTGAAAAGAAGTATTTAGTATTCTCGTCGATATGTCGGTCACAAGGCATCGCCTGATATATCGGGTAAATCCAATATGTCGGGGGATATTTTTAAAATGATATTTTTGCTTAAAATGTCGATGTCGCGGCGTTATCACCCGAAAACCTTTATGTCGACCGATATGTCGAGCATGTCGGCTGGCATCTACAACACTGGTCCTACCAGCCGTAATCCTTACCCTCTCCCAGCGGCAAATCCAGCCCCTTTCCCCAGGATGTCACCCCCTTATCCTCCTCCAACCACAACAACCCCCATTACCCTAGCCGTAAACCCCACTCATCCTTCTAATAGCCACTGTACTGCCTCCGCAAATTCTACGACAGTACCCGCGCATCTCCAACCACCAGATCTACCTCTCCACGCTCGCTTCCCTTATTCTGTAAGTTATCTTGTTTTAAGGAATTTGTTCTCTTCATTGTTGTATGGATTTGCTTGTCTATATTATTTTGGATCCTTGGATTTAGTAGCGTTTGTTCTGTTGTACCAATCTTGACTTCCATGACTTATTTGGAAATCCAAAAATCTGCTCGCCCTAATAATTTTTTTGCAATCGCCTATAATAATTTACCCGAGATTTACTATTTTAATTATTGCCTGTGATTCTCCGTCGGATCTCATGTGTGTTTTTCATGTACATCCTTGGTTAGTAGAATTGTTTTCCTAGCACTGCACAAAGTTGTATCTTAGTGCTCACACTCACCTAGCCTACCCTACATCAGTTGGTATCAGAGCTTAAGGTGTGGGCCTATTTTTACTCTTCATAGTAGTATATTCTTTAGATACCTTATGTTTGACCATAATGTCGCCGATGGTCGGGCGATTAGCTCGAATTCGGTCATGCCCCTCACTGAATTTCAGCTACTATTTTGGATCATTTTGATGCCTGAAGAGCCCAACACGAAGAGGTTCGACACGACTAATTGACCAAACTTGGAGATTCTGCGTGACACCTTGTTACTACATGACGACCTTCCTGATGGGGATCATTATGTGCCTTGATCTTCGTCGCAGAGGTCCTCTCGATTGACACCACTGGGATGCTATATGTTGGGGGTCCCACAGCTCCTATATGGAAAAAATCCTTAGCGCACCCATGAGTGATGACATGACCTTAGGTGCCCACCTCCCCACGACAGAGCCCATCCTCCGCCGCATGTATAAAGAGGATCTAGGATCCCCACTCGGTCATCGTGAATATGATCGCGAGCACTTTTAGCGCAGCTTACCATCCGCTCGACGCAACTACCACCGTGATGACTATTTTGAGAATTATCATGAGCCCCTAATAGGTTTCCCTCCTCAGGAGGACGATATTACCTGCATCATCACTCCCTCCTTCGACGGTCGTCCGAACCCAAAGTTCTTCAGTGATTGGCTCCTAGATTTGAACCATTACTTTGAGGTGTTCGATATGAGCGATGAGCAATGTGTCCTGTTTGCCAAAATGAAATTACAAGGGCAAGTTAAGATATTCCGACCGAGTTTAGAGAGATCGTTTGATAGAGATGACTACTACCACATCATCCAATGAGCTGACATGAAGCAGAGGATGAAGGATAAGTACCTTCCTCGAGTGGAATAAAATTATCAATGAGGCAGTGGGGTGGCAGGCCCAATACGGAAGTGAAGACATCGACAAACTCATCAAAGAGAAGGGAGAGCTCGTGGGTGGGGGGGGGTGAAATCAGAAGCGGCGGTCTGTCTTGGGTTGGCAGGGCGAGGTGCCCCAACTGGCATGGAAATCCGCGGAGGTCGCGCATCACGCCGCGCATGCTGAGACAGCATGACACTGTAAGGAGGCATCACCCGTTAGTGTGCAGGGCCGATCGCCCAATTGGAAAGTCATCCGCTTGGGCGCCTAATTATGGTTGACATCTCCCCAGAGTTTGGAGCCAAGCAATCCCAAGGATGACCTATATGCCGCCTAGAGGAAAGGAAAAAAATCAGTGGTCTTACTATAGGTGCCCACGAAAAATGGGAGGCCGTGGCAAAGGCTCCCTGTCTTGGATCGTCTGCCATCCCCCGGGTGGACAAGAATGACCGCACTCGTGCTAGTGTGTAGCTGAATAAGAGTCATAAGATCCATCGAGATGAAGTTATGGCTCACACCATTATCTATACTGAGTACCACGGGTGTCTCTGGAGAGGGCCTTCCCGCCTCATAATACGTAGCCCTGAAATGTCCACGAGCGACATATGCGACAGGTGTAATCGAGGCTGGCCCAGCTTGGTCGGATCAGTTGGAAGTGGGTCCTCCAGAACTAAGGTATCAAAATCCGCTGATGTGAATTCGTCATCATCTTCACATAGTAAGACCCGCAACGCCTTAAGCGGGCACATGGTTTGACAAGTTGGGTTGCTTGCAGTGAAAATGTAACCCCTTGTTGCGCAACTCATTATTTTCCTGGGTCGAAAGGAGATTGTGTATCAGTGGTTTGTCCAATTAAGGAGGCGGCAGAGGCCTCGAGGGTGGAGCCGTGGGAGGTGTGTCGGCCTCCACGGGCCGCAGATTTCCAGCTGATAGGAAGGAAACACGCGGGGACGAGATGACTGTGGCGGGAGATCCCCGTGGTCTGTTGGTGGACCAGACAGAAAAATCCTCCTGCACTAATCGAGCTCTCCATGGCGTCAGAGATGTCAAAAGGATGATGAGTGCGCAGGCTGAAGCGGATGTGAGGTTGTAGACCATGGAGGAAGAATCCCATGCAGTGATCCGGCGGGAGGCTGGGCACATGGTGGCCAACTCAATGAAGTCATCAATATACAGATCCACCGAGGAGGAATAGTGGAGAGCGCACAAGCTCTCACCGACATTGTCAGAGTAGCGTTTGACTAATGCCATTTTAAGGTTCACCCAAGGAAGGACAGGAGGATTATGTAACCAACGAACCCGATGCAATGCAAAGCCCTCCGTTTGTTAGGAGCATTATGGATACTTTTTGGTGTTCCGGTGTGGCCTGTATGTCAAGGAACTGTTCGTCCATGACGATCTATCCAAGAGGATCTGAGTCGTTGAAGCGAGGAACCTCTAGGGTTCGAGGGGCATGGGCCGTGTTAGGTGTGCGCAGCAACGACGATGCGACGTCGTTTACAAAGCTGAAAGGAGGAAAAATCGGTGACAGCAGCGGTGCTTGGCTGGAGGCGCAGGCCTCACGGTTGTCCAAGCATTGGAGGGTGGCCTGCAGGGATGCGAAGATGGAAGTGTTGTCTTGCTTGACAAATTTCTGGGAGGAGAGAGTGGAGGCTTGCTCGTCGAGGCACTGCTCGACATTGTCCATGCGTTGCTCGGCCATGGCGCGGCGGGGCAGCGATGCCCTAGAGGTGATAGGGGTCAACGATGGGGAGTCTAAATGAAGAAATTAGTGTGAGGGAGGCGAGTTGTTGGCACGCGGAAGATCGGAGGCTGGCTGTTGGCATGCGAAGGATCAGTGGCGGAACCCAACGACAAATAGAGTCCATGAAGGGCGCAATATATGCGACTGGAGGAACTCCTGTCGGCTGCATGCGGGCGGGATGACAAGGTCAAACCAAATTGATACCCCTTAGGGTTTGGTAGAAGAAATATCTGAGATTACTTAAGAAAATACTCAAAAGGAAAACCCTCTTGTCAGCCCTAGGCTCCAAATCAGTCCAAACTTCCAACATAAACATTAAAGATACAAGAGGGGAACATATATACCCTCTCAAAGTAGCGAACACATTAAATAATAATAAAAGAAATAATTGATGAGTAGTGCCCTCAATTAATCTTGTCTGCCATCTTTGGCTTCTAGGAATAGACCCGCTAAGTACTCGCGGCACCTTTGCTTTCTAGGTCGTTCTCCTCTACCATAACACCAACTTCCCACCTGAAGACCTACTTCATGCCACCCCCCCCACCCCCCAAAAAGCCCTTCACCATAACCCCATATTCCAGGAACCCCCTTCCAAGAACCCCTTCTTCCAGCCCATCTCACAACCATTTTTCGAGGAATCCCTTCATCCAGCAACTCAAACCCGCAAGAGCCCCCTCATCCCCCTAACCGACATCCTCCATAGAAACCCTAACCAACATTCCAGCATCATCGCCACCCATGGCCAACACATCTACGTCTCCTACTATCGGATCTGCCACGTCCACAAATACTCCTCTTGCTTAGTGAGTGTTCTATTGTTGTATTTATCTTTTTCAATATTAATATATGATTATGCGATTTCATGCTTGTTTGGATCTCTTGAATTTTGGTTATTTGCTTGGATTAGTTGGTGATTTGCAGGATCTATTCACAGCGTGCTTTCACTTTGGCCCTCCACCAGGTCTTGCATGTGTGTAATTTAATCTTTTATTGCTTTGTTTTTTATTTCTCCTCTAGGTCTTGTATGTGTTACGTATAGTGTTCAAGGTAATAAAAATATCTTCCCTGCACTTCACATTAGGATTGCATTATAGTCGTGCTCTCACATACCCTACCCTTAATTAGTTTAGTTATAGGTGGAGGGGTCAAATGCACACAATGGTACTTGAGCTTGTTGACGTTTGACTAAATTCTCAACAAGATTGTTTCTAAAATTGTGTACACATCATGGATTCCTAAATACTTAATCTCTTCCTTATGTAAATCTTCCCTTAGCTCATAGTAAATCCTTTCTGTTATTTTTTTAAAACTATTTATGTTGTGGAGATCCATCTATAATTTGGGGTTTATGCAAAATTTCAAATGATTTTATGAGCATATGCTTGTGAATAATAGTTGATAAAAGTTCTTGGAGCATACTGTTTTAAAAATGAACTTTCAATGTGCATTGGCTTGATTTTGAAAGTTAGTAATTTTAAGTTGAAAATCCTGAGGCAGATGAAGCACTGAGGTGGATTTATTTGGTGGGATCTGTCGATGAAGAGTAGTTTTTATTACTTTTGCACAATTAGAAAAAGGAGATCAATTTTTCACAAGGGCTTCTTTTTCTTGTTTTATCTGATTCCTGGTTTCACCTCCAATATTATAGTGTTTTTGAATTGAATTTTCATTTGATTTATATGTAAACGATTCTTTGGGTTCTCATTTGCTCTTTCATTTCTTTAAGGGTGGATGATGGCTTCCCAATTATCACTTTCCATTTTGAAGATTCACTAGAATTGCCAGTCTATCCGCATGATTACTTCTTTACTGTTGGGGTAAGATACACTAAAATATCTAATTACCTGTTAATTTTGCTGAACATGTAAAAATTTTCTTCTATTGTGACAATACCGTCTCAAGGTTTAAAGACTAACTTGTCATATTTATGCCTGACTTTTTTAACTTTCACTATCCTTTCTTTGTCCCACCTTTCTTTTGTTAAAAAAAATAACCCGACATACAAACATGATTACTTCTTTTGTTACAAATTTATATTCTGCTCCAATTCTGTCTTCTATGTTTTTGTTTAGAACATAGATCATAACGATACAACAATGCTTTGGCGTAACTGATGGAGGCGGGGTGCTGGAACCTCGAGGGAGAGCTACCAAATCCTTCATAGCTTGGATTTTAGACACACAAGAGATTCAACATTCTTGCCTTCTTTAAGCCCACAAAAAACATTAAATACAACACATTTTTGTAAATGAGTTTACATGACTGGGCTAATTGTGAAAAGAGTTTATACAGTTGGACTAATTTTAAAAGAGTTTACATGGCTGGACTATTTGTAAAATCACCCAACATAAATAAAAAAGATAATTTGCATAAAAAACAAAAATAGTGTCAATGTCATTATTAATCCCTAACTACAAGACACAAAGGAAACACAACTATGACACATTAACACCTCATCCCTCTTTCAATTCAAGTTTGTCCTCAAAATCTAATTACTGGATCATTTAGTTCCTTTTACTCTCTCCCAAAAATTCTTACAAACACGACTTGAAGTTAATGTATAGTCATCAAGTAAGCACAATCCTTTGGCCCTGGTGGGCTGATTGTTACGATTGTTGTGAGATGCTCATCACTGGTGCAAAGAGGAGATATACTAGAGTGAGGGAGCATCTTGGTTGAGCTGGTACTTGGTGTTGGGAGCGTGATGTCAACAACTGAAGATGGGCGCTGTTACGGCCTAAACCGTAACTCATCAATATCTTGTCGGAAGTGGTGGCGGAGGCTCAAATACAAGGAAGACGTGCTTGACCTACTGTTAATACGATGAAGGATTTGAGCTCAACTTAAGGGAGAATGAGGAAATGAAAAGACTTTCTCAACACTTACGCTAACTTGTTGAGGGGCAGGAGAGGAGGGAAACTAAGAGAGACTAAAAAGTATTAAGGCATTGCTTCCTTCATCTCATGGCATAAGGGGTCCTTAAACAGAGGATACATGATACAAACTAAAAAAATGTGACATGTGCTGACATGAACACAAAAAATTGCTCAACATGCATCGACACAAACATAAAGTAAATATGTGACATATAACAACTCTAAAAGACACATAAAAATAATGGATAATGGGGACCTATAAATGTAATGAATAACGATTGATGTTGCTGATATCTCACGTATCGGTCACAGTATCTCGCGGATTTTAACTTGATCGTTGGAATATGCTGCCCCACTGAAGTGACTTAATAATCGATTAATTTGTCCAATAAGTAATTAATTAAGTAATAACCGGTCTTTAAGTAATAACAGGTCTTCGGTAAATCTACTGGCTCAAGGAAAAGGAATGGACGACTCGATGGTGATGCGAAGCAGAGACGAGGACGAGGTTTGGGCCAGTTTGGGGCTGATTTGGCGACTTACCATATATGACATGCCCGGATCGACGATTAGACTTCACAGATGTGTCCGGATTTGCGTTGCGAATCGATTTAATATATTATTTTACTATGTTTGCATTTATTTTTATGTATTTGGGTAGTCTCACCTTCGACCAATCATAGTCGTTGATAGGGGATTTCCTAATCCTTGTTTTATTATAAATAGATGTGATAGGGGGCTGATTTAGGCATTGTAGAATTTTGGAGAGCTTCTTCCCTGATTCCAGCAATCATCCCACGGTGCCGATGCCGTGGAACCCTATGTGACGACTCCTAGGTGCCCAAACTCCTCCCCAAGGTACTACCCATCCATAGCCTCTTCTTACTCCGCCCAAATCCCTTTCCGCAACCCTGCAGCCCCCCAAAACAGCCGCAATTTTCCTGTTTCTTTTTCATAGTTACTGTTTAAAAATGAAATTCCCTGTTCATGGGCTATAGTTTTATTCCGGTGAAACTATTGGCCTAAAAACCTCCAGGAAACCCATCGCAGGCCCTCAGGTTCTCTCTTCCAGCAGGCCGCTCGTCTACCTCCTACACACCCAACCACTCGACAGCCCCTCCTTCCTCCGGTCGGCCTCTTCCTTCACTCCCCTCCGTGGATCCACTTCCCCTCCACCTCACCTTGCCAAAACAGTCCTGATCCGGACTGCCCAGCCCCGATCCATTATTTACACCACCCGTTCATCATCCACACCACTCATATTTCCTCTCTTAGCCCGGATCCGCTCTCAAACATCGGATCCATCCATCCCCAGCCCGGATCTCCACCTACGTGGTCGGATCTATCAATTTCTGGCCCGATCTCGCCATCCACCACCGAGAACAACCACCGCCATTATTTCCACGCCACCGTCTCCACTTTCGATCGCCGATCTACACATCCATCTCCGGAATCTTCAGTGCTCGGTCATCCCGCTACTTTGGTGAGCCTCTCGTTTTAATGGAACATTTGATTTGACATTATTATTGATTGATTATCGTGCTTTGCTTAGATTCGTGCTGGTAGAAATTTGTTGCGATCCGATTATAATTTGCAGGTGAGACCAATTCGCCTCACGCTTAGCTTTGGCCCTCCGAGCGGAGGAAAGCTATTACGTAATTGCTAAATTGAATGTTGTTCTTTGTTCTTTAATTATTTTGTGTGATGTTAATATTTTCGTTGCTCTGAATTATTCGTCGTCGTCAATGACGGTTGCATTGCATTTAGATCAGGGCTTGTGTGTCGCATTTGCATTCCGTCTCGAGTAGCCTTGGTTTTGTGCACCCTCATAGCCTACCATACATCAATTGGTATCAGAGACCAAGGTTTGGACCACATTTATATTCGTAGTGGTAGGTTTTAAGTAGTCTTTGAGTTCATTTATGTCTAATTATCGCTGTCGTTCGTCTCCTCTATCTGGGTATCCTGAGTCTACCTATATCTGACCTCATGGAGCCCCTTTAGAGAAACCATCATGTTATCATTATGATTATCATTGTTCCTCGTACACCACTCCTAGAGATCGTGTTGACCCCTCAACACAATTCCATTATACTAGAGGCGATCACCACGACGAGAGGTCCTCACGTCTTCATCATTACACATCTCCGCGAGTTCATGATGATAGAATTGAATATCATTCAGGTCATCTCCGCGACTTCATTATGTTACGGTAGTTCCTAACATAATCAGATTGTGCTTGTGGGTGCTTATGAGCCCTGTGAACGTGCAGTGGAGGTCGCTCATATCCAAACCCTCCTAGTGTTCCACTAATAGGGTTACCTGAGGCTGAATTTCTACGATCAGTTTTTGTCCGCGTCGATCTCTTAGAAGCTCAATTTGATCGCCTAAGATCTACATTACAAAGAAAGTCTATGGATTCGGGTCAAGCCACCGATGCGGCGAGTAGTGCTCCCACCGAGATTAGAGACCCGACACTTGATTTTGATCCTTCTGAGTTTGACGAGATTCAGTGCTCATGTGTTCTTGAGGTTGAATCTGATCATGACCTTAAACTACAGATGGAGAGTGATACTAGCATGACTAGTGAGCGTGGTCACGTGGGTGAGGACGTGCGACCCAGTAACGCTGTGATGGTATACCCATCCTTTTCACCTCACCTAGACCTACACCTAGACCTAGTGTCCCCTTTGAACAGAGACACAGTTCTTAACACTATATCGATTGACCCACACTTGTGTCTGGGCACCCCCTACTCTTCCCTTAGTACTATCTCGAGTCACTTCACTACTGAGAGCCGAGAATATAATGTTGACTTCATAGTGGCTGCCTCACCCACTTACGAGGACACGACCTCTATCAACGATACTCATCTGAAGGATTTTCCTATTAATAATGATCTCATCGTTGAACCTCCAGATAAGTCTCCTGATGAGCCACTATTCCCTTGGGAGGTTCATGAGGCTAGCGTTGACTTTGTTGTGGGTGTCCTACTTGCTCCCACAGACACTACTGTTATTGGTGCCCTCCTTGTGGTGGACTATCCTATCATTATCAACCTCCTTGGGATTAAGGCTTCATTTAGTTTAGCGTTTTCGGGCGGCGTTTGGAGCAAACGCCACCGGACGACGGGTAACCAAACGAAGCTCCGTCTCCGTTTGCACCCGCAACAAGGAGGAAACGCCCCCCTGCCGCTCCGTTTCGACCCCCACCTCCCCCCTCCGGTTTGAAAGCTCCGTTTGGACCCGCTTGCTCCTCTCGCTACCGCTCAATCAAATGAAGCTTAAGTCCCCGAGAGGCTCATTTGACAAGCTTTTCCTCCTACACTTTAGTGACGGATCGTGTAACCGCACTAGTGATCATCTCACACGTGATGAATTTTGGTATACACCCCCTGGTGTGCCACCTGATGAGCTATATCATTTAAGAGGAACCTAGCACACCGGTGCTCCGCACTATTTTGTCACCATCCACGTCGTCCCCACGGGTTATGACGTCGGTCACGCCAAATATTTCTATCGACCACCTGGTAAGCCTTGTGATAGGCCACCCCATGTTAGTAATATCCAGGTCATTGTCAGGCCTTTCCTTAGAAAGTGTGTCGAATATGTTATGCTCTATTTGCATCATTTGTTTCATTTGTATGAATTAGTTGGGTCACTTGTTCATCATTTGCATGTATTACATGAGTCGGTTCACCGACAAATAATAACGAGCAATGAAAACTATAAAACCCATGCAGATAAATGAAGACGAGAACAAGTGTTTAATGAAGGAGAGAAAGTAATGACGTGTGTCCGACCTGAGAGGCTCCCCTCGGGGCATGCTGAAAATTTAAGCGCAGGCGAATGAGTCCCTACTCTATTATTAGTCGTATTGGGACAAACGCCTACCGTCTCGATATTCTGGCAAGTATGGAAATCCATCCAGTATTTAATGTCGAGGATTTGGCGCCGTACTACGAGTCTCGCGAGTATATGGTCCCGAGCAGTGGAGATACCCATTCGTCCCCACCCCTACTTTCGTTGTCTTACCACTCTTATACTCCACCTACGTCTGATAGACACTACAACCCACCCACTGTTGACATCCACCCACCTTGGGATTTGTCTTCTCTAGTTTCATCGACGACACCGCCAATCTCACCGGTATCCACCACTCGAGAGATGAGCGATGAGAGCATCACAAAGTTCAGATCCCACCAGCTTGTTCCTACTTCAGATGGGCCGCGCTGTCGCTACTGGTACATTGACGGGGCCGCTCCGATGCTGATGGCACTTGGATACTTACAGCAGAGCTTGATCGATTCGCCCCTGTACTTCGACTTCAGCACAGCTGTCTCCATTCACTGGAGATGACAGTTTTCAGTCAGGGGGAGTTGATTAGCGAGGACACTCTTCGGTCGATGACACTTGGACGACTTCCGGTGGGCCTCTTCAAGTTGTACCTGATATTCATCGAGAGAATTCCGATCCCAATTCATCGGGAGATGAATTCTTTCAAGTCAGGGAGATTGATGCGGAGCAGAGACGAGGACGAGTTTTGGGCTCGTTCGGGGCTGATTTGGCAACTTACCATAGATGACATGCCCAGTTCGACGATCAGACTCCGCAGATGTGTTCAGATTCGCGTTGCGAATCGATTTGATAGATTATTTTACTATGCTTGCATTTATTTTGATGTATTTGAGTACCCTCACCTTCGGCCAATCATAGTCGTTGATGGGGGATGCCCTAATCCTTGTTTTATTATAAATAAATGTGATAGGGGGCTGATCTAGGCATTGTAAAATTTTGGAGAGCTTCTTCCCGATTCCAGCAATCACCCCACGGTGCCGACGCCGTGGAACCCTAGGTGATGACACATAGACGCCCAAACTCCTCACCAAGGTACTACCCATCCATAGCCTCTTCTTCGTCCTCTCAAATCCCTTTTCGCAAGCCCCACAACCCCTCAAAACAGACGCAATTTTCCTGTTTCTTTTTCCTAGTTACTGTTTAAAATTGAAATTCCCTCTTCATGGGTTATAGTTTTATTCCGGTGAAACTATTGGCCTGACAGTCTCCAGGAAACCCACCGCAGGCCCTCAGGTTCTCTCTTCCAGCAGGGCGCCTGTCTACCTCCTACCCACCCAACCACCCGGCTGCCCCTCCTTCGTCCGACCAGCCTCCTCCTTCACTCCCCTTTGTGGATCCACTTCCCCTCCACCTCCCCTTTCCAAAGCAGTCCCGATCCAGATTGTCCAGCCCTGATCCATTATTTCCACCACCTGTTCATCATCCCCACCACTCATATTTCCTCTCTTAGCCCGGATCCGCTCTCAAACATCGGATCCATCCATCCCCAGCCCGAATCTCCACCTACATGGCCAGATCTATCAATTTTCGTCCCGATCTCGCCATCCATCGCCGAGACAGCCACCGCCATTATTTCCACGCCGCCGGCTCCACTTTCGATCGCCAATCTACGCATCCGGTTCCGGAATTTTCTTTGCCTCGGTCAGCCCGCTACTTTGGTGAGCCTCTCGTTATATTGAAACATTTGATTTGACATTATTATTGATTGATTATCGTGCTTTGCTTAGATTCGTGCTAGTAGAAATTTGTTGCGATCCGATTATAATTTGCAGGTGGACCAATTCGCCTTATGCTTAGCTTTGGCCCTCCGAGCGGAGGAAAGGCATCACGTAATTGCTAAATTAAATGTTGTTCTTTGTTCTTTAATTATTGTGTGGTGTTAATATTTTCATTGCTCTGAATTATTCGTCGCCGTCAATGACGGTTGCATTGCATTTAGATCAGGGCTTGTGTGTCACATTTGCATTCCGTCCCTAGTAGCCTTGATTTTGTGCACCCTCATAGCCTACCTTACATCAGATGGGCTACGTAGGAACTAACAATGATGGGAGGAGAGATTTGACTTGATTGGTAGTGGGAAGAAAATGTCGTGTGCTTTTGATGTGTGAAGCTGAAATCCCCAATTGAATCGAGGTCTGGGCGATAAAAAATGTGTCCAAGTTCGCCTGTTTGTTGGCAAAGGAGTTAGTGCGCTGGGATCATTGCTGGGTAGAGGAGATCGTAGTGTTTCTTCTTGGCTTGCGAGATGCCAGAATATTAATGGCATAGCGAGGAAGACAGTTTGACTAGGGTTCTGCATAGGGACCCCTCGTCCAGTTATTGCGAGGGTGGAAGACTTGCTATGTCGGAATTGACACCATCGAGCTTTGAAACACATCAACGACATGATTTGGTGCAGTTGAGGCACAAATAACACTACAAAAAGTGATCGGTTCGACACGGGATCCAAAGGCAATATCAAGTGGTTGGTAGTGCATCCGGAATGGAAATTAAATGGAGTGTGTTCTCTGGTTGGTGTAGGAGGTTACTCTAATACCAAATTATTACGAGCTAGCCCGCAGCTCATCAATATCTTGTTGGAGGTGGTCGTGGAGGCGGAGATACAAGGGAGCGATTTCTACCTATGGAGAATGCGATGAGGGTGCCAAGCTCTTCTTAAGGGAGAATGAGAAAGGGTGGAGCCTTGCTCAACCCTAACCCTAACTTGGAGAGGAGGAAAAAAAGGAAATTAAGAGAGTAAAAGGAGTAATTCATTGCTTACTTCATCTTGTGACCCAAGGAGTCCTTATATAGATGATACATGACACTAACTAAAATTAAGACGCGACATGCACAAACATAAAAGAGAAAGGCAACATGCGCTAACACAAGCATAAAATAAAGACACAACAGATAACAACTCTAAGTAATGACATACATAAACCAATCAAATAATAGATAATGGTGATCCATAACATGTGCTTTAAATGATAACAACATCTGTCGGTGGCTGAATGGATGCTCGATGAGGAAAGCCATGATCAATGGTTGTGGGGCGAGGGCAGGGGCGGGGGCAGGGGGGTTGGGCGCTGACTAACATAATAAGGATCAATTACTTTGTCGTAATGATTGCGAGGATGGAAGTATCACAAGCTAACCATAGCTATAATTCCTTCTTATAGTCTTCGACAATGTTGGCGTGCTCGTCGGCTGAGACTATAGAGAATCATTGTTTTAAATGTCCTCTGACATGTCAGACATGTCATTTTTAGGGCGAAACAATATGTTTTTCTAAAGAAAATTGATTGTCTTTTTGTAAAATATATACCGACATGTCTGATTTTTTCCGATATATCGGCCGACACGACTTTTAAATATATCGTCCGTTATTTTATTATATATTATATTAGCAGACTATCAACATATGTTTATATTGCCTATATATATTATATTATGTATGTTTAAACCGGTTAGACTTATTGTTTCGATTTTTTAACGTTTTATTGTTACAACTAATTTTGTATAATTTTTTCACAACTTTTAATTTCATATTACAAAAACTATGAAAACATTTAATATATTTATTAGTTGATTATTTGCATATTTTTAATATAAATTTATAAGTTTTAAAAGACTTATAATCTGTAACACCGCTTTCCAGTTTTACAATAATCAGTCATCCGGCCTGGTCAGCGATATAAAGAGAAATATGAAACAGTATCAAAACTAGTATACAGTAAATATAAAAAATAAACTACTAAAAATTTTAAACTTACAACGGAAGCTATGTAGGAAAAATAAGGGTAAACACATACCTGTATACTGGATTCATAGAGCCGCTAAACAAGAAATAAAATGAAAGAACTGTAAATCTGAAGCAACATAATAAGTCTGATACATGATATTTCAAACATTAACCAAATACAATATTGAAGGTTACAAGTGTATACTGAATGAAAGAAAACTGAAAAGGAAAACAACTATAAACTGACACCGCAAGGACGCTCATACTAGGTGTAGTTTCCCATCTGAGTCACCTGTAAAAATATTGCCCACGAGGGGTCAGAGCAAGGAAAAATAATTCCTTCTAGTGATACTAAACAAAAATCTTTTTGTTAAATGATGAATGCATGCCTTTTTGAAAAATAGTTTTGTTCTTTAAAATTTTTATGCTAGATGATATGCATGTGTTTACAATGCTTACTGGTTGACAGACCGACTCGTTCTACGTTTATGAACTTTCATTCTATTTACCCAAACCCTGACGTTCACTAACTAGTGCGCTGTCTCACGTCAGGTCTATGCTTGAGTTCTAGGTGGCATCTATTCTGCACTTCTACTTGAAAGACTCCAAGCAGAGTAGCTCCTAACGCGCAAATGAAATCTGACGACCCGAGACCATCTGACGAACTCAATTGTTCTGGTGTCGCGCAGACACGGTCTCGAGTCTACTAACTGTCTCAAAGGGGAGTCAACTCCCAAAACTCTACTACTCATAGGATTCCATATGCCCCATGAGAAAGGTAATGCGCTTCTACCTAGCACGAGGAGACTTATGCGTGCTTACTGATCCTTTTTCGGTCTAATGCTATTCTGCTTGGGACATCACTTGGTGTACTACTGAGTGACCCTTGCTTTTCTTGTGGTCGACTAAAAGGGACATTCACACCCTAACTTAGATAAAACGTTTCGTGCCTAACATTGCTTACATGATCTGACTATTCAGATCTTGGAAAGGGGGTGTTGCCCTTCAACTACTTCCGCGATAGTTTTCCTACCGTCGCATTTATCTATACATGGTTATAGTGCATGTACGAAATTTACACTTGTGTAACACAAAAATAATTTTTTGATACGTCTAACTAACAAGAATTAGAATCCTTACAGTGGTGGTGCGAATCTAGTATACTCGGCGCGACGACATTTGCTTTTCAGACGAAAATCCGACTACTGCGGACTTCCGGAATCTTGCCCCGAGGCTACGAAAAATCTGTAGTCTAAGATAACCTAAATTACACACTTTCCCTTTTAGAGTTATCAGTAAAGAAATCTCACAATATATAGGGTAAAACACAAGAAGAACCAAAATAGTGTATTATCCCTACGTGAAACTGATTATGGCTCACAACGCGCCCAACTTCAGATTCACGTGTTCTAGAACTCAAATCCCTAATTAGGGTAAGAGGAAAAATGTAAAAAAACGTTAGGATTTACTTCCAATAGAAGGATTTCCACAAAGAACGAAGTATACTCTGCACGACCATAGTTCATCCAAAGGACTTTGACCATGCGAATATCTCTATTCATGAGCCTCTGTATCCTTGAATCCACGATTTTGACTGGTCTAATCCCAATACTAAGATCTGTCTCGATTGGTGCTTCCTCGGTATTGATGATCTGACTGGAATCTCTGACTGCTCTCCTCAGGTAGGAGACGTGGAAATATATCATGAACACCACTCATTTCCTCAGGTATGACCAACCTATATGCAACCTCACCAACTCGTTCCAGTACCTCAAAAGGGCCAACAAATTTGGGACTTAGTTTCTTCATGCGATTTTTTCTAGAGACTCCTCTGACTGGTCTGACTTTCAGATAAACGTAGTCTCCCACACTGAACTCTACTGACCTGTGCGTCTGATCTTGATACTTGGCCTGACGATCCTGAGCTGTCTTCATACTCTTGAATGAGCTTGATCCTATCAGTGGTCTTATCAATCCATGATTCCCTGATGACATATCTTTCTTCACTTTCAGCCCAACACAACGGTGTCCGACAACGTTTACCATAGAGAGCCTCGAACGGTGCCATCCCAATACTCGTCTGAAAATTGTTATTGTAAGAGAACTCCACAAGGGTGACATATTTCTCCCACTTCCCTCCAAAGTTCAGTATGCACATCCGTAGCAAATCTTCCAAAGTCCTATTTGTGCGCTCAGTCTGTCCATCTGTCTGGTGATGAAAAGCGGTGCTGAAATGTAATTTGGTCCTCCGACATGTCAGACATGTCATTTTTAGGGCGACACAATATGTTTTTCTAAAGAAAATAGATTGTCTTTTTGTAAAATATATGACGACATGTCCCATTTTTTCTGATATATCGGCCGACACAACTTTTAAATATATCG
Organism: Platanthera guangdongensis; assembly: GCA_039583875.1. NCBI lineage: Eukaryota > Viridiplantae > Streptophyta > Magnoliopsida > Asparagales > Orchidaceae > Platanthera > Platanthera guangdongensis. Next base: position 35,300,041 of record CM077164.1, on the reverse strand, counting down.
TCCGTTATTTTATTATATGTTATATTAGCAGACTATCAACATATGTTTATATTGCCTATATATATTATATTATGTATGTTTAAATCGGCTAGACTTATTGTTTCGATTTTTTAACGTTTTATTGTTACAACAATTTTGTATAATTTTTTCACAATTTTTAATTTCATATTACAAAAAATATGAAAATATTTAATATATTTATTAGTTGATTATTTACATATTTTTAATATAAATTTATAAGTTTTAAAAGACTTATAATCTGTAACACCCCTTCCCAGTTTTACAATAATCAGTCATGCGGCCGGGTAAACGATATAAAGAGAACTAGAAAACAGTATCAAAACTAGTACACAGCAGGTATAAAAAATAAACTACTAAAAATTTTAAACTTACAACGGAAGCTATGTAGGAAAACTAAGGGTAAACACATACCTGTATACTGTATTCAGAGAGCCGCTAAACAAGAAATAAGATGAAATAACTGTAAATCTGAAGTAACATAATAAGTCTGATACATGATATTTCAAACATTCACCAAATACAATATCCAAGATTACAAGTGTATACTGAATGAAAAAAAACTGAAAAGGAAAACAGCTATAAACTGACACCGCAAGGACGCTCATCCTAGACGTAGTTTCCCATCCAGGTCACCAGTAAAAATATTGCCCACGAGGGATCAGAGCAAGAAAAAATAACTCCTGCTAGTGACACTAAACAAAAAACTTTTTCTTAGATGATGAATGCATGCCCTTTTGAAAAATAGTTTTGTTCTTTAAAATCTTTATGCTAGATGATATGCATGCGTTTACAATGCTTACTGGTCAACAGACCTACTCGTTCTACGTTTATGAACTTTCATTCTATTTACCCAAGCCCTGACATTCACTAACTAGTGCGCTGTCTCACGTCAGGTCTATGCTTGAGTTCTAAGGGCCTTCTATTCTGCACTTCTACTTGAAAGACTCCAGGCAGAGTAGCTCCTAACGCGCAACTGAAATCTGACAACCCGAGACCATCTGACGAACTCAATTGTTCTGGTGTCGCACGAACACAGTCTCGAATCTACTAACTGTCTCAAAGGGGAGTCAACTCCCAAAACTCTACTACTCATAAGATTCCATATGCCCCATGAGAAAGGTAGTGCTCTTCTACCTAGCACGACGAGACTTATGCGTGCATACTGATCCTTTTTCGGTCTAATGCTACTCTGCTTGAGACATCGCTTGGTGTACTACTGAGGGACCCTTGCTTTTCTTGTGGTCGACTAAAAGAGACATTCACGCCCTAACTTAGATAAAAAGTTTCGTGCCTAACATTGCTTACATGATCTGACTATTCAGATCTTGGAAAGGGGGTGTTGCCCTTCAACTACTTCCGCGATAGTTTTCCCACCGTCGCACTTATCTATACATGGTTATAGTGCATGTACGAAATTTACACTTGTGTAACATAAAAATAATTTTTTGATACGTCTAACTAACAAGAATTAGAATTCCTTACAGTGGTGGTGCGACGCTCGTACACTCGGCACGCCGACATTTGCTTTTCAGACGAAAATCTGACTACTGCGGACTTCCGGAACCTTTCCCCGAGGCCACCAAAAATATGTAGTCCAAAATAACCTAAATTACACACTTTCCCTTTTAGAGTTATCAGTAAAGAAATATCACAATGGATAGGGTAAAACACAAAAAGAACCAAAATAGTGTATTACCCCTACGTGAAAGTGATTATGGCTCACAACGCGCCCAACTTCAGATTCGCGGGTTCTAGAACTCAAATCCCTAATTAGGGTAAGAGGAAAAATGTAAAAAAGTTAGGATCTACTTCCAATAGAAGGATTTCCACAAAGAACGAAGACTAGAGAGGATCTAAACTCACCGGAACCAACGTTGCCCTTGAAAACTTGATTTCCACCGGTTAGGGTTAAAACCGGATCTCCCACGGCAATGGAAGGAAGATCACTCACCGGCGCCCGTAGAGGAAGGAGGAAGGGCTTACGCTGGGAAATGGAGCGGGGAGAGGCACCGCTAGGGCTATCGGGAGGCGGGCGGTGCATCGCGGGGTTGCAGAAACGAGCCAACGTCGGAAGTCCTGCGCTTTTTTTTTCTCCCGTGAGGAAAGGTTGCAGGATTTAACTTACGGGGCTAGCGACTTAATCTTTCAACAATAATGCGGTTATATTAACCCTGGGGTGATTCCACCCCACTCTCTACTAAATGAAGTGAGAAATTTCTATACGCATCCCTCTTCTAAAGTGCCACTCACACTAACTCCTTATGAAGATAAAATTTTCCGCGCTTCGCTACTACATTAAAATGCGTCACACGTCTTTACGACTGATATAAATCACAAAATAACGAACACGGTTTTTAAACCATACTGACATTGTACCTCGACTATGCGCTGCCTCGATCAAAATCCGTCGCGACTCGACCCTACAATTAAAATAAAAATTGCGTCAAATTACGAATGTTACAAATCTCCCATCCTAATTTTCGTCCTCAGAAATTGTAACCATACCTGAATCAAAGAGGAAAGTATAATCTGCATTGCTCTTAAGCTCATCCTCTTGCTCCTAAGTATACTCTGCACGGCCATAGTTCATCCAAAGGACTTTGACAATGCGAATCTCTCTATTCCTGAGCCTCTGTATCCTTGAATCCACGATTCTGACTGTTGTAATCCTAATACTAAGATCTGTCTCGATTGGTGCTTCCTCGGTACTGATGATTTGTCTGGAATCTCTGACTGCTCTCCTCAGGTAGGAGACGTGGAATATATCATGAACCCCACTCATTTCTCAGGCATGACCAACCTATATACAACCTCACCAACTCGTTCCAGTACCTCAAAAGGGCCAACAAATTTGAGTCTTAGTTTCTTCATTCGCTTTATTCTAGAGACTCCTCTGACTGGTCTGACCTTCAGATAAACGTAGTCTCCAACACTGAACTCTACTGACCTGTGTGTCTGATCATGATACTTGGCCTGACGATCCTGAGCTGTCTTCATACGCTCTTGAATGAGCTTGATCCTATCAGTGGTCTTATCAATACATGATTCCCTGATGACATATCTTTCTTCCCTTTTAGCCCAACACAACGGTGTCCGACAACGCTTACCATAGAGAGCCTCGAACGGTGCCATCCCAATACTCGTCTGAAAATTGTTATTATAGGAGAACTCTGCAAGGTGACATATTTCTTCCACTTCCCTCCAAAGTTCAGTATGCACATCCGTAGCAAATCTTCCAAAGTCCTATTTGTGCGCTCAGTCTGTCCATCTGTCTGGAGATGAAAAACGGTGCTGAAATGTAACTTGGTACCCAACCGCTCCTGAACGTATCTCCACTCCCTGGAGGTAAACCTGCCATCTCGGTCTGGAACAATAGTCTTAGGAACACCGTGAAGTCGAACTATCATGTCTATGTATAACTGTGCCAGTTTCAGACCTTGATCCGTCTTCCTAAAAGGAATGAAATGGGCGACCTTAGAAAGCCTTTCAACTATAACCCATAAGGAATCATTCCCACTCTGCGATCTTGGAAGACCATGGATGAAGTCCATGGATATATCCTCAAAAGTCCACTCGGGAATGGGAAGTGACTGCAACTTGCCTCCAGGCCTTTGACACTCGGCCTTAACTAGCTTGCAAGTCTCGCACTTCCCTACATAATCAGCAACATCACCTTTCAAGCCTGGCCACCAGACTACCTTCTTGAGATCCACATACATCTTCGTGCTGCCCGGATGTATAGAATATCTGGAATTATGTGCCTCAAATAGAATGTCTTCGCGAAGGTGACTAACATCGGGGATACACACCCTGCCATCATGCAATAACAAATCGTCCTGAATAGTGAATCTCTCCTTCTGACCCGTCTGCACTGAGGTCCAAATCTCTGCCATCTTTGGATCCAAGGGTAGAGCTGTCCTGATTTTATCCTTGATGTCACATGTAATCTCCATCCAACTCAACCTTGCAGAACCAAAACTACAACGTGGCACAACGATGATGTCCAGTCTCTCCAGTTCCCGCACTAACTCCTTCTGCTGAGTAAGAAGTGAGAAACACGAATCTCTACGGCTAAGGGCATCAGCTACAACGTTCGTCTTTCCTGGGTAGTACTGAATGTCTACGTCGTAGTCCGATAAGAACTCTAACCATCTGCGTTGCCTCAAATTGAGCTCCCGCTGATCAAAGATATACTTGAGGCTCTTATGATCAATGAAGATCTCGCAACGCACTGCATAGAGATAGTGCCTCCAAATCTTCAGAGCATGGATGACCGCCGCAAGCTCCAAGTCATGAACGAGATAGTTCCTTTAATGCGCCTTTAACTGTCTCGAGGCGTAGGCTATGACCTTTCCATGCTGCATGGGAACACAACCCAAACCCTGACCTGACGCATCGCTATAAATCTGAAACCCGTCAGGCCCTGAAGGTAAACTCAAGATCGGTGCGTTCATCAACCTGCCCTTCAAGTCCTCAAAAGCCAACTCACACTCAACTGTCCATTCCAAGACCTTCCCTTCCTGGTGAGGGAAGTCAGTGGTAAGACTATCTTTGAGAAATTGATGTGATCCTGTCGCCAACACACTAGGGCCGTCTCGTTTTATTTGCTTATTTACTGTCGCAGTTATGATGTTGGTGTTTATTTATTTTCTGTCATGTCCATGTACGTTTTAAAATTTCTTGTATTGTGGCCCGGCACGTGAGACTGACCATCTCGCGTGTCCCTGAATGGATTGGTCCGGTTTGGTATGGCTGGGGGGAGTCGTTGCATTTTTTCTAGTTTAGAGAAATCACTTGCTGAATTTGTTTTATTTTATTAATTGAGGAAGTGGGGGGGGGGGGGGCTATAAATATTAAATGAGGGTTGCCCTAATGCTTGGCCAGGATAAGAACCGAGATTGAGATTATTCTCTCTCGGTTAAAATCCGCCCCTCTGCTTCCCGTCTCCCGTTCCGCGAGCCACGTCCCGAAACCGCCTCCGTCTCCAGCCCCCGGCATCAACTCCTCCAACGCCAGGCCGTCCCGAAGCCGCCTCTAGCCTCTGACATCGACTCCTCCACCGCCAGGCCTTCCTGAAGCCGCCTCCGTCTCCAGCCCCCGACATCAACTTCTCCGACCACCATTATCCTTCCTCGCTCCTCTAGTAACCTTTCCCGCCACCGTCGTCTACCGTCACGTCCACCACTACAGCCCGAGACCCTCCTACTTCTCCCCTCCACCGCAACTCCATCCGGAATCCCTTGTCGCTCGTCTACTGTGCCTGTGCAGGGAGAACCAGAAATGGGGAAGCCCCTTTGGTGAGATCTGCTCTTTCCCCCACTCCTCAATCTACTTTATTTGCAAATTATTATGTTTAATTTCAGCAAAGTGATTTCAATCCAGTGTAGCATGCACTCACCCTAATCATGCCTCGCCGTTCGTTTTACCCCTTGCATTAGATTTCCGTTGGTTGAGCCGTGTCTTGCTCTTTATTCGTTGCGTCATTTATTTACACCTACACTTAGGGTTTTAGGAGCGTAGTTTTTGCATCAATTTGGTGTGGCTGCTGGGATATATCACTTCTATTGTGGGATAGCCGAGCGTTTGCATTTCCGAAATTCCTAAGTTTGCGAGTTTTCAAGTTTGTCCATGGAATCGCGAGTGGAACACCTAGAGGGTAATGTGGGAGATATAGGTAAACGAATGGAAGAACTTATGGCCGTTATCACTACACTCACTCTCTCTGTGAGAGACACAAACCAAGTCATGATGGGATTGCGTACTACGGTTAATAACTTAGAAGCCCAGTATCACTTAGGGGGCCCTGCTGCTCAGCCCCCTACTCCTCCTGCACGACCTCCTACACCTCCACCACCAGAACCCCAACTAGCACATCAAGATAGTAGGAATCCCCCTAGATGGGATGTCGGTATTAAACTAGATGTTGGGACTTTGAGGGCACACTAGAGCCTTAGACGTGTCTCGACTGGTGCGAACGACTTGAGCGATTCCTCAGCTGGAAGCGAACACTTTCCCACCAGCAGGTGGAGTATGCTACCCTGAAGCTGAAGGGCCCGCACTCACATGGTGGGGGCAAGTCGAGCGGATGCGATACACGATGGGACAACCCCCTATCACCACCTGGGTTGAGTTCAAAACTCAACTCAAGAGGAGGTACGTCCCCGCTGATTTCTTGCAGACCTTGTACCGTATGTATCACAACCTACGACAAGATAAGCAAACCATTGACGAGTACACCAACGAGTTTCTGGTCCACCAGTCACGTTTAGATCTAAAGGAGTAAGACCACATGGTTGTGGCCCGTTATCTGAATGGGCTACGGTACGCGATTCGAGACCAGTTAGAGTTACATGATTTCCGGGACCTGAGAGAGATCTCTAGTCGGGCACGCCGAGTGGAGGCCCTCCAGAAGAGGACATCCGGCCAGAGATCTTCGGACAAGACACATTATTCCTCGTCTTCGACATTGACCCCTAGGACGAGTACATCACCTATCCCGGGTCTACCTCCTACGGTTAGACCGATGCTACCAGCTCCAATCCCTGTTGGACCCTCATCGATTTCCTTGAAGGGGAAGGAGACCGTCCCCTCTAAGCCCGTGTTTCGATGCTACAAGTGCATGGAGCCGGTACATAAATCATCTGAATGTCCAAGACGCCAGTTTACCGCGGTTGTTGAGGTTGACGATGGACGAGATCCAGAGTATGGAATCTGGGAGAGCGATTTAGTCAGGGACACTGAGGGCCCCCTTGAGGGAGAGTGTGAGGTAGAGGGCGAGCAGCCAGATCAGTTGATTTGTGTTCTGCAGCATGGCTTGCTTGCCCCGAGAGCTACCACCGATGACGCGTGGGTGAGACACAATATCTTTCGCACCACTGCTCGCATCCAAGAGCACTACTGTTCTATTATCGTAGACAGCGGGAGCCTGGAGAATTTCGTCTCCCAACACATGGTAGAGAAGTTAAGCCTCCAAATTCAGAAGCTGAAGCGCACTTATGAGCTATCCTGGGTGACTAGTGGCACCACGATGGTCATATCACATCGATGCCTCGTGGCGTTCATTATTGAGCCTTCCTATTCTGATTCAGTGTGGTGTGATGTTGCACCCCTCGATGTGTGCCACATTCTCTTGGGGCGTCCGTGGCAATATGATCAAAGCACTGTCCATGACGGTCGAAGGAACTCTTATTCTTTCGACCATCGCGGTCGCAAGACAGTTCTTCTTCCCCAGAAGAACGGTCTTGTCCCACATCGACTCACCCCCCCCCCCCCCCCCCCCGGTGACTGTCCCGGCCGGGGCTCCTAGCCCCACGACCACGTTCACCACCATGGCGTATCCGTCCGTCCGCATGCTGTTGACAGAGCGACAGTTTAGTCATGAGATGCGAGAGGGGACCGTCGCCTATGTATTAGTCGGCCTGGAGTCCCCTACTACCTCTGTGGAGATTCCTGCGGCCGTTCGACCCCTGATCTCCGAGTTTGATGACCTCACCCCGGATGAGTTACCCGACCAGCTCCCACCGCTGAGGGATATTCAGCACTGCATCAATTTAGTCCCAGGAGCAAGCCTACCCCATTTACCACATTATCGTATGAGCCCGAGGGAGCACAAGGAGCTCAGGAGACAGGTATCCGAGCTTCTCCAGAAGGGACACGTAAGGGAAAGCCTTAGTCCCTGCGTTGTCTCTGCCCTTCTTGTTCCCAAGGACAGAACTTGGCGTATGTGTGTTGATAGCCGCGCTATCAACAAGATTACAGTCAAGTACTGATTCCCGATTCCCTGGTTAGACGACATGCTCGACATGCTGAGTGGGGCGAAGATTTTTTCGAAGATTGACCTCCGGAGTGGCTACCATCAGATCCGGATCCGACCCGGGGATGAACGGAAGACGACCTTCAAAACAAGGGAGGGACTGTATGAGTGGTTGGTCATGCCTTTTGATTTGTCCAACGCTCCGAGCACCTTTATGAGATTGATGACCCAAGTCCTCAGACCCCTGATGGGAACTTGCGTTGTTGTCTACTTTGACGACATCCTTATCTACAACCTCGACCCTGATATGCATCTTACACATCTTCGGCAGGTCCTGCAGATCTTAAGGGAACACCGCTAGATCATCAACTTAAGAAAGTGCACATTTCTCACTAGTAGTCTTACCTTTTTGGGTTATATCGTCTCTTCCGAGGGCATCAAGGTGGACCCAGAAAAGTTCCACGCGATTGAGTCCTGGCCCACCCCCAGGAACTTCGCCGAGGCACGTGGGTTTCATGGCCTCGCTTCGTTTTATCATCGCTTTATACGCAACTTCAACACCCACATTGCACCCATCATAGATTGCCTCCGCAAGGGGCAATTCGTATGGACGGCCGAGGCGGAGCAGGCATTCCTCCTTATGAAGGAGAAAATGTCTAGTGCTCCTGTTTTGGCCCTACCCGATTTTGAAAAGGTTTTCGAAGTAGATTGTGACGCTTCACATGTGGGCATCAGGGCAGTACTGAGTCAGGAGGGCCGACCTGTAGCATTTTATAGTGAGAAGCTGAACGATGCAAAAACGAGATATTCGACCTACGATTTTGAGTTTTTCGCCATCGTACAGGCTCTCCGTCACTGGCGACATTACTTGATTCAGTGCGAGTTCGTGCTGAATACGGATCATGAGGCGTTGCCGTACCTGAACTCCCAGAAGGAGGTCCGGCGTCACGCCAAATGGGCCGCCTTCCTGCAGGAGTACACCTTTCACATCCGACATAAACCAGGAGTCACCAATAGAGTCGCTGATGCTCTTAGTCGACGAGCGCATCTTTTAGGATCTCTACACCTTCGGTTGATAGACTTAGATTCCCAGAAGGAGCTATACGCCACTGATCCCGATTTCAGTATTGTGTGGGCAGAGTGTCAGCCGCATGGGGCAGACCCGACAGGACATTTCTGCATGAGCGATGGGTTCCTGTTTAGGGGCACCAGATTATGTATCTGCCAGAGACCTTTACGGGAGACCTTGCTCGCCGAGTTGCACTCGACCGGACTAGGTGGGCATGTCGAACAAGCCAAGATGCTGGATCTAGCGACCTCACGTTATTATTGGTCGTGCATGAGGCAGGACGTTATCCGCCACGTTCGCACCTGCCAGAGGTGCCAGTTGTATAAGGGACAGTCCCAGAACACTAGACTGTACACTCCCCTACCGATTCCCGAGCGGCCATGGGACGAAGTCTCCATGGATTTTGTTAGTGGTTTCTCTACTGCGGCGCGAGGAATTGACTCCGTATTCGTAGTTGTTGATAAATTCTCCAAGATGACTCATTTTATACCATGCCGGAAAACCTCTGATGCGGCACACATAGCCCATCTTTTCTTTCGAGAGGTGGTTCGACTCCGTGGGGTACCACGCACTTTCACTTCCGACAGGGACACGCGATTCATGAGCTACTTTTGAAAAACTTTATGGCGAAAATTGGGCACAAAATTAAATTTTAGTAGCGCGTACCATCCCCAGTCTGATGGGCAGACCGAGGTGGTCAACCGAAGTCTGGGTAATTTATTAAGATGCCTAGCCGGAGAGCAACCCAAGCAGTGAGACTTAGCGTTAGCCCAAGCCGAATTTGCATACAACAGCACCGTAAATCGTTCCACCAACAAGTCTCCTTTTGAGATTGTTTATGGTTTTCTTATTCCCTATTACCTTGACCGTCATTCCTTACCTTCCTACGCGCGCATTTCTTTTGATGTTACTACTTGGGTTGAGAACTTAAAATATTTGCATGATGTTATTCGTAATAAGCTGTAGGTGACATCCGAAGAATACAAGGCTAGCGCCGATAACCACCGGCGCGACTTGTCTTTTTCGGAAGGAGATTGGGTGCTGGTACACTTTAGAAAGGAAAGATTTCCCAGTGGGACTTACCACAAGCTCCGATAGCATCGTTTCGGTCCTTTTCCGGTAAGGAAGCGGTTGGGTGAGAATGCCTACCATGTTGATCTACCCTTGGAATTCGGCACATCACCGATTTTCAATGTGGCGGACCTATGCCCTTTCCATGGATCTCCACCCGCTACGCCTGTGCCACCACCTACCTTGGAGCCCGGGGCGACCACGGGATTTCAGCCGGCCTTCACCCCTACCACGGAGGAGATCGACCAGGTGCTTGACGTACGGGAGTTCCAGACTCGTGCGGGAGCTTACCAACGCTACTTGGTTACTTGGAAGGGAAGGGACATCTTGGACATCAGTTGGATCTGCGCCCGAGAGCTTCAGCGTCGGCGTCCAGATCTCTCCGTTGCAGCCATCAACTCAGTCTCGCCGGAGTCGAGTTCTCTCAACCCCGGGGGAACTGATGTGATCCTGTCGCCGACACTCTCGGGCCGTCTCGTTTTATTTGCTTATTTACTGTCGCAGTTATGATGTTGGTGTTTATTTATTTTCTGTCATGTCCATGTACGTTTTAAAATTTCTTGTATTGTGGCCCGGCACGTGAGACTGACCACCTCGCGTGTCTCTGAATGGATTTGTCCGGTTTGGTATGGCTGGGGTGAGTCGTTGCATTTTATCTAGTTTAGAGAAATCACTTGCTGAATTTGTTTTATTTTATTAATTGAGGAAGGGGAGGGGGCTATAAATTTTAAATGGGGGTTGCCCTAATGCTTGACCAGGATAAGAACCGAGATTGAGATTATTCTCTCTCAGTTAAAATCCGCCGCTCTGCTTCCCGTCTCCCGTTCCGCGAGCCACGTCCCGAAGCCGCCTCCGTCTCCAGCCCCCGGCATCAACTCCTCCACCGCCAGGCCTTCCCGAAGCCGCCTCCGCCTCTAGCCTCCGACATCGACTCCTCCACCGCCAGGCCTTCCCGAAGCCGCCTCCGTCTCCAGCCCCCGACATTAACTTCTCCGACCGCCATTATCCTTCCTCGCTCCTCTAGTAACCTTTCCCGCCACCGTCGTCTACCGTCACGTCCACCACTACAGTCCGAGACCCTCCTACTTCTCCCCTCCACTGCAACTCCATCCGGAAGCCCTTGTCGCTCGTTTGCTGTGCCTGTGCCGGGATAACCAAAAATGGGGAAGCCCCTTTGGTGAGATCTGCTCTTTCCCCCACTCCTCAATCTACTTTATTTGCAAATTATTATGTTTAATTTCAGCAAAGTGATTTCAATCCAGTGAGCATGCGCTCACCTTAATCATGCCTCGCCGTTCGTTTTACTCCTTGCATTAGATTTCCGCTGGTTGAGCCGTGTATTGCTCTTTATTCGCTACTGTTGGAAAAGCTCAAAGCTTGTATGTATTGCTTCTATATCAAAATACAAGGAGAGAATACAAATATATAGGGAGAAAAGGAGAGAAGAAATCCTATACGATGATGTGGGACTAAAAGGAGAAGAAGAAAGGAGGAGAAAACAAGGGCCCAATATGGGCCCATTTACATCAGCTTTTCTAACACTCCCCCGCAAGCTGAAGCGTACAAATCGTATGCACCAAGCTTGGACAAGCACTGATAGAAGAGCGTACTGGGAAGAGCTTTAGTGAGCACATCCGCAACTTGTTCTGTCCCAGGAACATGCTTCAAGTCAATCTTCTTCATTTGAACCTTTTCTCTGATGAAGTGGCAGTCAACTTCAATATGTTTAGTTCTCTCGTGGAATACCGGGTTCTTGGCAATATGTATTGCCGCTTGGCTATCACAAAGGAGAAGCGCTGGGGAAGGAAGTCGTACACCAAGATCGGTAAGAAGACTCTCCAGCCATGTTAGTTCAGATACTACAGACGACATTGCCCGGTATTCAGCCTCAGCAGATGATCGAGTAACAACGGCTTGTTTCTTGCTCCCCCATGTAATCAAATGTCCTCCAAAATATGTGCAAAACCCACTGGTTGATCGTCGGTCATCAAGAGAACCAGCGTAATCAGCATCCAAGTAAGCTATCAATGTAGGAGCTGAAAATGAGGTCTTGTAGACCAATCCTTGACCAGGGGCCGTTTTGAGCTATCTGAGAATGCGTTCAACGGCGTGAAGATGAGATTTTCGGGGAGAATGCATATACCGGCTGACAATACCAACAGCAAAGGATATGTCCGGTCTAGTTACCGTGAGCTAGATCAATTTTCCAACTAGACGACGATAGTATTCAGGATTCTCAAGTAAGAGATCTGAGTCGGAAGCCTGAGCACATAACTTGTGATTCACATCCATTGGGGTATTGATCGGCTTACACCCCGAATAACCTGCATCATGAAGAAGGTCGAGACAATACTTCCGCTGGGAGAGGACGAGACCATCTGGCCGTCTAGCTACCTCAAGGCCCAAAAAATACCGGAGGGGTCCCAGATCTTTGTTTGAAAAACTGTACCGAGATGTCGTTTGACCTCCTGTATTCCCTGTGAGTCATCGTCCGTAATGATGATGTCATCAACATAAACTAACAAAAGAACTGTCCCCGCTGTACGGTGGCGACTGAACATGGAGAAGTCTGCCGTGCTGCGAGAAAATCCAACCTCCCGAAGAGCTTTGCTGAACCTGTCGAACCAAGCCCGCGGTGATTGTTTGAGGCCATACAGAGCTTTCTGAAGACGACAAACTTGAGACTCCCCCGTGGTCTCAAACCCGGGAGGTTGTTGCATATAGACAGTCTCTTGCAAGTCGCCATGCAAAAAGACATTCTTAATATCCAGTTGCAGTAAGGGCCACCGGCGATGGACAACCACCGAGATAAGAACACGAACGGTGTTGAGTTTGGCCACCGGGGAAAAGGTTTCCTCATAGTCTAGCCCGGGTTGTTGAGTGAAGCCGCGGGCGACGAGCCGAGCCTTGAGACGGTCAATCGTCCCATCAGCGGCGTGTTTGATGACGAAGACCCACTTACACCCAACCGTTTCTGACCCGGGGGAAGCGGTGCGAGAGTCCAGGTCTGGTTGGCCCAGAGGGCCGCCATTTCCTCCTCCGTGGCAGCCTTCCAGCCGGGATGTGCTAGCGCCTCCTGCACAGTGTTAGGAACCGAAATAGAGGAAAGAGAAGTGGTAAATGTGTGTAGGTGGGGGGAAAGGCGATGCAAGGAGACATAATTCGCCATAGGATGAGCGGTGGAGGGAGATACCTGATCAGCAGAGCGCGGGGTAGCCGTGGAAGAGGCCGACGGCAGAGGGGCAGCGAAGCAGTGGGGAAGGCGGCGAGAGTAAACCTGGATAACGGGCGGCCTGGAGGGAGCAGGTGGAGGGAAAGAAGAGGGAGCAGGTGGAGAGGGAGCAGGTGGAGAGGAAGAAGGACGTGGGGAAACAGGCGCAGTAGTAGGGATGACGGGCTGGGGTAGAGGGAGCGGTGGAGATGGCGGCGTGGAGGAAGGAGTAAGGGAGAAGAATGGTTGATCTTCCCAAAAGTAACATCGGCGGAGACGATGACCTTCCGAGTACCCGGAGAGTAGCATAGGTAACCCTTTTGGGTGCGAGAGTAGCCGACAAAAATGGATTTGGCGGCCCGGGGGTCCAACTTATCGAAGGAGGGACCCAGGAGGTGAACAAAACAGGTGCAGCCAAAGACCCGTGGTGTAAGAGGGAAAGCCGGAGTGGAGGGGAAGAGGAGACTGAATGGGGTGGCAAAGTTGAGAACCGAGGAAGGGAGGCGGTTTATGAGAAAGCAGGCAGTGGAAACCGCAAAGTTCCAGTAATGTTTTGGAACCTGCATTTGGATCATGAGAGAGCGGGTAACGTCGAGCAGGTGACGGTTCTTCCGTTCGGCAACCCCATTTTGTTGGGGGGTATAGGGACAGGAGGTGTGATGAAGAATACCGAACTCAGCACAGAGGCTGGAAAATTCATGGCCGGTGTATTCGCGAGCGTTATCGGTGCGCACAGTTTTAATAGTGGTGGAGAATTGCGTGCGAGTTTCTTGGATGAAGGCGCAAAATATGCGAGGGAGCTCGGAGCGGTCCCGAAGGAGGTAAAACCATGTGGTGCGAGAGTAATCATCAATGAAAGTGAGAAAATAACGGTAACCAGAGATACTGGTAACTCTAAAAGGACCCCAAATATCGGAATGGAGTAAATCAAAGGGAGCAGCGCTGCGAGTACAATGAGCAGGAAAAGAAGTACGCGGCTGTTTGCCGTAAATACAGGAATCACAATGAAAAACAGGTAACGAAACATCAAGCAGGGCCTTTCGGAGAACAGGAAGAGGGGCATGTCCAAGTCGACGATGCCAGTCCACAGCGGAGACAGAAGAGAGAATAGTCGGAGAGGTATCCAGAAGGTAGAGCCCGTTCTGCAGTCGTCCGCTACCAATGGTAGTCCGCGTCTGCCGATTCTGTATCAAAAAAGAAGACGGAGTAAATGTGACGGAACAATCCATATCATGAGTGAGGCGGCCAACAAAAAGTAAGTTAAACGGAGAGCTCGGAACATAAAGAGCCGAGCGAAGAGAGAGGGAGGGGGCAAGAGAGAGGTCGGCACAGCCGGTGACTGGAGCAGTCGCACCATTAGCGACTGTGATATACTTCGGATGAGGAGCATCCGAGTACTGGAGAGGCCGCAGCGAGGTGATGTCATGAGTAGCTTCGGAGTCCAAGATCCAATGCAGACCGGAGGAAAGGCAAGTAATACCTGTAGTAGAGGTGGAGGCAATAGAGGCAGGAGGAGGGCTAAGATGTCCCTGGAGGTGCTGGAGCTGGAGGCGGACAGACGCAAGGTCGGGACCAGTGGAGGAGGAGCCATCAGCAGCGGCCGCAGTGGGGCGAGGAGGATAGCCATGTTTCTTGTAGCAAACAGCATCCGTGTGGCCATCCCGGCCGCAGTAGGAGCACTTGGAGCGGGCCCGACCCCCACGTCCCCTTCCGCGAGAGCCGGAACGGCCACCGCGAGCAGAAGGCGGTTGGGGAAGTAAGGGAGGAGGGGCCTGCTGAAGGAGAGCCGGAGAGGAGGGTGCCGGAGGATCCAGAGGTGGTGAAACGCGAAGGAGCATAGAGCAAACATCCGAGAGAGAGGGAGTAGAAGCCGAAGCCAATACTTGAGCCCGAATGCTCTGAAGGTGAGGTGGGACCCGAGCCATCATCATGGCAATGCAGACGGCCTCCTTTTGCGTGCGTTGAGCAGCAAGATCAGTGGTAGAAGGCTGATGCTGGATCCAGGCCTCGGCCAGAGTTTTGGCCCGAGCAACAAAAGAGGTCATGTCAGCCGCCCCACCAACATCAAGGGACTGAAGGTCGGTAATTATGTCATAGAGGTGTTGAAGACTATCCTTTTCAGAGTATAAGGACTGAAGCTCCTCCCACATGGCTTTGGCGGTCTCATGGTACATGACCATTTGATATGGCTCACCCTCTAGAGAATTAAGGAGCCATGTTTGAACTCGTCCGTCATTGTGAAGCCACTCCTCTGTATTGGGAACAGGAGGAGCGTTAGTAAGGTGAAGCACAAGACCCTTGGCCTGAAGAACACGCCGAACAGAGTGGACCCATGGAACAAAGTTTTTCTTCTCAGATAAGGATATAGTGGTGATCCGCAACTCATCTCGAAGATCTGTAAGAGAGGCCGGGCGGTCAGCAGGAGGAGTAACCGCCTGTCCGGTAGAGTCAACAGAGGAACTCATGGAGCCGGGGAAGACCGCTGCGAATTGGAGGGGCAGAGACCGCTCGAGAAGGAGAAATAGAAGAAGAAGCCGCCGCGGTGAGAACAAACCGCGCGACCAACAGAGTAAAGACTGCGGGGGGGGGGGGGGGGGGGGGGAACGCGCGCGGCTAGAGCAGAGAGGCCGCGAGTAGGAACTCGAGCGGCTAGGAGAGAGAGGCCGCGAGTAGGAGCTCGAGCGGCTAGAGGAGAGAGGCCGCGAGTAGGAACTCGAGCGGCTAGAGGAGAGAGGCCTCGAGTAGGAACTCGAGCGGCTAGAGGAGAGAGGCCGCGAGGAGGAACTCAAGCGGCTACAAGAGAGAGGCCGCGAGTAGGAACTCGAGCGGCTAGAGGAGAGAGGCCGCGAGTAGAAACTCGAGCGGTTAGAGGAGAGAGGCCGCGAGTGGGAACTCGAGCAGCTAGAGGAGAGAGGCCGCGAGGGGGAACTCGAGCGGCTAGAGTAGAGAGGCCGCGAGGAGGAACTCGAGCGGCTAGAGACAGACAGCCCGCAAGCGGCAAGCAGACAAACCGCAAGCGGCTAGAAGCAGAGAAAAGTGGGTCCCACGGGAGAGAGTAGAAGATATAAAAGGGGGCAGAGGGGTGGATCCACAGGAGGTAGAGAGGAAGAGGAGAGTCAGCGGCTTAAGAGGGAGAAGTCGCTTAGAGAAGAGATGGGCAGGAACAGGTCGCAACCCGGGCGGGTAGAGGAGGAGGCCGCAGAGGGAGAGCGGATAGGCGGAGAAGCAAAGTCGGGCGGTTAGAAAAGGGGAAACCACGAGGTCGGATAACCTCCCTCTGATACCATGTTGGAAAAGCTCAAAACTTGTATGTATTGCTTCTATATCAAAATACAAGGAGAGAATACAAATATATAGGGGAGAAAAGGAGAGAAGAAATCCTATACAATGATGTGAGACTAAAAGGAGAAGAAGAAAGGAGGAGAAAACAAGAGCCCAATATGGGCCCATTTACATGGGCTTTTCTAACAACTACGTCATTTATTTACACCTACACTTAGGGTTTTAGGAGCGTAGTTTTTGCATCAGAAATCCTTAATGAATCTCTTGTAGTAATCAGCTAGACCCAAAAGCTGCGAACCTCTGAGACTGTCGTCGGCCTTGGCCAATCCTTAATGACTTCTATCTTCTTCGGATCAACAATAACCCCTTTCTAACTGATGACATGTCCTAAGAATGTAATCTCTGATAGCCAGAACTCACACTTTGCAAACTTGACATAGAGCTGGTTCTTCCTGAGGGTGCTCAATACAATCCTGAGGTGTGCGACATGATCTTCTGCACTATTTGAGAACGCCAAAATATCATTTATAAAGACTATAACAAAACGATCCAAGTATTCCCGAAATACCCTGTTCATCAGGTCCATAAATACTGAAGGGGCATTTGTCAGCCCAAACGACATGACCACGAACTCGAAGTGTCCATATCTGGTACTGAAGGCGGTCTTCTGAACATCCACGTCCCGAATCCTTAACTGATGGTAGCCCGACCTCAAATCTAACTTGGAAAAAGTGCACGAATCCACCAATTGGTCGAACAAATCATCAATCCTGGGAATCAGATATTTATTTTTTACTGTCATTTTGTTCAACTCACGGTAGTCTATACACAGTCTCAGACTACCATCCTTATTCACAAATAACACTGAAGTACTCCAAGGTGAAGTACCGGGATGTATAAAGCCCAAATCAAACAACTATTGCAATTGACTCTTCAACTCCGCCGGTTCCCTTGGAGCCATCCGGTAGGGCGATTTGGCTACCGGTGTAGCCCCAGGCTGTAGGTCTATCGGGAACTCAATCTCTTTATCTGTAGGGGCACCAGGAAGCTCTTCCGAGAAGACATCGGGGAATTCCTGCACCACCGATACCTCTGACAAGTCAGCCTTAGCCTCCGCATTCATCACTCTAGCTTGGACCGAGGAGATGATCATCTTCACCACTCTCTTCAAGCCCTGGAAGGTAAATGCAGTCTGGTTGGGGCCCTCAAACTGTATCTGCTTCGCCCTATAGTTGATCCTGTCGTTGACTGCCGAAAGCCTGTCCATCCCAAAGATCAGGTCAAATCTTGCAGTAGGTAGCTGCAAAGCTTTCACGATAATCTCGGTATCACCAAACTGCACCGGTAGCCTGCACTTATCTCTGTTCTGCAGAAGAGATCCATTCAGCATCATGACTTCCAGCGGTACTGTCTGTGGAATGACTTCTAAATTCAGCTTACGCACTAGAGATTCCGCGATGAACGAGTGCGAGACACCTGTATCAAACAGAATCTTGGAGGGTAAATTACGAATCATAAGGATGTCTACATGAATGATTTACAAAAGATGAAGAGAGTGTCACTACGGAGAGTTAGATAAACTCGTTAAGCAATTAAACACTCACCAGTCACTACATCCTCCTGGTCCTTTGCCTCCTGCTGACCAAGCCCATACACTCTAGGATGCACTAAATCTCGACCCTGCTGTGGTCTCCCATTAGTAATCATCAATGCTTTGCCCTTGTCTACTCTGCTAGAGCCACAAACCTTGTACTTCGACTGCAGGAACAAATTACATTTGTCATCTACAGTAATTACATAAATGTAATGAATACAACTAGGCTTTGATTACCTGATTCGTACCAACTTCATGACAGTAGCGAGCTATATGTCCAGGTTGCCGGCACTTGTAACACACGCCTACGCTGACCAAACACTCTCCTGGATGGCGACGCTGACACTTGGGACAAGGGGGTAGTCCTTTACTTTTGTCTCCAGACTGACCACTCTTCTTAGCATCAGGCTTCTGCTTCTTGTTTCAGTTCTTCCCTTGGTCATTTCTGCTCTGCTGCGGCTGATGCGAATCCTGAGACCGCTTCGTGCGAAAACTATTTCGCTTCTGTACCTTCTGCTGATCTGCCTTCAACCTGCGAGTCATATTAACTAAGCTCGTGTAGTCAGCGTAGACCATGGTCATCCATGGCTGCCTCAACGAGTCACGCAATCCATCCACAAAGCGGCTGCACTTCTCAGCCTGATCTCCCTACATCACGCCCGCATATCGAGCCAGATGGGTAAGCTCTCGCTCGTACTCAGTAATGGTCTTGTCCCCTAGTAGTGCCTAAGATATTTCTCCCGGAGACCTCGTCGTGCGGAAGGAGGCACGAACCAATTTGCAAGGGCCCTAGAAAACACCCGACGTAAATATATCCTACGTACGACCTGGCCAAAAAACATAGTCATGCCATTTATAAAGAACGTATCACTTCCTAAAATAAGAGGAAATTTTCATGACGATTTACCTGCAGGGTCATCTGCCCGGTACTTGTCCCACTAGACATTTGCCTCACCCCGGAGAAGGAAAGTTGCTAGAGGAACCTTCTTGTTCTCTGGGCACTGCATAACGTTCAACAGATCTCTGGTGTTTGCTAACCAGTCGTCAGTCTCCATCGGGGTTTCATCCCCACTGTAGTTTGACGGTTGTAGCTCTCTAAAGTTCCTCAAATAGCGCTCCAGGGTCATCTCCACGGGTGCTGGTGCAGGGGCTGGTACTTGCACTGGAGCTGGAAACCCTGCAGCCAGTCCTCTCTGAAATTCGATCAAGGCTACAGTGATCGCCTTGGCAAACTGAGACGCTATGTCAGTACCCTCTGGAGCTGCTGGAACTGGTGGCACCTGTGGCACAACAGCATCTCCCGTAGTCGCGTTAGGAGCAGGATCCTGACGTGAAGATTCACCGGTTCACTGACTCGTGGTGCCTGATAGAACATAAAAAGAAATTTGATTATTTATTATGCATCTGCGAAATCTGGCTTAGCAATTAATTTCATACCCTTGTAAAAACTAGGGCTTATCCGCAGCTTTAATATTCTACTAACAAGTGTTTGCTCTTACACACCCCTATGACTCTGTGAATCTTTCTTGGGTCCAGGGATCCTAAACCTCCCTCTGATACCAATTTGTAACATCCCTTCCCAGTTTTACAATAATCAGTCATCCAGCCGGGTCAGCGATATAAAGAGAACTAGGAAACAGTATCAAAACTAGTACACAACAGGTATAAGAAAGAAACTTCTAAAAATTTTAAACTTACAACGGAAGCTATGAAGGAAAACTAAGCGTAATCACATACCTGTATACTAGATTCACAGAGTCGCTAAACAAGAATTAAGATGAAAGAACTGTAAATCAGAAGTAACATAATAAGTCTGATACATGATATTTCAAACATTAACCAAATACATTATCCAATGTTACAAATGTATACTGAATGAAAGAAAACTGAAAAGAAAAACAGCTACAAACTGACACCGCAAGGACGCTCATCCTAGGCATAGTTTCCCACCAGTGTCACCTGTAAAAATATTGCCCACGAGTGACACTAAACAAAAACTTTTTTCTTAAATGATGAATGCATGCCCTTTTGAAAAATAGTTTTGTTCTTTAAAATCTTTATGCTAGATGATATGCATGCATTTACAATGCTTTCTGGTCAACAGACCTACTCGTTCTACGTTTATGAACTTTCATTCTATTTACCCAAGCCCTGACGTTCACTAACTAGTGCGCTGTCTCACATCAAGTCTATGTTTGAGTTTTAGGTGACTTCTATTCTGCACTTTTACTTGAAAGACTCCAGACAGAGTAGCTCCTAACGCGCAACTGAAATCTGACGACCCGAGACCATTTGACGAACTCAATTGTTCTGGTGTCGCGCGGACACGGTCTCAAATCTACTAACAGTCTCAAAGGGGAGTCAACTCCCAAGACTCTACTACTCATATGATTCCATATGCCCTATGAGAAAGGTAGTGCGCCTCTACCTAGACGAGGAGACTTATGCGTGCTTACTGACTCTTTTTCGGTCTAATGCTACTCTGCTTGAGACATCGCTTGGTGTACTACTGATGGACCCTTGCTTTTCTTGTAGTCGACTAGAAGGGACATTCACGCCCTAACTTAGATAAAAAGTTTTGTACCTAACATTGCTTACATGATCTGACTATTCGGATCTTGGAAAGGGGGTGTTGCCCTTCAACTACTTCAGCGATAGTTTTCCTACCGTCGCACTTGTCTATACATGGTTATAGTGCATGTACGAAATTTACACTTGTGTTACACAAAAATAATTCTTTAATACATCTAACTAACAAGAATTAGAATTTCTTACAGTGTCGCTGCGGCGCTCGTACACTCGGCGCGACGACATTTGCTTTTCAGACGAAAATTTGACTACTGCGGACTTCCGGAACCTTGCCCCGAGGCCACAAAAAATCTGTAGTAGAAGATAACCTAAATTACACACTTTCCCTTTTAGGGTTATCAGTAAAGAAATCTCACAATGGATAGGGTAAAACACAAGAAGAACCAAAATATTGTATTACCCCTATGTGAGAGTGATTATTGCTCACAACGCGCCCAACTTCAGATTCACGGGTTCTAGAACTCAAATCCCTAATTAGGGTAAGAGGAAAAATATGAAAACTTGATTTCCACCGGTTAAGGTTAAAACCGGATCTCCCACGACAATGGAAGGAAGGAGAGCACTCATCGGCCCCCGTAGAGGAAGGACTTACGCTGGGAAACGGAGTGGGGAGAGGCGCTGCTAAGGCTATCGGGAGGCGGGCGGTGCGTCGCGGGGTTGCGAAAACGAGCGCACGACAGAAGTCCTCCGTTTTTTTCTCCAATGTGGAAAGGTTGCGGGATTTAATTTACGGGGCTAGCGGCTTAATCTTTCGGCAATAATGCGTTTAATTAACCCTGGGGTGATTCCACCCCACTCTCTACTCAATTAAGTGAGAAATTTCTATACGCACCCCTCTTCTAAAGTGCCACTCACACTAACTCCTTATGAATATAAAATTTTCCTCGCTTCGCTACTACATTAAAATGCGTCACACGTCTATACGACTGATATAAATCACAAAATAACGAACGCGGTTTTTAAACCATACTGATATTGTACCTCGACTACGCGCTGCCTCGATCAAAATCCGTCGCGACTCGACCCTCCAATTAAAATAAAAATTGCGTCAAATTACGAATGTTACATAATCAATATAGGATTTTTAACTTTTAGTTTTTTATTTGCAATAAACATATTGTTATCAAAAATATTATTATTGTATATTATTTAATATATTTTACAATGTATGATTTTGTATTTATTAATAATATTTTATCTTAAATACTATTAAATTTTATTTCATAATATAAATGACTCATTTTTAATCAATTTATTATATTATTTTTCTATTTCTATAACATATAGTTATAGTTAGCATACATAAAAATAAAAATGTATTTATAAGACTTGAAAATCTGATATTTTAAAATATCCCCGACATTTCTCCGACTTATGAGATCTGACATTTAAAAACTCAATCTGATATGTCACCGACAACCGATATTTAAAACATTGCAGTTCATACTAGGGGCAGTTGAATCCCCCTGCCATTGGCCTGCAAGTGCATGGTTGCATTGACACCTTGCGGTGGTAGAAAGAAACTATCAATTTTGGTAACAAGTGTTGTGTGACTTGCCAGTTATCACACTTATATTGCTACCCAACTTGCCTCGACAGGTCCCTTTGGAAGGTTTTCATCTAGTCAAGGATTTGCTATTTTTGATCGGCATGTTGAAATCTTTGTCTAACATCTTTTATGTTTAATCAACAACAAACATTGACACTTTTGACAATATATGTTGGCTTATGGTGTGCAGGTAGTGTGCGAGTAAAAAAGCTGAAAAATTATGTTCTTAGACCAAAGACTGATGATTGCTGAGAGGTCTTTGTGAATAAATCTAGGACCTGGAGCAATTAGACCTTCGATTGATGAATCATATTCCGACTAACTGTTGAAGGAATCAGACCAGGCAATTCAGCCTATTTGCACTTCGATCCCATCCATAATGAATCAAATCAGCTTATCAACACTCTGATTCCATCAGAGTAAATCGAGTTGAGCTATCCCCTTATAGGGACTTCGATCCTTTCCCATGAGAATTAGACTAGTTGATTCCTTTATCATGACTCCTATTCATTCCAGAGGGAATCAGTTCAGACGTATTGGGCTGTTGAAGTTGAATATACACATTATTAATTATTATTAATTTTTTACGTTTCAATTCCGTCATCGCTCTTATGTAATCCACGTGATATGTCACGTGTTGTGAACTCATATATATGTATGCTATTGCCCTGTTCTAGGGCATCTGAATTCCAAAATACGTCTTTCCACTTGCTATCAGAAGGAAAAGGCCGATCCCGCTCCGTCGCTTCCGGTCAATCCCGATCCTGCTTCGTTCGCTTCCGCTCGGTCCCGCACCGCTTGCTTCCGCCCGATCCCGCACCGCACGCTGGCGACGTAGCCGTCGCTGGCTCCATAACTGCCCGATCCCGCACCGTTGCTCCCGCACCGCTGGCTCCGTAACCGACCGCACCGCCCGATCCCGCACCGTTGTCGCTGGCTCCGTAACCTGCACCAGCCGCACCAGCCACACCAGCCGCCACCGCGTCTCTCTTCTTCCGACCTTGCATCTCCGGCCGGCTGTTTTGTCCTCCACGAGGGCTGTCGGAGACATCGTGCTCACATCCTCCTGTGTTCCTTCCGGCATCAAGATCTAAGGGACACTCGAAGGATGTGCTTTCGTCTGATGTGAGATTTGCATTCTCTCCGATGGAGGATCAATCCGACATCTCCCATAATACTCAATCCAGTACTCTTACAGGTTCCTCCGGCGATCCTACACAGAGTCATGGACACTCTGGCTCGTTGAAGATTACTACTATTGCCTTGGATGACACAAATTATCTAGAATGGTCCAGAGCAGCCCAACATGTATTCGCAGTCACCAGCTATATGGACTCATTGATGGTACCACCGTTGAACCACCTCGTGCCGATCCCTCATGGAGAAAATGGGATTCAGACAATTCGTTGGTTGTTTCGTGGTTACTTCATTCGATGTCCCCTCCGGTGTACCACAGTTATATGCTGTTGGATTTTGCTTATGATATTTGGACAAGGGCCCGTGATACTTACTCTCAGGCCGACAGTTCGATGCAAGTGTATGAGCTCACTCACCGTGTCCTGGAGCTGAAGCAAGGAAATATGACTGTTGCCGCCTACTATTCTGAGTTTGAGCGCCTCTATCAGGAGCTGTATTTCGTCAACACATTTATTGCGGCCTGTACTGCTGATGCGGTGGCCCGTCAGAAGGATAAAGATCGATTCCGGGTTCATGTGTTCCTTATGGGGCTCAACATGGAGTTTGACGCAGTTCGCTTTCATGTTCTCCATCGTGAGCCGCTTCCCTCTATTCGGGAGGCCTTCGACATGCTGCTGAGAGATGGGAATCGTCGTCGCACTCTTGGCCCCCTACTGATCACTCTGCGCTCGCTGAGATGTCTCGCGGACCACCTCATACTTGTAGTCATTGTGGGAAGAAGGGTCATACCAAAGACTCGTGCTTTCGTCTGCACCCGCACCTTGCCCCTGGTGGCCCGGGCTCTGGTTCTCGTGGTCGAGGTGGATACCGTGGTGGTGGACGTCACTCTGGTGATCGCTTTCAGTCTTCTGCGCACTCTACTGAGGTTCTGTAGGTCGTCTCCCAGGGCCTGTCTGCTGTTGAAATAGAGGCTTTCCGCTGTCTGTTGTGCTCCCACACAGATTCTACCCCTGCTAGTTTTTATGCTGCTGTTGCTACTTCATGTCTGTCCACTGCTCATGTTATGTCACCTTCCCCTTCCGAGTGGATTATCGACTCGGTTGCAACAGACCACATGACTGGCTCTGCCTCAGGTTTTACCACCTACACTTCTGTTTCTGGGCGTGATAAGGTTATTGCTGCTAATGACTCTCTCTCAACCATTGCTGGTAAAAGGACTGTCACTTGTTTTCCCGACCTATCACTATCCTCTGTTATGTATGTCCCGTCTTTTCATCACAATTTGCTTTCCATTAGTCTCTTGACTACCTCCTTAAACTGCTTTGTAACCTTTTACCCTGATGTTTGTGTGTTTCAGGATTTGGATACGAGGCGCACGCTTGACAGTGGTAGGAACATTGACGGACTGTACTTGCTGGATCAGACCTCTCCAGTGCTCTTTCATCCACCAGATCTCCGACTCTTCATGACATCTGGCGCTGGCACCAGCGCCTTGGCCACCCTTCTGCTTTATATCTTATCAAGTTGTTTCCTGTTTTTCAGCATTTAATTCAATCGTTTTCCTGTGACACATTACACATGTGAAAAATCTAAGCATGTTCGTCAAAATATTAGCCATTTGTCTTATTCTAGTTTATGTTCATTTGATGTTATTCATTTTAATGTTTGGGGTTCATCCCCGGAGTTATCTTTATCTGGGTATAAATAGTTTGTTACGTTTATTGATTGTCATTCCCGCACTACGTGACTTTATCTGCTTAATAGGAAAAGTGACATGCTCTCTTGTTTTCAGTCCTTTCATAAGATGGTGACCCAACAATTTGATGACACAATTCGTGTGTTTCGTAGTGATAATGGTGGGGAATATGATGACCGAGGGGCGTTTGAGGCCTATCTTGCCAATCATGACATCATTCATCAAACCACCTATGTCCACACATCCACTCAGAATGAGGTCGCCGAACGGAAGAATAGGCACTTGCTGGAGGTGGATCGATGTTTACTTATTGCTATACACCTTCTCAAATCCTACTGGGGTGATGCAGTTCTCACGTCTGCGCATCTCATCAACCGTCTTCCGTCTCGTTCCATCTCCTATGATACGCCCCTCTCGTCTCGCCAAGAACCACATCGTCCACACCTCTCATATTGCTTCTCGTATCTTTGGTTCCGTCTGTTTTGTCCACGTTCATACCCCGCACCGTGATAAACTGGATGCACGTTCCATTCGATGTGTTTTCGTTGGCTACTCTCCTACTATCAAAGGATATCAATGCTATCACCCTCCGACTCGGCGCCACTATTGCACTGTTGATGTTACATTCCATGAGGGGGAGCCGTACTTTGGTCCTCGTCAGGGGGAGACAAGTAGTAGCAGTGACGAGGACATCGACTCTCCTCTTCCGATTGTTGACTCTCCTCTTCCGCTTGTTATCCCTCCTCATATTTCCCCTTCCAATGGTCCGACTACTGCCCCTCTTTCTTCTCCTTCCGCTCCACCTATATACACATACTCCCGTCGTCCCAAGGCCGTTGAGCAAGTGCAGACTGTTGATGTTCCGCCAGTACCGGTGACGGTTCCCGCTCCAGATTCTGATGATGACCTTCATGTTCCTCTTGCTCGTCTTATAGGTAAAAGGGGTGACACCAAACACCCAATTGCCAGCTACATTCGCTATACTCATCTCTCTTAGGCCCACAAAGTCTTTATCTCATCCCTTTCCTCTATTATGATTCCTAAGACTTGACCGGAGAATGTTTAGATACCTGAGTGGAAACAGACATTGGAAGAGGAACTGCATGCCTTGAAACAAAATGAAACATGGCGGCTTACTAGCCTTCCTCCTGGGAAGCGAACGATCGGGTTCCGATGGGTCTTCACAGTGAAACAGAATCAAGATGGGTGGTGGAGCGCTACAAAGCTTGCTTGGTGGCTCAGGGGTATGCCTAGGCACATGACATTGACTAACAAGAGACCTTTGCTCCTGTTGCTAAGATGAACTCAATTCGAGTGCTTCTCTCCTGTGCTGCGAGTTGTGGATGAGAGATACAACATCTCGATGTCAAGAATGCATTCTTGCATGATGATCTGGAAGAGGAGGTCTACATGAATATTCCCCCGGGTTTTGTTACCGAAGGATCCAATGGGAAGGTCTGCCGTCTGCAAAAATCTTTGTATGGCCTGAAACAGGCTCCGAGAGCGTGGTTTGACGGTTTAACAAGACCATGATTCAGCTAGGATACACCCAAAGTCAAGCTGATCACACTCTCTTCATCAAGAGAAAAGATGCTCAGGTTTCTATTCTTATTGCGTACGTGGATGACATTATCATTACCGGAGGTGACTTGGAAGAGATTAGTCACCTAAAAAAATAACTGGGCAAGGAATTTGAAGTCAAAGATTTGAGAAAACTGAAATACTTCTTGGGAATTGAAGTTGTGAGGTCTCGACGAGGGATCTTCATCTCTCAAAGGAAGTATACTCTTGATCTTATGGAAGAGACTGGAATGCTTGGGTGTGCCCCCGTGGACACTCCAATTGAGGCTAATCATAAAATTGATTCGGATACTAGTGGGGAGAAAGTGGATGCATCAAAATACCAACGATTGGTTGAGAGACTCATATATTTGTCCCATAGTCGCCCTGATATTACGTACGTCGTGGGAATCCTAAGTAGATTTATGCACTCTCCTTCTATACGCCATCAACAAGCTGTCTTTAGGGTGTTGCGATACCTCAATAAGACACCAGGGCGTGAGATTCTGTTCAAAGCAAATCAACCTTTGGAGGTTGAAGTGTTTACAGATGCTGATTGGGCTGGCAGTCAAGATGACAAAAAATCTACCACTGGGTATTGTTCATTTGTGGGAGACAACCTTGTATCATGGAAGAGTAAGAAGCAGAATGTTGTAGCACGCTCGAGCGCTGAAGCAGAATATAGAGCTATGGCGCAAGGAGTTTGTGAGGGATTGTGGTTGAAGACTATTGTTCAAGATATGGGTTTCCAGGTTAGCAAACCTGTTACTATCTACTGTGACAATAAGGCAGCCATCAGGATTGCTCACAATCCAGTTCAACATGACAGAACCAAACATGTGGAAGTTGACAGACATTTCATCAAAAATCACCTCGACAAGGGAAATATCTGCACTCCATTCGTGAACTCATTTGACCAGCTTGCAGATGTTTTCACCAAGGGACCATGCGGTGACAACTTCAAGGACAACACTGACAAGTTGAGAATGATCAATATATATTCCCAACTTGAGGGAGAGAGTTGAATATACGCATTATTAATTATTATTATTTTTTTACGTTTCTTTTCCGCCATCGCTTTTATGTAATACACGTGATATGTCACGTGTTATGAACTCATATATATGTATGCTATTTCCCGGTTCTAGGGCATCTGAATTCCAAAATACGTCTTTCCACTGTTGATTCATTCCAACAGTCCTAGTCAACACCTAAAGGAATTAGACAACTAATTACGCAATCAGGCCTCCGGTGCGTTCCAGAGCAAATCTGCTTGAGCGATTCACCATTACTGGGTCGCTAATTCACCTATGAGCAAACAAATTTTTTTGAAGGAATCAGTACTATTGATTCACGTGATTGGTAATCTGATTCGCTTATTTTCTATCCAACCCTATAGATAGATCTCATTAATTAGGGCTAATGAACTCTTGGAAGTCAACCATCAAAACAATGAAGAAGAGGGATTCTGGGAGGGAAGCTCCAAGGAGTGGGAGTTTTTTGCTGGCGAGGTTAAAATTTTGGTTTCACCTCTCTACCCTTCATATTTGAAGAACTCTAATGGCCAACATCTAATGGTGAAGTGGAGCACTACAATACTACATCATTGGGGAAGTAGGAAGACAGGTAAAGAAAACTTAACGTCTCTCCATTGAAACTCAATAAAAGGATCTATAATTAGTTTCAACTCATTAACACATGGAGACTCTGATGATTGACAGAGTTTTCTTTATGTTTTATTTTTCCCATTTATTTCCTTATCTCCTGGTTCAATCAGTCTTACATTCTTACCTTGCATTTACCTCACCTATTATATCTCTATTTTCTTACCAAGCTTTTGTCGAGAGAGAACGGCGTACCTTAGGGTTTTCTCTTCATGATTTTCATCCGGTCCTTCTCTCTTTAGCCGATCAACCGCCTTTAAAGATATATTGACCACCCGTTGGTGAATATAGTCACCACCCAGTGAGATTAGGTTAGCTTGCATCTTAACACCCCCCTCAAGTTAACACCATAAGCATCCAATATTCCAAGCCCGAGGGTGTATGAATGAAGAGATTTACCAGAGACAGTTTTGGTGAGTATGTCAGCACGTTGTCTTTAGATGAGACAAACACCATAGTAATAGCTTGATT